>JARWKJ010000013.1:23762673-24362673 GCA_029959095.1 Rhinichthys osculus | reverse complement strand
AATTGAGAGAGCAAGGCATTCTCTTTCTAGCTCTTTCCTCAGAGAATCAACACTTTGTCGTCAAGAGAATGTCATTATCTGGCTCTTTTATTTTGTTTGGTATGGAAATGCAAATTGTTGAGGCACAATTTCCCCCACTATATCATTTTAGTAATTTTCTATCAATCGCTTTTTTGAAAATCTGACTCAAAAGAGCAAATCGTTAACAAATCGGACATCTCTAGAATGAATGTCAAGATATTCGGTGAATATCAATATAGATATCAAGCAGTAATAGAAATACTAATTATGGAAATAATAAGTAATGAGTAAGTAAGGTATGACAGAATTTTCATTCCTTTTAAGATATGCTTGGCTGTAAAATATTAGTTATTACAGAGATCACAGTGAAATGTTCAGGTTCAGGTATCATAAAAAGTGTGGTTCCAGCACAAACAGAAAGTTTTTTTTAGGGGTGAACTACTTTTCTATGTATTTAATTTACTCTGTTAATTTCATTTGTTTACTGAAAACATCTCCCAACAAACCGAAGTCATGGTAATGGTGAAAAATTAAGTAATTAGTGTTAAAACTGCTTAAAAGTGAACAATTGCTGTGCGGCCAAAATTATTATTTCTGAATCATTTCTGAAACGAATTAAATTTATGCATCAGGGTAGCTGTGTGCATGTTACCTGGTATGTCCCTGTGAGACGGTCATACTCGAGACACTTTAATACAGGTGTTATGATATAAATAAATTGGTTCTTATTTATTGCAGCATTTTGCGGTTGTTTTTACACTTGAACATGTTTCTAAAACTCATTATGTTTTGTTATTGCACTTCGGACCTCTATGCTCACAAATCCCATGTTAAATCCACACTAATTAATGATTTAAAGGGAGCAAACAGTCAGTGGACTGACACGTCCTC
This sequence comes from Rhinichthys osculus, assembly GCA_029959095.1. Taxonomy (NCBI): domain Eukaryota; kingdom Metazoa; phylum Chordata; class Actinopteri; order Cypriniformes; family Leuciscidae; genus Rhinichthys; species Rhinichthys osculus. Next base: position 24,361,761 of record JARWKJ010000013.1, on the reverse strand, counting down.
ACACTGTGTTTCTAATTATATGTCCATTCCATGGATTTGCTGAGGATGTGAAGTAAAGGACAGTCCATCAAGTCATTATCACCCGTGTGTTCCAAACACACATAGTCACTGCGGGGTCCACTCATCTGTGCTGAAGACAGATCTGTCACACTGCACCGCTCTAATCTCTCTGTGTGTATTTGCCGTAGGTCGCGCCCACGCAGTTTAATAATAAACTGCTTTTAAATTGTTCTTTTAAAGCTATTGCGCTGCTTGCCTGGGTATTCCACTGTGCTCATTTTTGTTACTGGAGAAATTGAAAAATAGTTGCAAAATCTTACACTTATTAAAGCTGGTTCAAACTGTGCCAACAAATGCCAACAATTCAACATGTTGATGTTGTGTTCAGAGTATTGGGAGACATAACCAGTGTTGGGGGTTTACGCATTTACAAGTAACACAAGTTACGTAATCAGATTACTTGTTTAATCTTTTAATTCTTTGTTTTCCCATTTATTGACTGACACCTCTCTTGTCTCCATGTTGAGAGAATCGGGAGTAAGTGCAGAGGTGTTGTGTGTGTGTGTGAACTTGAAGCTTATTGTAGTTCTAGACTAAATGTGAACAGGCATTTACTCTTCGCACTTGCACAAAAACATTCAGTGTTCCTCAAAATGGGGAAAATACTATGAAAAGTGAACTCAGATTATTAAGCAAACCTGCAGTAATTAAATGTCAAATAATACAAATACACTTTATGTATTTAATCTCACTTTATTAACCAATGTCTTTGCTGCTGACCTTCTATGATCCAATTTAACCATAATAATAAGTGACTTCAGTTAAATATCACATTTGTGTTTCAGTTTTATTATTACTGCTGAATTCAGAGTGAAAAGGCCTTTACATTTGCCAAAAATAGAGCTTTTTTTGTTGTTGTCATTTGAAAAATCAAACAAGCAAAGCCAGCCAAGATAAGTAAAAGTAACGCAAAAGTAACATAACACATTACTTTCCATTAAAAAGGAACTAAGTATTGCAATTAGTTACTTTGTAGGGAGTAACATTATTGTAACGCATTACTTTCATATCTGTAATCTTCACACTGTGCCAAGTTAATGCATTAGGTATCATGAACTAACACTGAACAACAAGCATGTATTAATGTTAATGATAAAGACACAGTTGTTCACTGTAAATCAATGTTCGTTTATAATAGATTGACATAATCGAAATAAAACGAGAAATATTAGTTAATGTTTCCGTTCCATCACATTCCAAGACTGACAATTGCCGACCCAACAACTGGTGGTTGTTGCCGTTTTGTTTGTGCAGCGTGAACATTTAGTATGCATAAGAGCTGGAAGTTCTAAGTATGCATACTAATATCATAATATTCTAATAATCACATTTCACAAGGGTTTAAAATGTAAACTCAAAAATTTGAGTTTTCTAAGATTAAAAAACATAATTCAGCTCGTAGTTTCCGGTCATGTGTGTGTTTCATGAAATGCCAGTGAATTTTTTAAATCGCCACACATTTTCAGTGACAGGTGAAGAAATGTTTTAAGCATTTCTGCGTGCATCATATTCAAAATCCTCAATGGGACATTACGTTTTTTCAAAGCTTTAATCCAACCGAAGCCGATCTGAGAAAAGCAGGGGCTGGTAAACATTTGCCAAGACCATTTCATCCTTTCTCCTCACACTGAAAGTCTGTAGTAGATATTTCACCACTGCTTGAAGCATAAATCACAGAGAGTTGAAGGATGCTAGTAAAGGGTGACTAGATAAACCCTGATAAAACCTTTTTATTAAACGTGTTTGTAAATGTATTATATTTAACGTGTATACAGTCGGACTGCCAAAGATTAGTTAGTTAAAAGGTTTGTTACAACCACAGACAAATGAACTGCGTAGACTATATTTGCTTGTGTGTCGTTTTTATTGCTTCTGAGCACATTATTTACCTCATAAGCTGATGGAAATAATTGGGATGCCAGACTGCAATGTAGTTATACGGCGAAATAATATTACAATCCAGAGGCTTTGGCTGCATATCCCCCCAGTAATGAGATGTTTAATGAATGTAAAAATGTGCTCTTTCGTGCAGATACGCTGCCTCAGTAAAGGACGGATCCCAGTACTTCATCCTGCTCATCATCACGGATGGAGTGATATCAGATATGGCCCAGACAAAAGAGTCCATTGTTAATGTGGGTATTCGGTCTACTACACAAGTCTTTAGCTCTTGATCAACTTAGAAATCCCACTCTTAAAATAAATGTTCTGCAGTGGGTTTTTTTTTGTACTATATTGATTGAACTTAAAAAGGATTTGCGAATTGTATTTGGACCATGAATATTTATTTTGATGAAGTTAAAAATGAAGAACAAATGCACGTATTTGTGCTGTTTTAAATATGTTTATTCTAAATATAAATAAATATATTTACATTTTAATATTAAAATATTGAAATAATAAAAAAAGACATATTAGTCATGGTAAATTCTTATTTTATCTGCTTTTCTTTTGCTTCTTCTTCTTCTTCATTCCAGGCTGCATGTCTTCCCATGTCAATTATTATTGTTGGAGTTGGACCAGCCGAGTTTGACGGTAAGAAAACGATGCTTTAATTTATTTATTTAGTAAGTGTTATTTAGACTCCTCTTATAGATTTAATTTTGCTTATATTTTCTGGTCACACTTTAGATTATGGTCCAATTCTCATTATTAAAGGGATAGGTCACTTTGAAATTAATTTTTGATATGTTTTAGCTTATCTCAAGGGCATCCAAGATGTAGGTGTCTTTGTTTCCGCAGTAGTTTCAATTTTGATATTTTTAGGTCAAACCGTTCTTGTCTGTCAGTCATATAATGCAGGTCTATGGTCTCCACCTCAAAGAGCATGCACAGAGAAGTCCAAATTAAACATGATTTAATAACTCGTAAATGTAAGTACACATTGATGGCCTAAGACACGAAACGAGCGGTTTGTGTGAGAAAAGAACAGTATTTATATAGTTTTTACCTCTTGTAACGCACAGACCGAAGCGCCCGCGCCCTCAGATCACTTGGACGTGGCTGTTGTTACATTACCAAAGGTAAAAACGATATAAATACTGTTCGTTTTCTCACACAAACCGCTCGTTTCGTGTCTTAGGCCATCAATGTGTACTTACATTTACGAGTCATTAAATCATGTTTAATTTGGACTTCTCTGTGCATGCTCTTTGAGGTGGTGACCATAGACCTGCATTATATGACTGACAGACAAGAACGGTTTGACCTAAAAATATCAAAATTGAAACTACTGCGGAAACAAAGACACCTACATCTTGGATGCCCTTGAGGTAAGCTAAAACATATCAAAAAATAATTTCAAAGTGAACTATCCCTTTAACTAACTATTAACTATGACTTTTGCCTTGTTTAATAGTTAATAAGGTAGTTGTTAAGTTTAGGTATTGGTAGGATTAAGGGATGTAGAATATGGTTATGCAGAATAAGGCATTAATATGTGCTTTATAACTACTGATAAACAGCCAATATCCTAGTAATCAATCATATTAAAGGAGTAGTTCACTTTTTAAAAAACTTTTGCTGATAATTTACTCTCCTGTTCGAACTCGTTCATTTTGATGAACGAGTTCGAACAGGAGAGTTCGCAAGGCGAGCATTTGTGCCTATAAAACTTTAACTTTTTTATTTATTTTTGAAATGACCGATCGTTTCGCTAGATAAGACCCTTATTCATCGTCTGGTGTCGTTTAAAGCCCTTTGAAGCTGCACTGAAACAGTCATTTAGACCTTGAACCGTTTGGTGCCCAGCAAAGTGCATTATATGGAGAAAAATCCTGGAATGTTTTCATCAAAAACATTAATTTCTTTTCGACTGAAGAAAGAAAGACATGGACATCTTGGATGACATGGGGGTGAGTAAATTATCAGCAAAAGTTTTTTTTTAAAGTGAACTAATCCTTTAAGCAACTAGTTCATAGTGAGAATTGGACCCTAAACTAAAGTGTTACCTATTTTCTTTGTATCCTCATTTTTTTATTCAGCTCATTGTATCTATACAACACATCCCCTTCCCCTCTAGATGTGCTGTGTGCTTTATAGTGATGCTCAGGTCTTGAGCTTGAGTGGATAAAAGGATTGTGTGCTACTGCAGAGTAAAGGAGCACGTAATGTGACAGCCGTTTCCCTCGTTGCGTGCGCTGACTGTAATGCAGATGGGTTTAGTAATAATGAAACAAGACTAACATACTCAAAACACACAACAATCACGGGGCACTCAAACACACAGCTAACTCATGTTTCCACATCTCCGGTCATGCGTGTTTCTTATCTGTTGTCTGTGTCCTCAGCCATGATCGAGTTGGATGGTGATGAAGTCAGAATCTCATCGAGGGGCAGATATGCTGAGAGAGACATCGTACAGGTATCATATAAGTATTTCAAGCATTAAACCATCATCATTAATAAAGGGACATTACAAAAAACTACAATTTTCTGTTTATTAATTATATTACTTAATGTGTAAGTTCACAGATTTTCCACCCCCCTCTTATGTCGGTATATGTAAATTAATTACGTTTACTCGTTGTCCGTGTCTCTTTCTTCATTTTGTTTGTCAGCAAAACACGCACTTTGGCAGCTCCAGGGCTTTTGTAAAAATGACACATTGTACTTCCGCAATTTTGTATTCTCGCGCATGGACCGTCAGATCAACAGAGGGTTATTAATAAAACAGCTATTGAGAAAAGTAGGTTTATCACTGAAAATTGTATTGCACTTTGTCTACTCTTGGAACAATGCAACATCCATCTATTTACTCAGATTATTATAATAAGCACAGAACTTTAATGTGTGGATGCTAATATAATTATCGGTTACACTTTATTTTGTGACGTAGATACATCATACTGAGTAATATTAATTAGCTATATGTACTTACTGTAGAGTTAGGTTTAGGTTTAGGGTTAGTTTTAGGGTTATAATTACTCATAATTTACTGTTATTACTATAGTAAGTATACTGTATGTAGTAACAGAAATTTATGGTGTGGAGTTCGGAGATCAGGGTAGGGTTCGGTTTAGTTACTTGTAAGTATGCATAATGTACTGTTAAGTACATGTAGTAATGTGTAACTACGCCACCTTAAAATAAAGTGTTACCATATCTTTATATTTATTGTTTTTGGTGTGAAAGAGCCTTTCAAATCCTGGTCCTGGGGCCCCACCGCTTTGCATATTTAATGTTAAAATGCTAATGCTCAAATTTGTCTTTTACATGGTGGATAACATATGTTGTGAATTTATCGAGGTCTAAAAACATAGACCATGTAAGAAGTTGATGAATTTCCAGGTTTTAAAAGCATGCAAATTATGTTTATTATACCCATTACCATCATACATGAATGTAATGTATCATACACATACATTAGCCATTCTGTGTTCTTCTGACTGAACTCCGCTGGCTTTTTACAATTAAGAACAGAGCTCTCTCAGTCTCTCTCAAAATCGGATTTCTTAATGCTTTCCGTGCTCCTCCCTCTCATCTTATAGCCGAGGCAGTCATCATTATGTTCCTGGGTCGCTCCATGCTTGTTAGGAATATGTTAACAGGCAGTGTGCATGATTGACTATCATAGGTGGCTAGGGAGGCTTGTCCAATTAGATGCGCCTTCACATACACACACATTCCAGTGGATCTGGCTTCCCGGCGGCCAACACATACTTAAAAGCCCATTTTTTCTTAACTAATCGGCTGTGTAGTGCTCTCAGAAACAGCCGTATCTCTTAGGATAATTTGGCTCTCAGTCTCAGAGGCGTTTTGAGTTGATTGGCATGCTGAGCATTTGATGGCTGTGCCCTGATTTCAGGTTAATCGCTCTTTTCAGCTTTGCAAATTCTCACAGAAATGCAGATGAATGCGAGACCTGCTTCAGATTATGTTCACCTGATGAAAGTCAACATAAAGAGTGTGTTTATACCATAAAATCTACTCTACGTGGAAATGTATTTTGAAACATTCCCCGAATTTGGTCGGTTTCCCCATTGTTTTTGCCATTATATCATGCATGTTGGTTTACTGCTAACAGACATGTTGAATTACAATATGTTAGCGTGCTGACGTGCGATGTATCATATGTATGCTTTTCGACATTGGTGTGTAATAATGTTAATGTGTTATGTGACTTTGTTTTGTTTTAAATAGCATTAGCTTACTTACTATATTGTTGAATTAAGAATGGTAACATATCCTATTGGGTAACACTTTACTTGAAGGGATGTGCATAAGACTAACATGGCACCTTCATAATCATGACATGACACATGTTATGAATATGAAGGAAGTTTTATGCATGTTTGTGACAACTGTCATTAAGTGTCATTCGCTCAGTTATGACATTTTTAATGCAAATATGACATTGTTTGAGATGTCTTTGTTATGACACCTTGACATAAACAAATACATCATAACCTGTCAGTGTCTTTGTCATGACAACTTGACATTACTAAGACAACACAACCTGTCATAAACAGGACATAGCAGATTAATTATCAAACTTAAGAAACCACTTAGCTTTATTGGTTAACATTACATTAAACTGTCAGGTGGCTGGTTTTGACATTGGCTGTCATGAAGCCAAACATAACTGTTTAATGACAAATTCAATTTGTACCACTGTAGTTGAGGTCACGAAAAATATTCATGACACAGTTATAATGGCCTTATGACAGCCAGTGTCAAAACCAAGCACATGACAGTTTAATTTAATTTAATGTCAAGTTGTCATGACAAATACACTGACAGGTTATGATGTTATGGTTTATGTCAAGGTGTCATAACAAAGACATCTTAAACAATGTTATATTTGCATTCAAAATGTCATTATTGAGCGAAAGACACTTAATGACAGTTGTCATAAACATCCATAAACCCTACTTAATATTCATGACATATGTCATGTCATGGTTATGAAGGTGTCATGTCAGTCTTATGCACACCCCTTCAAGTAAAGTGTTTTTAGCAATAATTCTAAATTCTTCAAAATCATTCAACCAAAAAAAAAAAAAAAAATCTTCTTTCTACACAACACTAAATAACAGTCTGTGAACATCCGATATTGATTTTAATGTCTTTTTTTGCTTTTGCAGTTTGTTCCATTCAGAGACTACATCGATCGCACTGGGAATCACATCCTCAGCATGGCCCGTCTGGCCAAAGACGTTCTTGCTGAGATCCCGGACCAGTTCCTATCCTATATGAAGACCAGAGGCATCAAGCCATCTCCCGCTCCCCCTCCGTACACACCGCCAGGACACCCGCTGCAAACTCAGATCTGAAATGGGCCCAGGAGCGAGCCTTGCAGTATCTCAGCATCTATCTCTCAAATCACTCAGTGAGGTGAAAGTTTCCTCAGCTTTTTCTGTCCCTTTCTCTTTGCACTATGGGGGCTGTAGATGGACACCATGCTTCGACAGGGTTCTGAGGACAGGTTTACTTCCATTACAGGCATTCTCTGTCAGGATGTCTCTCAGTTTCTCTCTCTGTCTCTCAATGCCTGGCTAGCTTGTTTTCTGAGAGCCATGTTATAGAATGAACTTCACGTTTCTGGCTCACCGTGAAAAGAAGGATGAAGGTGTATGACGGAATGACTAAAGAAACGAGCTGACGATGTTGCGCCACGTCTCAGAACAGCAGAGCAGCTTCCTCTTCCTCAGACTGGGGAAAAGGCTAACTGTTGTACATAAATTTGACTTATTCCGTCATTTCTTATCTCTTCTTTCTTCTCTGAGCTCTAACTCAATGTTTACATGTTAATGATTTTCTTACTGTTGGATCTGACTTTTATAAGTGTATATCTTCAACATGATCCTCGCAGCATGTTATCTTTGCCAAGCCCGTCAGGTCGCAGCGGCTGTTGTCGTCGCGGAAAAGCACATTTCTCGCATGGAAATGGTGTGCTCAGGCATGCGATGCATGTCGTGCAACGTTCATGTAATTTGGCCTTTTCTTGTTCTCTCTCTCTCTCTCTAACTCTTCTTCTCTTTTTTTTTCACCTCATTGTGCATAAAGAACCTCATAGCAACGTGCTTCATAACATTTATATCTGAGCAGCTGCTCTCAAATAAGAGCCCAGTGGTCAAAAACACAGATGCCATTATTATTTTCTGTCTTAAAACTTTGTATGGATGTTTTGTCATTTTTTGGTTGATTTGGTGATGCTGTGTAATGTTTTTTCCAATAACATGTAGATTCATTCATCATATTTAATAAGTACCTAGTAGATTTGCCCAAAGATAGCGTCAAAAAAAGCACAAAGCGAATTACGAAATCCCTCTTGGATTTCATTGTGAATATTAAAGTGTTGAAACCTGATGCAGAATTATACACCTAATTTACAAAAGTCTTTTCTAGAAATATTTGTGATCCCATTATTTTAGAAACGTGCTGCTAGTATCAGGAAAATAATTATTTCCAAAAACAACTTTTGACATTAACATTTAGCAGAGTTCCTTTTTTTTTCTTGATTATTACCATTGCAAAATACTAAAACGACATTTTTTTTGTTTTGTTCTAAAACGTTCACATATACCGTAGTAAATGTGAATCTTCTAGTATGTAGCAACTCATTTTTTCATCACACACTAGTGAACTATTTTGGGTGACAGCCTCATGTTGAGGGGGAACATTCCCTGTTTAACTTCTGTTCTGGAATTCAGGATTTTTTCCCCCAGTTGTGCTGCTTTGTCATACGCAATATTAAAATATTACACATAAAGTAGCTGCAAAAAGTATTTTAAAACACTAGTGCCAAACATACTGAGCAAATGTATGATGATGTATGTTATTACAAAAAATAACATTTGCCAAAGAAATGTATTTTAGGTTTGAAATTATGAAACAAAAGTCACAAAATAAAACCAAAAAGTATGTCAATTACTGACTGAATATAATCGTAACAAATCACCGTAAACATAATTGCGAAATTGGCTGAAAAAAGTGAAGCTAGTTTGGTGTTCCAATCATTTTATGATATTTTTATAAAAATACTTTGTAGACTGCTTTTCCTTCGCTATCAACTCAACTCACTCATAAAGAAAGTGGGCTCAATTTATATTTGTCTACAAACCTACTTTCCATCATGTAAGTGTAACGCTTCAAATCAAAAGATTTAAGATCGTTGAGGAACAAATTCGTCTTGACTTTAGCATGCATGAGTGACAGTTGAAGAATGATGTGTGTGTGAAAAAGCAGCACTTCAACCTTGGGATTATGTTGACGATCATATCTCTCTTCTGGGAATGTTGGCTCTCAACATTCCTTTACTTGCCCTCAGTTTAGTTCCTCTCTGCATTGCTGGTTCCACGGCAGCTGCCACTTTGGCAAGCACATTCACCTGTAAGTATGCACCTGTGTGTGTGTGTGTGTGTGTGTGTGTGTGTGTGTGTGTGTGTGTGTGTGTGTGTGTGTTTGTGTGTTTGTGTGTGTGTGTGTGTGTGTGTGTGTGTGTGTGTGTGTGTGTGTGTGTGTGTGTGTGTGTGTGTGTGTTTGTGTGTGAGAGAGCGTGTGGATGTCAGTTTGGCAAGCATCATCGAAGTGTTTTTAAATGTGTGACTCGACTCACATGAAATTTGTTTACTGAAGATATCCAAATATTATATTGTATGCTATTCATATCTTAATATTGCGTGCACTATGTTTGCATGTACAGTTTTACAAGAGATTCACCAGGTCTTTTGTTATTGTTAGTGTTTTGAGTAAAAAAAAATAAAAAAATAAAAACAGGAACATAACTGTACAAATGGCCTTAATCTCTCACTGAATTCTTGGAATTGTGTGATGCCTTCAGATGAATTGTTATATATTTTGTGTCAGTGTACAATTGCTTTCTAGTGTATATTTTCTTTGCACAACTCATGTATGAAAAAAAAGTTATATTGTAATTTTTGAAATCGGTGATTAATCAGAGAAAGCATGATTGAAGTTCTGATTGTCTAGTAAGTCCATATGATGAAATTATTATTTCTGTATCAAGTACTAATTTTGGAATAAACATTCTTAATATATACACATTGCTTTATGAGTCTGAAATGGCATTTTATGATTATTCTGGTTGTAAGATGAATCCTGACTACTTACACTATTTATACAACAAAACTACTTAGAAAAGTGCAGGTGAGGTCACATTTCTGTAAAATTTCGCTGGCAAAAAAAGGTCCATTGTCTATTGCCGAACAGTGTAGAGATGCATGAAGCACAAGTCACAGAAGTCACTTTCGAACCAAACGGCTTTCTGTTCGTCAACGTTGGTCAAAAAAAAAAAAAAAATACAAATTTCCCCATCACATGGATTGCGTTTAAAATGACTGTATTACCAAAAAAAAAACGGTAAATCTGACCACACCTAAAGGAAGTGAATTGGGATTGGCACCTAGCCTGGGAAAACCCAGACAACTTCCGGCATATTTAGATTTGCTCTGAAAGTTAGTCTGGCAAAGAGCTCATTCAAGCCCATTTCCAATCCGTCGAAATCGCGGCACCAATCAGAAACGTTGGGGCGGGCTTTACACGATGACGACAGCGCTGGGATTTTGAAGCAGATTTTGTAGCCTACATTACAAAGATGGATGCCGCCGTCGAACATCACTCATTCGAATCAGCTATCGCGTCTGTTTTAAGCGATTTGAACGTTTCCTTTTTTGTTAAAAACCGAGCAAAGAACAACACTCGGAGATGTTTCTCCGTCGCTCTGCATACGTCATCTCCTTCATCGCTCTGATTGGGTTTAGGTCTATCCGCGACGTCCGTTGGTGACGCCCCTCTGGAAATGATTTGTCTATGACGCTTTGCCAGACCATAACTCAGTTACAACTGAGAATGGTCTGGTTTTAACCAGGCTAATTGGCACCTACAATCCCAGACAGCAACATAGTCGGCCCAAATCCAAATTCAGATCTTGGCCGACACTATGTTGCTGTCTGGGATGGTTCTCAACCCTGTTCCTATACATTTTAGATACAGGACCAGGACCAGGGTTAAGAATCACTGACCTACTGTATTTGGTACTGCACTGTTAGCTTAGGAACATGCTAACATTAAACTGGAATCAGTTATAAGTCAAGTCTCCTGTGCCCTCAATGTGAGGAGTGCTATTTGTGTAGCATGTAGAGTTTATGCCCTTGGGAAGCGTTTAAATTTAGAACAGAGTTCCAATATTGTTCCTATATTCCCTATTCTTTGTCTGACTAGAGAGCCATTAGGAATAATAACTGTTTTCCATATTGGTGTGACACTGTAATTGCAGAAGGAGCACATTATCTGGCTGGTAAACTCCAATTATATCAGATGAGGACCTGTAGAAGATACAGGGTCACCTTCTAAACGGGGTTTAAAAACAAAAAAAATATTATTTCGGTTCAGTATTTTAACGTTTCATGCTGTAACATACCGTTCCGGAAATGGTTTGATTTGAAGAAAAAAAAAAAAAGACAGTTAATAATATCATAACTTCATCCTAAAAATGGCATGCGACTAAACATCATAACTCCAGTGGATAGATCCTCAAACTGAAACGAAACCTCATAGCTCCACCAGCCCCAATCGTGAATGAAGAGCTGCACGCACTTTGGACGGTCTCCGCTTATTTGCAGTGCAAGGGTAAATAAAGAACTGGTTCTTTGAATAAGCACAGCGTTTTCTTTACTCAAAAAACATGATGTTTGTAAAAGCTCATGTTTATTTGAGGAGAATATGAAGTCTGATAATTGCCGTAGTCACAGCCAATACAGCCCGTGCAGCACTTCATCTTTTATAACCAGCCTGTTCTCACGTAAATGCGTCTCTATAGCACGCATTGTGTATTATTGTGCAATTTATACGCGAAAATGAGTTTTTACGTGCATATGATATGCAGTTTTCGCATGCATTTGATAGGCTACGCAGTTCATTTGCGTGTAATACACACGCACCCCACACCACTAATTCTACCCAAACGTACACGCACCCCACACCACTAAACCTACCCTAACCAACCCATGCGTATCCTATGCACGTAAAAAGTCATTTTCGCGTATAAATTACACGATAAACACACTGCGTGCTATAGAGACGAATTTAGTGTGATCGGGTTGTTTATAACACAAGTGTATGAAACGACAGGAAAAACTACTCGGTTACTATCGTAACCTCAGTTCCCTGAGAGAGGGAACGAGTATTGCGTAGCTATACGCAGTGGGGGAAACTCCTTTTCCTCGATTTACTGAAACCTATATGTAAAACGCATTTGCAGCTGCACAGCCAGCACACTGAGCGTCTGGCACGCTCATAGGCTGTGCTGCCGCAACTGCACAACCAATGGCGCGGGCGACTCTGACCTGCAGCCAATGAGCTAGCTCAACGTCAGAGCCCGTCAAGGGGGTGTGGCTTAGCCTATAAAAGACCCCCGAATTCGCCATTGTAGCAGGTTTAACGACTGAAGCGACAACTTCACCAGTTACTAAATGCGGCCGGCTACGCAATACTCGTTCCCTCTCTCAGGGAACTGAGGTTACGATAGTAACCGAGTAGTTCCCTTTCGAACGGTCACTTCGTATTGCGTAGCTATACGCAGTGGGGACGCCCTGTAAAACGCCGCACCCTTAGTAACTGGTTGCACTGCAACTCAGGCCCCCTGAGCTAACAGAACAAGCCAGAACCCAATATAAAAATTTATATATAACAGACCAGACACTGTCAGGCCTGAATAATATATAAGAGTCAGAAACAACCAACAGAATATGCTAACAAACCCCGACACTGTCGGGATTATTAGTACAATTCATAACCGGCCTAAGCGGGTTTTATATATGTATGTATGTGATTATGCACAGTAATTTTTTGTAGACAAGACCAGACAGCATCGAGTCTTAATCATACTGAAAGAACCTTCGCCTGCAGGGAAGGCACCTCCATATTATAGAACTTCATAAATGTGGAAGGCGAGGACCAGCCGGCCGCATCACAAATATCTTGAATGGGAAACCCAGATGACCACGCCCATGACGAGGCCATGCCTCTAGTCGAATGGGCCCTGACACCTATAGGGCAAACCTGACCCACTGAAGTATAAGCCATAGAAATGGCATCCACTATCCATCTAGACAGTCTTTGCTTGGTAACTGGACCACCCTTAGATCCGCCACCAAAGCAGACAAACAGCTGTTCTGACTGTCTAAAAGACGCAGAACGCTCCAGATAGACTCTCAGCGCCCTAACAGGGCAGAGAAGATTAACCTCCCCATCCTCAGCAGAAGGGGGAAGGGCTAATAGCGTGATAACTTGCGCTCTAAACGGCGTTGAGAGCACCTTGGGTATGTAACCATGCCTGGGTTTGAGAATGACTCTGGAGTCATCCGCTCCAAACTCCAAACATGCCGGACTCACAGAAAGGGCCTGCAGATCTCCCACTCGCTTGATAGATGCCAATGCCAACAGGAGAGCAGTCTTAAGCGAGAGTGGTTTTAGATCCACCGACCGGAGCGGTTCAAAAGGCGGCCCCTTCAGGGCCCTGAGGACCGTGGAGAGGTCCCAGGGAGGTACTGATGGGGGCCTGGAGGGGTTAATTCTCCTAGCGCCCTTCAGAAATCTTACCACCAGGTCATTTCTTCCCAGTGATTGACCAGCCCCCAACGCATGATGCGCTGCGATGGCTGCCACATAAACTTTGAGCGTGGACGGGGTGCGGCCCGCGTCCAGTAGCTCCTGCAGGAAGGAGAGTACCACCGATACCTCACATGACTCTGGGTCAACTCGATTTTTCGAGCACCAGCTGGAAAAACCCGACCACTTCAAAGCATAAAGACGCCTAGTAGACGGGGCCCTTGCTTCAGAGATAGTGCTTAAGACCTTGTCAGAAAGGCCCCCGGGTACCCGTTTAGGGGCCACACATGGAGAGCCCATAAATCGGGTCGGGGGTGCCATATCGTCCCTTTGGCCTGTGTGAGGAGGTCCCTCCTCATTGGAACGGGCCAGGGGACCGTGTCTGACAGCTGAACCAGCTCCGGAAACCATGGTCTGGATTTCCAGAGAGGAGCCACCAGAAGGACTGGGCATCCGCTCTCCCTGACCCGTTCGATGACTTGTGGGACCATCGAGATGGGGGGGAAAGCATAAAGGGGGCGGTTGGGCCAGGGATGGGCCAGCGCGTCCCTGTTCTTCGAGAAAAACACCCTGCAGTGGGTGTTGGCTCTCGAGGCGAAAAGGTCGATTTCGGCCTCGCCGAATCTCTCCCATATCAGACTGACCGTCTGAGGGTTCAGAGACCACTCGCTTAGGGGAGTGTTGCCCCGTGAGAGCATATCCGCGCCCAGATTTTGGACGCCCGGGATGTGCGCTGCTCTCAGGGAGCTCAGGTTGGCCTGTGCCCATAGGAGGAGGTCCCTCGCCATAGCATGCAGGTTGCCCGACCTGATGCCACCCTGGCGATTTATGTAGGCCACCACTGACATGTTGTCCGTACGGACCAGGACATGGTGACCCCTGAGGTTTAACAGAAATGCTTTCAGGGCCAAACCAACTGCTTTCATTTCCAGACAGTTGATATGTAAGCTCTGCTCCGTGCTCGACCAGAGGATCTGCTATAATGGCGAATTCGGGGGTCTTTTATAGGCTAAGCCACACCCCCTTGACGGGCTCTGACGTTGAGCTAGCTCATTGGCTGCAGGTCAGAGTCGCCCGCGCCATTGGTTGTGCAGTTGCGGCAGCACAGCCTATGAGCGTGCCAGACGCTCAGTGTGCTGGCTGTGCAGCTGCAAATGCGTTTTACATATAGGTTTCAGTAAATCGAGGAAAAGGAGTTTCCCCACTGCGTATAGCTACGCAATACGAAGTGACCGTTCGAAAGGGAACTGAGTGCTCACATCGCTACAATAACGTGTAGGTTGATGAAAACCTAATGCGATATGTCTCACATCCGACCTTTCTAATGCTCAGAACGATTAAACTTGATTTTGTTTTTATGTTCCTGTTAAAATGTAGGCTAGTTAATTTCAATTTTTTTTTTTTTTTTTTTTTATTCCTTGAACTGGTCCCTGCTTCTAAATTCATACTTGGAATAATTAACCTAACGTGGATGGTTTAGTGTGCAACTGATGTTTGATTTGCACCGACACATCTACCTTTCTATCTAATACCCTCGCACACAGATATTTACAGCTTGCACTTAATGTAGGTGTAAAGTGTGAGCCAGCCATCGTCGCATTATTTCACATGACACCCGGGTAACGCAGTGGCCTTTAAGTCTATTTCTATTCTCTGACAGAACAGCCAATTAGTTTCATCTTACTTGCTTGTACAGTGTGGGCAGCTTTCCAGTATCGCCTATACAGATTTAATTGGCTATAGAACTGTCACTGGCAAGCAAATGAACTTTTAATGTTTGGAAAAGAATAATGGTCTTTTAACTACTTGAAAAAACAAAACATCTTTTTATAGATTGGTTGCACTTAGCGTCTGCCGAAAGAGCTACACTTTATCTGGATCAACAAGGAAAGACCTTGCTGGTGAACATTAGCAGTGTACGAATTATATACTGACTTTCTAGGCAAGTCAAAGAAATATTTTCATTCATTTTCAACCAATATTATGTTTGTTTTTTTAATGAAATACTTACATACATCTACACCAAATTGCATGCTACGTTTGATGCTCTAGATAAAACTTTATAAAAAATTGGGATACTGAAAACTTTCTACATTTTTGCTGCTCGATTTATCATCGTCTCTCTTCTCTTTCTCATATTAAATGTTTTTTTCCTCATAAAATCTTTAGAAATACTTTTTGCCATGTGCACCACCTCCTACATAAAACTCATTATATACATATTTTAATAGCGCATGTGGCCGCCTCTTACTTTCTATAAACAGATTTGTGTGACTATAGGAGGCAAAAGCAAGAATAATTAAGCTGCTATTGTTAATTATTCGTGTCTTAATTCTCTGTGCATATCTCTTATAAGTTACAGTCTGTAAGGAAATGTTGCATAAAACTTGATAAATTTAGTTCAGCTTTTGATTTTGAAAAAAAAAGGAAGAAAAAACTGGTCCTGAAAGTGTGTGCCAACCTGTTCCTCAAAGGGGAATGTTGTTTTGGATTTGCAGTGCCCTCGGGATATCCACATGGAACTGATTTACAAAACACAATGCAATATTTCCACACCTCTAAATTACAGATAATCCCATCTTGACATTTCCCAATTCTCCCACTCATAAATCAAGGCACACAAAACCTCTGTAATCATATTTCAAGCCTGGTGCTGGTGTCAAATCACGTTGTGTTATTTAAAACACCAGTTTTACAGTCAAATCTACAGTACTATGGAGAATAAAAAAAGGCGAAGAACAACAACAAAAAAAGACAATAAATAGACAGGGAAAACGGATGAATGACTCTTGTGAAAAGATTATTTGGTTGAATCAGACTAAAATGCACAATTTTCAAATGATCAGAATCAGACTAATGATTTGCCCGCTTAAATCTATAAGAACAGAGTTTAGTAATAAATTGGGTATTAAATGATATGTTAATTGTAATTTAGGACCACATATTCACTGTAAAAAGTAAAATAAAGAGCTATTTCTTCCACTTCCAAGGTAGGCAATGTTTTTATATACACTATTTTTGTTATATTGAGTCAAATTCTCTTCACATCCTGATAGAAATCAATAATAGAAGTGGTCTAAATATTAAAACATGCACATATATCTTCTCTGGAAGTCTCAGGACCAAAAAAAAAAAAAGTTCGGTCCAGAATGCAATAATAGGATGTTTACATGCCTTCTGCCATCTGATATTTTTAGCAAGTAAAAACGTGCTTTCTGGTATAAACATTTCATTTAAGCTATCAGAATTTAATCTAAACTAGTTTTAATCTTATCTTTAGCCATATAAATAACATCTTGTATTTGAAAGTTATTTTTTCCCTCCATATTGTCATTACATCATATTATTTGAAATATAAACATGATATGATACAGAACATAAAACATTTTTTTTTAAAGTTGGACCAGATAATGGTGAAAGTAAAGATCACATCACTAGATACCAGCAGTGAATGTAACATTATCTACATTTGGAAAGCACTGCATCTCAGATGTACCCGACCAACCTCCAAATGAAGGACAAGAGGACGCCAGCACCCCCTGTCCAAACCCCGATCAAGGACACAAAATCCCCCGTCACCAGCAAGGTGTGTGTATGCCTGTTTGTGTGTATACTTGTGCATGGTTTGCTGTGTGTGTGATTTTGCCTGTGTGCAGGTGTGCACCAGCCAGGCATGGCCGACACTGAATCTATTAATATCACCCTGGGCTAAATTTACATCCCCCGTGCTCTGTCCACACACTGCTCCATGCAGTCACACACACCACCACTGACATAAAGATCATGATCTATGGAGGGAAATCAAATATTCATTACGTTTTGAAATGATTTTCTTTGGAAACGTTGTCATTGTACTGCAGGGTGGACTTTTTATCTACAAGACTTATTTATTTCAAAAAGAGCAAAGCCACCTAGAACATTTATCAATGAATTGTTTCATTCGTTCTTTTACCTAAGAAGGCACGTTATTCATATGACGGGGTTTAACTTAGGTCCTGTTTAAACCTGTTTTTTGATCGATCGGATCACAAGTGGACGACGCTAAATACAGATGTAAACAAGATCTAAAACGGTTTGAGCTTGTCCACTTTTGACCGCTTCCAGAGGGTAGACGAAAACGCATTCAATCTTTCGTCGTGTAACGCTCATGTGGTCGAAAGCGTTCGAACAGACACAAGAGACCACAATTAACACAACTTTGCGTCGTTCGAACGCTTTCGACCACATGAGCGTTTACACGACGATAGCAATCCGATTGAATGCGTCTTTTCGACTACCCTCTGGAAGTGGTCAAAAGTGGACAAGCTCAAACCGTTTTGAATATTGTTTATAGCCCAACTTTAGCTTTTTTTTTTCTTATGGCAATTGTTATCTAGGCTTCAAAATCAATAAAAGGTGTGTTAATTTGTGAAGATTATCTTGATGAGCGAAACGTGCTTTCGAATCGTAAACGTTTGTTGGCGTAATTCCTGCAATAGGGCCTTATTCAAAATCCTGTTGACTTTTTTTTCTCTCTCGAGGGAATGGTACAAAATGTCCTGCTGCACTTTATCCATTAACATTCTTTATCTAAGAGAATGTTTACGATCTTGCAAAAAAGACAATTGTTAAATTATGCTTTTAAAATGGAAAATGCACCCTTTTAATAGAAAGAATGTATTACATCATCGGGCCAATATTACATCACACATGAGAGGTAATCTGTAATAATCAATCTGAAAGCCCCATATATTCACTATAGGCTGAAGTGTTCAGTTAAAACTGACTCAAAGCAAACAGAACTACACACATACAGAGACACATAACATTAACTTTATTCGTCTCCTCAAGTGCACGTTCACACAGCATTTGCAAACACACTTTTCACACCTCTAATCTTCTTTGAAAACAAAGAGACATTTATGCAGTGAGATTTCTCTGCATTACATTAGATGTAATTATCTTTTCATTTTAATACCTTTATTGTGTGATACAAATATTGTGCCTCTGATTATGACACAACGGTCGTTTCTATTAGTAAAAGGGAGCCATACCAGCATGCTTTGCGCAAAACTTCCACAACAACATGGGATGAATAATATACAAAGTAACAAACGAAGGCACCCCACTGCCTTTATTTCGTGTGGTTGTATTAAATTAGTTTGCAAGGGAAGTTTCTGGGAGGCGCAATGTCATAAATGTCATAAATGTCACACGCCCTTCGCTTACTGCAGTTGTGCGCCTGTATAAGTAGATCACGTATTGCTTTTACATCCAAATATCTGTAATTATTTCCTGAAATAAAAAAGCAACAAAAAGGAGGGAAACACAATTTGAACACTGACAGGTGGTAATTATTAAAATGTAGGAAAGAGTTGTCGTCGTCAGTGTATAATAGGTGAAACTGAAGATTGGCTGGAATTCTTTATGGGCACAAGAATTCACAAGAATCACAGCAGTGTGGTATAGTACCAAAAAATATATATATTTGTGTTTTATTAATCTATTGTATGGAAGCTTGTTTCCGCCACAGAATGAAAAATAAAAAAGGTAATTGCGACTTTTTATCTCACAATTCTGACTTTATTTCTCAGAATTGCTAGATATAGTCAGAATTTCGTGATATAAAATCGCAATTGCGTGTTATAAAGTCAGAATTGCGAGATATAAAGTCAGAATTTATTGATATAAGTCGCAATTGCAGGTTCTAAAGTCAGAATTGCGTGATATAAAGTCGCAATTGCGTGTTATAAAGTCAGAATTGATTGATATAAAGTCGCAATTGCGTGTTATAAAGTCATAATTGTGTGATATAAAGTCTAAATTGCGTGTTGTAAAGTCAGAATTGTGAGATATAAACTACTGTATTTTGAGGGGGAAAAAGTAAGTCTTTTTTCCCCCTTAGAATTGGCCTGATAACTCGTAATTGCGAGTTTATATCTCACAATTCTGAGAAAAGATGTCAGAATTTCGAGATATAAACTCGCAATTATGTGTTATAAAGTCAGAATTACGAGATGTAAACTCGCAATTGTCAGAAAAAAGTCAGAATTTTGAGATGTAAACTCGCAATTGTGAGAAAAAAGTCAGAATTGTGAGATAAAAAGTCGCAATTCTGTCTTTTTTTCTCGCAATTGCGACTATTTCTCATAATTGCGACTTTATATCTCGCAATTGCGACTTTATTTCTCATAATTGCGACTTTATATCTCGCAATTGCTACTTTATTTCTCAGAATTGCGACTTTATATCTCACAATTGCGACATTATTTCTCACAATTCTGACTTCATATCTCGCAATTGTGAGATAAAAAGTCGCAAATATTTTTTACTTTTTTTTTATTCAGTGGCGGAAACAAGCTTCCATACTATTGGCATAAATCTGCTATAGGCACCAGTTAGTTCTCAAATTGGATTGGCCGAGAGTGCTGACATATACACTCCAACCCAATCTCACAGCAATTTGTACATATTTTACCAGGTGGCTAATTCGTACAAATTCATATGACCTCACACGTACGAATTCGTACGATTTTTTGCTAAATCCCTGACTCCGCCCCTAAACCTACCCATCCCTGGGGTTTAGACAAATCATACGAATTCGTACGAATTAGCTATCTCGTACTCACTCGTACGAATTGGTCGTGAGATAGCGCTGTACATTCCTAGGACTTTTCTTTCTTTGCACTCTTCTTGTTTGTGTTTGGGAATTTTTAGAAACTGAGGTTAAGTCGTTATGCAATAGGCGGCGATAAGTGACTGTCGTTTTGAGTAAGTCTTTGAATCATTCACTCAACTCAGTTGTTCAACAACACTCATTTATTCACAACACTAAACTACTGTGCCCTCGAAGACGCGCAACAGTTGATTCTGCTTTGACTTAGTTTGGAACGAACTATTAACAGTTGCAGAGCAAAAAAAAATCACATGTATATTCAAATTTAGAGACCTACATTGCTAGTGGTGAAAGTTGAGCTTATACATGTACTACATTTAGGTGTATAATATGATATGCTGAGTAGGAAATATATCCAAAGATTTAGTTAAAACAAATATTAAAAACAAAAAACAGTGAGAACACTGAGCCCAATGTCATGACTGATCTAAGAGAATATCATGAACATCATAGATGGTTGATATTAGCCTGCTCTTTTTCCTGCAAACCTTTTTCCTGCAAACAACCCCAATAGCATAATTGTAGTTATGTTTCCCAAATTGTTGTCTTATACTAATGTAACCAATATGAATATTAGGCTGTGTGGGCAGAACTTGCACTGTCTGGTTTAGCTTATTGCTGATATTTCTAATGTTTTTTTGTTTTGTTTTTTGCTGTTGCTGTAGTTGTAGTAGTAGGTAAAATAGCCTGATGTTAATCATGTTTGTGTAATTTCTAAAATCAGTTAATTAATGCTAAATAAGCACTTTCTATTTTGAGTAGGATCTGAAGAACATCAGAACATTAATGTTAGTTGTCTCATTTTTGTTTAATAAGCCTGATTTGGTGCTCAAGAAATATTTTGTATCATTATCAATGCTAAAAAATAATATTTTTCTGTGGAAAACGTGATACATGACCATGCAAAACTTTGGGGGTAAGTTCTTCACTCCTCCTTCACTGCTACACTCCCTCACTCCCACTCTGGACTACACTTCCCAGCATTCCTCCTGGTCCTCACCTGCACTCATTTAGCCATCATCCACAACTGCACCACTGTCAGGTTTAAGGGAAGAGAAGAGAAAATCTCATTTGCTCAGTATAAAAACAGCAAAAGTAAATGGGGGAAAACATGAGTGTGTGTTAGAATATTATTTATCTTCTCTGTGGCTGTGACATGCATCAATTCAAAATTATGGCTCTAGTTGCATAACAATTGTGGTGAAAAAACAAAATACAAAGACTAATTAAAGGTGTCAAAACTCAAAAATATAACATGACAATATTATTTTTTTTTTTAAAGACAACCATTTAGTTGGAAATAAAGCAGAGACTGCCATCTGGTGGAAGAAAAGATATTCCCTATTTGATGGATGTCACAAAGGTATGAACAGCAGTTTTCAGGTTTCTCCACACTATAACCAAGACCCTTCTCTATCAATTACTCAGTTTGGCCAGAAGGCCAACTCTAGGAAGAGCCATGGTTATCCTCCTATGACAGATACAGATAAAGGCTGCATAATTCTGTGAATGTTCAGAAATGTGTTTGTAGACAATCCTGTCTCTGAGCTCTATAGGCCATTACTTTAACCTCGTTGCTTGGTTTTTCCAAATCATGTCCATACACTTGAATTTAAAACAGGTTAACTCCAACTTGTTGTTTTTTGCTTTGTAATTGTGGTGTATGGTGTTAAGATTGATGCACAAAAACAAAATATTGTATTTCATAAAATTGTATTACTTGCTATTGGTGTCAAAAATGTAGCTACAGAAAAGCAGCAACAGCAGAGCAAAAATACAATAGATGACAAACAAATATTTTGAAATTCTGCAGCAGAGCGATGACATCTCAGATCATTATCTAGTCTCATGTAAATTACATTTAGCCAAGGCTGCAAAGCCAACTCCGTGTTATAAATAAGTTAGACCTATAACTTCTGCCACTAAAGATTCCTTTATCAATAATCTTCCTAATCAGTTTCATCATCTCAGCATCCCAGATAGCTTAGAAGAACTCGATATTGCAACAGCAACTTTTAACTCTCTCTTTTCCAGCACTTTAGACGCAGTTGCTCCATTGCGCTTAAAGAAGATTAAAGAAAATAGTCCACCACCGTGGTACAACGAGCACACCCAGGCCCTTAAGAGAGCAGCCAGAAAAATGGAGCGAAACTGGAAGAAAACTAAACTAGAGGTATTTCAGATTTCATGGAAAGAGAGCTCGATTGCTTACAGAGAGGCTTTAAAAGCTGCTAGATCTGCTTATTTTTCAACCCTATTAGAAGAAAATAAATATAATCCTAGGTATTTATTTGAAACAGTAGCTAAACTAACGAAAAAGAAAGCTTCAACCCCAGAAGTGTCCAAGCAAAACAGCAGTGATGACTTTATGAACTTCTTTACTTATAAGATCGATAAAATCAGGGACAAAATTATAACTATGCAACCGTCTACCACAGTATCGCATCAGGCAGTATATTGTAGTGTCCCTGAGGAAAAATTTGATTAATTTGTTGCCATTGGAGAGGACGAATTTTCTAAACTCGTTAAATCATCTAAATCGACAACATGTATGTTAGACCCTATACCGACTAAGCTACTGAAAGAGATGCTTCCAGAGGTCGTAGATCCTCTTCTTACTATCATTAATTTGTCTTTGTCTCTAGGATACGTACCAAAAACCTTTAAGCTGGCTATGATAAAACCGCTTGTTAAAAAAACGCAACTTGATCATACAAAATTAGTCAATTACAGGCCGATCTCGAATCTGCCTTTTCTATCAAATATATTAGAAAAAGCAGTATCCTCACAACTGTGCTCCTTTCTAGAAAGAAATGATATTTGCGAGGATTTTCTGTTATGATGTTGGGAGGGTGAAGAAGGGAATGAACCCAATCGCAGACAGTAGTCACAGCACACATGAACAAAAAGGGAAAACAAAACCCACGAGGGGGCGAAACACGGACAGGACAAGGACTCTTAGGCTGACAAGACTAAACTAGGACTTCACAATAAACAGACAAAAATTCTAATGAATGCTCACAATGACAATAATCTCCACAAGGTACTCACAGGTAACATCTGGCAATGAACCGACACAAGACAGCAAACACAAGGGGATTAAATAAGGAGACTAATCAAGACATGACAGGTGACACGGGTAAAGCAATGAAGACTGAATTTAGGATAACAAGGGGGCGGGTCTAAGAGACGAGACAACACAAGCACATGACCAAAACACAAGGCCATGTGCTTGCACACAGAACATGGGTCTGTCATGATCTTGCCGCAATACTAAGAGAATCACGGACATGATGGCAGAATCATGACAGAACCCCCTCCTTAAGGAGCGGCTACCAGACGCTCCCCAAGGAGACATCAAACACGGGACAAGACTGACTGAGACATAGACAAGACCCAACAAAACATGACAAATAATAACAAGGGCATACAAGAGTAAACAATGACAGGGTTGGGTTGGAACATCAAAAATAGTAAACAAGGAAGGGGAGGCGGAGGGACAACAAAGTCTTTGAGCAAGGGTCCAGGGTGGGTAGGCGGGACGGTGATCTTGGGACTACGGGGTGTGGGCTTAGGACGGGGGGTCCGAACGGACTTGGGTGGAGTGGTGTGGGTAGAGGGAGAAACAGTCCTGGGTTGAGCCATGACGGGGGAAACAAACTGGAGTCCGGGGGCAGTGGAGACAGCAGCAGCGGGAGACGAAACGGAGACACGGGAACTGACAGGGGAAGAGGAAACAGGAACGGGAACAGAGTTACTTGAGTCAAGGCTTTCCCAAGAAGAGGTGAGACTCATCATCTCAGACTCTGGAGAGGTGTTGACTGCTGCGCTCTCGGCGACAGGCGTGGGTGCAGCGCTCTTGGCGACAGGCGTGGGTGCAGCGCTCTCGGCGACAGGTACGAGGACAGCGCTCTCGGCGGCGGGTTCGGGTGCCGCGCTCTCGGCGGCGGATACTGGGACTGAGGGCGAGACAGGACGGACAGGGACATCAAGGATCTTGACAAGACGGGACAAGTACTCTGACAGGGTTCTTGCAGCAATGATGACCGGCATCTCTTGATGGGCTGATACAGACTGTATCACAGCCTTTGCAGCGGAATCAGCCGCTGCTTTCTCTTCAGCTGACATGACTGAAGACTCAGAGACGACATTCACAGTACAAGTCTCTGGAATGGATCTCCCCAACGCCGACTGGGAAACAGTGCTTTCTGCAGCAGGTTGAAGAACTATGTCTCCTGTTGCAAAGACCGGAACCGCGCTTACAGCAGCGGAGCCAGGAACAGCGCTCTTGACTTCAGCGGCGGGTTGGAGAGCCATCGCGGACTCAGGAGGAGGTAGAGATGGAGAACCAGAAGCTCCCTTCTTCCTCTTCTTCTTCCTGGGTTGCGGAGCGGAGAATGTGGCCAGACTGGGGACCGGAGAGGGAGGTGAAGCAGGAACCGTGACAGGAACTGGTGAACTCACTGCAGGCGAGGAGGATTCCGGGCAGGAAGACTCCGATGCTGACTCCCACGACGGGTGCCTTCCACGCTTACCATGAAGATTGGTGGACGTGGAAGGAGTCTCAGGAGTCGCGGCGGGACTGGGTTGGTCCCCAAGTGTAGCAACGGCTATCAGACGACCCTCAGGGATCACAGGAAGTGTAGCGTGAGATGAAGACCTTGTAGTACCCTGCAGCTCCCTCCGTGACAGACTGTCCACCATACTGTGGAATGGGCGGCTGACAAGTCTCTCTCGTTCAGCGAGAGGAGGAGGGACGTTGAGACCCGCGATGAGGTAGCGATTAACCAGGATTTCCGGCAAGAAAAACCTCCTCTCCTCCACGACCTGGGCGTACCTTCTCAGGGTCAACCTACCCTGAGGAGGGAAAGGAAGCTTGCCTTCCAGGCTGTCGGCGATGGCCGACTGCCACCATCGTTCAGGGTCTGACGACTGTAGGGTAGGGAAAATCGGCGCGCTGTCTGCTGGGTTCCTTCTTGGTCGGTTCATTCTGTTATGATGTTGGAAGGGTGAAGAAGGGAATGAACCAATCGCAGACAGTAGTCACAGCACACGGTTTATTATGAACAAAAAGGGAAAACAAAACCCACGAGGGGGCGAAACACGGACAGGACAAGGACTCTTAGGCTGACAAGACTAAACTAGGACTTCACAACAAACAGACAAAAATTCTAATGAATGCTCACAATGACAATAATCTCCACAAGGTACTCACAGGTAACATCTGGCAATGAACCGACACAAGACAGCAAACACAAGGGGATTAAATAAGGAGACTAATCAAGACATGACAGGTGACACGGGTAAAGCAATGAAGACTGAATCAGGATAACAAGGGGGCGAGTCTAAGAGACGAGACAACACAAGCACATGACCAAAACACAAGGCCATGTGTTTGCACACAGAACATGGGTCTGTCATGATCTTGCCGCAATACTAAGAGAATCACGGACATGATGGCAGAATCATGACATTTTCAGTCAGGATTCAGACCGTACCATAGTACCGAGACAGCTCTCATCAGAGTCACAAATGATTTGCTCTTATCATCCGATCGTGGTTGTATCTCTCTATTAGTGTTACTTGATCTTAGTGCTGCATTTGATCCTATGGACCACAACATTCTTTTAAATAGACTCGAAAATTATGTTGGCATTAGTGGAGTTGCACTAGCATGGTTTAAATCATACTTATCTGACCGTTATCAGTTTGTAGCAATAAATTAAGATATGTCTTATCGATCACAAGTTCAGTGTGGCGTACCACAAGGCTCAGTACTAGGACCGTTGCTGTTCACTCTGTACATGCTACCATTAGGAGATATCATTAGGGAACATGGAATTAGTTTTCACTGTTATGCCGATGA
Source organism: Rhinichthys osculus (assembly GCA_029959095.1). NCBI lineage: Eukaryota > Metazoa > Chordata > Actinopteri > Cypriniformes > Leuciscidae > Rhinichthys > Rhinichthys osculus. The sequence continues at coordinate 24,335,608 of JARWKJ010000013.1, read as the reverse complement.
TATAGCTGTATATTTCTTCACGCCCCGACGAAACTTACCAATTCACAAAATTAACGGAATGCATAGCCGATATAAAAAATTGGATGACTAGTAATTTCCTACTACTAAATTCTGAAAAAAACAGAGATTCTAATTATTGGACAAAAAACTTCCACACGTAATAACCTAGAATACTGTCTAACACCAGCTCTTTGATACCAATCTCTCATTTGAAAGTCACGTGTCTAGTATCTGTAAAACCGCATTTTTCCATCTTAAAAACATATCTAAATTACGCCATATGCTCTCATTAACAAATGCAGAACAATTAGTTCATGCGTTCATGAATTGAATTGAAATTGAAAGCCTTTATTGTCATTATACACAGTACAATAAGATTTGGAGAGCAGCTCTCTAAAAGTGCACACATGAATAACACATACATACATGTACAATACATTAGTGCAAGTCTGAGTGTAGGTTGAGTATGGTGACAGCTTTGGGGAAGAAGCTATCCCTGAGTCTGTTGGTTCTGGCCCGTATTGACCTGAAGCGCCTGCCTGAGGGCAACAGGTTAAAAAGATGGAAGCCGGGGTGGGTGGTGTCCCTCAGGATGTTTCTGGCCCTACTGAGACATCGGGAGTTGTAGATGGCAGTCAAAGAGGGCAGAGGGCATCCGATTATTTTTTGTGCAGTGTTTGTCACCCTCTGCAGTCGCTTCCTGTCGGCCTCCGTGCAGCTGGAGTGCCACACTGTCACAGCATAGGTCAACAGGCTCTCGATGGTGGAACGATAGAAGGTCACCAGCAGCTGAGTTTTTAGTTGTTCCTTCCTGAGGACCCTCAGGAAGTGTAGCTACTGCTGGGCCTTCTTGACCAGAGCTGTGGTGTTGGCCGACCAGGAGAGGTCTGCAGAGATGTGGATGCCGAGGAATTTGAAGGACTCCACTCTCTCTACACATCCACCGTTAACGTACAGCGGGGCAGGTGCGGCTTTGTTCCGCCTGAAATCCAGGATGAGTTCCTTGGCCTTGTTGATGTTTAGTGCCAGGTTATTTGATGCACACCACTCGCTAAATTTCAGGACCTCATCTCTGTAGGCCGCCTCGTTTCCCCCTGTAATCAGCCCCACCACCGTTGTATCATCAGCAAACTTGATGATGATGTTCTCTGGGTGGGCGGGACTGCAGTCGGATGTGTAGAGGGAGTAGAGTAATGGGCTCAGCACGCAGCCCTGTGGAGAGCCAGTGCTGAGAGTGCGGGTAGAAGAGAGGTGAGGACCCAGTTTCACCTGCTGGGGTCGGTTGACCAAAAAGTTCTTTATCCAGGAGCAGGTTTGTGGTGGCACCCCCAGGTTGGTTAGCTTGGGGATCAGAATGTCCGGTATTATTGTGTTAAAAGCTGAGCTGAAGTCAACGAAGAGCATCCTGACGTAGCTCCCCTGTTGCTCCAGGTGACTCAGCGCTGAGTGGAGAGCGATGGCTATGGCGTCTTCGGTGGATCTGTTAGTCCGATATGCAAACTGATGCGGATCCAGTGTGGAGGGTAGACATGCTTTGATGTGTTTCAAAACCAGTTTCTCTAAGCATTTGTTGATGACTGGGGTGAGTGCTATGGGGCGAAAATCATTGAGGCTGGTCGTGGATGACTTTTTAGGGATCGGGATAATTATAGCAGACTTCAAGCAGGGTGGGATGACAGCTTGTTCCAGAGATAGGTTGAAGATGTCTGTGAAGACCTGTGATAGCTGCCAAGCACATGCCATGTCATGACATCAAGGCTAGATTATTGTAATGCTCTACTGGGTGGTTGCCCTGCACGCTTAATAAATAAACTGCAGCTAGTTCAAAACGCCGCAGCTCGAGTTCTAACCAGAACCAGGAAATATGACCATATTAGCCCGGTTCTGTCATGTCATAATGTGGGTCTTGTGTCCTGTCATGTTTAGTGTCATTAGTGTCTTATCATTAGTTATCCCAGGTGTTTCTTGTTATCCACGCCCCCTTGTTATCCTGTCTGCTCGTTTGTCTCTGATTATTTAAGCCCTGTGTTTCTGCCCTGTCTTTGTCAGTTATTGAATGAATGTATTCACGTACCACGAGTGTCTTGTCTGTTCTGAGTTTAGTCTGCATTATTAAAGTCTACTGCTGCATTTAGATCCGACTACCGCCTTTGCTTCCACGCAATTCAAGACAGAATAACTGACCTCCCAGGATCTAGCAGTTAGGAGAAGAACTCACCGCATCGTGATCCAGCAGCCATGCCAACCTGGAGTCCTGATGTCCAGATTCTCCGTCTCCGTCAAGAGAATCGCTCCATAGAACGGTACGTCGCGGATTTCATTGAACTGGCGCATCTCGCGCAAATGAGCAGAGGAAGTAAAGAAGTAAAGTCTTCAAGACTGATACTCATTCTTACAACTCTAAACTCGACTGCTAATTAAATCATTTCTGACAGTCTGGAGGTGAGATTTATTCGGTGGCTGATAGAATACCATGATTAACAACAGACTTGTCCTATTGCTTAACCTTCAATTTATCTTTGGGGTCTATATGACCCCAATCGACTTTTCCGTAGTAAATAAACATGGTTCCCGTCATCTCAGTTGCATAAAATGTTGTCACTTTTTCTACATGATCTATCTATACACCTCACATACACACACAAAAAAAACTGCGCTTGATTCGGTTGTTCTAAAGGTACGTAAAAAAAAAAATCACACTCATGACCTTTGAGATCAATATGACTCCATATTGAAATGAATGGGAAAATAAAAAAAATAAAAAGTTTTTTATTTTTCATTTGTCACACACACACACACACACACACACACAGGTGTGGCTCCAATAGAAAGCATTTTTTATAGAAATTTGCAAATAAAATCAATAATTCCAGCAAAAATCTGAAAATTCTCACACATAAATGAAGGCCTGGTACTAGATCACTAAACATTTTCACATACAAATTAAGGTATGGTATGAGAGCACAAATGCAATATGGAAAGAACATGACTACACACAGATCGTATACACACAGAGAGACACACACAAACAAAATAGAGCATGTTTATTGAAATTGGCAAATAAAATCAATAATTCCAGCATGAATCTAAAAATGTTCACACATAAATGAAGGGTTGGCACTAGAGCAGAAAAAAAAAACCAATGTGGAATGAGCATGATTCCACACACACATCCACATGTGCGCACACAAACACACAGACACACAGGTGTGTTTACTCTTCACTCCTGTTCCTATCCGCCTATAGCTGTTTGTTTTTATTTACTTTTTAAAAAATAATTTCTTATTCTAAAGTTAATCATGTCATACATTTTGATTATTGAAATAATATGTTGCAAGCAAGTATTTCATTTTAGTGGCAACTTTAAATTTAGTGCAAATTTATTTGGCATTACTGCACATTTATATAGCAAAATTGCAATAAATTTAATAACAAGATACTTCAAAAGACCTCAAATTCTAAACTTACAAAATACGGATTGAATGTGTTTTAAAATGTTTAAATATATATATATATATATATATATATATGCATAACAAAAGCTGTTATAAGAGCAGTAAGTCACATCCAGAAAAATGAATGGATCTCTATGGGGCCTCTGCTGAAAGTATCAGTCTAAAACTATATTATCTACAAAAAAAACAAAAACAAAATCTAACCAGCAGATGGCAGAATTATCATTATCATATCACCTATATCAATATCCAGAAACAACTCAAATTTAAATTTGATCATCATTAATGTTTTTTTTTTATATATAAAAATGTAATATTTATTATGTATGCTAATGGTGTAGTTGAGGAAGTCTGCAGTAAATAGCCTAGGTAAAAGTACTTCATATCCCCCAAAACACAGCATAAAAATATAGATGAGAAGTAAACGAAAAAAATGATATATAATTTGTATTATTAACATGTATATATTTTGTACAATAGCTCTATACATGTTTGCACATGCTCTATACAAATGCACTGAGTGTAAACAGGAAACAAAGAATCTATGAGGGTCACATACAACGTGAACAGAAATCATGACAATATATATTTCCAACCCTCTGTTATCATGCTTCTGGGTTTATGTTCTTAAGATACTCCCGAACAGCTTTAGCTGCCATGAATAGTTGATCTGCACCAGTTCCCTCAAAATAGTTGCCATTTTCTATCCTCTGAGCATCCGTTTCTGACTTTAAAAGACTCCCTAACTTATCACGAGCAAAGTAATAAATGCCACATGCATCAGTCCTATTAGCTATATATTCGTCTCTACACGTGGCAGTGGTTTCAAAGGTTTTGTGTGTATAAGCACTAATTGCCCAGGTTCTTGGATTGGTGTGAAGCTGTTTTTTGTTTGAAACAGGAATAATAACTGGGTTTCTGTCTGCAAACACAGCTTTGAAATCCGATCGTCTTTTTACTTGTCTAATCAAAATAGGAGATTCCATGTTATTTTCAGTATCTGATGCATCATCAAAACTCTCACTAAGTGTGTCCAATTCATCAGGTAGACGCACACAGAAATTGGGCTCTGGGTAGTAAGTTCCCAGAGGAAAATGCTCTGCTGTTATTATGCGCACCTGTCGATCATGTTCGCTCTTTTCTCTGAGGTCACTGTTCTCAGGGAACACATAACCAGTGGACATCACTGTTGGGTAGTTGTGCTCTTTGATTACATCTATGTAAGAGCTCAACACGTGATTAAAATCAACTGTGTCTGCGTCAAAAAAGCAGAAATAGATTGTACCTTTAGGGTTTTTGGTCCTTAACTGTCTTACTAATTTTTTGGTATGTTTATTGTTTTTAATTTCTTCTCTTATTAGTCGATATGGGATGTCATTACTTTCTGGCCATGTAAACCCGAATTTTTCAAAAGCAACTTCACAATCAATATTCTTCTGAAGTTCAGTTTTTACAGCATCTCTATCTGATTCCTTTCCATTAAGGCCAAAAACCACAGTGATGTCCTCAAAATGGAACTTGTCCTCTTCCCTGAAAGCTGTCCTTTTCAGAAGATCAAGAAACTTCTGACAATATGATTCAGCATTTGTACTCATTTCACGTGTAACCCCCATTGGGAGATTGATCAAAAATTTGACTCTGATATCTTTTCTGTCAGGTGGCACTGTTGATTCCTATGGAGAGAGAAATCAACAGTTCATACAACCTTTATTCAACTGCATTCATCAATTCTCAACAATTCCAATCTGAAATGTTACTTTTTGCATGAATGATAAGTTATAGTCATACGAGCTGCCCTCTTCCATTCAAGTGAAAGTGATAGGTGACCAGTCAAACAAGCTTAACATTTACAGTACATTACAGTACAGTGTATTTATTGTGTTCATGCTGAATCGTAAAAACACAGTAAAATGTGAATTTGTTACACTTCGCATGTACTTATACAGTAATAACAGTAAATTACAAGCAACTAACCCTAAACCAAAGTGTTAGCCTAGAGTAATTATAGATGTAATTATTACAGAAATGAATAGGACTAATTATTATGGACTAATTATTACAGAAATGAATAGCGCAGGTATTTTTAAACATAAGTACAATGTCATAAAACAGTAAGTGCTTTATATCAAATGATCCATTTAAATATTAGTAACATGTTGTATCATGTTCAATTAATTAACATTAGTGGGTATCATGAACAATGAACAGCATTTTACAGCTTAAATATATATTGTTCATTAATTAATACAAGTTGAAATGTAAACAGTATCAATGTACAGTATATGTACAAATAACATCACAGATTAATTTAGTTAAAGTATTATTCATTGTATGTTAAATATTACATTAATTGTAACTAGTTAACTAATGTTATTATTTTCTTAAAATGAAAAGATGAACTTAAATCACTTTCCCATTTTCATAACTCTGTCTCTTCTTTCATCTCAATTCAAATGTATTTTTTTTTATTTGATAAAAACTGAACTGTATTTTAGTCCCATGTTCTTTTTGCATCTTTATTTCTACCTAACCATGCTTTTCTCTGCTATTAAACTGCCATTAAAAGTGCAGTTTAGATGAGGATATTTATTTTGGTTGTTTCATTTCTTGGATTTTTTTTTTTGTACATTTTTTTGTAACCTGTCACTCAAACATGCAAAATACTTTAAAACATGTCAAACAAGAACTGGTCATTGAGAACCAGTTTTTATAAACTAACTAACTAAAAACATTTGACAGAAATTAATAATATATGTTGATATATATATATATAAATAAAATATTGTTCATTCATTTATTAACCTTATTTGATGTAATATGGGTTTAGAGTGAAATAAGAGCGAGTGAATAATGTCAGAATTTTCATATAAGGGTGAACTGTTTCATGTAATTTACTAGAAAAAAGAGTATAGGCCCATTTGGGAATGGCATCTAACATAATCGTTCTTCTGTTACCTTAATGCTGAGATTTCTTAACAAATCATCAAGGTCAGGTCCTGAATTTCCTGACTCCCTCTCTTCCTCCACATTCTCCATCTCAGATTGTTTCTTCATAGCAGAGGGGTCTGTTTTCTCCTCTTTAAGTGAATTGTTGTCAGACGTCGACATTTTGGTCTGAGAAAATGTAAGTAACTGGAATGATCAGTAGATGAATAGTGTAACAGGGAGGGCCTGATTTTCCAAATGACACACTCATAGTAAAAGTATGTTTAAGGACTTCCATAAAAATAACAATTACTTAATTATTAACAAACACAGTCTGCTATATTAAACAAACTATTTAAACATTGAGGGTTGTAAAAGTATATGATTACCTAAGCTTATGAGTTCTCCAAAATCTAACTGTGAAATATGCTGGTATTAAAAAGTAGCCTATCTAATTTTCACATAGGCTATTAAATAATCAAAAAGCTTCTATAGGCCTATCGTGTAGTATAAGAATTATACTGTGGAAAATTAGCATTTCATTAATGACTGTCTCGTATAAAAAAGGGAAATTAATGTTTTACTTACTTTATGCTCCTCCTCTAACACGTCATTAAATGCTAGAAAGTTCGGTAACACTTTACTTGAAGGGGTGTGCATAAGACTGACATGACACCTTCATAATTGTTACGTGCTCCGAAGATATGGTGTTGTTTTTGTTTTCACTTTCTCCGCTATCATCTCTTAGGGCGGTGCTGTTGGCTCTCCATCATCATTGCGACGTACACTTGAATGGGCGTCCTTGCTATGGACTGACGTAGACCGGAATCGGGAGAGAGAGAAGGAGGGAGCTGTTGGTTTTTGTTTTGGGTCACGCTGCACGGTTGCCAACTTTGGGACTTTGGCTGGAGTGAGACTGTAAAATTTCAGTGCGCGCGGAGAAGTTTTTTGGTAACCCTAACGCTAATTTTAAAAATGTCAGTCCTTGTTTACTTAGTATAAACCCTGATTTATGCAACAACAACAACAACAACAACAAAAATAGAATGGAAACGTTTTTTTTTTTAAATGTACAATTAATTTAATGATTGCACTATAAAAAAGTAAAGATAGAGGTGATAATAATAGTTACTCCACCTCCCCAGAAAACCACAACACACAAGTTTTACAAATTAGGCGTGTTATATGCCACAGTGGCAGTTTGGCCTGCTTCACTGCCTCTGCAAGAGGTTTGTAGGCTATCTGAAGCAGGGTTCGATCCGTTCATTCATTGCGTCTGTCATGTGACAAATGAACGAAATACTCGGAAGGTAAAGTAATTATTTATGTTCCATGTAAATTATTTTTGACTGCATTATAATGATTTCTTAATTCAGAATATGATAAAGACTGCGTAGGTGGATGTGTTCGGGGAATTTGCCTGTTAAAAGTACACTAAAAAAAAGACTCTTTAAACTTACTCAATTTAATTATGGACAGTGGTTCCACACAAGCAAATTATTTTTTATTAACATTAATGGAATTTGTTGAATTTATGTAAGCTCCTTGTGTTGTGACAACACAACTGAATCAGATAGAATCTATGTGAAATAGTAATGTCCAAACAAATCAATGGAATTGCTTCCCTGTAACTGATATAGACTTTCATCGAACCTAGGTTCGTACAAGGTTAAAAACTAGTTCAAATGTGGCCATTGTGGACATATTTTCAACATCATTTATGGTCTCGTTTAGACAGAATTACTTTTACTATTGCTGTCAGATGATCTTAGTGAGAATTAACAGAAATTTAGATGTTGATGTTTCATTTGAAGTGTCACCATGCATTGTGGTGATCAGTGTTTGCTTTAGTTGCGCTCTTGGTCCCCTTAATTTTTACTTGAGCTTTTCTGTGGCTGCTGTATCTCTGTGTTTGTATAACACAGTCGATGTTGCAAAGAAAGTCAAGAATAAGTAAGATCAGGTGTTATCAGCTTCATGTTGATGATGAAAGCTTCACAAAATATTCATCTAATGTTGTCAGACACTTTCGCATTTCTAGCCGCCACCATGTGGATCTGCAATACTGGCACCAATAGCATTTTTATGATCACTTATTTAGAGGTGGATAAAAATTATGTGCATAGATGTTCAGAGCAAACATATCATGTTGTCACACACAGACATCAAGATTTTACATATGATTCACAACAATGGTGACAATAAAAAATGGTCATGCTGCAATGCATGGTGGGTAGCTTTCATAGTTCAAAACCAGTGTTGTGTGTAACGTGTTACAAAGTAACGCGTTACAGTAACGTAACTACTTTTTCGGGTAAAAAGTAGTGTAACGCGCTACTACTGAAAATTTGGTAATGAAACGTAGTTCCTTTTTCAATTCGGTGCAACGTTACTTTCCCCAGGGACAGATTATCTGTCCCTGGGATTTGACAGCGATCTCCGTCATTTGATAGATTTGACCACGATCGCCATCTCCGTAGTGAACGCCCCAGAGAGAAATGCACATAATGGATTACATAATCAGAGAGTAGCCTATTTCTTTTCGTTTTGAATTGTTCCGTTTAAAGACATTTCAAGCTTAAATTCTATACGTTGAGTTTCGGTTAATTTATGATGAGATTCTCCAGTTCACGTGCGCAAGTGACCACGCCGGCGCTTCCATGATTATATTGTCTCCGATATTTGCTTCTTACTTGCAGGCATTTGGTTGATAAAAAGTTGATTACAATTAAGATACAATTTATACAAAATTGAAATTCGCTTTAAAGAAAGGCTTTCTTCAAAACAAAACTTAATGAAGTGGTCAAAATCATGTCTGACTGACTTTAAATTTCTCCCGATATATTGCGCATCCATCTTACTCGCGCTGTTCACTTTTCATAATCAGCATAGATGGAAAAAAAATAACATTATAATATTTTAACAAATATGAAACTAAATGCGCTTATTTAATGGCTACAACACGTAGGCTATAGTAGGCCTACAGACTCTCTATTTGTATATTGCTGCACATTCATTTAATTCTGAATTTTGCACACATAAGTTGAAAGGCATTTGTTTACGTGCATAGTAAAACATATCTGCAACATTTATCAAGTTCACGGATAATTGTGCGTGCATTTATTAATCATTATGATACTAAAATCATAATAAAGTCTATACTATGTACAAAAAATCAGATGAGCCCAGAATATGAACGCAACGTGTTTACTTACACGTTAAGCATTTTCCTCCCATAGAAAACCATTATAAGAACGCTTAATTTGGCTTAATGCAGATTAGAATGTCCCCTTATTATGTCTAAATAACAAGATAAGTTTTCTTTTTTTTTTTCTTCACCATGCGGTTCAGGACTTCCATAGAAAAGCTACAGCCTGAATATAATTACTTCCAGAAATGATTTTTGGGGGTGCTAACAGGGTGCTTTGGTCTTTCTTGGGGGCTTTCTTTCTAGCCCCTCCCTAGTGCCGCAGATGCATATGCCTATCCATTAACCGGCATTTCTTCGTAAATATTAAAATTTTTGATAAATGCATTATGCATTTATGGCATTTTATATGGCATTATGCATAGTAGAACTTTCTGTAGGCCTACGCATTTAGGAACAGATATTGGGTTCTGCCCAAAGTCAAGCAACATAAAAGTAACGTAAAAGTAACGAGCAACGTAAAAAGTTACTTTCTATATGGGGTAACTAAGTAAAGTAACGGATTACTTTTTTAAAGAAGTAACGAGTAACGAGTTACACTACTTTTTAAAAGTAACTTCCCCAACACGGTTCAAAACTCATCATTGATTCCCAAGCTTTTTTGTTTTGATTGTCACCGTTGTTGTGATTCATATCCAAAATCATGATGTCTGTGTGTGACTACATAATACATTTGCTCAAAACATCATGTGCACATGCTTTTTATATTTTAAAAATATTTCTTATTCTATTGGCACCAATATTGCACTTCCACAAGGTTGGTAATGCCAAACATAAATACAATTTTAAACTCAACATTTGAAACTTGATTTGTGATGATTATTTCATCATCAACATTGAGCTGATAACACCTTTCTCTGCCACAACAATTGTGTTAAACAAACACACAGTTACAGCAGCCAATGAAAATATAAAATAAAATCTACAGGGACCAAGAGCCCAACTAAAGCAAACACTGATCACCACAATGGTGACACTTCAAATGAAACAAATATCTAATAATCTAAATATCTAAACTTCTGCTAATTCTCACTAAGATCATCTGACAGCAATAGTCAAAGTAATTCTGTCTAAATGAGACCATAAATGATGTTGAAAATATGTCCACAATGGCCACGTTTGAACTAGTTTTTAACCTTGTACGAAGGTTCGATGAAAGTCTATCGGTTCAGTTAAGTCTGTATCAGTTACAGGGAAGCAATTCCATTGATTTGTTTGGACATTACTATTTCACATAGCTTCTTTCTGATTCAGTTGTTTTGTCACAACACAAGGAGCTTACATAGATTTAACAAATTCCATTAATGTTAATAAAAAATAATGTGCTTGTGTGGAACCACTGTCCATAATTAAATTGAGTAAGTTTAAAGAGTCATTTTTTTTAGTGACAGGTTAAGTTAATTAAATGCAATACAATAGTGTTTTGGTGGTAAAAGAAATATATGTGTGTTACTTTAACAAAACATACTTGGGTAAAAATAACAGAGCCACAAAACCATTTTTTTGAGTGTATAACATTTAAAGCCCTTTAAATGAACGAAATGACTCGCAAAAAGATTAGTTCATTTTAATGAACGAGATCGAACAAGCGAGTCAGTAAAATGATCTGAACTTCCCATCACAGGGGTGCCATCAAGTGACAGTCTGTGGTGTCAGGCTGTGTCCGAAATCTCCACTCAAACCACTACTCCCTAACCCCTATGTAGGGGGTAGGGAGTAGAGCACTATATAGTGAGCTCACCAGCATAATAGAAACACCACTTTCGGACACTACTCGATCATCTCTCGGCGCCGTTGATTACGTCATTACTGTCGAGACTATTTAAACGCGCCATCATCTGTCAGCTGGTGCCGAGCCAGCTCTGGGCTAAATAGATTTTTTTATATAAATACATTACATTATATTGAGCTTATTTCTCCAAAATTTTAAAATTAAGTCATTTCTGGCTGTTTCTGTTATAATGCGTTACTCCACACATGATTATAACTTATAAACATAAATAAAATTAATACACATATTTCATATATTTTCATTTTCCCGCCACACCGTTTTCTCTTGCCTGTCGACATTAGGGAACAAAAACAGATCTACATTATCAAATATCTTGCTCATAATACTCTTAATAAAACAGCTTTTAGACTCTGTGGAGATGCCACTCAATATTTATCTTTTTTGTTTGTTTGTTCTCGTGATTCAGAAGATTTTGCGGATTAGCAAAAGAAACAGGATTTCTAGACACAGAAAACGACGTGCTGTTCTTGCTACGCTAGTGAGACGTCGTCAAATTGTAAGTTAAAGATGAAGATGATGCTAATAGGTCTTTTACGATCAGCGCAATGCATGATGGTATGTAGGGTTTGGGTTAGTGACCATCGGTTGTACACTACTTTTCAAAATGCATTCTGGGATACATTGAGTGGACTATATAGGGTATAATAATCATCACTATACATTCGGACAGCAATACAAAATGGCGAGCTCACTATATAGTCCACTATATAGTGAGTAGTGGGAGATTTCGGACACAGCCTCAGTCTATTTAGGCCAATAACTGAAAAGGTTCGCTCAGCATCCGCATTTGAGTGTGGCAGGCTCAACACAATCTGGACAACCTTTGATAATTTGGGGAATTTTAAAATGCCACTCGCCCGATTTGCCAAAACGTAATTTGTACCATGAGCCTATTTTTTGAGCAATTAGCTAGCCCACATAACGCACGTCAGACAACGTTTGCAACTATAGGTGAAGTCTGTACTCTCGGCACACAGACTGATAAGGCAAGGCTACGACACTAGTGACAAGGTACATCATTTTATTATCTGCTTACCTTGATTGTCATCCAAACTTTCAAACGTGCATCAGTGGGCTCCGACTCCGAACCTATGTCTGAACTCTCTCTGAACTTTTCATACGCAACTGACATATCAGGTGCAAGGTTTTCAGCGAATCAACGATCAGAGAATGCTGTGAGAACGACGTTGTAGGCAGATGTTACAGCTGCGGGCCTTAAACTCCTCTCCTGTCATTAATACGCTGTGGTCTAGTCATTAACAAAAAAATAACGGGGGAGGGGAGAAAAATGGATTTTGGCGTGACATTTCTTGCGTGTGCGTGAGAGCGTGAGATTGATGCTGAAAGCGTGAGTGTCACGCCAGATGCGTGAGAGTTGGCAACCCTGAGACCCATGTTGGCAACCCTCAGACCCATTTTAGATCTAAGACAACTGAACAGAGCGCTAATGAAACGCTGGTTCAGAATGCTCACAACCAGCAAAATCCTTGCCCAGATTTGCCAAGGGGACTGGTTTATGTCGATAGATCTGAAGGACGCTTATTTCGAGATACAAATAGCGTCACGTCACAGGCGATTTTTGAGATTCGCCTTCAAGGGCCAGGCATATCAATACACAGTCCTACCGTTCGGCCTGTCCCTGGCACCCCGTATATTTACGTTGTGCATGGACGCGGCTCTAGCGCCCCTGAAACTTCAGGGCATGCGAGTTTTGAACTATTTGGACGATTGGCTGATTCTAGCTCGATCTCATTCAGAGCTCATAGAACACAGGACCATATTACTCGAACACCTCGAGAATCTTGGTCTCACAGTCAATTTGGCGAAGAGCTCGCTGTCCCCCAGCCAGGAAATATCCTTTCTGGGCACAGAGCTGAACTCGCTGTCAATGACAGCGCGATTATCGCCAGAGCGCATACTGAACATTCAGCGCTTCACGAAATCCTTTCGCTGCGGCACTATAGTCCCGCCCAAGAGATTTCAGAAAACGTCTCGAGCTTGAGCCTCCGGTCTGTTTCGCCTCAGGGTCAATCAGAAATGCGTCGCAGCTCTGAAACCTTGGAATGCGACCGACTGGTGCCAGTCAGGTGTAAACCTGGGGACTTCCTTGAGTGTGCAGGTGGTGTCCACGGACACCTCCACCTCATGATGGGTAGCACTGCACGAAGGCAGACCGTTCTTCGGCCAATGGTCAGAACGAGAGAAGCTCCTACACATCAACTGTCTAGAAATGATGGCAGTCGATCATGCGCTGAGGCGCTTCTGTCCCCGAATAAGAGGTCACCACGTCTTGGTCCGCTCGGACAACATGAATCACCAGGGCGGCGTCAGATCCCGAAACCTTTCCAGGCTGACGGAACGCCTCCTGGTCTGGGTTTTAGCACAATCTGCGCTCTCTGAGAGCAGCACATGTGCCTGGTCACCTGAATTTGGGACCAGACAGACTGTCCAGGAACAATGTTCCAGCAGGAGAATGGTCTCTGCACCCGCAGACGATCCTCCTGCTGTGGGAGACATTCGGCAGAGCGCAGGTAGAACTGTTTGCGTCCCAAGAGAACGCTCACTGCCCGAAGTTTTTCTCCAAGAGCAGGGATGTACTGGCCCACGTCTGGCCCCGCTGCCCCCTCTATGCTTTTCCCCCCGTCTCGCTCCTGCCTCAGTTATTGGAACGAATAAGGGAAAACGGATGCTCAGTGCTTCTTGTGGCCCCGCTCTGGACAAACCAAGTGTGGTTTCCAGTCCTGATGCAGCTGGCGAGCACTGTCCCATGGCCAATACCGATGAGGAAAGACCTCCTCTCTCAGGCCGGGGGCTCAATTTGGCATCCTCACCCGGAACGGTGGGCCCTGCACACATGGGCCATCAACGGGTACCCGCAAACCTCCCCGAGGGAGTGCTAAACACCATCACGCAGGCCAGAGCACCGTCTACCAGACGCCTCTATGCCTCCAAGTGGTCAGTGTTTGTTAACTGGTGCAAAACCCGAGGTTTTCCACCTACAAGCAGCGGGGTAACGGAAGTACTTTCCTTCCCTCAAGAGCTACTGGATAAGGGCAGGTCCCCATCCACGCTCAAAGTCTACGTGGCGGCCATAGCCGCGTTTACGAAACCTGTGTCTGGCCTGTCACTGTGGAAAGATGATCAGGTCATTAGTTTCCTAAGAGGAGCTAAGAGGATGAATCCTCCCAGAACCCCATCTATCCCCATGTGGGACCTTTCCATGGTGCTAGAAGCCCTGAAATGAGCCCCATTCGAGCTGATTCGGACATCGGATATGAAACACTTGTCTTTCAAGACAGTGTTTCTCTTGGCTCTTGCGTCAGTAAAACGTATAGGGGATCTACAAGCGCTATCAATAAGCGCAACGTGTCTGGAATTTGGGCCTAACGACTCAAAAGTCATACTCAAACCAAGACACGGATACGTACCTAAATCCCTCAACACGCCGTTTAGGGCCCAGGTTATCTCCCTGTCTGCCCTACCGGTTCATAATGAGGAGGAGAGCACAGGCCTCCTTTGCCCAGTTAGGGCGTTAACCCTCTGGGGTCGGGCGTCGCGCCGAGCTCGATGTTTTCCTTATCAGTGCAAAAGAGAATCAAATTACTCTGTTGATTTTGATTTTACATATAAGTGTTGTACATCATTAGATCCTGTTAAGTGTCTATTTTTTTTGTGGGTACTCACAATAAAAACAAAGTGTTGTGCTTTTCGTCAAATAAAGAAAAATAAACATGATGCGCGTTTTGCCTTCTCTCTGTCAGTGAGGTCCATTCTGAAACGCGTCCGGAAAATGAACTGTAACTCTGTCAATACTTGTCACAGAGATAGGAGAGATGTATCTTTATGAAGCTGAAATTCTCTTCTTTTAAATGAAGTAATATATTTAAAAAAAATATATTTCCAGTTTATGTAATCCGTTTGAAACCCCCAGAGCTTTTCACATGGTAAATAGGCGATCTATGCATCGCACACGCGGCACGCCCCCCGATCAATGCCATTACAACATGCCATTATTCATCAGAATCACTGATAGTTCATTGCGTTTTGAGGATGGCAGCACGCTACTCCTTCAGAGGATTATGGACAGCGGAGAAAAATTCACCTTTTCCTCAGATGAATTTGAAACTCGGACAAAGAACGAATTGACCCCGCCGATGATACAAGCTCGGAGTAAGTTGTTTAGTGTTATATAATTCCTTTTCTGATCATAGAGCTCAAATGAATTTTCAGACTATATTTTGCCTAGTTTTGGCTAGCTTTTGACATAGGACATATTACCTCACAATATCCCTAACATTCGTGTAGGCCTATACGCTCATGTAAACTTTTTGAATAACTGCTTAGGTTATAATGATTTAGTGAAATATATCGATCCACAAATTTTCTGAGTACTTCAGTGGTCTAGTGGCAGATCTTTTGCCAAGCGTGTCAGAGGTTACGGGTTCTAATCCGCCCTCGGTATAGTTTTTTTTCTCTCATCAAAACCGAATATGTTCATCAGTGGTTACAGTCTATATCAAGCAGGGACACACGTTTGTGTGCATTTTATTTTGTGATTTCACCGGAATGAATAGTGTCCACCTCAACGGCGATAGATTGAAGAGCGCGTCCGAGTGAAGACTGCGCGCGCGCCGCCACAAGAGAGCACTGTATCAATGACACTGATAGCAGCGGACACGAGCGCTCAGCTTGAGTTCAAAAACAAAACATTTTAGCGCTAGATCTCTTATTTAAGAGAGGACTAAATGAATGCTCTGCTAGTTAACTGGAGATGTTTTATTTGTATTAGGTACATCCGTGCCTCAATGTTTCCAAAAGAGGTGGGTACAAAATGACTCATGACGAAATCTGGTGGGGTACCCACCGCCCCCACCGAAATCGACGCCAATGCAAATATGTGATACTGTCTAAATACAATATATTTTTTATATATAAATGTTCAGTGTTGGTTAGTCTATTACCCAGGCTGCCAAGGCAACTGCAAAAGGCTGCAAATATAAATGGACAGATGTCAGCATCAGTGAGATATACCGCTACCTAACTAACCATCAGCCTTCAGAAATCATTCTGATATGATTTTTTTTAAATCAATGTTGGAAACAGTTGTGCTGCTTTTTTTTTTTTTAACCTGTAATAATTTTTTTTAGGATTCTTCGAATTATTTTTTTATATATATATATATATAAAAAACAAGTTTGGTCTTTTTATGTTTGTTTTTTTTGAAAGAATGTGTTAAGTGATAGGAATGACTTTAAGTCTTTGCGTTCTTAGAAAAGATTTCTATTTTGAATAAATGCTGTTCTTTTTAACTTTTTATTCATCAGTGAATCATTCTTAGTTCAGGCTGCCTCACAGCACCTTGAGATGGGCCATTATAGCCATTGGGGGAGTGTCTTTAGTCTCCCCAGGTGTAAATCGCATTAATATTCATGGCCATTCACACTACCACGCATACAGCAGTGCTGACGTCAGCAAAACTGACTTAAGAAATTTAAATTGTTATATTGTTGTTTGTGAAAGAGTGGTCAGAATGATTTTCACATCATTTTGAAGTAAAAATTCTAGCCTTCAAGAATAGTAACTCAAAAGTCTTGTGGACAACTATTCAGTATGTGTTAAATGGCCTTATTGCGTTGACATTTTTTCCCCCAAACGTACTAACCACGCATAATATTTTTTTTCTCTAAAATGCAAACATGTACATCTATTTTGCTCACATATTAGTGTAGCAGAGTTTGTGCTGAATACAGCAAATTTATATGTTGGCAAATGGTATGTTTTAAGTAGCTGAAATAAGCACAAATGTCAGGGCATGTCAAAACATCTCAAGGGCCCCAAAAACACCTCAGACCCCAGAGGGTTAAAGGCAGGGGCGGATTGGCCATCGGGAATACCGGGAGCAATCCCGAACGGCCGGTCCATTTCAGGCCGAAGACCGGCCGGTGGTCAAAGGTTTTTTTTTTATTATTATTTTTTTTATTAATGATACGCGACCGGCCTAACCGGCCGCTCAGCTGCAGCATGTGTGTGTGTGTGTTTCAGACCGGGCCACGCCAATACTTTCAATCTGAGGGGGGATACGAGTGGCCCCTCCCAACTTAGACTGATCCTCGTTTTTCCTGACATCCGATTGGCTCAAACTAGGTGCCGATCAAAGGAGTTTACTTTTGGTCATGTTTGGCGGGTTTGTGTGAATGCAACAGAGACGGACGGTAAACATGGCGAAAAGAAGGAAAGAAGAGAACGAAATGGGTGGGGCCGAAAGGTGCACAATTAGTGATATATTAGTGATTTATTATACACTGAAATTGCTTATATTTGCATTTAAATATACACTCACCGGCCACTTTATTAGGTACACCTGTCCAACTGCTCGTTAACACTTAATTTCTAAGCAGCCAATCACATGGCGGCAACTCAGTGCATTTAGGCATGTAGACATGGTCAAGACAATCTCCTGCAGTTCAAACCGAGCATCAGTATGGGGAAGAAAGGTGATTTGAGTGACTTTGAACGTGGCATGATTGTTGGTGCCAGAAGGGCTGGTCTGAGTATTTCAGAAACTGCTAATCTACTGGGATTTTCACGCACAACCATCTCTAGGGTTTACAGAGAATGGTCCGAAAAAGAAAAAACATCCAGTGAGCGGCAGTTCTGTGGGCGGAAATGCCTTGTTGATGCCAGAGGTCAGAGGAGAATGGCCAGACTGGTTCGAGCTGATAGAAGGGCAACAGTGACTGAAATAACCACTCGTTACAACCGAGGTATGCAGCAAAGCATTTGTGAAGCCACAACACGCACAACCTTGAGGCGGATGGGCTACAACAGCAGAAGACTCCACCGGGTACCACTCATCTCCACTACAAATAGGAAAAAGAGGCTACAATTTGCAAGAGCTCACCAAAATTGAACAGTTGAAGACTGGAAAAATGTTGCCTGGTCTGATGAGTCTCGATTTCTGTTGAGACATTCAGATGTTAGAGTCAGAATTTGGCGTAAACAGAATGAGAACATGGAACCATCATGCCTTGTTACCACTGTGCAGGCTGGTGGTGGTGGTGTAATGGTGTGGGGGATGTTTTCCTGGCACACTTTAGGCCCCTTAGTGCCAATTGGGCATCGTTTAAATGCCACGGCCTACCTGAGCATTGTTTCTGACCATGTCCATCCCTTTATGGCCACCATGTACCCATCCTCTGATGGCTACTTCCACCATGTCACAAAGCTCTAATCATTTCAAATTGGTTTCTTGAACATGACAATGAGTTCACTGTACTAAAATGGCCTCCACAGTCACCAGATCTCAACCCAATAGAGCAACGGGAGATTCGCATCATGGATGTGCAGCCGACAAATCTGCGGCAACTGTGTGATGCCATCATGTCAATATGGACCAAAGTCCCTGAGGAATGCTTCCAGCACCTTGTTGAATCTATGCCACGAAGAATTGAGGCAGTTCTGAAGGCAAAAGGGGGTCCAACCCGTTACTAGCATGGGGTACCTAATAAAGTGGCCGGTGAGTGTAGGTATTTATTACATGGCTTGGTAGAATTCCAATGTAGAATGCGGTGGGTTTCTTGATAACAGATAATTATCCCTTACATATGTTATATTTTTATAGATATATATTATATACTGACTGTACACGTGACATACTGTGACTTGATTTATGTATTCGAGATTAGGTTTTGCTGACCTGGTTGCGTAAGTGCAGTGGTGACTTGCTTATATACAACCTGAAGAGGCAGGTGTCATCCTAAAATTTCATGAATGTCTTCAGTGCAATCTGATTATCTTTATACCATAAAACACTATTAGAATTAAAATAACTGCAAAAAAATCCTTCTGCTCGTGCACCAAGGTCACTCGCATAAAAGGCCTCTCCATCTTAAAGTCCCGGGCTGAATTTCAGTCCCAGTACATCCCTGGTTAAAGGCCTACGTATCTCGCTCATCTGTTTTCAGACAGACTGAACAGCTTTTCGTTTCATTCGGCGGCCGCACTAAGGGCCTAGCCGCCTCGAAACAGACCCTATCCAGATGGATAGTTGATACCATAGCAATGGCATACACTAAAAAAAAAACCTGGAGTGCCCCTTGGGTGTTAGAGCACATTCCACCAGAGGCATGGCCTTATCGTGGGCGTGGTCTAGTGGGATCTCCTTACAAGATATCTGTATGGCGGCAGGCTGGGCCTCCCCGTCTACATTTATAAGGTTTTATAACCTAGAAGTTCCCGCCTTACAAGCTAAATTGCTGTCGGTTTAAAGTCAAGCAACACCTGCCCCGTCGTTCGACGCAGAGTACTGCACTCGCTTGAGCACTGCACTCGCTTGAGCACTGCTCAACGGGCTGTGAGTTTTTTATTAGAATTGATGCCACCCCTGGTAAATATGATCAAAACTGGCTGTAAAAAATAAATCTGCATTGTTTATCCTTTTGATCTTTCATTCAAAAAATTGGCAAAATTCTAACCTTTCATTGAAGTAAAAGAATTAAAAGTGGGGGGGAAATCACATTATGAAATAAATGTTTTTCTCCAAAACACGTTGGCCACAATTATTGGCACCCTTTTATTAAATACTTTTTGCAATCTCCTTTTGACAAGATACCAGCTCTGAGTCTTCTCCTATAATGCCTGATGAGTTTGGAGAACAACTGACCTGAGATCAGAGACCATTCCTGCATACAGAATCTCTCCAGATCCTGCAGATTCCCAGATCCATGTTTGTGCTTCTTCTTTTCAGTTCTGCACTCATCAGGTCAGGGAACTGGGACGGTCATGGCAGAAGCTTCATTTTGTGCTTCGTAATTTTTGTGTTGATTTTGATGTTTGTTTTGGATGGTTGTCCTGATGGAAGATCCAACCACGGCCCTTTATAAGATTTCTAGCAGAAGGCGTCAGGTTTTGATTTTTTATCTGTTGATATTTGATAGAATCCATGATGCCATGTATCTGAACAAGAAGTCCAGGACCTCCAGCAGAAAAATAGGCCCACAACATTAAAGATCCAACGATATATTAAATTGTACACATGGGGTACTTTTTATCCTTGTGTGAACCAAACCCATCTAGCGTGTTTGCTGGCAAAAAGCTCTTTTTTTAGTTTCATCTGACCACAGAAACCTGTGCCGTTTTAAGATCCAGCCGTGTCTGACAACTGAATATGCTGGAGTTTGTTTTTGGATGAGCGAGGAGGATTTTTCTTGAAACCCTCCCAAACAACATGTCTTGATGTAGGGGTTGTTTGATATTTTTTTGTGGCTGTCTGACCCCCAAGACTCAACTAATCTCTGCAATTCTCCATCTGTGATCCTTGAAGAGTCTTTGGCCACTCAAACGTTCCTCTTCACCATGCATTAAGGCAATATAGACACACGTCCTCTTCCTGGCAGATTCCTAACATCTTTAGTTGATTTGAACTTCTTAATTATTGCCCTGATGGTCAAAATGGGGATTTTAAATTCTTTAGCTATTTTCTTACAGCCACTTTCTATTTTGTAATGGTCAACAATTTTTTAATGGACATCAGAACTATATTCTTTGGTTTTACTCATTGAATGATTAAGGGGATTTGGCATTTGTGTTTCCTCAAATTCAAACTCCTGTGAAACACAAAGTCATGGCTGGACAATTTCATGTTCCTAGTCACCCTGGTGTGCTAAAAAAGGTAAATATTAATGGGAATATACTTCAGAGATATTTTACTGGTAAAAAAAATGTAGGGGTGCCAATAATTGTGGCCAACGTGTTTTGGAGAAAAACATTTTTCTCCATTTTTCTCCATGCCGACGTGTTTTGGAGAAAAACATTTATTCCATAATGTGATTTCCCCCCACCCCCACTTTCAATATGCGAAGCGCCCCCATTGGACCGTCACCAAAGGGCCGCTCTCGATAGGCTGCTGCATTTGCCGCAGGACAGCTAATAGGCACGCTGAGCCGCCTGCCTATGTCTGTATGCTGCTGCAACGCGTTTTGCAATAATTCAAAATTAAGGATAATTTTTTGGCTTCAATATCTCGAGGAAAAGTAACCGAGTACATTTTTACGTAGTGTAGATTAGGTAGGGCGTGTTGAGCGACGTCGACTTTGTTTTTGTTTTATTTTCTTGGTGTAGTAGTTTAGCGGGGATGGGAATGTAGTTAGATTGTGGGTTTTGTTTTGTTTATTTCTTTAATTTAGCCCCGCTCAGGTTCCTACTGCCTGGGCACGGTATTTGTGTTGTTGTTGTTGTTTTTTATGTCTCTCTCTCTTTTGTGCAGGTGGTTGCTGTGAATAAATATATTAATTTACTTGATTCAAACCCCATTTTGTCTTCATGTCCTGATGCTCCAGCACCTTAATCACATTAACAGGGATAACTAATCTGGGAATTAATTATATTTTTTATGTTGTGTCCCCTCATGGGCCGTTTTAGGGACGTAACAATAATCATGACACGACACATGAAGGAGGTTTTATGCATGTTTATGACAACTGTCATAAGTTGGTTTCTGACATTGGCTGTAATGAGGCCATTATAACATTTTAATGACAAATTCAATTTGTACCACTGTAGTTGAGGTCAAGAAAAATATTCATGACAGTTATAATGGCCTCATGACAGCCAATGTCAAAACCAACCACATGACAGTTTAGTGTAATGTTAACCCAAAAAGCTAAGTGGTTTCTTAAGTTTGATAATTCATCTGCTATGTCTTGTTTATGACATATTTATGACAATTTATGTTGTCTTGATTATGTCAAGTTGTCATAAACAAATACATCATAACCTGTCAAGTGTCTTGGTAATGACAACTTGACATAAACAAATACATCATAACCTGTCAAGTGTCTTGGTAATGTCATTACCAAGACACTTGACAGGTTATGATGTATTTGTTTATGTCAAGTTGTCATTACCAAGACACTAAAGGTGATGATAGACAGGGCAACTTTTTGAGCAATGTTGTTGGGCAATCTTGCCGAGCAATTGTTTCTTGGGCACTTTCCCATTGAAAATGGGCAATACATTTCTATCTGGATAATTTAGATCCGTCGTGGGGCCTGTGTCTCATCTGGTTGCCGTTGACGGCAACATTGCCCAAAAAGTTGCCCTGTGTATCATCACCTTAACAGGTTATGAAATTTTGGTTTATGTCAAGTTGCCATAACAAAGACATCTCAAACAATGTCATATTTGCATTACAAATCTCATAATTGAGCGAATGACACTTAATGACAGTTGTCATAAACATGCATAGCACCTCCTTCATAATCATGTGTCTCATCAGACCACATGACCTTCTCCCATTCCTCCTCTGGATCATCCAGATGGTCATTGGCAAACTTCAGACGGGTCTGGACATGCGCTGGCTTGAGCAGGGGGACCTTGTGTCCGCTGCAGGATTTTAATCAATGACGGCGTAGTGTGTTACTAATGGTTTTCTTTGAGACTGTGGTCCCAGCTCTCTTCAGGTCATTGACCAGGTCTTGCCGTGTAGTTCTGGGCTGATCCCTCACCTTCCTCATGATCATTGATGCCCCACGAGGTGAGATCTTGCATGGAGCCCCAGACCGAGGGAGATTGACCCTCATCTTGAACTTCTTCCATTTTCTAATGATTGCGCCAACTGTTGTTGCCTTCTGACCAAGCTGCTCGCCTATTTTCCTGTAGCCCATCCCATGCTTCTACAGGTCGACAATTTTATCCCTAAAGTCCTCACACAGCTCTCTGGTCTTGGCCATTGTGGAGAGGTTGGAGTCTGTTTGATTGAGTGTGTGGATAGGTGTCTTTTATACAGGTAACGGGTTCAAACAGGTGCAGTTAATACAGGTAATGAGTGGAGAACAGGAGGGCTTCTTAAAGAGAAACTAACAGGTCTGCGAGAGCCGGAATTCTTACTGGTTGGTAGGTGATCGAATAATGCAAATGAATTACTTAAAAATCATACAATGTAATTTTCTGGATTTTTGTTTTAGATTCCGTCACTCACAGTTGAAGAGTACCTATGATAAAAATGACAGACTTCTACATGCTTTGTAAGTGGGAAAACCTGCAAAATCGGCAGTGTATCAAATACTTGTTCCCCCCACTGTATAGGGCTGTCCAGCCCTATATGTATACATTTGCAATCGAAATGATTCAACCCCTATTGCAAATCAGGAATTTTGGCAAAATTTACAGACTTTCCACTGTTTGCAATCAACAAATCAAACAAAAGTAATTTAAATAGCTCAACACAACAAATGTTTCAAGTAGTTTCCCCAAATCCAATTGAAAGTGCAACTTTTAGGGCGCTTTCACACTTGGTTTGATTGCCTGTTCCGAACCAGAGTTCGATTGCTCCCCCCTCCCCCTGCGGACTGTGTTCACATTATATTATTTGTATCCGAACCGCGGTACGCTTGCGTCATCAAGCTGCAGCTGGCGCGTAATCATGTTGCTTGGTAACCGGCGCCGCTATGAATCAAAAGGCGTCAAAATGGATAGAATTGCTCGCTTCACATTTGTTCTTCTTTTTTTAACCTTTGGTTTTGTTTTCAAAGAAAAGATACAGAAACACACTTGGGTATGTCTGCAAAAGTACTAAAATCGTTCCAAAGATAGCTGGCTGTCAGCCGAAGACAATTTTTGCGGAGACAAGGATAAATCATCTCTCTGCTTGCAGTGCGTCAATCCCGCTTTTCGTCAAGGTAAGTGTACACACACGCACTGACGACTGTCCTGTCGACCACATTATACGTCATCAATAGCGGTTCACTTCCGCGGTTTGGTTCGATTGCGTTCATATCAGCAGCGAACCGTACTGGAGTTCACATGAACCGTACCCCAGACCACCTTTTTAAGCGGACCCGAGTATGGTTCACGGGTACGCACCCGAGTTCGGAAGACAGCGTTCACATCATCCAAACGAACCAAACTCTGACGTCATTCGAACCCGGCCTGGGTTCACCACTGCCTGGGTGGAATTAGGCAGGTCACACTGGCAACGGATTGCAACACTGGCAATTAGTAATCGGATTGGCGGCTCAATCGGACTGAAAAGCCTTCATGTAAACACCTTAATCGACCCGACTGAGCTCGAAAGGGGTGTTTATTACGACGCTATGAATTTAAGACTTCCTGCTCTGATTTAGGAGTGTTTTAAGGCCTATATTTTTGTAAGGGAGAATTAAGACTTTTAAGGACCCACAGAAACCCTGTGATATTTATAAAAAAAAATAAACATTGTAAGAACTCTATGGTGACTGGTGCGAACAGAGGGCCAGGTTTCTTTATTTGCTCACCTCCACTACTATGATGGCCGCTACAGTCTGAGGCTGAGATATTATGCATACATTTCTAGCCCTTTTTTCCAGAAGAAATTTTAGACTGCCACCTTGTGGAAAACACAAGGCTTGTAATGTAGAATAAACAAAGGCATCTGCTCAACTTTACTGCTCAGAACATGACAGTTAAAGAATTGAAGGTACAGAGATAATGAATATGTTCACTTCTGTTTCTGTATCAAAACAAATTTAATACCCCTCAAAAAAGAATGAGAGGAAAGACCAATGAAAAACACATAAAAGACCAACAAGAGAACTTGGAAAACATAGACATCAACCTATTAGAGTGAGAAATTAGCATTTGAAATTACGAGAAAACTAAAGTCTACCATAAAAAACAAAAAAAGGTTTAACAATGAAATACAAAATAAGACCACAATTAACAACAGCCACCATAAAATGATTATCCTAATTCGATGAACTCACACAGGATTGAAAACACAAACACAACATGAATGGCAGGTGTAAACACTGCTTGTGAGGTGAAATTACAACAAAAAATTAATTCTGAATGGGTTGGTCAGAAAGATGGTTTCATCCAACATTTTTAAAAGTAAATTAAAACAAACTCCTGATTATACATGTACAAATAAATTAACAAATCACCAGTGGCTTAAAAAAAAGCACATGAAAATGGAGCATTTGAAGCGGCATTGCAATGTCACGCCATCATGTCACATAAAATTCATTTTTATTATTGATATATGATGAAAACATTTCTTTCGCGTATAGAAAATGTGAAAACGCTCAGCTTTAATTCATTATTCAGGTCGAGTCACCACATGAATCTTTGCGCAGCCGTACTGTCAGGCCACTGAAATGTTTTATAGATGAATATATAGACCGTAGCAGCATTGACTGCGGTATAGAAGCTAAACTCAAGAAGCAGTCTGGGTAAAGACGGCACAGGGACGTGAACGCGATATAACAGATACGGGAGGATGAAATATCGAAACTCCAAGAGTTTCTGCGGAACGGTCGCCGCCACGAGACACGTACAGAACGCCAGACACCAAAACAGAGACTTGGCCCTCAAAGTATCTAGAAAGTTCCATACTGCGAACACATATCCAGGGACTAAAAGGAAACGGACAAGGTCGTGTCTCTGAAAAACCCTTTTCCAAACATAGAACGGAAAGTGTCGGTTGTCCGCGAGCAGATACTTGTGAACAAAAGTGAATTTCCAGACCAGAAACAAGGAGGCCGCCATCAGCACGGCATAAATGAAGGGTTGCTTTTTTAAAGACTGCAGAAACCGGACGACCCTTTGGTAACTCATTGAGGTAGGAAGAGAAAACACGAGCGCAAACGACAGGAAATAGAAAATCTGAGGGAAGTTCAGACATGCTTCGTGATTACTGCGATCTCCGACCACGATTCCGTCGTTCAACGCCGTGAAAACCACGAAAAGAACGGCCACTGCAATGTACGGCCATGTGGACAAGAACACCGCTTTTATATTAGAGGGCGTTTTCAGGAAATCCAACAGGAAACGCATCACTCTCATCACACCATTGATGGTTAGAGGGATTTGAGAGGGGGATTTTTCCTCCCGCTTCTTCGATTGTTCGGTTCGCCAGGTCTCGTCTATTTTTTGGGCCACCACGGCGCCGGCGCAGAACGCCACCCAGATGATGTTGGTCTGCCGGAAGAGGACGGCGCAGACGCCGAGGAACGCCGCCGCTTTGTGGCATCCGTACAGAGTCATGAGGTACATGAAGAGGGTGAAGAACGTGGAGCCGGCGTCGGTGTAATACAGGAACGTGAAGAAGTACAGCACGGGGAACGTGGACAGAGCCAGGGCAGAGAATATTCTACGAGAGGCAGAACGGGACTAGAGAGAGAGAGAATGAAATATGATGATAGCATTACACCTTCAATTGTTTTTGAGGCGTCATTCGGCGTAGGCTATGTTGTTGCTCAGGTGGTTTGTGTGGTCCCTTGGTGCCTTTGTTGAGGTTATTACTTTTCTAAGCGATAGGATTTATTGTTTTCGCTTGGTTGACAATGAAACGGGCTGAAAATAGACTGCAAACCAACAGACTGCTGACACTACACACCTTAGCAACCGCATAGCAACACCCAACAATTCAATTGTGAGTTTTGCATGTGTAAGTATCAGGGACAGTTTCTTTGGATAATGTGTTTAGTTACCCTACATTCACTATTAATGAAATTATTATTATATTTTTTGAAAACTCCTTGTCTCCTGTACTGAATATTCTGTCCCCACCCCCTTATGGTGATAAAAAAATATTTTTAAAATTAAAAAACAATGACAAAAAAATTATTTTGAGGGAACATTACAATATGTTTAAGTGTCTCAAAACATTTAATTTGTCAGTATTTCTTTATTTTGTGCTCGTCTCCAAACCATGCATCCCCATCAATAATAAATATTCTAATCATTTTTATTCAAACTTGTAAAGCATCAGTTCAATGAAATGTATGCGTACAATTTGTATTAATCTTTTTTAATAACAAAGCCTCTCTGTTCCCTATATTACGGTCATTGCACCAGATTTTTAGACTGAGTTTTTTTGGTTTTATGGTTTATCATTTTTATCATTTATAACAGACTTTTCATGATGAAAATAGAAAACTGAAAAACATTTAGCACCTTAGCAACTGCATAGCAACATTCAACAATTGCGAGTTTTGCATATGCCGGGCACAGTTTTATCAGATAATGAAGAAACATCTATTTAATAAATTATTAAATTTATAGAAGCTTTTGTCCTCTGTCTTCTAGCATGATTTTGGAGTAAAGAATAAAATAATAATTATTATTATTATTTTGTAAGATAATTTTAATATCATGTTATATGTTTATAAGAGAGTCAAATTCATTAGTATATTTTTTGCTTGCCCCCTAACCAATAATAAATCAATAATACATTTATAAACAGTTTTAAACTCAAGGAAATTATACTTATTTTATTAGGAAAAAAAAAACATTTCTGTCTGCTGTTAAGATGCCAAGCATTTTAGAAAACAACTGAATTTTCCAATAGCATTTATATTTGGTTAGGGTTATGGGTTTGGTTAAACAGGAGAGTTTATTATATTTTTAATAATATTTCTGATATGTTATTTTACACAGAGCATTTTAAATATGAATAATAGAATTGTGAAAAAAAAAATTACTAATAAAAAAATACACATCATTTTAAAAGGTTGAGCAAGGCCATAATATATATATATATATATATATATATATATATGGCAAACACTTTACAATCAATTCCGATTAGTTTACATTAGTTAACTAACAAGAGAAATACATTTGTTACAGTATTCATTAATCTTTCTTAATATTACCTAATAAAATACAAGTGTTCATTGTTAGTTCATGTCAGCTCAGGTCCATTAAATATTAACATCTTTTGATTTGAATAAATGTGTTATTAAATGTTTAAAGTAGCATTAACTAAGATTAATAAATGCGTAAGAAATATTTCTCATTGTTATTTCATGTTAACTAATGTAAACAAATGGAACCTTATTCTAAAGTGTTACCAATATTTAACTTAAAATTAATAAACTTGCGTGCACCTAATTGAAGAATCACCACTCAACTTATATGGGGGGAAAAAAGAGATCAAATCATACACCTTGTCTTTGATGTGCAGCCTGCAGATGATCAGATAAATGATGTAGAGATTGCCACTATTAAAGAGCAGATTGATGAATCTCAGCATGGCAGTAGAGCAAACCACCCTGCCCTTCAGATCTGCCAGCCAAACCACCGGCCTGATCAGACCCACTGATGCCAGATACAGCCCAGGAAGAGTGGTGATCATCGGATCCCACTGTGGAAGAACACACATGGCCATTAATGACCAAACACACACATACTGAGAGATTCACGCATCATTTACAAGCATACCTCATTAAACTTCCCATCACAGTACTTCTGCGCTTGAGGGACATGGAAGATCTCATCCATGTACGGATCTCTCTGTTCCCGTGTGATTTTGGAGAAAAGAAGGCAGGATATGAGAAAGTTAATGCTGCAGAGAGCCGTGAATATATAAACCTCAAATCTCTCCATCCTTATTCAAACATACAAACTCGATATTTGATGTTATTACGCTTATGGAAATGGGTGGTATGTGAGGATGGTTAAGATAGCATGCGTAGCATTCGTTCCTTGTAATCGCGCTTCTTCTGGAGTTTCAAAAATGTGCAAATATATGCAAAAACCGCATTTTTAAGTTTTGGTTTTTGACAGCTTAGTGGTGCGTCACGTACTAGAGTCCGTGTGGAAACCGGAAGCGTGGATAATTAGTTCCCACACAGATTTTGTCCTTGATCATTAAAATAATAATAATAAATATTGTGTCCGTACTAATGTTGATATATTTTAATATGTACATCACCTATACTATAGTATTGTTCCTTATTACTTTTCTTATTAAAAATCTAAATAAGTCATCTTGACAAGTGCTTATAAAAATAATAAAAGCCTTGCAAACATGAAATCTGCTTTCTACTGTAGAAGTATTTGATTCTAATTACTGCATATTCCATCTGTAAAAATACACAAAAAAGAGTTAAAATACAAGTGTTATTATTATTTACGTTGACCAATTAGAAACGGGCCGATAGTCCCCGCACATTTTACAATGTTTCATACCAAGCACTGAATTAGTGTGTGTGTGTGTGTGTGTGTGTGTGTGTGTGTGTGTGTGTGTGTGTGTGTGTGTGTGTGTGTGTGTGTGTGTGTTTTTTTTCTTTTTTTTTTTCTGTCTTGTGCTTTTATAAACTAAGACTTGCCGTAGACTAGTAAACGAAGACCTTTTTTAAAATATATGGAATATGGAATATCACCAACGGAATGAGTCGGATGGTGTCACATTATTATCATTCCGTCCGTGGACACTGGGTAGCGCGTGCTGTCTAGATAAAGTTGATGTACTGAAGGCATTTGCATATTAATAATGCAGCTTACACAAGATTTGGAACTGTTTCCTGAATACACAGTGACTCAACTTCTCTTCAAAGATGTGAAAAATGCGACGGAGTTGAGGAAAATGGCAGTGAATGGAGAAATAAAAGGCGCCTTGATCAATCCATCAATGGTAAGAGCACGCAATTATGTAACGTTACAGACTTTTTTTCTTCTTTTTTTTTATGATTCTAAACTTTGCAGAAAATCACCAATGGTATCCATAGTTCTTGTCGAAATACTATGTCTCAAAAAGTACAATGGGGATACCATTTTTTGGATGTATCATATCATGGCAACACTGTTGAAGGTAGATAGACGACACATGTTTCGGATTGTATCGAAGTTTTTTTTAACATTTACCATAGTATACTATAATTGAATTAAATTCACATGTATTTGTATAGCGCTTTTCACAATACACATTTCAAAGCGGAGTCCACATTACAATTAGTGATCTGTTATCAGAGTTAACTTAACTGTCTAAGTTATGTATTTCAGAAATGTATACAAAATCACAGTTAGCGAAAAAGGTATTAATTTAAACGATGTAAAAATTTAATGCAAAAACAATGAATACTTGTTTGTTAACAAATGATTATAACATTTAGAAAAACGTAGCATTGGTGCATTCATATGATACTATTATACTATGATATGGTAAGTGATGTAACCTTCTTCTCCTATTGTTCTGTTGTTATCATAGTTTGAGATTTGCTGTATATTTACTCATTTCTTGTTCTCTGTAAAGGTCGTGGACGCATTCCAGATCCTTGTGGCAGCAAATAAAGCAGTTCACCTCCATAAAATTGGGAAAATGAAAACCAGGAGCCTTTATTCTGAAATAATTTTTAATCTTTCACCCACAAACAACGTAAGTGACGTTCCAGTACAGGAACACGGCTGACACTAACTGTATTTGGTTTACAGGGTGCAATTTTAACATTTACGTTGATTGGACCTCGCAGATATCCGAAGCGTTCAAAAGGTTCGGGGTCTCAGACAGTGACAGTGCGGTTCACATTGTGTTAGTACACGATAAAGAAGAGAACCTGAACGTCGATGACATCATCTCAAAGGTGGACGGACAACAGATTCCTGTTGATCAAGTGTCCGATTTGATGGATGCTGCAAAAATTAAAAAGGTTTGTCTCCTTTTTGATAGTACTGATGTAGAACAATTTCAGATGGATCTTGTTTATTGAAAGTACATGTATGTCTCTCATTACAGCTTTACAAAGTCGCACCGCAGGAGGAAAAGTGCGGCAGCCTTTTGGACGCTGTTGTTTGCAGGATGGCCACTAAAGATGTTGCATAGAGAATATATAGGTGTTGATCTGTAAACAAAAGCCTATTTATTTGAAATTCCTTGGTTTTATTATATATATATATTTTTAAATAAATAAATCATCTTGAAGGTCATTGGCTATTTTGCTGTATCTCTATTTTTCAGATATTCTACACAGAAGAAATCGGAAAATTAGAACTTCTTAATGATAGAAAAAACAGCAGCTTGTGATGCATTGTTAACTTTCTTTAATGCAGATATGAGTGTGTGTGTGTGTGTGTGTGTGCTGTTAAAACGTTTGTGAGATTTATCTAAAAGGGGTCTGAGAAAAAAAAAACAGGATTTACATTTATGTATTTAGCAAACACTTTTATCCAAAGTGACTTCACAGAGATCATCAGATTCATCACAGAGATGACTTTTTATTTATACCTTGATATATCAACTGTACATTTATCAGGAATCAAGTCCTTTATAATAGCATATGTATATCATATATATATATCATATCATATGCATGTTTACTAAATGAAAAAGCCAAATTTTCACTTCCCATTCTGATACATTTTTTGATGTCTAACATACTCATTTCATACCTCCAGTATGTGAAATATGCAAAAAGATACCATAGTCATGTATATTAATAAATGTTAAAAAGAGATTAAACAAAATCTGCATATTAGGCAAGTTAGCAAATTAGAATGAAAAAAAAAATTAAAATAGAAAAGAAACTTGGCACAGATAAAGTAGAAAAGATGTGATTTAAAACCTAAAATTGTATGCTATTGCTTTGAAAATAATAGATTTTTTTTATAATGACCACTGCAGTTACTAATATCTAATATTAATACTTGGTTATTGTACAATTTTAGTGTTTAGTACTTCAATTATTATTAATTTATTTAATCATAAAACAAGCGATTGTGGCTTGAAAAAAAAAATGTAATCGACTCAAGTATATACATTTTCTCACCCTCATGTCCTGAATTATTTTATTACTTTTCTGGACACAAAAGGAGACATTTTGTATAACTGCTTTCTTTTAATATAGATATATACCGGTACAATGAGTTTCTGGAGCCCACTATATATTGTATGAAAAAGAGTTTAGCACGAATGACATGATGAGTAAAATAATGCCAGAAGTTTTGAGTGAGCTTAGTCCGGGAAGTTGCTAAGCTCGTCTTTGCCAATGTTTCCTCCGCTGAGAATGACCACCACACTCTTGTCCCTGATGTCTGGTATTTTGTCATTGGTGACGGCAGCGAACGCCGCAGTACCTGAAGGTTCAACAACGAGACCAGCCTTATAAAGCGTGGAAACGGCAGATTTGATCTCCTCGTCGGTCACCAGCACGATCTCCTCCACGTGCTTCTGACAAAGCTCATACGGCAAGGTACCTGAGGTTCAATCCCAATATACAAGTTTCGATTAGCTCAAATAAAAATCCTGAATCTTAAATAATGTAAAGTTATAAGAAAGTATACTACCGTAAAGTTTCATTATAAGTTTCATACCTGCAAATGGTGGCGCTAGCCCTGAAGCGATGCTTTTAGCATCCATGCCAATAGGCTTCTTCTCAATGAAGCTCTTGTACATTGTACACGCTGTTGAAAATCAAGAAGGTTTAACAATGTGCACTTGGAACAACTCCGATAAGAAGGTCACGGGTTGCTATCATGTAATTATGGTAATTACAGCATGGCGTGAACACAGCATAAGCTCATTGTTTTGTTTGTTTATGGAGCTCTACAACTCTACTACAGCCTCACTAGATGGCGTCATTTCTTGAGCACGACTCTCAAAAATCACTTTAAAAAACCGAATTGGCATTTTTACCTCCTTCTGGTTCCACTCCATAGATCTTTGTGTTCTCACAACCAGTTAGTTTGACGGCAGCTGCCACACCAGCAAGTAACCCTCCTCCACCACAGCACACCACCACCACATCTGGACAGGGCACAACCTCCAGGATCTCAAAACCTAAGCTATCGTTGGAAAAGACACTAGCATGAGTGAACCAATTATAATACATTCCATTATTGATGCATGGGTTCAATTCGTCATGATGGGGAGTTTGGGGTTATTTGATGCATAATTAAAATTCCATCATCATTTACCAACTCTGATGACTTTTCAAAGCTGTATGACATTATTTTCTAGTTTTTGCAACCCAAAAGTAGATTGTGGACAGGTTCACACAGCTCTTTTCCATACAAATTTCATTAATACTGATAAAACTTGGACTACATTTATGATACCTTTAATGTTCTTTTTGAAGCTTGGCAGTCACAGATTACTGTTGGGGGTATAATGAATTACAAGTAGAATGAGTTACATAATCAGATTACGTTTTTCAAGTAACGAGTAAAGTAACACATTACTTTTTTAATTTACAAAATATCTGAATTACTTTTTCAAATAAGTAACGCAAATTACTTGGTTTTCCCATTTATTGACTGGCATCTCTCCAGTCTCCATCTTGAGAGAATCGTGAGTAAGGGCAGAGGCGCTGTGTGTGTGTGTGTGTGTGTGTGTGTGAACATGATGCTTATTGTAGTTCTCTAGAGTAAATGTGAGCATGAATTTACTCATTACACTTGCACAAAAACAGATTCAGTAAAATAATTCAATGTTAAATAACACAAATATACTTATAAATACATAACACAAATGTATTTAATCTTAAGCAATGTCTTTGCAGCTGACCTTCGATGATCCAATTCAACTCTACCAATAAGCAAAAATGACTTTAGATAAACCACATTTGTTGTTGTAAAAGTGCTGAAATTTCTTCTTTTGTGTCCTATTCTTCTGCAATGCATAATGCGGCACAGATGAAAGGTTTGTTTGAGCTGCGCGCTCTACCATACAACCGTGAATTTGCATGTACTTCAGCCTGAGGCTTATTCAAACGACTTTTAGTGTGTGAAAGTGCCTTTACATTTGCCAAGAATACAACTGTTGTTATTAAAAAAACAAACAGGCAAGCCCAGGCAAGCCCAGTCAAGCTGGGAAAAAGTAACGCAAAAGTAACATTGCACATTACTTACCATAAAAAGTATCACAATTAGTTACTTTTTAGGGAGTGACGTAATTTGTAACTCATTACTTTTAGAAGTAACTTTCCCCAACACTGGTCACAGTCACCATTCAGTTTCTCTATAGAGGAAAAAGCATTGAACATTCCTCAAAATACCTCCTGTTGTGTAAAACTAAAGAAAGTCATGCAGGTTTGGGACGACATGAGGGTGAGTAAATAAAGACAGGATTTTCATGCTTTGGATGACCTATTTCTTTAAATCCCAGACATGTATTTAACCTGGCATGTCCAGCGATAAGGTCCGGATCATCATAGGAATGTAGGAAAGTCATGCCGTCCTCTTGAACACATCGGTTAACGACATCCATGAGACGAGTAGTTGGCGCTCTTTCAACCTCAACTCCCAAACTCTACAAATGTTTGACACGTTTTGTTTCGTTAAAGATTCAATAAAGAAAAGAAGTGCATCTGCAAAGTGTATAAATGAAGTGTGGAATACTTGTATCAGCAGAGATCTGGAGATGGGGGCGGTTTCTGGCATCACCACTTTGCCTTTGGATCCATAATGCTTACATGCATACGCAAAAGACTTCCCATAATTCCCAGCAGACATGGTCACAAAATTATCCCCTTTGAGTCTCCTGGCAAACTGGTTTGCAACACCTCTTATTTTAAAAGAACCTGCGGGACGAGGAAAGACAAGTTTAAAAACTTTGTATGCTATACTGTATGCTACCACCAAATCAAACGGACACAAACCAACCCGTCCTCTGCATGTTCTCCAGTTTGATGTGAATTTCGCCGGATGTTTTGAGCGGCAGAGTGGTTTGGCACCATGGGATCATTGGTGTGTTGATCACATCCAGCGGGCTGAATCTCACCGTCCCACAGGCCTCTCTGAGCATCTCTACTGTAATGCTGTCTGCTGACACTTCTCCCATTGCTCTTCGGCGATCAGTCAAACCTTCCTAGATTGCTAATGGATAAATAACGTACAAAATCATTAATATATATATTTTTATTATTTATATTTATTTTGTATAATTCAAACATACTTTATTATTATTCAAAATAATTATTGTATATTATCTTACGATTATTGTTGTTTTTTTATTAACAAATCCAATCGGGCACCTCATTTTGGGGATCCCCCATCTCATACACCACTGAAAGATATTTAAATGACCCATGTACATATGTTACATATGAAAATTAAGTATAATAACGATAATGTTATCCATAACATGCTGTATCCATGTTAAATGTATAAATATGTATTAAGAAGTTAAAGAAATCCTGCTACAAATTGGTCCAATGCCACGTTTTGGCAATGACCTATTGGATTGGATGTGTTTTCAACACATGACAATAAAATAGGGTATACAATCTTTGATTCACTTCTGTTATTTGTGAAGCCGTTTCTGAAACTGCATGGCATTGTTAAGGCTTGATTTGGTTTTTGGAATAATGTAAATAGGTCGCATGCCTACGCATCTTTTAAAGTCCCCCTGTGGTTATAATCAAGTTTTTAATGTTGTTTAAATGTCTGTGTGGTGTTTTTAAGTAACGCATTCAGTGTTTTTCAGTATTACACAAAACAGAACAGTAAAGCTTGAATTACACAAAACAGAACAGTAAAGAACGCATTTTTTCAGTGTAAAAATGCGTTTTTAATATGCTTTTAGACAAACCATGTGCAAATTCATAAGTCAACGCCGATTGCGGAGTATTTTCTCTTTAAAACTGCAGTGCCAATTTTTTTTCTAAATGTCATAATCATTTGTTAACAGACAAGTATTCATTACTTCAAAGAGCTCATTGTTTCTGCATTAAATTACTACATTGTTTAAATTAATAATTTTTTCGCTGACTGTGATTTTGTATAGGCCTAAGTACATCTCTGAAATACAACTTAGACAGTTACCTCAGATAACAGATCTCTCTAAATTGTAATGTGGACTCATGCATTTTCTGTAAAGCTTTGAAATGATTTGTATTGTGAAAAGCGCTATACAATATGCGAATTTAATTTAAAGACAGTCTCAAAAACGCGGCTTGAAATCCCTGGTGTTTCTGACGTCACAAACTACCACTGGTAACATGGTTTGTGTAACATAGGCCTAAGCAACACACTATTAGCTGTTTGATAACATAGTCAAGCAAAAGGCTAATCATTTTAATTACCATTTGTCCGACGTTGCAAAAACATGTACCATTGTGCAGAGCTTACCTCCTCAGTAAGTTGGCCGAGTGAATCTGTGAGCTGGCATAAATGAGTGGAGGCGGGGCTAATTAACAGATTCATAGGTCCCGTCCGTGTACACTAAATAAAGCAAGGAGGCTGAATCCAGCTTCTTATTCGCAGCTTCTTATTGACGCTATTCCGTTCCACCTTAAAAGACGTGAACTTCCGCGTTTGTTAGCTCTAACTTAGGGACCGTGCGGTTTTTCTCTTGTTTCACGTTTTTTAAGGGATTGATTGTGTTGCCTTTGTGTCTATTTTCAGAATAAAAGAATAATACACTATTTTTAAATGCAAATAACACTCATGTATCAGCAAAAATGGACTGTTAACATATAAAGGCACATTACAGTATTCTTTAATGTCATCAGCTCCATTTAGGGACCATGTGGTTTTTCTCTTATTCACACTTTTTAGGGATCCTGTTACTATTGTGTCTATTTTCAGAAAAGAATATTAAACTATTAAAGGTAGTTAATAGGTAAATAACACGTCGACATTTCGGTGAAAATGACTGTAAAAAAATGTAAAAACATCATTCTTTAATTATTGCACATGCCATAATTTGAATGCATTAATAAATAAATTAAATAAAAAAATAATTAAAACAATTATTACAAATTTTAATATAACGAGGTAAATACAGATTGTCATCTCCAGCTTGACATCTCTTATGAAGACTTCAGATGACCCGACACCTTCAAATAGATGGCACCTACAGGACTGCAAGGACTCCAGAACATCACACATGGATGATTATACAAAACGATCATGTTATCATTGCTTTAAAAAGCACACTAATTTAGCTTAAATGCATATATAATATTTGTAAATACTATAATTTGTACTATCTTAAAAATTTACTTTCTGATATCATCTCATAAAATGATATTGTGGTTTTGTAAACATGCATTTTCTGTAAAGCTGCTTTGAAATGATATGTAGTATGAAAAGCATAATACAAATGAATGTATGAATTACATTTAATAGACTTGAAAGAGCCATTGCATGCATTGTAGGTTACTGTAGCATTTTGAAATTATGGACCCAATCTGACAATACAGTTAGAAGAGCCATCATATTGTTGGCCCATTTGGGGGCGTTTCACTGATGCTTTATACCCAGTGTGCTTGACTATCATCATGCACAATTTCAGACATTTTTACTGTAGCATTTTGAAGTTATGGAACGATGAATTTGTCAGATATGACAATACAGTTAGAATAGCCATTGCATTGTTGGTTCATTTAGAGGTGCTATATCTCAGCTGCCTTTGAGGGTGCGTTAGAAGTTGCACTGGGGCCTCATACCCGCTTGACAGTGGGCCCACCGTCTCCTGAAGAGCTGCTCCCTTCATCTCACAGGCTGCGTCGCCTTGTGGGAAACTCAACGTTGCGACCTGGGTGAAGGCTGCTGCTGTGGCCGCACCGGAGCAGATGTAGACAGCGCAGGGGGATGCCCTTGGAGACTAGTAGGCAGGGGAACAGCCCCAGGCAGGCCGGTGGTGGCAATAACAGCATCCCGCCAGGGCAGGATGTGTTTGATCGCCTCCATCTGCTTCTGTATTGCGGAGAACTGCTGAGCAAATTTCTCGATAGTGTCGCCAAAGAGGCCGGCCTGGGAGATGGGGGAGTCAAGAAAGCAGACTTTGTTGACTTCCTTCATCTCGGCCAGAGATGCCGTTCCTGGACCACTAGTGTGGACATCGTCTCACCGTGCAGTCACCTGGAGGGGGAGGTCCGTCACTGTCCGCAGTTCCTGAATCAACCTTGGGTCAGAACTTCCCTCATGCAGCTCTTTGAGCGCTTTGGCCTGGTATACTTGCAGGAGGGCCATAGCGTGCAGGGCGGAGGTAACCTCTCCAGCAGCACTGTAAGCTGGTGGCATCACTTTTCGGGCATTATGAATGCACTGCAACTGCACTCTCCATCTGGGGGCTCTCCAAGTTACGGATCTCCTTGTACCCCTTGGCTGCCGCACTGTCGAGTGCAGTGAGAACAGTGAAGGCAGTGAAGTGGCTTCGGGCAGAAAAAGGTGCCTTCCACGACTTTTTGACCTCCTCATGCACCTCCAGGAAGAAAGGAACTGGGGCGAGACGCTGCTGTTCAGCATGCCCTGTGCCAAGAAACCAATCATCCAACAGTGAGTGTTCGGGACAAGATAGAGGGTTCCACTCGAGCCTGATGCTAGCAGTGGCCCGGGAAAGCATTGCAGTCAACTCTGTGTCAAACATTGCAGCCGAGTCTTCATTCCCAGAGGACTCAAGCCTGCCCTCCAATGCAGCGATCGACATCTGGTCCTCCACAGGAGCTAGGTGAGATGCTAGGTCGCTCATGGGAAGGACCAGCAGCCTCGCCCAGAAGCTCCACAGCCTGTGATGCGACAGAGGATTGGGAGGGTGGCGGGGACTGGCCCGGCAGCAGAGCTCCGGCTATAACCCTCAGATCACCCTGTGTATTAACCGAAGTGGAGGGAATAGAGAAACCAGATCGGGGAATAGCAGAGTGGACTCCACCTTTTTCAAGGTATTGGGAATCTCGATCTCAACATCGCCAAGTATCATCTTTCCGCAATGTGTAAATGACTCATCAACTAACGCTACCTCAAGATGCTTAGGGCCCGGACATGCGAGGCAGTAATCGTGGCTGTCAGACGGGACCAGGAAACAACCACATACAGAAACACAGGGGTGGAATGACATCTTAAAAGAGACGCAATTTCACACCCGTGTTTACTCTTTTAGGGGGGGAAAAGCTATTTTAATGCTAAAGCGCCAAGGGGAATTCACAAGTTGTGAATGCACCATTGAATGTACCAACATGCCAACACACCAGAACTGCTTCCCTCTTGATCTTCACACACAAAAACAACGATTTCTACCAGAAAGACTCGGCAGAATAATACTGTAACAATTAACCATTTATTAACAGCCCAGCAACCAATATTATGATATAAAGTTCTTTGGCGTAGGCCCCGTCCATAGCTCGCAATCCGAGGGTCTGAACTCGACCCATGAACTGAAGACGAAGGCAGGGGCACAGCCGACCCCCTATGAGGTATGGGAAGGGACCGTCCTGGTGGTGGTGGGGAGGATGGAGGGGAAAGAACCATCATGGTGGTGGTGGGGAGGATGGAGGTGAATGGAAGCGTCAGCATCTGCGAACTCAGACATGTGTAAGTACCTCTTTTATACCACAAGTATTAGAACACGATTGGATAGATGAGAAGGTAATAAGTGACGTAACAATTGAGTCTTCCCTGCAGAACATATGCTAAAGGTTTCATTATCAGAGCAGAGTTAATGATGGCCGCTCGACTCCAAAGCGAAAGCTTAACCCTCTAGGCGCCACGGTCGAGTTTACTCGACAAGACGCGGCACTGAAAAAAAAGGCCGATTTTGTCAAATTGGGTGTCAAATTTCGTTCAACCTCCCCTCCACTGGATGGCAGACATGTCATACTTCATCCCCGAATCAAAAAAACGTCATGTTTCTATACAAAATGTTCGAGTTAGAGCGCATTGAATCAGTGCGATCAAAAGCGGAGCTAGTGTTTGAGTAAGCCATTTTATCAGATCCTCTCCGCAATCGCGGCGACAGTATTGTGGTGGAGACTTTGTCTAATGCCACTGGGTATGTTAGACGAGGTCTAAGTATTCATAGGACAGTTAGGAGACAACGTGGAGGCAGGGTGAGGAGTCGCAATGACAATGACAGTAGTCCGAGCTGTGCACACTCGGCGCGCGCGAGGCAGATCTGGCCGCGCTGCTCGTATCATGTCACTCATGATCTGTGCGAGTGAGCGTTTGAACTATACAGGTCTTGTCTACTTGTGTTTGTATGTCATATGAATAAAATATATTTGCCCCATACATGGAATCAGAGTGCCTACTGTATTTAGTAAATGGAAAATCTTTACAGCAAAAGGCCAATCACTACATGCATTCGGTTTGTTTCTACCATTTATTAGTAATGATTTACACAGTTTGTTTACTACTTACTATATACCTGAGCATTCAGTATTGTGCAATATAGCATACAGAAGGTGATGGACATTTTGGGGGGGAAAGAAGTGCTGCATTTTATCATTTAATCGTGACTTTTAATGAAAATTCTATAATCCAAGATTGCCACCACCATATGACGTCATAATATGCAAATTAGATGGGAAAATGTAATCCCTACATAAACTTTGGGTCATCCTTAATATTTCTCTACTTTACAGAAAGTCTCTATCTTTTTTCACTTTTAAGATATAGCCTTTTGAAATTAAGATGTCAAAATCGAACGTTTTAGGAAAAAACCTCTGGCGCCTAAAGGGTTAACTGCGTGAATGTTGCACGCTGCCTTTTCTACCCGTATGTATGGGGAGTGGCTTGCGATGCAAATCTCATTTGCCTATGTGCATTGGCTTGTTTTGTTACCACTCAAAGGTGATTGGAGTCTCAGACGAGATCTCATTAGTCAGTCAGTTCTGACGTAATATCAAACGTGACTGACTGGGAACTAGGGATATGATGATGTAGCTGCCCTTTTATGGTGTTGGTGACGCAACACATAAAGTCATCTGACCTCATAAACATGTGTAATAGAAAACTGTAACAATATCGGATTGCTGATATTTCATTTTAATTATATATCATATAAAGGGATATAGTTGTAATGTAAATGGAAAATGTCCATATCACTTGTTATTGCATGTTATTTCCTTTGCTGAAGTTGCCAACCATAGAGACCTCGTGGTTATGCTGTCAATTAGTAAGTCATGAAATGACCAAAGAGTACCAAAAAATTACGTAACTGGTACATTGTATATTGGATCCCAAAA
Source organism: Rhinichthys osculus (assembly GCA_029959095.1). Lineage (NCBI taxonomy): Eukaryota > Metazoa > Chordata > Actinopteri > Cypriniformes > Leuciscidae > Rhinichthys > Rhinichthys osculus. The sequence goes on along the minus strand of JARWKJ010000013.1, from coordinate 24,294,565 downwards.
TGGTCTGACAGGGCATTGGGTTTGCCAGTAGCTGAAAAACCGGTAAAGCGTTGCAAACCTAAGCAATTATTTAAGAAAGTGATTTATTTGCCATTTTTAGTACATATTAACTGCAAGTTTACTATTTTGTAAGGCAGTGAAGGCACATGTGAACTGCTAACAGAACATACATATTTATTAAATACACTTGAATACAGATAAACCTTCTCCCTGACCAACATTGCATCCTAACAGTAACTCATGTATACAGCATAAATGTATCAAGGTGCATTTAGTACATTGTTATTACTCGGTAGTAAGAATGTAAAGTGTCTCAGAAGTACAATTCGATGGATCTCAAAACCTATTTTTACAACACAAATATAGTCATTTAGTTAATTTCAGCTTGTTGAAAATTTTTTTTGCTCTTTCAAAAAGGCATCAACATGTAAACAACTTGTGTAAAACCTACTGCATGTAAATGTGATGGTTTTTGATTGATCTACAATAGGATTAAAGTAACACTCAGTGGAAGTTAAAGGTTAATAAAACTGTCTAATGACTTGTAGGGGTGCACGATTCAGAAAATGTCACGATTTGATTCGATACCGATTTTTTGTCTCAAGATTCGATTCAAAATCGATTTTCGATTCAAAAACGATTCTCGATTCAAAAAACGATTCACAGTATATAAATGTAGTTTACTTTTTTCTATGTGATTGATTGCAGTAGACACAATTTAAAAAAAAAAAAAAAAACCACAACAAATTAAATGTAGTTTGATATTACTTTTACCATGGCGATGGAAGTAATCATGAGGGCATCAAGATGGGTAGTAGGAGGAGAGCGCTTGGCTTCTGGGATGCGACTACCACCAATCAGAGCATACATGGATGACATGACAACCATGACTACAACAGTAGCCTGCACTAATCGGTTATTGGGGAAGTTAACAGATAATATTGAATGGGCACGAATGAAATTTAAGCCCTCTAAATCAAGGAGCATCTCAATAGTTAAAGGAAAGGTAGTAGATAAAACATTCTTCATTAATGGTGAGGCAATACCAACAGTTTCTGAGAAGCCAGTGAAGAGTCTTGGGAGATGGTACGATGGGGATCTAAAGGACACAGTTCAGGTGGGAGAAGTTAGACGACAAGCAGTGGAAGGGTTGAAGAGCATAAACAGCTGTGCTCTACCTGGTAAACTAAAACTCTGGTGCTTTCAGTTTGGTCTACTGCCGAGGTTGCTGTGGCCACTGACCGTGTACGAGGTTTCTTTGACAACAGTGGATAAGCTGGAAGCGTTGGTAAGTTCATACATCAGGAAATGGTTGGGAGTTCCACGCTGCCTCAGCAGAGTAGGACTTTATAGTAAAGGAATATTGCAGCTGCCAGTCTCTGCTTTAACCGAGGAGTTCAAGTGTGCCAAGGTCAGACTGGAAATGACCTTAGTAGAGTCACGCGACAAATGTGTAAGGGAGGCAGCCCCTGTGTTAAAAACTGGTAGAAAGTGGTCAGCAAAGAAATCTGTAGTAGAGGCAAAGGCTGCCCTTCAAATTAGGGATATCGTGGGACAGGTACAGCATGGAAGAGCGGGTTTTGGGCTCAGTTTAGCTCCTCCTAAATGGCACAAGGCAGGCCCAGCTCAAAGGAGGAAGCTGGTAGTCAACGAGGTGCGACAGCAGGAGGAGAGGATGAGGTGTATAAAGGCCATTTCGCAGGCCAAGCAGGGAGAGTGGATGAGATGGGAGAGTGTGGAACAACGTAAGATGGGCTGGCAAGACCTTTGGTCAATGGAAGAGAGTAGGATCAGTTTCCTTATTAGGTCAACATATGATGTTCTCCCATCACCGCAGAACCTAAACCTCTGGGTAGGAGAGGATCCCTCTTGTCCTTTGTGTTCATCACCTGCCACATTAAGGCACATTTTGACAGGATGTAAGGTGGCTCTTAGCCAAGGTCGGTTTACTTGGCGCCATGACCAAGTACTGCGATGTTTGGCTTTAGCATTAGAAGGCAAGCGTAACATGACCAATAAGTTGCCACCTGTTCTAGCAAAACATTACACGCAGAAGACAATATTCCTCCGCCCAGGCGAGCAACCACCAAGAAAAGGTGTTAACACCAATTCTCGCCCAGGACAACTGGAAGCTGCTAGGGATTGGAAGATGCTGGCTGATCTTGACCAACGGCTTATTTTTCCACCTGAGATTGCCACCACTAACCTACGACCAGATATTGTTTTGTGGTCTGGATCAGCACGCATTGTTCAACTGATAGAGTTAACAGTGCCATGGGAGGATGCGGTAGATGAGGCATATGAGAGGAAGAAACTGCGGTATGCTCATCTGGCCACTGAAGCAGAACAGCGAGGATGGAGAGTCCAGGTTTATCCAGTGGAAGTGGGTTGTCGAGGTTTTGTGGCACACTCTACAACCCGGTTCCTCAGAGACGTCGGATTCAGTGGCCAAGAGTTGCGTCGCACAGTAAAGAACTTATCTGAAGCAGCAGAAAGGAGCAGCAACTGGCTGTGGTTGAGACGGAAAGATTCTAGCTGGCTGTGTACAGGCCGCCACGCTACGGTTTCGTAGAGTTCTTGAAAACTTGAAGAGTCTGTTGGTTTGTTTGTATACGTTCCTGTGGATATTGCGTGAATGACGGGTGGTTGGGTAGATATTGTGTTTTGCGGTAGGTGGTATGCCATACGGAACCGTTGTCCACTGAAACTGCATATTAACGCACCAGTGGGGCTCGACAGCCTTAGTCAACGGGTTGGCGCGTATGGTTGGGTCGCGGAGAGATTGGGATATTGTGGTTAGGTCTCAGCAGCAGGAGGGATGTACAGGTCAGTAAGCTGGGCTGAGTTGAGTGGGGGACGGAGGGGGGTGACTCTGGGACGCCAGAGTCACTGTCGAGCCCTCTTGAGGTGTCGTGGGCTAGTCGACGAAACACTGAGGACGGAAGGTGCCCACTTGAAGACCCTAGAGATGTCCCCTACTCGGTTCAATCCAGACGGTTGTCGTGCTGGTCCTGTAGTTGCAGCCGTCGCGTGCGCTAACGCGCCAAGTACACTGCTGCCGTTAACGCCGGACAGAAGGGGAGTCACACTACCTTATGGAAAGAAGCGTAAATGGATGGAGAAGCATAGTTTACTGTAAAGCTACGTCTTAGTTTTGCTTATCTTGGCGAAAGCCGAGTACAAATCAGCATGAAGTTTTAACATCTACTCTCGTGTAATGGAAATCATTTTTATGTCTTCATACAAAAATAAAAACTTTTGCAACTAAAAAGTGCAAAGTGCCAAGCTTTGGCCAGCTTTCAAATACATTTAATTCAAGTTTAAAATAAAACTTAAATAAAAAGCTTTTACATTTAGCTTTAAAGTGCTGTAGTCAGATCAAACAAACAATTATGCTAAATGTGGTTTAAGGACTACTTCAGCTACCAGGCTGACTGTTGAAATGTGAACTCGACTGGGCACATTGAACTTCCTAAAAATATACTAATGTCATAGAACCCTTGCGAAATAATTTTAAATAGATTTTAAAAAGCCACCGCTACTGGTAACATCTATGGTTAGATTGATTTGTTTAGATCCAGTGAAGTCGTTCATAGGCGTAATTTGCGGGTATCTCCAGTTAACTAGCAGAGCATTCATTTAGTTCGCTATTAAATAAGAGATCTGTTGTTTTTGAAATCAAGCTGAGCGCTCGTTGCCGCTGCTATGTGTCATGGATACAATGTTCTCTGTGGCTCGCGCAGTCTTCACTCGGACGCGCGCTTCATATCGCCGTTGTGGTTCCCGTGAAATCTCAAAATAAAATGCACCCAAACGTGATGAACATATTCGGTTTTGATGAGAGAGAGAAAAAACTATACGAGTGCGGTTTAGAACCCGTAACCTCTGACACGCTTGGCAAAAGATCTACAGACCATTAAGAACTCAAACATAATCTGCGGATCGATGCATTTATTCACGGGTTGAGCAGAGACGCTGCACAGTTTGACCAGCGGGCGGCAAGAACTTGCAATGTAACTATTTATCAGACCGGCCCTCGCAGCCTCGAAACACTACCGGACCACCGGTAAAAGTCCCGACTCGACGATTGCCACTCCGCCCGTGCACGCCATAAAAAAAAAAAAAAAAAAAGATTCGATTTTTTGAAGTTCTATGAATCGATTCTGAATCGGTAAAGATTGAATCGCGATTCAAATGTAAATCGATTTTTTTGCACACCCCTAATGACTTGTATGTGAATATAAAAGACATTTTCAGAGATCCCGCTTTGGGCATATTATAACTGCATATTCAATTGCTTTTTCTCTAAGACACATCGACATGTGAGTGTTTCAAAATTATGAATTAATAATATTTTGTTCATGTTTGCATTTGATTACAATGTATTTTGCCTTGAATCATCTCTGACATGATAGAAGTGGATGGATACACTTTTTTATTTAAAAGAAACTGTAACATTAGGATCGAACATAATAAGTCTCTTACTGCTGTTAAATAGTGGTTCTTAACTTTATTTACTTTTTGTCCGTTTTTAAGACATCGAGGCAGTTCAACATAGTATCAAAATGGTTGATTGTACAAAGGAAATGAAAATGTCCTTAAATAAATTGTTGCCAATTTTTTTATATTATCATGAACTGCATAACCCCAGAATATGCTAAATTATTAACAGGGAATGGACTGAAAGGGAAAATTGATTAGTGTGTCATCAGTTTATTATTAGCATTTTATTTTATTTGTTTTATTGGTGTTTTTTTTGTTTTTTTTTAGTTATTACATTTTTTACAGTATCCATTTTTCCACATAAGCACACAACTTCAACTTTTTTCATCAGTTTGTGATTTGTTTACCTCTTCACTAGCCCATTTTTCACTATGATAGTGGAGGGCAGCCCGGAGGGGTTCTTTGAGTCCAGACCAATGGAGTATTCAGACAGTAATAAGAAAACATCTCAGGCCAAATGCTGCTCCCCAAGTCTAAAGGCAAGAGACATTGTCTTTGACCATATGCATGTTTAACCGAGCAACAATTGTAGAACCACTATTAGCTGATTATTTGTTGTATAATGGTGTATAACAGCTTCTGCCACAAAAAAGGTTAAATCTTCTAACTTAATCTCTTTTCTACCCTTGTGACTGGAAAGATCTTTATTGGTGTACTTGCCTTCTGTTATTTCTCCAAATCCCTGACGGGGGCTTACACCAAAAGCACCATCACTCAGATTGAGAGGCGGTTTGAGATCCCAAGTTCTACTGTTGGTATCATCGATGGCAGTTTTGTACATATACATATACATATACATATACATATACATATACATATACATATTGTACACACAAGCAGAGCAAGCGATCAAACACTCTTCTGAAATGTTCCTGGCTCTCTCTCTCTCTCTAGAAGTGTTGAAAGAATGAAAGAAAGTAACAGAAGGTTAGATAATAACTGTACTGTATATGGAAAATGAGTGTTGACCGGCTGTGAGTCACATTACACGGTCACTTCCCTCATCCGCTGTCACGACTCATTTTCATATGCAGCTAATGTACAGCAGCGTATGGAGGATTCTGGAGAAACAGAGACGCATCGCTGCATCTTCAGAAGCCAGAGGCCATTGTGATGAAAAACAGCTGAGCAAATTATGTTATCCATTGTGAAACCAGCTAACAGACGTGCCAATGGTGATATTTGCATATTATACGTGAAACGAGACACGTTTGATCTCTGTGGGAAAGTCAGATCGCATTATAACCAGATACATATCGATGGCAGTTTTGAAATGGGTGAGTTGAGATGTGTCGAGCTGCACTGAGAAATGAGGGCCGAGGTTCACCCGTTAGATGAGTGCTTATAGCAGTGAGTCACACCACTGAGGCTGTAATGTGACTGAATCTGGGACAGTCGATTGATGGTATGCTCACATTTGCTTCCAGGTAATCTGTTGGTCATCACTGTGGTAAGCTACTTTGGCACTAAGTTTCATAGGCCCAAGATCATTGGAGCAGGGGTCCTGCTGATGGGTATAGGGACACTGATAATGGCTTTACCTCACTTCATGATGGACCGGTGAGTAACGTTCATGGGTCAATGACAATTGAGGGTGTCTGCGATGAAGAACAGAAACAAATCTTTTGTAAGTCCTTAGATAGAATATTACTCTTCGTATTCATGTTCAGTTTCATGTGATTTAAAAAAAAACTCTTATAACATTTTCATGAAAAGTTCAAATGTAATGATTCATTTTCCTTATCTGATATTTTAAGAGATTTGTCGTTTATAAAAGATGTCTTTTTAAGTCATTGTATCTATTAATTACTTTTAATGTTATGTTGAATAAATTAATGGATGGCCATCACATAATAACCTAATTAGCAAATTCATACTAAAATATTTAATAAAGATCCACCTCATAAAGATCAGTATTCTTGAAGATCTGTATTTTTAATGCTTTTACTATTTATGTGTCTGTTTGTTTCTGACAGGTACAAGTACGATAAAGCTGCCGCCCACACTAATGATGCTGATAATTTCACAGTGAGATCCACATGCTCATCTGACACCCAGAATACTGTTCAACAGCTTGTGTCCGGTAATGCATGGTTATACACTACCGTTCAAAAGTTTGGGGTCGGTACGATTTTAAATACTTTTAAAAGAATTCTCTTCTGCTAACCATGGCTGCGCTTATTTGATTAAAAATACAACAAAAATCAGTTATAGTATTAAATATTATTCCAGTGTAAATCAGCTGTTTTCTGTGTGAATATATAGTAAAGTGTAATTTATTCCTGTGATCAAAGCTGAATTTTCAGCATCACCAGTGTCAGTGTCTTCAGTGTCAAATGATCCTTCACAAATCAGTATAATATGAGGATTTGATGCTCAAGAAACATTTATTATTATTATCAATGTTGAAACAGTTGTTGGTCTGTCAGTTGTACATTTTTATTTTTTATTTTTTTTTAGGGTTCTTTGATGAATAGGAAGTTCAAAAGAACAGCATTTGTTTGAAATAGAATCTTTTGTAACATTATAAATGTCTTTACTGTCCTTGATAAATATAAGTATTGGTTTTTTTCCTCCAAAAAATAAAAATAAAATTCTCACTGACCCCAAACTTTTGAACGGTAGTGTATGTGGAAAAGCATGTGGGATATTTTAATTGTAAAAAGCAGTAAAATACCCAACAGAGCACTCTATATGGGTTGTATAGGATGCCAAAAAGGGGAAGAGGAAAGCTCGCCCACATGGGTGATTGTGCTGTTGGGAAACATTATTCGTGGCATCGGGGAAGCCAGCATCGGTCCTTTGGGAATGTCTTTCATAGATGATTATGCACACCCAGAAAACTCTGCTTTTTACATTGGTGAGAAAATTATTGTGTGTGTCTGTGTGTTTTAATCTCAAACCAAAGTACCCTTGTCCCTCATGTGATGTTTATTTTCTGTAGGTTGCCTGCATACACTTGGAGTCATTGGGCCAATTTTCAGTTACTCGCTTGGATCTCTGTGTGCTAGACTTTACGTGGACATTGGCTTGGTTAATAGAGGTGAGTTAAAATTGTTATACCTTAGAGGTCACTAACAAGAAAGTACCAAAAAGAGGGGCAGTATTACTTTGTTTGTTTTGACATATGTACCATGGTAGTACTTGCTCTTTTAAGGACCAATGCAAATACAAAATACCAGACATATTCATATTCATGGTATATGAATATATGGTAATGGACAAGGTGGAGTTAGAGTGTCGGTAGGGTCTCAATCTGGAAAACAGGGACACAGAAGCATTGTCAGAGCAGAAGACCACTAGCCTAGAAATCTAGACGCACCCTAGCGGCAGCAAAAATCATTTCGCCGCCAGTGTGGTCTAGCAACTCTCCATAGACGTTTTAGCTGGAAAAACCAAAAACTGGTCAGGCCAATCACATCGTGTATAGAGTTGGTGGGCGGGCTTAACACAATGACGGCAGAGTTGCGACGGTCAGAGCAAGCTCGGACATATTCGGTTTGAAGTCATTCATCCTCGGATGCGGCGCCGCGCGCGCTGTTACAAAAAAAAGCTGTGGCGAAACGATCAACTTGTCATTTTTGCCGCACTCGTGCGGACGCGTCGAGTATAAAGGCTTTATTTACTCCGTGTCAGCGCGCGCTCTGATCGGTAAAGGACCTCCGAATCATCTCCAGCACTCCGAAGCACCACTACTCCGCCTCCGTTTCCCTCGTAAGCTGATATTAGTATTTAAACATTCTCTATGATATTATTATTTTAATGACAAAAAATGTTTTAATGACTCTTTCTCTCACACACACACACACACACACACACACACATACTGTCTCTTTCTCTCTCACACATAGGCTAGTTATAAACTCTTTAGACTTTTAATGATTAGTGTTTTATTTTTTAAAGTTTGTGGGTCGTGTAAAAAACAAAAAAAAAATCCCTTATTTTGGGGATGGATTCCTGGAAATCTCCCTTATTTTCAATGTTCAATGTTGACAGCTATGGACTGGATACGGTAAAAGTTTAATATATCAACTTGCTCCGCTGACTACGTCCCCTTCTTCGTTCCTCTGATTGGTTGTAGCGCTATCCAATTGCGTGCTGAGAGAATTTGAAAGACAACCGTTTATCCCGCCCATCAGATTGAGCCCTGTCAATGATGAGTTCCCAGACCTAACATCTTGATGTAGGTCTAGCATGCCAGGCTAGAAGACCACCATGGTGGAGCTGGAAAAATCGTGGCAGAATAGTTGAACACGATGGTGGAGCAGAAGACCATGAGGGTACAGGTGGAGCAGGAGGCCTTAGGGGATCCGGCAGAACAGGGAGCTTTGGGGAAGCCAGAGGAGCAAATGACCCAGGATAGGGAGGCAGACTATGAGGCCTCAGGAAAGCCGGCTGAGTGGAAGACCACAGAAGAGCCAACAGATTAGAAGATTAGAAACCCACCATAGGGAACCAATAGTGTGGGTTGTGCCACAGGGATCTCCGATGCTTCAGCGGATCAGGGGAAGTATGCTTAAGGGAAAGTATCAGCAGATGAAGCTGGGAGCACTGAGTTGGTCTTCAGGCTGTAGATGGACTGAGCCATTACCACCATCCATTACTGTCACCAGGAGAACAGACCCATTTGGTACCTTGGGGAAAACAGGACTCCCTGAAAAGTTAGGAGAAACAGAATTAGGGGGGCCCCAACACATGAAGGCTGAATACAAAAGGAGTCTGGCAGAATCAATGGACAGATGTAACAAGGTAAAAATGCAGGGAGGAGCGACACAGAGGGAGCCAGTGAAATGAGGGACCCCTGAGGAGTTGATGGGTGGAAATACCATGGAGGAGTTGGTGGAGTAGTAAAGGAGGATTAAGGTTGGTCTTTGTGGCCAGAACAAAAGGTTCAATGGAGACTCCTGATACCTAAGAGAATTATAGCCCATGAGTGGCCTCTATGGTCAGGAAAAGGGAACGGAAGAAAGGATGGTTGATCTCAGCAACAGAGATGGCAGGGATGAAGATATGGTTGCTCACTGTGGTTAAGATAAAGGAGGGAGTGTTATCAGCTTGTCCTCTGCGAGAAGTTAAAATCCCGCTGAGTTCATAATAAAGGGCTGGTCTACTTTCAGGTAGACAACACACAGTTTCATGGGGAACCCAAGTGCATGGTCTTTTTTTTAAAGTTATGGATAGTGAACAGGTAAGTATGACAACAGAAAAAGAACAGTTGGGATTGCAGGACAGGCAAGTTGGGAACCACACAGATGGAGAACATGATGAAGATAAAGAGTCTTTCGATGAAGGAAAGCTGAGATGGACATGAGGTAAGTAACTCTACTAACTAAAAACAGAGAAGTCCATTTGTTCTTACCAGAGATCAGACACTGAGTGACTGTGGAGTATAAATGCTGTTCTTGATAGCAGGTGTGATAGAATATATGGAGTGGGCGAATAGTGAAATAAGATGGTGAGCCCGGTGGAGGTTTTAATATATATTCACATATATTGTTTATTTTCTTCTCATTATCAGAGAGTGTGACCATCACCCCTCAGGACTCTCGCTGGGTTGGGGCCTGGTGGTTGGGTTATGTGGTGTCTGGGCTGTTGACTCTGCTTGCTGCTTTGCCTCTCTGGTTCCTGCCAAGAGCTTTACCTGAAAACCCCCAAACCTATGAGTTAGACCACCCCTCCAAACAACATAAACACACACCCAGCATTACAGAGATAGCTAAAGGTATGGCAACCTTACACAGACAACAAGGGTTAGATGCATGCAAATTAGGTCTATTTAAATCAAATTAGCCTCTGAGACTAATTAGTCATACAGTATGTAGTACTTTATGATGTTTGTGTGTGTGTGTGTGTGTGTGTGTGTGTATGTGTGTGTGTGTGTCACTATGGAGCTTTACAGTTTCAGTCTCTTTTAATTATACATATTGAAAAGGTGGTCAGGAGATCCTCCAGAAAATGTATGTAACACAGATCAACGTAATAAAGGTTTGGAAGAATATGAGTTTTCAGCAAAATTAGCGGAGGTTATTATTATAAATTATAGAGTATTATTATGGTCTACTATGACAATGTAAAAAAAAAAAAGAGATTGTTCTCAACATTTGGTTATTTGCCTGTTATCTAGATTTTGGGCCGTCTCTGAAGCGTCTGCTCACCAACAAGATATATCTCCTCTACCTGGTTTCCAATGTAGTGGCATTCAATGCCTTTGCCATACTCATAACATATACGCCAAAGTATTTGGAACAGCAGTTTGGACAAAGTGCATCCAAGACAAACTTTCTCATAGGTGACAACTGCCATGATTACTGCAATGTCTATTTTAAAGTTTTTATTTGTCTGCTGGCTGCTTAAACTGAGTGTGCTTATATATTTCTGTATGAGTGACATCTATTCCGCCAGTGGCTCTGGGTATGTTCCTGAGTGGATGGATAATGAAGAGGTTTAAACTGGATCTGCTGGGATCTGCAAGAATGTCGTTTTTCACTGCAATTGCCGCAATGTTTCTCACCATACCTTACTTTGCTCTTAGCTGTGAAAATACAGATGTCGCTGGGGTCACAGTCCCCTATCAAGGGTACTTTCATCTCCAGTCACACTCTTATTGCATCATGGAAACTATACATTATCCATCAATTCAATCTTTCTATTTAACGAACTGCTTGCCCTATGTAGGGTCATAGAAATATGTAATATAATATAATCTATTGTTTATGTGGCAGATCTGTAGAAGTTCAGAATATAAGCAGTGATGTACTCAATTCTTGCAATGCCGACTGTGGATGTCCTGACTTCCAATGGGACCCAGTGTGTGGACAGAATGGAGTGACCTACATCTCTCCTTGTCACGCAGGCTGCAGTTCCACTCGTGGCACAGGGCAGAATATGGTGAACAACTATCTTTAACTGTTGACCTCAAATTCATTATTACATGTGTTTGAGTGTCTTTATTACATGTGTTTGAGTGTCTTTTCTTTCTTTTTTTTTCATTTGCATGTGTTTGTCAGACATTCCTCCACTGTGCATGTGTCCAGAGCTGGGGAATGAGTGCTGGGAACTCCTCTGCAGTGCTTGGACAGTGTTCACGAGAGAGCAGATGTACTGTAATGTTCTACATCTATTTGGCACTGCAGTCTCTCGCCTTCTTTGTGTTCTGTCTGGGAACTGTTCCCTTCTTCATCATCTCATTGAGGTTCTGTTTAATTACTTTACAACATATCTTGCAGTGATTAATCACAACTTTGTTTTATTCCACAATGGTATACACCATATTTATATGGATGAAATGTGTATTAAATGTTTAATATGTCCTTGCAGGATTGTGGATTCTGAGCTAAAGTCTCTCTCAGTGGGCGTGCTACTATTAGTTTTAAGAGTTTTGGGTAAGTTCACATTTGTATTGTTTGGGTTTATTTAGAAGAAGTGCCCCAAGAATGGACATTAATTCACTGATGTTATTCACATTAAGGTCTGGCACAGCATTGTTTTTAATGTAATTTCACTCTTTTAAAGGTGGTATTCCTGCTCCCATTTACTTTGGGGCTCTTATTGACTCTACCTGTCTGAAATGGGGTCACAAGAAATGTGGTGGAAGAGGTGCTTGCAGAATGTATGACACTGAGACTTTTAGGTGAGCAAATCTGGCAGGAGTATCATGTAGCCCCAACTGATGCATGCTAAAATGTAATGTGACCCTCATCAGGTTCCTGTTTCTGGGACTGGTCAACTGTCTGCGGGTGTTAGGATATATCCTGTTATGGGTGGCCATCACACAGATTAACAGGAAAGTACAGAATTATGAACGAATGTCCAAGGACAAAGAACTCCGGGAGCCTGTGCTGTATGATCCAGAAAAGCAGAAGACTCTAAAATAATGTTCTGCATTGTTTTATTTAGTAAAAATCTGTATTGTAAAAAAGTGCTGTATAAATGGAGGTGACTTGAATTCACTTGACTACAGAAATGTTTTAAGTTCATTCTATGTTTCATAGACATTCTAGTCTAAAGTTCTAACTCTAGTCAAAGATTCACCGAAGGTTTTTTTGCTAGTAGCAGCAAAACGTTTGTTGTTGCCAAAGGTTTGCTGATGGTTCAATACAGGCGGAGAGCTGCAAATCTCTGGGAATTATTGATAGGAAATTGATTTGTTTGCCATTCATTTTCAACATATTAACAGCAAGTTTACTGTTTTGCATTGGGAATGAATTGTGCATGTGAACGCACACACAAACCACTGCAGCCATCTACATATTCCACCAAGTACGCAGATTTGTCTTGGCATACATTGCTAGTTGAAGTTTGTTAAGTGCTGTTAGTGTGCCATCTCGTTTTATTTAATTATTGCTGCTATCACATCTGTCTAAAGTTAATTTTTCACTCTGTGCAATTAATAAGGGTTGTTATAAATCGCAAAGGTTAGGTTAGAAAAGACGTATCATATTGTCTATTTGCAATATCTATGTATTTATTAATTAAAGAATGTAATAATCAATTAATTTATACCTGTAAGATATCATGCTGTAGCACCACTGGACCAGCGGTTTGGAAAATGGATGGATGGATGATTCAGCCGTGGCGCCATCTTCTAGCGAGACGTTGGAATTCGTTCGGCACGACCCTTACAGTGCATTATGGGTATTATGGGTATTATTCCATTGAGTATACATCAGAAGTACACTCATTATTGTCGTGCATTATGGGATTGAATGAGTGCACTCAATAGCGTCTACTATGGTTTCCATATACAAACACCACTACAAATGACTGTCCCCTCAAACAGTGCCCGATTTAAATGTATGGGGCTATTTCAGACACAGCAACCATTCCCTTTCGAGGGAACTCAGCACTGCATCATGACGCTGATGTCTGTCCCTCGTGGTTTAGGTCACACGTCTGCTGAGGTGGCATGGCGGCTCAGATCATGGGGGTCACAGATGGAGCTGGCCGATGAGCTTGAGACGGAAAGAGCAAGCGGAAGCAGTGCTTCTTCTCAAGCGGGCGGAGCCGTTCTTCCCAGACCTATTAAATGGTTTTATGACTTCGTCAAGCTTATGAGATTTAGGTAGTTATAGAATTACATGTCTTCTCACTGGAACATGCTCTCTCCTTGTTTTTGAGAGAAGCACCCAACACATGTTAAAACATAGGCCTATATTTAATCTTCAACAAACTGTAGCATAGAAACTCAGATTGGTGACCTCGGTGGGTCACTTTGTGCCTAATCCAGGATCCTGGTTGTCATTTGGAAAATCAATGGAGATATGCTTCTGACTCTCCATGTGTGAAGAAGTTTATATATGGCTTAACCAATCAGAATTATTCGACCTGAAGTAGCCTATTGAGGAGTTTAGTGACATGTGTTGGAGTATAATTGATGATGTATTAATGATGTACGCAAAGCGGCCTATAGGAACTCCTTGCTGTTATGATCTTGAAGATGAACCCAAGCACAGACAGGATGCTTGACACAGTTTATTTATGGACAAAAACAGGAAAAACAAAACCCACGAGAGGGCAAACCATGGACAGGGTAAGAAGTGACTGAACTAGACTATGACCTGACAAATAACTACGATAAACAAACAGCAAAATAAAGATCAGTACTCTCTCTAGACAAATACTCAGTCCTGACAGGATACTCACAAGGCTTCACAAGGTAGGAATCACAATGAACCAACACAGGACAGCAAACACAAGGGGATAAAATAGGGAGAAACTAATGATGAGAACAGGCGATGCTGACTAGATAATAATGACAAGACGAGGATAACAAGGGGGCGGGGTTGAGCAACGAGACAACACAAGCACATGGCCCAAACAAAAGGCCATGTGATTGCACACAATACATGGGTCTGTCGAAATCCAGCCTCAAGACTAGCAAAAATCAAGGACAAGGAGACACTTGCTGAGTGTTGAAGCTGACTTCTGCTGATGAAACAGCAAACTATTTGTCAGTCAAATTTTCTTCAATTGATTGCATCTCTGACTTCTGCTCTTCATTCATCATATCTGGTACTCGGGTCTTGACTGTAAATTCCCGTACAATATAACAACGGATTAAACAAAGAAAGATTCTTCAGAGAACCTTCCAGAGGCTAAGCTCGTCCATATAAAAAAACAAAAAACGGAGAAATAAACAAATCCAAATATACAACATTAATGTTTTAGAGTTTTTTTAAGAAACAAATGATGTCAAATATCCTACTTGTTTATTTTGGAATAACCAAACCATAAAACCTCCCTTTCAGCTGAATTGCATTTAGTTGCACAGTACTTAGACTGCTTTGAAAATGTTGTTTCTCGATTATAGTATTACCGTTTGATAGTGCAATCAAAAATATATAATGCTCTATTTTATGAGGATACTTTTCCAAATTAGGACATTTCATTCAGGGTTCCCACGACCCAACGATCATTATGAGATAATCATTGGGTGGCGCATTACCAGTCATTGCCATTAATTCCTGCAGGGGGAGCTCGATGGCTCAGAAAATCAAATCACTTAAATAATATATATATTTTTTTAAGTATATTCGTTCAAACACATACATATAGTCTATAAGTCAGTATGTGTAATCTCAGTACATTTCTTAGATAAACGGGTTTATCCAACAAAGAGTTTTGGGTAACACGTGAGTATGGCGACAAATGAATAATACACTACTTACTTATAATATATTAATATTATTTATTAAATAACATGCTTTAAAATTGGTTGTTTTTTACACTGCACAGATCATGTATAAAGTATATAATAATTTACTTCCAAATTGTATTCAGAGGCTGTTCGAAATGAGAGAAAGTCAGTAAAGGGGAATTTATGTTTTAAGAAAAATTAAGGGCAATAACTAATTCAAAAAATAGATGTTATAATTGTGATACGGAATTAAAATGTGTATTTTACTTTGTAAATTCAAGAAAATGTGTAAAAACAGGGTGATAAACAGTTATATAACTCAATATGAATATTTTTTGTTTACACTTATAATATCTGGAATGTGTAGTTTTAATTATGTATGTAGGCTACATTTTGGGAAATATCTTATGTAGGCTAACTGTTTTTGTTTATCTTAAATGAATCAAATCCAGTGAGAGAAGTGATCATTGAATAAATATATAAGGGTAGGAAATAGGAATTATTTCAGCAAGCAAAGGGTTCAGCCTACAACTTTTTTGTTGTTGAATTGAATAATGATGAGAATTTAAACTGAAATAGAAGAATTTGTGATGAAAACCTTTCGGGCAACAAAGTCAAGCAGATTTTAATTTCTTATAAAATCTGATTGCCATATTTCTGTGGATACGCTACTTGCAGTGTTACGGTTTAAAGTGTTCAACTAGGAACAATGCCCGGAACTATAGTTTTGTTTGTGTTGGTCTTTGTTTCCGATCGGTCATGATTTTGAAAAGAACTTTAATTATGGCGACCTTCATGGCACAGGCGTGAAATGTCTCATAATTTCTCTTTACTTGTATAATTACATTTATTTGAGCACATATACACTTTAATAGGTGTTATGGGTGTAATTAGACATGTTGTGTGTGCTATGTCAGGAGGGGTTGACAGTTCTGTCAGTGCATTGTTACTCAAAAGAATGGGTAAGTTTTCAGTGTATTAAAAATAAACCACAATTCTACACATTTTTATTACATTAAATGTACAGTCCAGTTCACTGAGCACATTATGAGCATCAACATAAACTCTGTTGTATTTTGTATGTGCTATTATGTTGTGCTTATTATATTCAATATTGGATTGTAAGTTAGCAATAATAATAAAGTATTCGGGTTAATAATAAAGTAGACACTTATAAATGTCTGAAAGTAACTATTATTTGTCTGTCATTGAATTAGATAGGAAATATTAAAGCAAGCTGTGTTTATTTTAAAGACATAATAATAAGCTGTTTGTGATTAAAATGATAAAACAATTTATACAGTATTCAAGATGCTTTCTGGTGTCCAAACTAGCATCGTATGTTTGCGGATATATGATATCTGTCTGCCATCAGGCTATCATGTGACTGGTGTGTTCATGAAGAACTGGGACTCTCATGATGAGAAAGGCGTCTGTTCATCTGAGAGAGACTGTGAAGATGCCTATAAAGTGTGTAAGATGCTGGATATGCCTTTCCACCAGGTCTCGTATATTAAAGAATACTGGCATGAAGTATTTAGGTAAATATAGAAGTCGTTTTAAGTTCTTTAAATTTAAAATGTTGTGCTCTCAGTTTGTTCATATACTCTCATTTGTATTCTTTATGTGTGCAGTAATCTTCTCAGGGAATATGAGAAAGGCAGAACACCAAATCCAGACATAATGTGTAACAAACACATCAAGTTTAAGCACTTCTATCAGTATGCAGTTAATACTTTAGGTAAGTTAAGAAGAATTGCTGAAGTCTCAGAATTTTCCTGGAAAAGAGATACAAAATTGGACTGTCATTGTTTAAATAAATATATATATATATATATATATATATATATATATATATATATATATATATATATATGTTACACTATTTATATACTGTATGTATTTATATATATTGTACTTGTTACATACAAGTACTGTATATTATACAAAATAATTATACATAGTACACACACATATATTATGTGTAAACAAACTTTTATTTTGGATGCGATTAATCACGATTAATCGCATCCAAAATAAAAGTTTGTTTACATAATATATATGTGTGTGTATTATGAATAATTATTTTTTGTATATATAAATACACACACATGCATGTATACATTTAAGAAAAATGTATTTAAATATAAAATATTTATATATAATAATTATATACAAACTTTTATTTTGGATGTGATTAATCGTTTCTCAGCCATATATATATGTGTGTGTGATGATTTGTGCTTTTTTTTTGCTAAAAATGTAATGGGACACTACTCTTTGTTATTCGTGGAACTTTGGTGTCTGTCATATTTAGTCTTATTTGACAACAGGTGCTGATGCCATAGCAACGGGACACTATGCCCGGACATCCCAGGAGGATGAGGAGGTTTTTCAACAGAAGCACGTTTCAGCTCCCAGAACCCTCTTCAGAGACCGCTTCGAAATTAGAAAGCGTAAGTGTAACATCTGTCCATATGATGTAGAGCACAGGGAAAGAAATTAGATTTATTTTCCAGATTCGAATCAAAATGTCTAATGAAAATAATCCTTTCCAGACACTAGTAAAAAATATATTTTAATTGAATTGCAGTAAAAAAAATGGTAAAATTGTATACTTGTGTATACTTACACTTTCAATTAATATATATAAAACATATTTTCTTTCATTACAGTAATGGGAATATAATGTGAAAATGGGAAAAAAATGTTGCTTTTCTTTGTGCAAAATATAAATTCTCATCATTTTCTTTCGATTTTTGGAGTGAGGTATGGACTCACTCCATATTTCTTGACATAAAAAAAAAAAAAAAAATGTTTTATTTGTGTTTATGTCAGTTGTGTGTGTGATTTGTTTCAGAATTGATCTTTAATCTCCTTCTGAATCTTATTAGCTGTGCGGCTCTATCAGGGAGCTGATCGCGTGAAAGACCAGACGTTCTTCCTCAGTCAGATCTCCCAGGATGCTTTGCGGCACACACTGTTCCCCTTAGCTGGTCTAACCAAAGACTTTGTGAAGAAGATCGCTGCTGAGGCCAGCTTCCAGCATGTTCTTAAGAAAAAAGAGGTACTGTAATAACAGTATTCACTCATACAAGATCCAGGACCTCTGTCACTGGAGACTTGACATTCATTAGTGTTCGGTATAATAACTGTAATATAATCCACTGTATTAATGATTAATTGATACAAAAATGTCTGCTAAATGTACATGTAATTGTAAATGCAATTAATTAAATCCCCCCCTTTTTTTTCCCCGGAAGAGCATGGGAATCTGTTTCATTGGAGAAAGAGATTTTGAGACCTTTATTCTTGAGGTACTACGTTCTTTGATGCAGCTTAAAACTGTATGTTTAAGGAATTTATTGATGGCCTCTTGTTTTTTAAAGCACTTATTTTAAGAAAAATGGTAATCAACAACAATTTTTCTTTAATTTATAGAAAGTATTAGGTCAACAAATAACAAATTGGGTCCTAAATTATCTAGCCTTCACCTATAGCTTAATTTAGGCTAAATTTGCAACCCTGTTACCTACTCTGACCTATTATAACCCTGTTATATATTTAGTTTGTCTTTTCTTAGTAATTTTATTGAGCATTTATGCTTAAAAGATGTTTATCTGACATTTAAACTGTATTAAAAATGTTGTAACAGGGTTGCAAAAAAGGCTAATCTCTCGAAATTAAACCAATCTTGTCCTTCTAAGGTTTATGAACAATATTTTCCACAAATTAAAACCCTCTTTTCACTGTTGAAATCTTTTTAAGATTTTTGATTATTGCCATTATTCAATATATATATATATACTACAGTTACCTAATATTGTACTTTTTCCCCATGTCAAATGTATTACAGTACTTGGAGCCCAAACCAGGAAACTTTGTTTCCATTGAAGATGGGAAGATCATGGGGCAGCATAAAGGTGAATATTAATTATGTTGGCTTGACAAACCAAAATACTGATCTACTATTTAAGCTTCTTTTTTTTCTCTGAGACAAAGTTTTTAACAGTATATCTTCCTAGAGCTTTATAACTAAAACCAGCAAAAGTGGGTCAGACCTATCAGACTTTTCTGACTCGGGTTTCTATATCTTTTCTAATTGATCCGACTTTGGGAATTCCTGTATTGGACTTCGGACCATTACCAAATTCCCATAGACTTTTATTGTGCTAAATCATGCTAGAAACATGTTATTAGTGTGTTAAATCATGTTAGGAACATGTTACATCATGTTAGCAATGTGATAATCATGCTTGCGACATGCTAAATCATGTTAGCAACGTGGTAAATTATGCTAGCAATGTGGTAAATTATGCTAGTAATGTGGTAAATTATGCTGGCAACATGTTCGCAATGTGTTAAATCATGTTAGGAACATGTTACATCATGTTAGGAATATGTTACATCATGCTAGCAATGTGACATCATGTTAGGAACATGTTACATCATGCTAGCAATGTGACAATCATGTTAGCAATGTGGTAAATTATGCTAGCAATATGGTAAACTATGCTAGCAATGTGGTAAATTATGCTGGCAACATGTTAGCAATGTGTTAAATCATGTTAGGAACATGTTACATCATGTTAGAAACATGTTACATCATGCTAGCAATGTGACAATCATGCTTGCGACATGCTAAATCATGTTAGCAACGTGGTAAACTATGCTAGCAATGTGGTAAATTATGCTGGCAACATGTTAGCAATGTGTTAAATCATGTTAGGAACATGTTACATCATGTTAGAAACATGTTACATCATGCTAGCAATGTGACAATCATGCTTGCGACATGCTAAATCATGTTAGCAACGTGGTAAACTATGCTAGCAATGTGGTAAATTATGCTGGCAACATGTTAGCAATGTGTTAAATCATGTTAGGAACATGTTACATCATGCTAGCAATGTGACAATCATGTTAGCAATGTGGTAAATTATGCTAGCAACGTGCTAAATCATGTTAGGAATACGGTAAAACATGCTAGCAACATTCATTCATGTTAGAAATATGCCTGCAACATCCTAAATAATGCTTGGACATGTTAGCAACTTGCTAAACATGTTAGAAATGTGCTAGAACATGTTAATAACATTTGATTGATCTTCAAATTTCAAGCTTTATTCTCCAACTTTAAGACAAGGCTTTGTCAAGCCAACATCAAAGTTTGCCAACATCAAACCTTACTCATCTAGTTTGTTGATGTTCTGCTACATAGTGTCTGTGATACTGCATGACTGATGCACACAATACTATATTTCACAGGCTGGTTCACATTAACACTGGGTCAGAGGGCGAGAATAGGAGGGCAAGTAGACCCTTGGTTTGTAGTTGATAAAGATATCACTACCGGTGATGTATTTGTGGTGAGTTACACAATTTGGATACTTCATAGTACATAGTTCATGTACATTTATTTTGCTAAAAAAGGACCAAATATGACTTTTCAGGTCGATCGCTTTGTAAAATATATCGACTCTTGCAGGGTCCAACCACTAACCACCCAGCACTGTTACGAGACACATTACAGACAGACCGCTTCCATTGGATCGCCGAAGAGCCGCCCGTTGAACTTGTCCACACTCAGATGATGGAATGTCACTTCCGTTTCCACAACCGGATGCCTTTGAGTGAGTCGCCTTTTTTTGTTTACCCAGAATTATTAGAAAAAGGGTCAGTTGAAATAATTATGTAAGTGCCGCCACACTACAACAACCAGCAGCCAATCATTTTCTCCGCTTTGTCTACAGAAGTGTTATTTTAGTATTATTTATACTATTTATTTATATTTTTCTTTTATTTTCATTTTAGTTTAAGTTTTAGTAATTTTTTTATGTCCTATGGTCAATATTATTTGTATTTTTTATTTCTATTCAGCTTTCATTTATTTGTACTTATTTATTATTTTTAACTTTTTAGTTATCACAGTTTTAGTGATTATAGCATATATTTTAAGTTTAATATTTTCATCTATTATTTCTTTTTTTTTTTTTTTCAATTAACAAAAAAAGTATAGATTTTTTTTTTACAATTAGACAAAATCAGTGCTAATATAAACATATTTGTTTCTTTCAGCTCCATGCACCGTAACTTTGAATCTTGATGGGTCGGTGTGGGTAATGGTGAAAGAGCCATTGAGAGCAATGACACCTGGGCAGGTAATCCATAAATATCTACATCGTGGCACAATGAATCGTAACTTTCCAAATCATTTACTTTTGGTTTTGCTTTTACACTAGATAAAAAATAAAAATAAAACACTTTAAAGTGCGCTTATTATGCTATTTTTAAGGTTCCTAATTTTGTTTGGAATGTTTCCTACAATCGGTTTACATGCACCTAAGGGTCAAAAAATGCATATTTTCTCTTAAAATACATTACCTAATTTCTCAAAGAGTCTGAAAATGGTTCATTCGAAGATTCAGTCTCTTTAAACCCCTCCTTTCTGAAAACCTTCTCTGCTCTGATTGGCCAACTGGCCCAGTCTGTTGTGATTTGGTCTAACACTGGAAACATAACGTCCATTACCTATCGTCCATTACTATCTGAATTTCAGCACTTGATACGAACAGTAACGATGGCGTCGTTTTTTTCCCCGTATCAATTCCAGCGCGTGTCCTCATCCTTTTGAAATGCACGCGAAGTGTATTCACATCACAGAAAACAGCGTCTTCTCGACATGTCAACAACATGAACCAAACTCTTCCAGGCCTCAGCTACAACTCAATGTTTGAGGGTCTGAGTAGAATTTGTTCACAAACATCCAATGAAGACCATATTGGCACTGGCATTATGCAAATGTTACATTGTTACAGGTCTGTAACAGGAAATGAGACCGAATTGCTGACGACTCGTTTCGGTAATTCGGAATCGATTCTTTCTTTTAGGAGAAAATCCATTTATTTGTGGTGCACTTTGATCTTTAAAACTTTGCAGAGCTTAGGACACAGTTAAAATAATGAACTGTATTGCTGTGTTCAAATCATGGAAAGGAAATTTGGGAATTTTGGATAGAGTATTATTGTTTATTTGAACTTCCACTCCATTGTCTTTGCTTTGCAGTTTGCTGTGCTGTATAAGGGAGATGAGTGTTTGGGCAGTGGGAAGATCATTCGTCTGGGACCCACAAAATTCACTCTTCAGAAAGGTCAAAACTGCACGAACTGCCAGCCTAAAGACACAAACCACCAACACTCAGAGCCCGTCAGCTGAGACACAGCAGGAAACCAGCAAACCTCTCATCTCTTGTGGACAATAACAAGATCTCAACAGGCTTGTGCTGTGGAAAGATGCTCTCAGTATTTACAGACTGGGCGAAAATACAGAAACTTTGATAGAATTTTGAATATGTCATTTTTATTTCAATTGGAAATTGTAAGTTATTTGTATAATATAAATACTTAATGCTTATATCGGATTACTTAATTTTTTTTTTTTTATGTTAATGGTTTTAGTGCCTTTATTGTGCACCACATCCTGATCTATGCAATCTTAATGCAAAATGCAAATATTACGCCATGGTTACGACTGTTACGAGTTGTTTTCTCTGCCAATAGAGGGCGGAAGAGCAACATTTATAGCTGGTGCTGATGGACAAACACAATCTTCCTCGATTTTCATTAATTATGCTACACACAGAATACTAAATTAAACATAAATGAACATATTTAATCTATACGTATAAAGGCAGACAATTGCAATATATTATAATATCTGTTGAGTCTTTTTGCTGTTTTAAAATAGGATTTAGAATAAATGATTGACCTCGACTAAATTATTAACCTTTTGATAATAATATAAAGTTTTAAAAAAAGAAACTTAGGCCTAATATATATATATATATATATGTGTGTGTGTGTGTTTATGTATATAATATATATGTTTGGGGTTTGGTCATGATTCCTCTTCGGTGAGTTTTTAAATGTCTTAACAATTCAATGAAATTGTGAAAGAGGACATTAAGTGTATCGTTTTAGAATTATAATTAGCATTTGTTGTAAATAAATGTTTGAAGATATTAGTTTTCAAAGCAGAGTGACATTATTTTAGAAGAAATAAATTTTTTTTCGATATCCTTTGAATGGGAGTCATGTTTTCACGTTTAGGAGACACTAGATTGAATAAGCTGAAAGAAAAGAACCGTAGTTGTACATATTACTATAAATGCACAATAAAATAAAATCAGATATAAGGTTATGAAAATACATTGCATACAAACAAATCACCCTCTAATATCTGCCATAGAACATTTGTAAATATATCTATTGCAGTATGTGTGTGAAAACCTAAAGTTTTCAATGACAAAAAAAAGTGGTTAGTCTTTCCTTTTTTTATAACTGGGTCATATGGATATTGTATTTAAAATAAAATAAAAAAATGTCAAAAACATAATTTTTGTAATTTTTTTTTGTTTTTTTGCTCCAAACATTTTAATGTTTAAAAAGAAATTCTAAAACTGTTTTTAATGTCCCATGTGTAAGGATCTATGAGGGTTTTGAAATGTCTGATATTATCACTGCTTAATTATAATAACTGTATTGTGGCATGCTGGTGAAAACAATGGCTGGTTCTGTAATAGTTTGTATAGAGGATGAACAAGAGAATCCAGCATTGATAACTCTTTATTACTTAAGCCGCTTGTCCACTGAGTGATTTAAACACGTGGTGTGAATTCATGTCACTTTAGTAGACAAAAAGCAAAAAAACTTTATATTAGTCTAAACTGCAAGCGAGCGACTCAACGCAACCAACTAACATACAAACTATCCATTATAAATTGCATTGTAAACTGCGTTTATTTATAATGAAAGCATTCGCGTCCACAACATGTGGACAGTCGCGCATGAAACTGTTTAATCGCGAAACTTAATTTATTAGGCTATAATAGGAGAGTTAGTTTGACGCGCCGCGTCGCTCGCTTAAGAAAAGTCGCAAAAGAACCAAGGAATATGCAGCGGTGAATAACAATAGTTGAATTTCCATGAGAGTTATTCTTTAGTCCTGAGAGGAGGTGCAGTGCAGGTTTATGTTAATGACTGTGTGTGTGTGTGTGTGTGTGTGTGTGTGTGTGTGTTCGGGGGGGAGAGACGCGCACGCACGGAGCCATTTTGTTCTCATTTAAAACTTAACGTGGATAATGTCACTTGGCTCCATGGATACCAGCCTGACAAACTGTTTTTTCTGCTGTTAAAAAGCTACAATGAAGGATAAAAGAAGGTCGACGTGCCGGCAGAAGGAGAGCTGACGTGTTTTTTTTTCTGCATGTTTTGTGGAGTTTTACACCATGGATTTAGTAATGCGTTGGTTATTATGGGTTCACCTTCTCCTCTGCGCTCCTCTCATGGGATGTTTTGACTTGCACCTCTCGGAGACTTTACATTCTGGAGCTGTTCTTGCCAATTTGTCACTTGGACCAGGTTGGACTTATAAAATAGACAGGACTTTAACTTCCAAGTACATTGGGAACTTTATTAAAGTGGATTGGAGAGATGGAGTAGTGCGTTTAAATGGAGAGGTGGACTGTGCGCGCGCCCATCAGAGCGCGCTGCCTCTTTATTTTAAAATGACATCATTAACAACTGAAGGACTAGTTAACGCACATTTTAATGTATTTGTACACGGACGCAATTGCGTGTTCAAATATAAAAGGAAGAGAGTGAGTAAGCCTGATGTTAACGTGGACTGCATTTATAACTTTGGACTAACTTCCTGCTTTTCTCCAGGTGATTTACTCCTTAATTTTAAGGATTATTTACCTGCCTTCACAAGACACTCTGGCGTTTTTGCTTCTTCTTGCACCTCAGACCACCTGAATGTGTTTTTGCGTAACGGGACTTTACTTGTGAAGGACGCGTACTGTTTGGAGACGGACTTGAGACGCTTTAAAAACACTATTCGCTGTTCGTTTCGCGATTCAAACGGTGAGCCCTTCTCTTTGTGCCTTACATTACGATTCTCCTCAATCCAAACTTCATTATTCAATTCTATGCAAGGCGTATCAAATCAATGGAAACCGAGAATAAAGCGAGCAGTGGATTCAGCGCCTCAGTTTCAGTTATCGAGCTACCAGGTTTCAGTGCCCGAGAACCAGCCTGCGGGGACGCGCGTCATTACCGTCAAAGCGACTGACAGCGACCCTGGAGACGCGGGAAAGATCGAGTATGGCATGGAAGCAGTATTCGACACCCGTTCAAAGGACTTCTTTCGGATAGACCCTCAAACCGGCAGCATCGAGACTGTCCAGCCCTTAGATAGAGAAGTTAAAGAGACACACGTTTTTAAAGTCACAGCTACTGATAATGGCACGCCGCGACGCACAGCCACGTCATACCTGACCGTTACAGTAAGTGACACCAACGACCACGGACCCGTTTTTGAGCAGAATGAATATAGGGTTAGGATAAGAGAAAATATGGAAGTTGGTTTTGAGGTGATTACGGTGAGGGCGACAGATGGAGATGCACCATCCAATGCAAACATGATATATAAGATTGTGAATGGCGAAGATGTTAATTCCGGGTTTGAAATCGATTCCCGGAATGGACTGGTTAAGATTCGGTTGCGTCCAGACAGAGAAACCATGGCCCAGTATCAATTGATAGTAGAGGCCAATGACCAAGGAAAGGACCCTGGACCCCGCAGTGCTACTGCGACAGTGTACATCACAGTTGAAGATGAAAATGACAATTACCCTCAGTTTAGTGAGAAGAGATATGTAGTTCAGGTGCCGGAAAATGTGGCAATTAACACTAAAGTGGCCCAGGTTGAAGCCTCTGACCGAGACGAGGGCAATAACGGTAAGGTTCATTACAGTATAATCAGCGGCAATGTAAAAGGTCAGTTCTTCATTCACACCCCAACTGGAGCCATTGATGTCATCAATCCCCTGGACTACGAATTGATCAGAGAGTATAGTTTACGCATAAAGGCACAGGATGGAGGCAGGCCTCCTCTTATTAACGGCACTGGCATTGTTGTCATCCAAGTTGTGGATGTGAACGACAATGCTCCCATGTTTGTAAGCACTCCTTTCCAAGCCACCGTTTTAGAGAACGTGCCCATTGGATATTCTGTGATTCACATTCAGGCCATTGATTCTGACTCCGGCGAAAACGCCCGTTTGGATTACCGCCTCACAGACACCACTCCAGGTTTCCCCTTCACCATCAATAACAGCACTGGATGGGTAACAGTCAGTACTGAGCTGGACAGGGAAACCACTGAGTATTACACCTTCGGAGTGGAAGCCAGAGACAATGGATTTCCGGTGATGTCGTCCTCAGCAAGCATTAGCATCACCATCCTAGATGTGAACGACAACATCCCTACGTTCACTGAGAAGGAGTACTCGCTGAAAATCAATGAAGATGCGGTTGTAGGGTCTAGTGTGTTAACTGTCACAGCTCTGGACCGTGATGTAAACAGTGTGGTCACTTATCAGATCTCCAGTGGTAACACGCGGAACCGGTTTGCCATCACTAGTCAAAGTGGAGCTGGACTAATCACGCTGGCGTATCCGTTAGATTACAAAAAGGAACGGCAGTACGTTCTGACTGTCACCGCCTCTGACGGTACACGCTTTGACACCGTACAGGTGTTCATCAACGTAACTGATGCTAACACTCACAGACCCGTGTTCCAGAGCGCCAGCTACCATCAGACCTTCAGCGAGGACCAACCCATTGGATCAACTGTTGTGGTAATCAGTGCAACGGATGAGGACACAGGTGAGAATGCACGCATTACCTACATCATGGAGGACAACGTACCACAGTTTAAGATTGATCCGGACACAGGTGCCATCACCACACAGATGGAGATCGACTATGAAGATCTAGCCTCCTACACACTCGTCATCATTGCCCGTGACAATGGAATCCCACAGAAGTCTGATACCACGTATGTGGAAATTATCGTTCTGGACGCCAATGATAACACTCCACAGTTTGGGAGGGACAAATACCAGGGTTCCGTGTTGGAAGATGCTTCTCTGATGACCAGCGTGCTCCAGATATCTGCTTCCGACAGGGACTCGGGGTCTAACGGACGTGTGAGCTACACCTTTCAAGGAGGTGACGATGGGGAAGGAGACTTCATGATTGAGACATACTCTGGAATTATCCGAATCAACCGGAAGCTGGACAGAGAGAACATTCCAGTCTATAACCTGAAGGCCTTTGCTGTAGATAAAGGTGTTCCTCCTCTCAAAGCAGCAGTGGAGATCCAGATTTCTGTGTTGGACACCAATGACAATGCTCCTGTTTTTGAGAAGAATGAACTGTTCATCGACGTCAAAGAAAACAGCCCTGTTGATTCAGTGGTGGCCCAGATCTTAGCCATGGACCCCGACGAAGGCACCAATGCTCAGATATTGTACCAAATTCTAGCAGGAAATAACCCTGAAGTCTTTGACTTGGATATGTTAACTGGAGACTTAAAACTGCTTATGGATTTGGACTACGAGACCAAACGGGAGTATGTCATACAAGTGCAGGCCACGTCTGCCCCTCTGGTCAGCAGTGCAGTCGTCCACATCCGTGTGGTTGATGTCAATGACAACGATCCGGTCCTGCAGAATTTTGAGATTATCTTCAATAACTACGTCACCAACAAATCCAATAGCTTTCCGTCTGGGATTATAGGAAAGGTGCCAGCTCACGACCCAGATGTGTCAGATAAACTCAAGTATAGCTTCATTGAAGGGAATGAGCTGAGTTTGCTGATTCTAAACTCGGATACTGGAGAGCTAAAACTCAGCAAAGATCTGGATAACAACAGACCTCTGGAGGCCACCATGAAAGTTTCTGTCACAGGTCAGTTAACTTCTCTTTGTATCTTTTGCATTAACTGGTTTTGCCTGTAATGACTCTTTAAATTTGAGATTTTCCAGCATAGAAAGGTTGGAAAAAACTAATTTGATACAGACAAACTAATATGTATTATGTCATTTTTGTTAATGTTAATGATGGAGCTGCTGCTCCGATTAGCTGCATGTTTTCAGTGTGCGTTTGCTGCAGGCTGAATTACAAATCCTGTTCTTCTGCTTATGAGGTGTTTGTTAGAAATGTCGAAGAAGGCAAAAAAAGTTTGTGTGAGAATGAGGTCTCGGTTCACTCTGCTCACTGTTATATCGAGATCCCGGTTAGTGTTCTGTTATGAAATGCTTGAGATAAGCAACACATTATTATTGTTGAATTAGGTGCCTCTAAGTATGTGATGGCTGTGCACTTTTGGAGAAATGGAACTAAATATCATGAATTACTACTCACTGACAGATCAGGGATATCTTTTCATTATAATTTATTAAAGTTTTGGTCAATGCCAATAATATAAAAAGACCAAATATAAGCTGTTTAATCGACCTGGCCATTTGTAAATGACTGGTGCTGAGTGGATTTAAAATTATTATAATTGATTTAACCCTCTGGTGCTCTTTGGTCATTTTTGATAAATTTTTTTTACGAAATTTGGTAAAGGTTTTGGCACTTGTCATGTAAACACACACACACACACAAAAATCGTATAAAGTATAGTCACACGTGTGCTCCTTGCAGTCAATAATGACCGCATTGGAAATGAATGCTAATTGTGTGAAAACTTTTGGTACTGCAGCCAAACAAAATCTTACTGAAAGCTAATTTTTTGAGATATCAAGCTCAAATTTGGAACACAACTTGGTTTGATTTTCTTGCAAGTTTAGAGTAAAACGTGATTTTGAACATATATATTTCATATAAAAATTGAAAATAGTATGTTTGTGCATCTCTTTCTGCACAAAAAGTTCTCTTTTTTTTAAACTTTTTTCACTTGAGCAAAAAATCTGCCAAGTGTCCTCTTTTAAAAGAGATCAAAGCACTTAAGTCTGTGCTCTAAAGAATTCAAGAGTTACGAAAGTTTAAGTTGAAAATTAAATGTTCAGGTCTATGCTCAAAAAGTGAATAAATGGATTATAAATACAGCGTTAATATAATTTAGTATAAAAAAATCCCCTAAAAACACAAAATATTCAATAAAAACACATTATCAAACTAAAATATAGTACATTCATTGTATTGACAAAAATAAATAAATAAATAAATTCAGTGATTTTTGACCGACACACGAAGAGCATGGCTTGTTAGTGTGTTACTACAATGCTTTATTATGATCATATCTGTGGCAGTGTTAGATTACACCATGCTCATATGTCCAGCCAGCCTCTTCAAATGGCATCAGCTTCTCAAATCTCACACTCTTCCTTCTCGGTTTCTGTCCTCCTTTTCTACCTCTCTCTCTTCCTCCCACACACTGGCCTTCCTGTTAATTTGCAACTTGCAATTCAAATACATCCCACAGAATACGGCTCTCTTGTCTGTGTTCTGTGGCTTTACGACCGTGTCTTTGTTGGTCTGATTGCCGGCCCTCATCTGAATCTGCATGCTCATGGTCATTGTTGGGGTCGTAATGAGCCGCATTCATGCCATGCTCTCTCATTCATGACAAAGACACATCGGTTTCCATCGCCGTTGCAGTTCCCGCCCTCTTTGACCCCCTCAAATTCCACACAGATCTCTTTCTCTCTTGTCTAATAAACTAATGCATTTTATTCCTTGGACATACCCACATGTCAGATGTTAGGTAACCATTAACACTGGTTGTGTGACCTCTTCACCTCCAGCCCAGGGGAAAGGAAACGGGCCTAAAGGGAAAACATGTGACAGAGCTCTTAGCTAGATTTTAACGGCTACTCTGGTCTATAAGTGAATTGAATCAGGTGTCTCAATTTCCAAATCAACCATCCTCAGAAAGCAAATGTTTTTCGATCATGCGATATTTGAGTCTTAGAAGAAGCCAGCTTAGACAGAAATAATTTAGTTAAATGATTGATTTTCCTTCTAGTATTTGCTATGTTAAGATATATCAGTTTAAATGTGTTTCTGTTTGCTTTTGGTCAAACTTAAAGGGATAGTTCACCCAAAAATGAAAATTCTGTCATCATTTACTCACCCTCATGCCGTTCCAAACCCATAAAACAAAACTTTGGTTACTCTTCGAAACACAAATGAAGATGTTTTTAATGAAACCTAAGAGGTTTCTGTCCCTTCATTGGAAGTTCAGGTAATCAAAATTTAGAAGATCCAAAAAGGTCATACATTGTTTGTAAAATGAACCCATATGAATCAAGTGGTTTAATAAGTCTTGTGTAGAGATATGATTGCTTTAGCCTATATGATGAACAGATTTACTTTAGAAGGGACACTTTGGAACGTGTATTGTGGGTTTGAAATGACATCAGTTTTTTTTTTTTGGTTGGGTGAACTAAAGTTAAGTGTTAAAGGCCTTTAACCACCAAGCCTAAGTAGTAAACATTGATTTTACTTTTAACTAATCAGACTCATCATTTTGTCCTGGCATACAATGAAACTGGGGCTATACATAAACAACCCAAGGAACATTAGGCATATCTACGGACCAAAATATCATAGAGACTTGGGGATGGGCTCTTTTGACTCCCAGAACACCCTGGTAACCGCATAGCAACATGTTAAAACCCAGTCAAAATAAATGCATAGAAGTGCCCTAGCAACCACCTACTGAGAATCATGCTGGTAAGTTTTGCATGGGCAAGTACCACTCACACTGTCCTCACAATATATATATATATATATATATATTACCAAATTTTCATGTTTTTTGTTACTTGCTTTCTAAAGGGATACTCCTAGCAGCACTTTTTTCATATTTGACACTGTGAAAAGTAAAAAAAAAAAAAAATATATATATATATATATATATATATATATATATAAATTGTATAATTTTCTACCTGATCTGACCCTCAAAAACTGAGGTTTAACCTAAAGTAATACTTTGGACTAAAATAAAACCCGTTACTTTTACAGTTACCGCACGACTCACATTTTTTTAGTTTACCTCACAAATGGAACACTATTCCGACACTGTTATCTTTCACTCCTGAACAGGTGTTTTCCTTATCGACTTTTTAATTATTTATCCTAGTACTTGGGGACACACACAAGTCCCAGATATGCCCCTGATAAAAGCAAGTTAACATTCTAGTCAAAACAAGAGCCATTCTAGCCTAAAACAACACCAGTTTGCACAGCAAACATGACGGAGTGAGGGCTGCGTGTTTGAAAAGTAACCTAATCTCTCTTATCTGTGTCTGTTAACATTCAACAAGGCCTTTCCCGATTTTAGGGGTGTCCTCTGCAAAATTATGCCGTTTTTTTTTTAACCCTGCACCTTTGTGCTTTGTTTCACTGGATCAATACGGGTGATAAGCCATCTGTCGCAGCCTCAAGATAGATGGAGCCAGCCGTCATTTGTACCGGGGAAACTGAATTTCCCCATTTTTTTGATGTCTTTATCTTTCGATTAAGATCCATGTCACATCCAAAGAGAGGAGGGTAGGTGATTTATCACCAGTTTCTTCCTCTTTTCCCCCTGAAGTCAGCGAGCTGATCCTGCCGATACACGCAGACTCCTTCAACGGGGTGAGCTTCTGCCCGTGGGCCACTGCGTTTGCGTCTCATGGAGTTGACGGTATAGCCCACTCAACGCTGCAGGACTCGCATATTCAACATTGCATTGCCAAACTCTCTGAACTTGTATTTCAGTTGGGACTTGAAGCTTCATATCCTACAAAAATGATTTCTTGTAATTGGGTTGGTTGAGGTTTGTAGATTAAATGTTTAGGCCCACATGGATCTTGCACACTTTTTACATCGTCTGCACTGACTGCACTGAAAAAAACAATGGTCTAGGATTTTTACTCAGAAATTGTTAGTAGATTTGTTTTTGTTAATTTTACAAAGAAATGGCACGAGACACATTGAGCTAAACATGAAATAGGAGTTTCTTGTTAAACGTTCTCCAAATAATCTGTTTTAGGGTACGTTTACACGAAAAAAGGAAACTTTTTTTCTTTGCGTTTTTCGTGTTCAGGCGACAACGTTGTCAAAACGATCACGGATACCCGAAACCGACTAAAAACGCTGTATTATTCATGCCAGGCCAGTAGTTGGCGATGTCACTTTTAAATGAAACACTACGCGCCTATAGACTGAGAACGTAATACGTAACATGGCATCATGACTTTGCGTAAACATACCCTAACCCTAACCATTATCTATACGCATTTTGAGCTATCCGCGTGTATGTCCACGCCGAAACGAACCGTCATCTTTTGCGTGTATGTCTACGCCGTTAAATGTCCGAGTGATTCCGCGTGTATGTACACGCCGTTAAATGTCCGAGCGAAACGAAGCAAAATGTAGATCTACATCTGGGGAGCGATATTTTTTTTCCTAGGATGGTAGGGAAAGACTCATAAATGGTATTAACCCCAGTGACGGGTAGGATTAGGGACGGGGTTGGGGTAGGTCATATACAGTAATGTAACGTTAAGTCAACGGCGTTGATAAACACGCTGAAAAGCGATTATGCGTGTTGATAGCACGCCAAAAATGGAATTGGCGTGTCATACATACGCCATTTCATGAGATCAGTCTGTAATACGCATGCACATGACGTCCCCGTGTTCACAAATTCACGTTTTTGTAGTTTACATGGAGACGATAACGATATCGTTTTCAAAAACTTGCATTTTGAAACCTGTTTCAAAGTCCCTGCAAGACTTTTGAAACTATTATAAACATAAGCTAAATTATAAATAAAGTAATTTTTGGCTTGTGTATGTGTATATATATATGTATATAGTTTAAATGTAACAAACATTATTAAGAATGTTATTAGTAGCTGTGTAGGATTTTATCTTGGCTATGAGGTCTAATTGAACATAAATTTATGGGCGTAATGAACATAAATTAATCAAAATATGTAGTCGAAGTCTTCTTATTTTATTAATTGATCAATATTTTTTAGATTTAAATTATTTCACATAAGTAGATTTCACATAGACTTTTGTCTTAATAATACAAATATTCCGGACAACTAAAAGAATTCGTATCATATAAAGGTGAAACTATTCAATGCAATATTACTATAAGTACTATATATTTACTATATTTAAGTACTATAAAATCAATTATATTATTAGCCACTTTGATGTTTGCTCTTATTTGAGATATAATTGAAAAATATCATAATGTTATACCTCTTCCCCCTGATGGAGGCAACTGTAACATTCTGACTTTTTGAATTGATCAAATTCAATGTGATGATCAAGTCTTTCGCAACGGAAACACGCGAAGCAGTGCGTGTGTTGAACTCTGTGAATGAGGGAAATCGGCGGGGCTTTTCTATGGAATTCGGCAGCTGTCGATTCCCTTCAGGCCTACCTGTGACTAAATGGGGTAATGAGCTGAGTAATCTGTTTTGCAATGACAGTTATGAATGATATGCCGCGATATGTAGGCTAAATGTACAACTAATTCATAGAGCTGATAGGCTAATTAAAGCGGTAATGAAAAAAGTGCAAGGGCCACTTTACTAAAGTTAACGTGAGTTGGCTTAAGTTGTAGAAGCTGTTCCTGTGTGGTTCATGCGTGTGTTGTGTGAGCAGACGGGGTCAGAGTAGGGCTGGCCAGCTGTGGCCTCAGATCTGCTTTGTGACATGCACACAACAGCTGTAAGAGAGACAGACAGAGACTTTAATCACTGTAAAACTGCACTGCCTGTCCCCTGTCATCTACATGTCATTACCAGAGGAGATCTCCACTCCAGGTGTGACTGTCCTTCTGCCTCATCTACACACGACCCTCTGACCTCTGAGGTCACGGACATGCTGTGGGTGTCACTCTGGCAAACATACTTTGTTTAAACTTTAAAGGGACAAATCCCACTTATCATTCATTATG
This sequence comes from Rhinichthys osculus, assembly GCA_029959095.1. Taxonomy (NCBI): domain Eukaryota; kingdom Metazoa; phylum Chordata; class Actinopteri; order Cypriniformes; family Leuciscidae; genus Rhinichthys; species Rhinichthys osculus. Next base: position 24,260,602 of record JARWKJ010000013.1, on the reverse strand, counting down.
AGGCTGAAATAGTAGTGGAAAGTGTTGTGAACTAACGTTAGTGTTATTATTTTTATAGTATTGTATGAAGAAGGTGTAAGCGATGCTTCCACATGCAAAACTCACTGCCGTAATGCTAAGCTGTTTGTTTTGCTTTTCGGTTTTTACTGTGGTTGCTATTATTAGCATTTTTCTTTTCATTTAGATTAGTTTTTTGTTAGTTTTCACCTTATCCTTGGTTTTCTTTTTGTTTAGAGTTTTCTTTGTTTTTATTTTATATCATATTTTAGGGCTGTCAATGTTGGGCCAACTGGTATCATTTAAAAATGTTTAAAGAGATAGATTTATTATGTTTATTATCAGGTTTCAAGTTTTATAAACTTTATTTTAAGTTTTACTTGCACCAAAAAGTAATTAATTTCATTTTGATGACATTTTGGGGTAACGCTTTAGATTACAGCCCGGAAAGTACTGTGTAATTAAGTAACTTTCTGTAATTATTATTAATTATAGTGTACCTATAAAGTACTTACATGTAAGTATAAGGGAACAATATGTAAAGTTTGGGGAATAAAGGGGTAACAACCAGGCGAAATAAAAAAAAATTATACTGTAAGTATTATAGAACTAAGGGGTACTTATTCTACTATTATGATACAACAATCTTACATTTGGGAGCAATTTAACGAGAACATACACTGCGTACCTTTTTGTAATAATTGTGTACCAAGGCAATACATACTGTATAGGCTTTTTTTTTTTAAATGACAGGGTACATATCTATGCATTTATAATAAAAATAAATAAAATAAAAATTATAGCAAAAGTGCAGATTTTTAAGTTTGGGCTAACATGTTTCAATGCAAGAAAAGCAATTTTTTTTTAATATACTGAGAAATATATCTGGTTTCATGTGGTTACAGGGTAAGTGGTGCTTGTATAATAAATAAAGGTTTCCGAGTCAGTGATATAAGATTGTGTGTATGCATTTTTATTGTTCTTACCCACATGGAACAAGAGGGTAACAAGTACCACTACATGAAACAAGAGTATCTTTCCCCAATATTTAAGCAAAAGTTGCAATAGGTTTCGTTTTCAGTGCACTTTTGTTAAAAAGATTACTTTATAAATGCATGTACCCTGTAATTTTTAAAAAGCCTATACAGTATGTACTGGTTCACCATTATTTCAAAAAGTTATGTTCTTGCTAAATTGCTCCCAAATGTAAGATTGTTATGTCATAAAAGTAGAATAAGTACCCCTTAGTTATATGATACTTGCAGTATAAATATTTTTATATGTTACCCCTTTATTCCCCAAACTTAAAATATTGTTCCCTTATACTTATATTGTAAGTACGTTATAGGTACACTATAATTACCGAAGGTTACGCTGTAAAATCGCTTTAATTACACAGTAGTTTCCGGGCTGTAATCTAAAGCGTTGCCCATTTTGGTTGCATCTTAATTTGTTTTGAATTTGAAGTCATGGAAATGTTATATGGAAATTTTAGTTCACCACCCAGCATCTTTAATGTTCCATCCCGGTCTCATGGGAAAACTTGACTATTTTACGTTTTGGCGAAATTAATATGAATATGTATGATTTGAGTCGTACAAAAACGTACACATTTTAGAAAATATCTAAACACGAAGGTCCATTCCTAAACCTAACCCTCAGTAGGGTGCAAGCAGATAGTATGAAAATGTACAAATGAGATTGTACAAATATGCCACCAATAGTTATAACTGCCACGATGTGTGTTTTGTATATTATTTTCTCTAGATGCGAACACTCTGTTTCATTGCTGAAGTTGGGTAGACATAACAAAAACGACTCAAGGTCTGTGTACTTTAAACAAACTGAGTTTTATTGAAGCTTTTCACTTTGCCTGCAGTGCTACATCCGTCCCCACAGTGTCTGTCGAAACTGTTATTAGATTACTGAGGCAAACAAAAATGTCAGCACTGTTCTCTTACCCATCTTTTTTCCCCCTCTTGAACATTGCCCTTTATTAACAGACAGGTAAATGGCCTCTATGTATCTGATACTAGCAATTTTGGTTAACCGCAGGTTTCTTTAGAATTTGTTCATGTTTATAAAGGCCTTCAACCTTATTTTTCAAGAGAGATGAAGATCAAAAATCCTCCTCACATTCCTGCTCTCTGATAGCGGAATACAGCCGAGGCCGGGAAACCTGAACATTAATTAAACTAAAATAACAGTGCGAGCTGTCTGCATCTCTGTTAAATGAGCAGGAAAGGAATTTGATTCATGTTTAATCTTGCAAACTCATTTGAAGGTGGAGAGAGAAGACAGAGACAGCGATGAGGTCTCGAACCGGTGCCAAGAGGGGCAAACAATAACCGCTCCAGGTTTGGGTCATTCCAGGGTAGTTTACATGAAAACATGGCTCGGCATTGTTTTGCCTTTGTACGTTAATTATATGGTTTTGTTTAAGCTGTAATGTTTTCAGGCTTCGTTTGCCCTTGACTGCTTGGAATTTTTGTGATAATGAATACCGGCCTTTCACTGTTGCCATTTGAACTTTTTGCAAATTGTAAAGGAATTGTCTGGTTTAAATACTTCTGCGCTGCAACAGAAAACAATTGCAACTCACTCTGATTGTCAAAAGAAACAAAAGTTTGTTTACAGTAGCTTACAATGGAAGTTTACAAAGTCATTCCAATGAGCTTAAATCGGAAATATGTTGCCCATATTTTTGTTGAAGAGCTTAAATCGTCTCTTTCTATAAAGTTGTCTGAATCGTCCTTGTAACAGTGGAACTACTGTTCTGAGTTGAAACTTTGCTGGATATGTACTTGCTTTTGGGTGGAGTTTGCTCAATGTAAACAGTAATTTGTGGGTAGTTATGTCCCATTTGATATCCTTACAAATATTGTGCATGCAAATCATACCTGGCTTTTACCGGTTTCACATGAACATGACAGTAGTGAAAGATTAAATATATAAACTTACCACAGGTCAATAAGTTTCACATTACTTTTTACAATATCGTTTCGAAGCAGCTTTACAGAAAATAAATGTTTCGACGTTGCAATCTTTCCTGGAGCCATCTTTGGAAAACAGTCTCGACTAGTCAAACCACGAACGACGTGCTAAGTGAGCTGAACTGTATGAAGTTCAGTGAACTTCTAAACTGTATGAATGGCGTTCGTGGTTTGACTAGTCGAGACTGTTTTCCAAAGATGGCTCCTGTCTGTATACACGAAGTGGACTGTCTTTATCTTTATCTTCTTATTAAACGGTCTGTACACTTATTAAGTTCTCAATGCTTCGTTTTGCATGTAGGGACCCTCATTATGTTACTGTGTTCGTGTGGGGCTATTTTGAGTCTTGTTAGTGGTATTAACTAGCGATTTCTTTTTACTTATTATATGCCCCCATTACTAGCGTTATACGCTAAGCAGTTTTTAGAGATAAAACTCTTTACATTCAATTATCATGAAAACAAATCTCAGAGAACGGTTGACTAGGTACCAATGTTTTATTAGACCAAAGGTTCATTTTGCGCCGGAGTTCTCCTTTAATGCTTTTTATATGTCTATGGTGTTTTTAATATGCTTTAAGACAAACCATGTGCAAATTTGAGTGTTTATCTCACAATTCTGACTTTATTTCTCAGAATTGCGTGATATAAAGTCGCAATTGCGTGTTATAAAGTCATAATTGTGAGATATAAACTCACAATTGCGAGAAATAAACTTGATATTCAGACTTTTTTTCTCAGAATTGCATGTTTATATCTCACAATTCTGACTTTATATCTCGCAATTCTGAGATAAAAAGTCGCAATTATCTTTTAAAATGTTTTATTCTGTGGCGGAAACAAGCTTCCATAGATTGCCATTGTAAGTACTTTAGTAATTTTCATTACAATTTTCGACAAATCGATGAGAAATTACTGTCTGCTTGTCGTACATAATGTTTAACTCGTCTTGAACCCCAAACATTCCTTTAATTGAGTGGATTTTCCCGTAAAACTCATGGAGCTACGCCTCACACATATAGCTTTACCGGTGCAGTGGAGGCAACTTGGAACATAAATCACAGGCCTTTTTTTTTCTTCAAGAAACGCCTTTTAGGTGCTTGTCTGAAAATGGCATCTCCCTTAGGCAATACTACTGAGATCTTAACCATTAACTCCACCTGTGGTCTCCAGAAATGTCACTGATGTTTGATGATGTTCTACAGAATGCCTTCTGTGAAGATGAATTCTGCCCGTCTTCACACAATCACAGCAACTTCCTCAAACTCAACAGAAATCCGAAGCGCTCTTGAAGTGACAAGGAAACCCTACGACGCATAGAATCACTGAATGGCAGCATTCAACGAAGAATGATATATAAACTTTCCGCCTCTTTGTAGATTTTTCTAAGCCTCTTTAAGAACGCTGCGAACTCTCGCCCAGGATTAAATGGCTGTTTGTTCAGACAGATTCCTGGTTGGGAAGTCCGGACAGGTTGGGTAGTCATCGAGGTGCGTTTTTTAACCGACTAGGCCTGACCTGTGAGCTCAGGTGAAGTGGAGGTCCCATTCTCAGGGGTTTGATTTAGACCGACGGATCAGACGCAATCCAGATCCGTGATTCCCCGGGCTGGGAAGTCGGAAGGGGAACCTGTTCGCGTGTAACACGACACACTTTCCGCTCCGTCCTGACCCTATTCTGCCGCACATAAAAGACGTCTTTGTCCTTGACACTAAGGAGCTAGAAAAGCATCTATTTCAGCCAACGGCCAAAAAGTGTGACATTACATGTGTCCAACGCTGACCGACTCTATACGTTTTTAGAAATATACTCCAAAGGCCATCCATGCACCGCATTTAGGGATTATAAGGGAAATTAAAGTTCTTTTTGCTTTCAAAGACTTTCCTGTTTTCACTCAGCATGCATGAACTAGCACACGCTTTTCTACAATGGCCAGCCTGTAATTCAATAGCATTGTTAATACCAGTGTACGACAATGCCACTATATAATGGAAGCATGTATTTGATGGCAAACTTTGCTGTTTGAGCGACATGCTCTTGCTGTTGGGGATTTTTTGGACGTTTTTATGGGGAAAGGCTTGGGAAATGTGATACTTGGGCGGCCATCCAATACATTTTAAGCTGTGCATTTTGGGTAATATAATATTACATCACTCTGATCAGGAAATCGCCAGCATTCATGAAACACAAGCAAAAATCATTGATTGCAATGCGATATTTTATGTAAGAAAGGTTTTACGAACAATTTAGCTGCACAAATTCGTTCTGCTAGTGTTTCACGAATGAGAACCAATCAGGGTTCGAAATAAAAACCATTCAGGATATATTTTCTAAAAAATAGTAATTGTTTTAATAATTTTAAAATTACTCTTTTAGATTAAAATTTGGATGTTGATCAAATGTTATTGGATATTACATTTATGCAAGACATGTATGCAAGAAATTATATTTGTATTAGTGCTGGGCAACGATAAATCGCATCCAAATTTGTGTTTACATAATATATGTGTGTGTACTGTGTATAATTATTTTGATATATAAATACACACACATGCATTTATATATTTAAGAAAAATTTGTTATTTATGTATAAATTATTTATATTTAATATAAATTATGTATATACATGCAAATATTTCTTAAATATATACATGCATATGTGTGTATTTATATATACAAAATAATTGTACACAGTACACACACATAGGCCTATATCATGTAAACACAAACCTTTATTTTGGATGCGATTAAACGTTGCCCAGCACTCATTTTTATACCTATCAGTATCCAATGGAGTTATTACAAATTGGAAATTATCATAAGAATTTCTATTTCATAAGTCAAATTCTTTTAATAACATTTCATTTTTTTAACTTTAAAAAATTTTTAAGTTAATTTTGGACACTGGAACTAATATGGTGTACTGAGTTTTTTTTTGTGTGTTTTTTTTTGGAAATGTATACCAAGTTGTACAAAACATTGAACGGACAGTACGCCTATCTTTCACAGCCTTGTTTTCGTCCATGTCAAATGAAATGTCGTACACCCTTGCACAAGTCTTTAAGGCAACATCTGAGCAAGTCGATATGGACATACTTGAAATGTCATTTTAGCCACTAACGAGTAAAAGTTGTAGTTTAACCAAAATCACGAGAGGCCTTCAGGGTGATTTGCATTTTAGTCTTAGCTTTTTGAGATGCACTTTGTACTTTTTTTTAACCTTCAGGCTAAGCTTAAATCCTAGATGTATTGAATTTGTCTTGTCGTTGAGAGGTGTCAAGCCACCATTTTAGAAACGCCGTCACCCATACGGGGGGGTTGGGTTGGTTTCACCTCCCCCTGATTATACAGCCAATATAACCATTTCGTTCACGACCTTTCGCACCTCACAACGACGCTTGAAAACAAAAAGCTCTTCTCTACTTTGAACGTTCACTCTTAAACATGAAGTCGCCCTCTCAAATTACATTTACATTAAAGCAGGTTGTGTTTCACGATAGAGGCAGATATTCTCACACAATGCTATTCTCTGTTCAGTTCTTAATCCGTGTTATTTGGAAAAATGATCTGTGCCCCACTGTAACCCTGGCCAGGCCTGGTATTTTATTTATCTCTCTTTCCTTATGATGCCATTGAAAGATGCTGTTTTTCATCATTTTTATTATATTGAAAAGTATTCTTTAAAAAATACAGTTTTGTTTATCGATAAATAAATAAAAAATAATAATCCATCCCATTTTTAGTTATTCATTTAAAAGAAAAAATATTATTAGTTGACTGTAATAAGCACTTTTTACCGGAACTCATTGAATTTATAATGTGAAACCAGGTGGGCTTGGCTCTATTTATCTATTTCTTGTAGTCAGATGGATGTGTTATAACAGGAAGTCCTGCGTACTAAAGATCTTTGATCCGTACTTGTCTCCTAGTGTTTTAGTGTTTATACATGTGATTTATCCTCGTGATCTGCTCTAGGGTTTTGGGGTAAAATAGATCATGGGTAATAATCTCTGTTTTTCTCAATGACATTTACTTAAAAAGGTCAAGGAGGTCACATCTGGCCTGAGCCGTTCAGTTTAATGACTATAGGGCCAGTGTAGAGTCTTATCAATACTGACACTCAAGTGCTTAAGAGAGGTCATCTGGGTTTTCAGAACACGCACACACACACACGCACACACACGCAGGCACATTACCTGAACCACACACAGAGAGAGAGAGAGAGAGAGAGAGAGAGAGAGAGAGAGAGAGAGAGAGAGAGAGAGAGAGAGAGAGAGAGAGAGAGACTATTTACTAAAAAAGTGCTGAATTCATCTTTGTTTTGTTTTGACCCTAAAAATAATATCTGTTTGGGTTATTCTCACAAAAAACAACGAAAAAACAATCATTTATTTTCATGGCCTTTCATACATTAAATTGATCTCAAGTTGGGTTTAGTGGTCGTATTATAAAAATTATGCATAAAAACAAATTGAATGACTATGAACGTGTTTATTTAAAATTGATTAAATTAAATTAAAAACAAGATCAAATCTCAAAAAACAAATAAAACTGAATATAAATATTATAGTTATATTAATCATAAACGTAGTTAAAAAGATTGTATGTTAAGAATATGTTCAGGTCATATTTATACCTATAATTTTAAAATAAAATATATAAAAAAAACAAGAAATAATAAGAAATGCTGCATAAAGAAAACAAACCCTATTTTTAAAACTTTAAGAAGGTCGTATTCATCACAATTAACCAAATGTAACCCTTGATTCTCAATACTGTGATGTTAAAAATGTCATTGTCATGCAGAAGTTTTAATACTTAGTGGTGGTATTTGTTGTGCTGAAGAAAAATTAGGCAAAATGATTTTCATTACTGTATTGGAGTTATGAGAATGTGTGTTTTTTTCACATTAATGACAATTTAGGGGCTTGATCAATTTTTTTAAATGTATATATTGATTAATTGTAACTCCTTGATAGTGCCTTTTTGCTATTGCTGACCTCTTTATTTACAATTCTGTGTTCATGTTACGGAAGTGTCCTGTGTTCTCTTCAATGCAAATAACCTTCTTAAAAGGAGAGGGGGAGGTCCAGCGTTTTCCATGTCAACAGGCTCCTCTTGCATGAATGCGGGTCGTCCGAGCTGGTGTATGGGTCCGACCCATTATCCACACTATTCCTAGGTGTCGCGGACTCGTCGGGGTGTCTCAGTTCACAAAGCTGTTAATGGACTGACAAGACAATGCATGCAACCTGGAAGGGTTTCTATGGTCTTGGTGCATTTAAATTAGCCATGAACTTTGGGGTGTGGGAAGTTTTGTTGACTGTCTAGAGGCTCTCCTTTAGTATGTTAAAAGGAATCACCTCTGTGTTAATCGTTTTCTGTTAAACGTTAGATTTAATGTGTACTCTAGACTGTTATGCCTGTTAAAGTCAACAGGAAATTAAATACACTTTATTTTTGACCAAAACAGTTTGTTGTCTTAATCTTTCACCAAAATGTAATACATTTTCACCACCTTAAACAACTTTTCTTTTCTGCTGATGTAATCAGGGCTGTGTGGGCGGGGACACTTAATATTAGCCAATAATATTGTAGCCTTACATACATGTTCCAATCAAATCCCAGTGAGTAAAATGAAGCATCACATTAAGCAAGTTGCATTGCAAATTACATTTCATGGCTTTAAATGAGAAGATAGTGATAAATTGCTTTACTAATTTTATTTATTTTCACCAACAACCAATCAAATGAACTCTTTGCTTCTTCTGTATACTGTATGCTCTTTCAAATGTCATGGCTGTGTCCTTTCTTTGTCCTGTCTGGTCAATGGAGGCCGTTTAACGGACACTTAGTCATCTTTGTGATGTTAGGAAAGAGTTTTCTATACAGCGACAGATGCAATTGATGCGTTGGCATAGTAAACGTGTTTCCTACATGAGTGCTTTCTTTCTCTGGACTTCTCAGTTGTTTCTTTTATCTGTTATCTAGTGTATGTCAAATGTTCTATAAAGAAATAAAAAGTCCATTGTTGAGACACAATAATAGAATAGAGGTGCAAAATGAATGTGGATAGCAATTTAATTTTGACGAAAAAAGTAAAAACGCAGATTTTTACTTATCTTGGCACATCAATTTAAGACATTCTTGAGTGTTACAGTTTAAGACATTATTGACATCAGTTTTGAGACTCTGTAGGAGCCACATGTGAGATTACTGAGCTCTTTGAGACACATCTGAAAAAACATGAGACTTCTTTTGTTCTCCATTTAATCGAATTGATGCGTTGGAGAAAGAATTGAGACATTAAAGAGTTTCCATTTGGGATTTTTTTTTTTTTTCTGTTCTTATGAGACAATCTCCTATATATCACTGTGGATTGCACATTAACTCATTGTTTTAAACCCACAATGTCACAACATTGAGGAAACTCTGTTTGCACAGAGGGTGTGCTGTTTATCGTGGGCTTATTTTACCACAATGCACCAGTGGACTTCGATTTTTACTAATATTCACGTTATGTTGTTGCGGTTTTATTTTTTTTGCGGATTTGCAGATGGGTAATTGGCGCATAGCCAATTCTTATGTCATTAAGATTTTACGTTAACATTTATATGAATGTATATTGTAACTGGTCAACATTATTTTTTCACTCATTTATTTTAAATGGTCCTGCGATAAATTCAGTTGTATATAAAATATTTATTTTCTCGCAATTAATATGAGGTCATATAATTTAATAATTTAAAAGAAAAAAAGCAATATGTACAAATACCAAAAAATGTAATAAAAAATGATAAAAGAAACAATAAACGAGAAAAACTGAGATATTTCATCAAGGCACAATGTTTTATTAATGTGCCTGCAAGAATAAATGCATTATTATTACCATGATGACAGTACCGCGTATCGCATGCCAATCTCTCTCTCTCTCTCTGTCTTTGTTGTTCTTCCCTAAACTAAATCTAGCATGTGTCAGCATCCTGTTGTCCTCCTTACAAACCCGCCCACACACACACACACACACACACACACACACACACACACACACACACACACACACACACACACACACACACACACAGAGACTCTCAGGACAGTGTCATGGTGACTGTTGTGCTCTCTTAGTCATTTGGCTCAGTTGCTCTGTGTTGGCTCTGAATCACACCGGAGTGAAATGTTGCCATGCAGTTCTCAAATCTTTTTCATTGTGAGAAAATCTTACTTTGACTCATCAGGATTTATGTGGACTTGTCTTCTTGCAATTTAGCTTGGGAACGTTTTATTAATTTTAATTAGTTGATTTATGTGTAATGTTTGTTTTAATAAAGAGACCTCAGTTGCCAAATATATACTGTATTGTTATATGTTGCACTTTATTAAATCTACATGTAAATCTCATTCAGTTCTATTGGTTATTGTAGTAGACATGAAAGTGTTAATGGGTTTTTGCTTAGGTCACATGATCATGGTGGGCGGGTCACGGGATTATGAATGGGAATATTAGATTTAGACTTAGACTTAGACTTCTCTTTATTAATCCTTTTGGGATGACTCCCGCAAGGAAATTGAAAATTCCAGCAACAGTTTTAGCAAGGAGGAAAGAAAATAGTATATTACAAAAAAAGCAAAATAACAGTAGTAACACCTGTTAGTCACCTGTTCACTGATTTAGATACGGAGGGGGGGATTACCATCAAGAAATATCAGTCTGTGCAATAAAGAAAGGCAATCAAAAGTACTTTAGCCTCAAATGCATTTTATTTTTGCATCACAAATGCATAGTCCATCTTAGTCTCTCAGCTGCTTCTTTTGTTGTTGTTGTTGTTGCAAGGACAGAGTAGCCACTATAGTTATATTAAGTGTTAAAGTATTTATTCCAGTTTTATCTACTAAACATCATTTACACGAGTCTAAGTATATTTTTATGTTTAGTGAACTCTGTCATGCAGTAAAGCTGAAGTACAACGAATAAACGTGAGTTATAGTCACAGTTTAATCCGGTCATTCCTGTTGTATGGGATAAAAATAGGAAGAAATCAGATGAGGGTGAGTTGTGAATGAGATATTAGATCCCTAAGGAGGAGAGGACAGCAGGGCAGGAGTTAACCTGCTCATTCAGTCGAGGTTAGCGCCGGCGACCTGTAACAATGCTTAACTCACACGGCCCAAACCTGTAATACACCCATTCTGAACAGTCCTGTGTTTCAAAACCTGAAAACAATGCATTTTTGTGCACGGAATGTCCAAATGTAGCATTGGTACAATTTGAACAATCAAATGGCTAAAAATGCTGGGTTTACTCGGTTCTGAATACTGAGAGAATTGTTGTTCAAAACATTGGTTACACTTTGTTTTAAGGTGTCATTGTATACAGTGTAATTATATATTTATGTACTGAGTAATAATAATTAACAACATGTACTTACTATAGGGTTAGGGTAGGATTAGGATTTGGTTAAGGGTTAGTTGCATGTAAATATGCATAATTTACTGTTATTACTATGGTAAGTACAGAGTTTTGACACACACAAAAGGCCAATGCTTCGCAACTTTCTATTTCTTGTCACGGAGACAATAAAGACATTAGAACCCCTCTCTGTTAAAAAAAAACAAACAAATGAATTGAATGCGAACGTTCGTGTCGGTCTGAACAGATGTATTAACTGCCGTGCATTTTTAATTAAAATGTTTATTACACCGTTTTTGTGCTGCACATTCGTCTTGGTGTGAACAGAACGAAGACAAAGTGTGTCAGAGGGCTCAATCTCAGAATGACCACAAGTGGTGCTATAGTGCATTAACATAAAATTAACATCTTCTCCTAGTCAGTTTTTTCTTACAGGTCAACTTTTTTTTAAAGAGAATCTTACTGAGAAAGTTAGCTAATGCTTTTTATGGCTACCTAGCTAGATAATAAGCTATGTAATAAGCTAAGCTACAGATATTTAAAGTTAACTCTATCGCCCCCTTGAGTATTGTTATACCACTACAGTAACTCCAAAACGCACATAAGTGTGTTCTTTGGTATTGATGTATAGTGTACGTGTAGTGCGTTTCCGACTTAGTAGCTTACAGATAGTTAAGTTTTGTCTTCAAAGTCACCAACCCATGTACCTCCTCATGATTCTTAGTGCCAAGTGTATCGGTTGCAATGTCATAAGATCTCTCTCTCTTTCTCTCTTTCTCTCATTCTCTCATTCTCTCATTCTCTCATTCTCGCTCTTGCCACAGCGGTGTTTGGTTACGGACATTGTTAAGCCTGGTTACTGATAAACAGGGTGCTTAGTTACCAGCCCCCGGATGGTTGGCTCTTTTCAAAAGGAGAAAAAAGCGTTGCCGGGGGAAAGCAGGAACTTGTGTACATTTGAAAAAACAGGCGAATAGGAGGCAATGCGGAGACATTTCCATAGCTGTTACGAGCACACAAGTCAGTATTGACCCTCTGTTACTCGGTTGCCCTCGGCCTGTTGGGAAAAACCACCGCCCTTCAACCGTTTAATGATGTACCATGTCCACTGCTGAATGCCTTATTATAGAAGCAGGGGTAATGGTGCCATGAGAGACATTCAGTGTTGTTGGGGAATACGCTTGCAGAATCTTGTGATTTGGGCATGTTGTGCTGTGTATAATTTATTCTTTGTGGTTTATTTGCAGGAGTGACTTGATATACGGTAACATCCTTCTCATTCCTTACATAATATCTGTTGTCTGGCTTGGAAACTATGTAAGATATGAGCCAAAGACTGCACAAGTGTGGTCATAATAGAAGTTTTCATACCTAATTAATCATAGCGTTACCACTCTCCACACACACACATTTAAAAATTCTCAATACTCACTACTTTTTTTTTGTTTGTTTAGACAGGAATTGAGTTGACAAATCTTTAATAAATTATTAATAAATTCGTTTAGAAAAGTTATCGAGCAATCAGGAAATTAAACAAGGTGTCACACCTATCCGCAACAACTTCTTTCAGAGTCTTTCCGAACTGGACGCATCAAAAATGAAAGTTCTGCATGTAGCACAATTGCGGCAAAAATAGAACAAGGAACAATGTATCGGTTTACTGTTATAGGATTAGTTCACTTCAGAATTAAAATTTCCTGATAATTTACTCACCCCCACGTCATCCAAGATGCTCATGTCTTTCAGTCGAAAAGAAATGTAGGTTTTTGAGGAAAACTTTCCAGGATTTTTCTCCATATATTGGACTTCAATGGGGTACAACGGGTTGAGGTTCCAAATTGCAGACCTTTCAGCGTGATTACGTACCCTTATTCGCTGGCTGGGATCGTGTTGAGCCCTTTGAAGCTGCATTGAAACTGTAATTTGGAGCTTCAACCTGTTGGACCCCATTGAAGTCCACTATATGGAGAGAAATCCTGGAATGTTTCCTCAAAAACTTTAATTTCTTTTCGACTGAAGAAAGAAAGACATGAACATCTTGGATGACGTGGGGGTGAGTAAATAATCAGGAAATTTTAATTCTGAAGTGAACTAATCCTTTTTCAGGACCGGTATTAGTGTTTTCTGGGTGGTTGCTTACTCTTCCCAGTCAACAACCTCTCCACATCAACTCTCTCTGATATCCAATGAGCTTCTTTTCCAAGTAAATCGATGTGATTTGCTTGCCTGCTTTATCGGCTGCCATGCAAGTGAAAGTCGTACACGCCATTCGGACTGGGTTAAAATACTGATTTTCCAGTCAGTCATTCACACGCAAATGACTTATGGGCCACTTTTTTAAGAGAATAATAAAAATATATATAATATATATATATATATATATATATATATAAAATACAATTTACGAAAAAAAATGACTCTTATAATCTGGTTCTTTTAATTAATAGTTCCAAACGACGAGTTGCCAGTTTGAATACCTAAAACACTGCGGTGAATAATTTACAACAGTAGCAGAAAGAGAATTTCTTTCATATGTAAATAACATAGACATTATCACTGAAATGCAAGCTCTATATATATAATTGCTAAGAAAAGCACCAATCTCCCCTCATCAAGCCACACATGTTGGGGTATCAGTCAAGTCTGTAGTACAAATGATGTGGGATGAGTTAACAGTCCTAACAAGGCTTATGGATCCTTAGGCTTATGGGTTTGTTTAAATCGCTAACCCTAAGAATGTTTTTTACAATTAATGAACACTATTAATAGTTCCAAAACAAGTCATATAGACATTATATCTTACTCTGTTTATATACTTTTTTGAATAGTCCATCATATTTATCAGATTGACATATCAGTAAGAATGTCCCTGGTGACGTCTTAAAACTGCCGTAAACCCAATTCACCAATTCGCCCTGAGGCTCACTCTCAGGTTTTTGATGTTTTAATTGAGTTTTAGCTTGGCCTCTTTCTCTCTCTCTTTTTTTTTTTATCTGGTACTTTACTCCTGTGGAGCGCCGTAAACCCAATTCACCATGATAGCAGCGACATCCATCTGAGCCCCTCACACCCCAGTTTTACCACCCCTCTGAGAGGAGAACAAAGATTTCAACACAAGGGTTTTGAGGTGGGGGGATCTGGGTGGATTAAGGCCCAGAAGAGGCTCTACAGGGCAAGCCAGGTGCACTTTATTTTTCACTAGACCACAGCGGACCGCTCCAGATTATTTCCTTGAAGACATATTCTGCTCGTTTGAGACTTTATTAGGCCAGTCGGATGCTTTTACGGGAATACTAGCTTGCTAATTAGGCTCAGTAGTGGCATGTTGAAGGTGCTGAAGGGTGATTTGTGATTTCAGTAATACGTTAAGAAGAAATGCAGATGGAAGGAAAGGAAGGGAGAGGAAACCAAAGAGAGAGAGACAAACCAAAATGCCTTCATAATTGTCCTTTCAAGACCACTTGGGCTGTTTACACTTGGTATTATTTGTCATTGATCCAAACGCATGTGGAAATACAGGTGTAAATGGGTCTAAAACATTTTGAGTAAGGTCCTTCCATAAGGTCAAATGCATTTGCACAGCGACAAAAGTCTGCCTACTCTCTGCCTACAGACCTAATACGTAATCATTGTGGGATGTGTTGTGAGAAAACACACGCAAACAAGCGATTCAAACTTCACTGCGTTTGTACCAAACCACACAGATTACAGTCGAATTTGCAACTGCAAATTCATTCGCTTCCGTTCCCAATCGCATGTAAACCACCTAACATGTGTTTGTTCAATCAATACTATTCGTCTATACTATTTTGCACATGGCACTGTCATGAGAGTAATGTAGAGTGTGACAAAATAAGAGAAATCTGAACAGAAGTGGTCACAGAAGATACATTTTAATACCAGGTGTAAATAGGGATTTTAAGGATTTGCTACTTTTCTACTTCAGAAAAGAAAATGTTAACCCAACGGTTGGGTTTGTCCTTATTTGACCCAACCAAGCATTTTTTAGATTGTTGCTATTGATAGTCGTTTGCAGGTGGTATTAGGGGGATGGGCAAGAATTCGGGTAATCTCACAAAAATCCATCAGGAACTTACGCCATCATTCACTCATTTATGAGCTCTGTCTGGCTCTCATCCTTATTGGGGATTCCACTGTTTTGAGGACCAGGAAGATGAGAGCATTCCTTACACTTCTAATACACTCCTCTCTGCTCTGTTCTTCCTTCTGGTGGATTCCTTGAGTAGGGCTATAAATCACTCAAGTGTTTGGCTCAGTTAAGGTTTGAAGACGTTTGCTCTGTCACTTCATAGAAAAGCACTGAAAGACAAAAAGACGGTTTTCTTTTGAGGTGAATTATTGCTTCTGTTCATTGTAAAGTGCTCTTGAAGTTGGGCCGTGTTGCCACATGTTGTCTTCTACCTGTGTGAGGAGTTTCATCAAACGGGAGAGAATGAGTCGTTGAAAACATGGGGGTGTGAACTAGAACAACAAGAATTCTGCTCGCAGTTATTGCGATCATCACCGCCAGCTCTTTTCTTTACAGGTTAAAGATTTACAGTGCAAAAACTCCCTCGCTTAATAAAGGAGTGTCTTTGGCAGTATATATTAATACGGTAGAATATACTGGAAATGTAAGAAGGGTTCTTTTAAACAACTTCACAGTGATTAAATCAAGTCTGTACTCTATATATGTAAAAACTGACCAGTCATTGGATGTTAAAGCAACTCTTCAACTTTTACTTTCAGCCAAAAAACGGAAAATCCCATTTAGACTTGCTGGCCAACTTTTTTAGTATCCACAAGATGTCTTCAGTACTGGTAATTTTGGCATCCTAAATTCTTGACATAATACGCTGTTTGTCACTTTTTTCATTCAGAGCCTTGCAGGACAGGTCTTCATGTCACAATTGCTAATATTTGATCCTCACGTTGTACAGTGGTAACAGAAAATATCTTCAGATTTGAATGACACTGTTCTCCTCTGACAATGTCGTTTCCATTTTTTGCATATTCCTTACTCAAAAACTTGTTAGCATCCCGTGATACATGGGTTATTATCGGTTACCTGCCCACAGAGCTCGCAGGAACAAAGGAACGTGTTCATGTCGACTGCAGACAGAGCCAGAGCCCTGTCAGTATCTGAGCACTCGACTGCAGACGGACGCTCTGATAAACACAAGTACCTGGCTGCTAAATCACCTTTAGATATGAGAATCCCACAGTATCACTTGCAGATGTTTGCATTTCCACATGGATAATATCAACATAATTATCATTGCATTATTATTATTATTAGTCGTAGTAGTAGTTGCATTAGTGTAATATAGTTGCATATTGCATATACTGTAATAACTTATCCAGAAAGAATTTACAGTCTGAACTATCAACAAACTGGTCACATACAGCATTAGAGCTTTAGGGCCCTATCTCACACCCGGCGCAATGCAGCGCCAAGCGCAACGCAAGTGTTTTTTGGTAGTTTCAGTCCGACGCAGTTATCATTTTCACGTCCTGCGCCACGTTGTTTAAATAGCAAATGCAATTGCGCCCATTCGTGCGCCCGTGGGCGTGCTGGTCTGAAAACGAGGTGTGTTCAGGGTAGGCGCATTGTTGGCGTGTTGTTATTTTGAGGAAACATTACTCATTAATAGAATAGGGACAACCCTTTTAGACCATGCGCCGGGAGCGCCGACCATTTTTCCCGCCGTTAAGCAAAAGTGGATTCGGACACGCCCTAAGTGAACTTGCGCCCTGCGCTTTAGACCATGTGCTTAGATCGTTAAAATAGGGCCCTTAGTCTTACTGTGCACATGGCTTAAATGTTGGTTTCAAACTTTAGAATAGGACAATGTTTTCAGATTTCAATGAAATGTTCTTCTTCTGTCAGCTTTCATCACTTTGATTTAGTTTACACCTTATCGTTTATCTTGCTTCCAGACAGCAAATTTCCCTTGCTGAATTACTGATAGGCCTCTCTTACTCTTTTGTGTTGACGTGCATTTAATTGTTATGATTCAGTCTGGTGCTTTTACCTCAGTGTCACATCGATGACTTTATTTGCCTGAGGGCACGTTTGTTTCACCGCATGCCACACCACTGTATCACCTGCTGAGCGTTTCAACAGGCCAGCTGCGTTATTTAATTTTTCAATATCTGATTTCAAATCACAGTCAGCATTCCAGTAATCTGTAGTGCTCTTTGCCAGAACAGAGACCTGCAGGAGCAATTCATTCATGGTAGGTGACTGCGTTGGCGTGCGATAATGTTTTATCAGTAAAGTGAGTCAGGTCAGTGTAAGATACTTAAGAGCTGAATAAGATGGCATTTGAATTAAATTCTCTCAGACGCTGTCTTGATTTGGTTCTCATTGGAATGAGAGTGTTCGGCGACAGCTCTCATGTTGCTGGTCGTTGACCTCTTGACAGTTTTCTATCCATGTTTGTTTTGGTTGTTATGGTCAGGTGAAACCACCTGGTTTGTAGATACCTCTAACTTGGCAGTGACAAGATGGTAATGGCTAGAACAGAATTACTCTTGCAAAGAAAGCACTGGATTACTGGAATGTGAACGTAGGTCAAATTTGCCAATGGCGGTAGAACTGAGAAACTTTACTGGCTATAATATAGTTTTATTGACCAATAAATTTGTATTTTACATTATTATGTTTAGTTAGGGTTTCACTTAACTTTTCATTAATTAATTCATTAATTCATTTGAACCAAGTTTATGGTGACCTGACCCACAAATATTAAACAAATATCAGGAAATAGATAGTCAAAATAAAGTGAATCTGCAGAGGTGTGCATCTATTAGTGCACATGAGTGAATAAATAAAACAAAATAAAATGAACAAATTTCCTCACTTACCAAGAAAGAATCTTAATTTTTTTTCTTCTTATGATTTTAGTTTAAAAAAAAAAAAAAAGCATATCTGGAGAACATATGTGAAATATATGTGTTATTTGGATTGGGACTGTCGCTCAACCCTCATTAGATGAAGATCGCATATCGCTGGCCATCAAACTTTGACTAATTTAATAGAAAATGAACATGACACTCGCTTTTAACTCAATAAAGATGGCATTTCCCACTCACAGTGCTTCCAAACCTTTCCACTAATGCACAAAGAGCAGCACTGTGTGCCTCTATCTTGATGTGATCTACTGTCCTGAGGAACAGCTCAGTAAGCACAGTAAGTCAACAATGACTCAGGGACAGATGAAGAATCTAGAAGCAATCAAACTATTAGTTCTTTAAACATACCCATTAAAC
The DNA here is from genome assembly GCA_029959095.1 of Rhinichthys osculus. Classification (NCBI taxonomy): domain Eukaryota; kingdom Metazoa; phylum Chordata; class Actinopteri; order Cypriniformes; family Leuciscidae; genus Rhinichthys; species Rhinichthys osculus. Next base: position 24,241,928 of record JARWKJ010000013.1, on the reverse strand, counting down.
ATGGTCTGCCTGTTCAATTGTATCTTTTCTCTTCTCATGGCATGCTAAAAGACAAGAGCAATTGATTGAGTTGACTGTCTCTTCATTTTATTTGTGGTGGGAAAAAAAGAGAAATTGAAAGTGATTGTAAAAATTGAAGTTCGGCTTTGATTGTCTTCTTTGGGAATAAGTAGGTTACTCTGTGAGAAATACTTATCCAAAGGGTTTTGTCATGTTGTCATAACATGCTGAACATGTTGAAAACAAACAGGCAACCTAAGAACAGGTTGGTACAGTGTACCAGAAGTATAATGAGCCTGTTTCAAAGATAGACCAGCTACTGAAAACTCATTCCAGTAGTCTATCAGACTACAAATCCATTTCAGTAGTTTGAAAGCTAAATCGACTACTAAAAAACTCAGTTCGGTTGAAAATTCTTTTCAGCAGTCTGGATGATAAAGTAACTATTGAATCAATTTCAGTAGTCTGAAAGTGTAACTATCTCTGGGCCGAATACTGAAAACGTATTTCATTAATCCAAACAGTAGGTCAAATACTGAAGACCCAGTTCAATAGTCTGAACATTAGTGAAAATCAATTCAGTAGTCTGGCAGCAAAACTAAACGTTGCATGTTAGGCTAGCTACTAAAAATCAATTTCAGTAGTCTGAACACTAGACTAACTGATGAAAAATGTATTACAGTTGTCCAAACACTAGACTAACTGATGATGATCCATTTCAGTAGTCTGAACACTAGGCTAACTGATGATGATCCATTTCAGTAGTCTGAACACTAGGCTAACTGATGATGATCCATTTCAGTAGTCTGAACACTAGGCTAACTGATGATGATCCATTTCAGTAGTCCGAACACTAGGCTAACTGATGATGATCCATTTCAGTAGTCTGAACACTAAGCTAACTGATGATGATCCATTTCAGTAGTCTAAACACTACGCTAACTGATGATGATCCATTTCAGTAGTCTGAACACTAGGCTAACTGATGATGATCCATTTCAGTAGTCTGAACACTAGGCTAACTGATGATGATCTATTTCAGTAGTCTGAACACTAAGCTAACTGATGATGATCCATTTCAGTAGTCTGAACACTAGGCTAACTGATGATGATCCATTTCAGTAGTCTGAACACTAGACTAACTGATGATGATCCATTTTAGTAGTCCGAACACTAGGCTAACTGATGATGAATCCATTTCAGTAGTCTGAACACTAGGCTAACTGATGATGATCCATTTCAATAGTCTGAACACTAGGCTAACCGATGATGATCCATTTCAGTAGTCCGAACACTAGGCTAACTGATGATGATCCATTTCAGTAGTCTGAACACTAGGCTAACTGATGATGATCCATTTCAGTAGTCTGAACACTAGGCTAACTGATGATGATCCATTTCAGTAGTCTGAACACTAGACTAACTGATGATGAACCATTTCAGTAGTCTGAACACTAGGCTAACTGATGATGATCCATTTCAGTAGTCTGAACACTAGGCTAACTGATGATGATCCATTTCAGTAGTCCGAACAGAAAGCCAACTGATGATGATCCATTTCAGTAGTCTGAACACTAGGCTAACTGATGATGATCCATTTCAGTAGTCCGAACAGAAAGCTAACTGATGATGATCCATTTCAGTAGTCCGAACACAAGGCTAACTGATGATGATCCATTTCAGTAGTCCGAACACCAGGCTAACTGATGATGATCCATTTCAGTAGTCTGAACACTAGGCTAACTGATGATGATCCATTTCAGTAGTCTGAACACTAGGCTAACTGATGATGATCCATTTCAGTAGTCTGAACACTAGGCTAACTGATAATGATCCATTTCAGTAGTCTGAACACTAAGCTAACTGATGATGATCCATTTCAGTAGTCTGAACACTAGGGTAACTGATGATGATCCATTTCAGTAGTCTGAACACTAGGCTAACTGATGATGATCCATTTCAGTAGTCTGAACACTAGGCTAACTGATGATGATCCATTTCAGTAGTCTGAACACTAGACTAACTGATGATGATCCATTTCAGTAGTCTGAACACTAGGCTAACTGATGATGATCCATTTCAGTAGTCTGAACACTAGGCTAACTGATGATGATCCATTTCAGTAGTCCGAACAGAAAGCTAACTGATGATGATCCATTTCAGTAGTCTGAACACTAGTCTAACTGATGATGATCCATTTCAGTACTCCGAACACAAAGCTAACTGATGATGATCCATTTCAGTAGTCTGAACACTAGGCTAACTGATGATGATCCATTTCAGTAGTCTGAATACTAGGCTAACTGATGATGATCCATTTCAGTAGTCTGAACACTAGGCTAACTGATGATGATCCATTTCAGTAGTCTGAACACTATACTAACTGATGATGATCCATTTCAGTAGTCTGAACACTAGGCTAACTGATGATGATCCATTTCAGTAGTCTGAACACTAGACTAACTGATGATGATCCATTTCAGTAGTCTGAACACTAGGCTAACTGATGATGATCCATTTCAGTAGTCCGAACACAAGGCTAACTGATGGTGATCCATTTCAGTAGTCTGAACACTAGGCTAACTGATGATGATCCATTTCAGTAGTCTGAACACTATACTAACTGATGATGATCCATTTCAGTAGTCTGAACACTAGACTAACTGATGATGATCCATTTCAGTAGTCTGAACACTAGGCTAACTGATGATGATCCATTTCAGTAGTCCGAACACAAAGCTAACTGATGATGATCCATTTCAGTAGTCTGAACACTAGGCTAACTTATGATGATCCATTTCAGTAGTCTGAACACTATACTAACTGATGAAAATCAATTTCACTAGTCAGTCAGTAAACTAGACTGCCACTGCTGTTTAGTTTAGCTTAAGACTGCGTTCCTCTAGGTCTCGAGACTTGTTCTCCGTATACATGGAGTCTTTGATCAGCCCACCCCATGCACTCCAGGACTGATCCCACTGCAGCCAGGTCTGTTTTGTAATCCCACCTGTTACAGGCTAGAGAAAAGTACTTCTGCAGTCTGCCCACCTCCTCCCTCTTCCCCAGGCTGAATAAAGTCTTTTGTGTGCATGCAGTCCGTCTCTCAGAACCGACTAATCCCAGCAAACCAAGCAGAGGCATGCATCACTTTCAATGGAGAGTGGGACAGGAAAAGACACCATGACTCCAGCCGCCCTCACTGTTGTAGAGGATGTTGAGTTGGACAAGTCTAGCTTTGGCAGTAATGTGCCCCTACTGCACCCACTCTTGATATACAAACGAGAGTTTTCAAAGTCAACATGAAGCACTCTCTCAAAACTCAAGTGCGCTCTCTGGGAACAAAGCCTGCTCGTGACTACTGTAGGTGCATACACTACATTCTGGCTCATCATCTCTTTCCTCCATTATCTATCTCTCATCCCTCTGTCCTCAGAGCTGTCATAACAGACATCTACACCGAGGCGCCCTTATCGCTGCTGGACTACCCTGATATGGTAGCTGGCTGTGGTTCTTAAATGTTTAGGGATTGACAGTAACAGACTCTAGTTAGACTAAATAGTGTATTTAATTTGGTCTAAACGAACTATGAAGTTGCACAGTTGTGTGTATGTTACTAATTTTTGTCCACTGGAATTGTTTCACTTGTTGAATGGTTAGTTAATACCCTGGTAGACAACATTACGACATATTAGGGTTAATTCATTAAACACAAATAGCTACATTTCTGTGCAAATGTTTACAAAAAAAACTGTTTTTAAAACCATTCTAACATAAATTGTTGCTGAGTGTAAAAAAACAAAACAATTAAAAGGTCACATTTCTTACTTCTCATGTAAATTGTTGCAGAATTTAGAACAAATTTCTGCATAAATCACTTGCGAAAAATGTTCTTAAGGATATAGTTTCAGAAAAAATGGAGAACAAACTTTCTCCAATGTAAATTTCTCTGAAACCCATTCTCATTGAAGCATTTAGAATGATTTGTTCGTAAAACAATGCTTGCATATTTTTTCAAAATAAATGCAGAATGAATGTTTATGTAAATTGTTTTTAAACCCATTCTCACACATGTATGTAAATTGTTTCAGAATAAATGCAGAATTCCGAACGAATTTCTATTTGAAATAGGCTACTTATTGCAGAATAAATGCAGAATAAAGATCAACTTTCTGTGTAAACTGTTTTTACGCAAATTGTTTCAGTGAATTTTAGATTGTTGATCACATTTCTGTGTATGTTGTTCATTAAACCATAGATTTACATTTACATTTACAAAGATTTACGAATGTGGCCCAAAAAGCAGACTCTACTAGTCACTCACATCCTCTTTTTCACTTCCATCATATTAAATATGGCATCTTCTCTGACAATTGCCTGTAACGTTTGAGAGATGTACCATTCTGTATTTGTTGAAAAGATCCAACAAAATTCAATAGCCTCATGATTCTCTATGCATTACAAAATAAATGCTCATCCTCCCCTCTGCTCCATCTGTTGGCTTTTGAAGCGAGAGTAGGTGGTGATGATGTCAACGAGTTGTAATCTCGTTTTACCCATTCATTAAACGCCTGGTCCCATCTGGCCGATGGAAACACCGAGTACATCTGACAACGTCTCGCCCTCATATTCCCTGCAGTGAGGGCCAATTGGGTTCAGCGACGGGGTAAGGTGTGAAATTGGAGGTTTTGTATGTGTGTGAGAGTGTGAGTTAGAAGGAACCACCCAAACACAACAACCACAAACATGTTTGAACATGGACCTCAAAACCATGCATAAAATGGCCCTCATTTGTCTAACCCTACGTCAACAAACATTTGGCAATGACAAGTGAAGTCCTTATCACAAAAACTGATTAATTACTCTTGACACAAAAAAAAATGACAGTCACATTTCTGCATCAAAGTCGTTTCCTGGAAGGCTAAGAATATTTTATCCCCTCTCTCAGTGTCATTCTTTAGGTTAATCAATGACTCTGAGGTGTGTTTTTATTTAAAACACCTTACTGTGCAAAGTATCAGAGTCTCATTCATGCTTTTATACCGCTGAGAACCCGACTACGCCTAGCAACAGTCCCAACTGTGTACGTCTCCCCATGGAACTTAAATTAAAAAGGCCATTTAGACTGTAGTTTAACATACATTTTTCTAAGGATGCACAATGTCAATCTAGTAATATTAGCATTTTCTTAAAGTCCCCCTGTGGTGAAAATCAAGCTTTTAATGTTGTTTATATGTCTATGTGGTGTTTTTAATATGCTTTAAGACAAACCGTGTGTAAATTCATAAGTCAACACCATTGCTGAGGATTTGCAGTGAACCAAAGACAGTCTCAAAAACGCGGTTTGAAATCGCTGGTGTTTCTGATGTCACAAACTATACCTTGTAACCAATCAGGTCAACGTGTGATCGTCAACGAGTGGATCTCTGAGCTGCTGTGAGTGAGTGGAGGCGGGGCTAATGTGCATATTCATAGACCCCCTTATACTAAATGAGGCAAGGGTTTAGAGTAACATTCAAGCTATTTTAAGGCATGAAGAATGTTTTTTTTTTTCAAGGAAAAAACATTTAAATATCATTTTGGTGATTAAAGATGAGTTTTAAGGGATCCAATTATTGACTACAGGGGGACTTTAATACTTCATTGAATACCACTTGATCAATATTTAGCAGTTTGTCATTTCCCAGAGTTCACGGTGATTTTTACGGCAGCAGTGCATGTAGAGACAGATGCAGGTGTTTAGATCAGTAAGGGTCCTGTATGGAGATCACCGTCACCAGAGAGCATTTCACCTGTTCACACCTGCGTCCACACTAATCTTACATTCATCAAGTCACCCCACAACAGCTGTGTCCATTCCCACTTTTCTGGAAATCACTGTTTCATTGGCATCTGGACTGTTTCATATTAATGCATTTCACATTACAAGAATTCTTATAACAACTAAAAGGGCAGGTTTTGTTTGTCTGTAACTAGCTCAGCTAGGTAAATTATTCCCTGGGACAACAATCAGTTACACAGTTTAGTGGCTATTGAGCAAAAATATACAGAATTTCCGATCAACCAATCACAGTCATGTGTTACAGAGAGAAGTGCCATTATTATGCATTTTAAAATGTTCTTGTATTTCTCTAGTATTTTTTCGGCTCTACTCTATACTATAATTAGGCTATAATAAATAATAACATTAAAACAAACTAGCCTTCTAGCCTGTATTCCATCAATTTTGGAACTTTAGCACTTCTAATGTTACAGCTTCTTTAGGACAAATCGCTTGTTGTATCCCGATATTTCGATAAAATCTCAGTGTACCAAAATCATGGTAAGATTTATTGTCAAATGACTACGCATTAAATCTTGCATTTTAAGCATAGTTATATTAAAATCGTATTAAGTGCAGTCAAATGGCAGTGTTGCAATATTCGGTGTTTTGCAACACACAAAACACATAATAATAAGTATTTCTCGGATTTCAAACTCCAGAGTCCTTAGCGATTCACACCCTGTCTATTTATTAGAGGAACACAATAGAAAGACACATGGTTTCGCCTCACCGTACCTAAAGCAAGTCACTGAGCTGTAGGAATGGGAGGGATTCATGGGTGGGTTCCTCAAGTGTTGTTGGTTCAGTGGGCGGCACCTTTGCTTCCTTTGTTGTGATTCAAACATTTGAACTTGAGGGAGGGCCGTAAAATGCTGACTGTCACAAACTGATTTTCTTTGGCTCCTGAAGATGTGTACCTCACATACAACAGCCACATTTCCTACACTCATTTAATGACTTGTTTTTAACATAGCTGTCCTGGGCAGCATCTCGTAATGAAACATGTGATGCATTTCTTTACTTGTATGTCTAATTTAAGACATGAACATCTATAGAAATGTTATTGATTTTAATCTATTTTAACCACAAATCAAGTAGAGCTCTTTAGGATGAGCAATTATGCTTGTCTCGTCTTGCATACCAGTTCTTTAGTCATCCTTTGCCAACAAGAGGAAAACTCATTTCGTACCAATCCACCCCTGACAGACTCTTGAACACACTGGGCTGCCCCCTCTGTCCTGTTTGTGTCAGACCGCTGCTTTGACCGGCCGTTTTGGATAATGACAGGGAACGCTAATGGCAGAGATAGCTTTTCCATGTTCTCCACGTAATTACATTAGTCAGCTTGAGTTACACGAGACGCTGCTCTGAGAGGAAGAAATCCTTGTCAGTCATTGTGACAGCTGGAATATCTGTGGCTTTTATCCAATACCTGTGATAAGATAGTGCGAGGCGTATCGCACAGTTAACAACTTCAAGTTAAACATCAACGTACACCACACTAACACATACCAATTAAACAAATTATGTTTACCTGAATGTTTGAGTATGAGTGTATAATAATAAAGGTTATCATACAGATTGTTGCAGCCTCATAAAGTAACAACAATACTGTTAGGTCATAAACTAATCAGTTTTCAATTTGTGTCTTGATTAATGTTTCTTAACACACTTTTAAAAAAGTGCACTTTGTAATATCAAAAGTACATTTTAAATTATGCTGAACATGTTGACTAACATACTAAAGCACATGTAAAGCACTTGATTATCATTTTAACTGTAGTGTTTTATTCAGTGTTACTTTTAAAGTTAATATATATTTAAATGTACTAAATTGCAACTTCATTACAAATGTGTGATTACAAATATATTTAAATACATTCAAAATATATTTTAGATTAGATGCTACATTTGGCAGTACACTTTATCTATATTTCAAAGACAATAGAAGTAAATATGAAATTGCATTTAAAGATGTACTTGAGTCTTACTTAACTGGGTCAAAAAACACTATTTAAGTTCAATAATTGCATTTAAAATGAATTTAAATCTTTATTAATTAATAATTAATCAATAAACATGCATTGAAGTGTTCAAAAATACATTAAATCACTTTAAATTTCGGTAACACTTCATTTTACAGTGTCATTGTTACATGTGTTACATGCAGTTATGTAGTAATAACTATAAATTATGCATAAATACATGCAACTAACCCTAAACCAAACCAAACCCTAATCCTAAAATATGTACATGTAGTTACTTAATAGTACTCAGTACTTCAAAGTATAATTACAGTGTAACAAAGACACCTTAAAATAAAGTGTAACCCAAATTTCACATTATATTTCCACTTCAGTGTATTCTTTTAAAGTATTCAATTTATGTAATAAGTACACTTTTTAAAAGTATGTTAAAGTGTACTTCTTTATGTACAAGGGTTAACAGAGTTGATTTATCGATGAGAGGGGCATGAGGGCGTTTTGCACGACAACAACCTAGAGAGAGAGAGAGAGAGAGAGAGCAGTAAGGAATGTTGTTTCTTTCTAATGTGTGTGCAAATGTACTTTCAAAATGATGTGTCAGTTTATAGATTTAATTCACAAGAAAAGCAGGCACAATTGAAAGTAACTATAAAAGATGCTCTGAAATTGTTTAAGGGGTTTAAAGGTGTTTTCTTGCTCTTTTGAAACAAAAAAAGAGTTTGATCCACAATAATAATATTCAAATTGTAAAGCTTTCAATTCACCCAGAATGGTGTCACAACCAAGCTCGCATTTGTTACTTAATTTAAATGCAAAAGCCACAAGAGAATGACCTCAAATCTAATACACTTTCAAAATATAATAAAGTGGTCCAGGTATGACGTCAGAACCCGGAAGTCTAATTCGCCACTGGTTCCTTCGAGAATCTCCTATGGGGTTTTATAATGAGATAAAATAAACCCTGTGGTAAACACAACTTACTTGACGATACTTTGATGTTTTGTTCTACAGCGTAAACTGCCCACGTACACCCCAAGCTGGCTTATGTAGTTACATATTAAAAGCATACATTTTCAAAAGTTAACATAACTGCTTTCAAATTCACGTTTTCGCTATGGGTGTGTGTAATTTACAATGTAGAACAAAACATCAAAGTATCGTCAAGTTAAATTTACCTCAGGCTTTTATACATAAATCGAAAATCCCATAGGAAAATCTCTAAAGAACCATCGGCGAATTAGTCTTCCGGGTTCTGACGTCATACCTGCTTCACTCTACTGCAATTACTAGACATGAAATGTATATAGAAACAGCATGTTATTGGTGAACAAATTGTATCAGGTTAGGCCTGCAGTTTGAAGTCAAAGCAATTGATGATGTCATCCTGTGCAACTTTAGTGGACCGAACACACTGCACTACGTACTAGACAGAGCTGGGAATGTAACCCATTTACTGGGAATGGTGACCTACACCCCCTTTTTTGTGATTTATGGCTGTGATATAATTTAGAGACACATAACTTATCTCAAAGACACATGACACCTCCATATTTGAAATGTCTTAGCCACATTGTTTTGCCGGGGGGTATTAATTGGATATACCACCTGTTCTGCAGTTGTTCCCTTAGCAAAACAGAACAGCCACTGCAGTACTTGTGGGAGCTTCCTGTCAAATCCATTTTATCCACAGGAAAATAGTGGGACTGAGATCAGATACGGCTATGCAACTTAAGATTGCTTTAATCAGACCTGGGCTAGACTACTCCAGGCAGCTCTCTGATGTAATGCGGTGTGGATAGTTCAATATTCTGTGTGTTAAATTTCTACACTTTGTGAAGAAAAAAAGCTGGAAAATTCTTTATGACTTACAGAAGAAAGTCATAAAGGTCTTGAGCAACATGAGGTTGAGTAAATGATTTTCATTTTTAAGTTAATCCTTAAAGTCCTTAAGTCCATCCTTTTGGACAAAGGCTTTGGAACTTTACAGTGTAATAAGCAAAATAAGAGAATACATAATTCCTTGCACATTTGTGCTGAAAGTATAGCAAATGTATGGCCAGTGACGGCAAAAACACTCAACCCAAGGACCTGAGTGAAAAGCATGAAATCAGCAAATGTGGAAGCAACTGTCCTATCCTGAAAATGTGTAGGCTAAATTTTGCCATTCAGTGTGAAGCTCTGTAGTTAAGATCATGTACAATCCCATTATAAGCATTCCAGTTCGTTTTGTACTTTTGTGGAAGAAAGCATTTACTGTGTTTTACGGTTGTCAAGTCGAGGTTCTTATAGCATTAGTTTCAACAGAGAAGACGAGTTTGTGTCCTGAAGCAAGATACCAAGATGATCTGTCTAATTGTGGTGCAACTTGGTAGTAATCTTGTCTGTTAACATGCTTTCTTCTCCAACCAAAAACAGTATTCAGACTTTCTCAGTGTGAAGTGTATACTGATATCTTCCGGAAGCAGCTGACTTCCAGCCTGAACATTAGAGCCAGACTAGAAGCAGGTTGTGCTTTTATGGAATGTAAAACTGAATTATTAACGGTTGTTTTTTTCTGTCGTTTTTAGATGGTATTCACCAAGTGACGGCCTTCTGTACTCTCCGTGTGACCATCATAACTGACGAGATGCTAACGAACAGCATCACGGTCCGTCTGGAGAACATGTCCCAGGAACGCTTCCTATCCCCGCTGCTCTCTCTATTTGCCGAAGGTGTGGCAGCGGTCCTCTCAACTAGTCGCGAAGGAGTTTTCGTCTTCAACGTCCAGAATGACACGGATGTCAGCGGCAACATCCTCAATGTCACCTTCTCTGCCTTGCTTCCTGGAGGAGCTCCGGACCGCTACTTCCCTTCGGAAGAACTTCAGGAGCAAATCTACCTGAACCGAACTCTGTTACGGAAAATCTCCAGCCAAAGTGTCCTTCCGTTTGATGACAACATCTGCCTGCGGGAACCTTGCGAAAACTACATGAAATGTGTCTCTGTGTTAAAGTTCGACAGCTCTCCGCCTTTCATAGCTTCTGACACTGTTCTCTTCAGACCAATCCATCCCATTAACGGACTGCGCTGCCGTTGTCCGGCTGGCTTTACCGGCGACTACTGCGAGACCGAGATTGACCTGTGCTACTCAGGACCATGCCGCAACAATGGCCGCTGCCGCAGTCGAGAAGGAGGGTACAGCTGCGAGTGTCTAGAGGACTTCACAGGTGAGTGCAAAACATGTTATGGCACACAGCATTTGTGTGTTTAGTCTCTAAACTTGCAGGAATATGTGGTAGAGTGGTTTGTGGTTAGGGAGCAGTGTTTTGTCAGGAGCTAAAGGAATGCTGCCCTGGAGAACCTGAGGTTTGAACCACCAGTCATTTGGGGTAAACCACAAATAGGTAATCCACCAGAGCCACTGCCTTCAGAACCAAAAGTCAGGATGTCCATGTCACAGGTGGACAAACACGAGGAATGATGTGTCCACCTTTGAGGGACTTATTGAATCTTGTGCAAAGATCAGATAAATAAAGCTTTGTGTCTTAAAGAACGAATATAACATGAAAGACTGTGATGGCTATATCTGATCAATCTCCAATTGGGAGGCTCCTCTGTCATTCCTACCCACCTCCCCCTTCTTTATCAAGGCTAATTACCCCTCTAATCACCTCCTTCAGTGCTTTGAAGGTCACAGTTCAACTCCAGGTATTCTGCGTCCATTATGATGGCGATGACAGCCTGCCCCTCAACATCTATCCCTTTCTGGCTTTCTCACATTAGAGGGAAACAGATCTGTCTATTTCCCTCCAAGAGAAAGATTATCCCGAGGAAATCAGGGGTCATTACAGGCACAGGGACTGCCATCCTGTTCCCCCGCCACACATAAACACCCTTTGTCCAGATCTTGTCTGGATAATGGTTGATATATAACACTGCATGATCTGTGTGTCCATCTTCGGTAAGGGAATTGGTGGTGCCATAGAGGAACTTTTGGATTGTCAAGTGCTTCCGTATGGAAATCTGAGACTTAAGTCAGAGCTCAAACTTTGATTTAAGGCCAGTATTGCAGGGCTCTTCAGCTCCAGTCTTGGAGTGCCAGTGTCCTGCAGAGTTGTAGCAATTCCAATTGAACAGACCTACCTGCAATTTGAAGTAAGTCTGAACACCTTGATTAGCTTGTTGGGGTGTATTTGGATTAGGTTAAAGCTAAACTCAGCAGGAGTCTAACTGGCCCTCCAGAACAAGAGCTAAAGAGCCCTGCCGTATAGAGTCAGACTAGTGTAGATGTTTTCTCACCGAGACACCCTTTGTAGCTTGGGTTACTTTCCTCTGTAACAATATACCTTGCATTACAGTGATCAAAGATGTCAAAACGTTGAATCAGTATTCCAATACTTTTAGTACTTTAAGTTCACTACAACTTTACAGACTTCTGATAATCCTCTGTAGGTGAGAACTGTGAATTAGATGCCCGCTCTGGCCGCTGTGTCCCCGGGGTATGTAAAAATGGAGGTGAGTGTGTCAACCTGCTAGTGGGTGGCTTCACGTGCAATTGCCCTTCTGGAGAGTACGAGAAACCTTTCTGTGAGATGACAACCCGCAGCTTTCCCGGACAGTCCTTCATTACCTTCCGAGGCCTGAAACAGAGATTCCACTTCACTGTTTCCTTCATGTAAGTACTGGGTTAAATTTGACAAGAAAATTGCTTCTGACCTTAAGTCTCATGCCCCCATTTATCTTCTTGTTACACTGACACATCTGCCCAAAGCTTTGCATGCTGTAAAGGGTAATTTGTTGAAGAGGTTGCATAAGGAGCCCTTGAGCTCTGTCTGGCTAGTTGGCATGCCTGGACTCATCTTCTACTCATTCTGGGTCATACATTGATAATTCTAATGTCAAGCTCAAATCATTTTTGCCATTTATCTAGATTTTAAAGTTAGAAAGACATGTGGATAATTTGTTTAAAATCAACTGTAAAGTTGAAAATTATACGTTATCTGATATATTAAGCAAAAAAATGTTGAGACAGGGGCACCAGAGAAATATTTGGGCTCCTGTGCTGTGTAAAAACAGGAAGGGCTACATTTTGAGAGAGTACTATCAGTGTTTTTCTTTATTTGTATCATTTTCCTGTGGAGCAGCTGGTCTCTGACTCCTCTGCCCTCTGTGCCACGGCTCAGGCATGATAGAGGTGGGATGTGCCGCCCAAGGCAGAGGGACAACTTCCTGTTTCTAGACCACTGGCCTTACGTTTACTTCCTCTCTGATTTTCTTCTTTTCCTCCCTTGATTACTAGATGTTATTTCTTCTGTCTGGCTGGGAGGTTTCTTGTAGCTCAATTGGTTTAGGTCGTAAATTCTAACATATGAGGAAATAAGTGCAATTGAACCTTTATAGAGTTAAATATTTATGAGGGGGTAGTGTAGACATTCAATAAAACCTGTAGTTCTGGTTGTTCTGATCGATGTTTTTTTCTGTCCAGGTTTGCCACAAGAGAGAGAAACGCCCTTTTACTTTACAACGGTCGTTTTAACGAGAAACACGACTTCATAGCGGTGGAGATCATAGAGGAACAGATTCAACTCACCTTCTCAGCAGGTACGACACTGTAACAAACGGGAACCCCAAGTAACCTTAGCGTCAACATTAGTTGAGATGCACTGATTTAAAAAATCTAGCTGATTTGATCAGCCAATGATTGTTTTTATCCTATGGAAGATAAACCGAGAATCTATATGTACAAATTTGGGAAATGAGCATGCACAAAAAATCACAGATATATACCAATACAATGGAAAAATCTACTAATAACAGATATATAGCACAGATATTTATAGCACAGATATTTAATGCACCCCTAACCAAAATATACTCTACTCATGTATGTGAACACAAACCTTTTTAGGCTTGTGTGATTTCAAGCTTGATTTCACATGTCATTGGCAGTCAGTCCACAATTCATAACCCAATGCAAGTATGCATTCTCAGTACTTTAGCGCTCTTTGAAGAGAATTTTGCAGAGCATGTTAGCTAAAGTTAGCCAAATTGTCAACACGTTTACAGCTAGCTACATAAATTATAACATGCTCAGTGTAATGGCACAGACATTTGAAGGTAGCTCTCACTTCCTTAAATACTGAGATATGTTAAAGCAACAGTAACACACCTTATGCATAGAGGACCATGCACTTGCAATGCTTTAGCCAAGCATTTGCTTATGAGTTTGTATACTTATATAGAGTACGTCTTTGGACTGTTTGTCAGATTTACTCCTGGGACAGCAGAATGTTTTGTTGACAATATACAGTGACCTGAGGTGACGTCATGCCATGCAAAACAGCTTGTTTGTGCAGTCATGTGTCACTTTGAGAGAAAACTGCTCTAGGTGGATGTGTTTACAACAAAGAATTTCAAAGTCGTAAGTGTCCAAACCTTAATGAGGCTATGCCGTGACCCCAGCTGGTCTTTCCAACGTCTCCATGCATGTGCAGGGGAAGAGACACTTGCGCAAACATGCATTCTCTCTCTCTCGCACACACACTTTAGCTCACAGGCAGTTATAAATAACACAAGATGAGCACAGCCCTATAATGGGACTGTTGATCTTATAGCATACATAAATCTTTCCCAGACAAAGAGAACAATGCGGTGCATTGCTGTGGAGCCTGTTTTACATGCTGTAACCCATGACACTTGTACTAATACTGTTCTGTTGACCAACTGGTCAAGGGGCTGGACCCCCATTCATAGTTTTTCAGTCATCAAGAGTGCAAGAATGTACAAAAATTCATCAAAAATAAAAAAGGTTTTAAAAAAATCTAAATTAATAAATATATTTTAGACAATTTTGCAATTGTTTATCAAAGAGGGCACAATATTCTGTTGTTCTTTACTGACTATTTACGAATACCAGTAGGGAGTAGGGACTCCTGCCTTGGGTAAATATTCCTCTAAACCCAATGTACATTTTGCGCCCCTACCCTCTGAATGAACTCTATTGATGAGAGAGAATATCTAAACATGATTGATAGTTATGTTAGAAGCTTTGTGCTGTAGCCACTAAATTACTTTATATTGCACCAAAAGTGACAAAGACACAATTTATACAAAAAGACCTTTATCGCATGCCAAACCACACACTTTGAGCTATGTTTGTTTTTATAGTGTACTCATAAATGCAGCATGTTAAACATTTACAGTAATATACTGTCTTCGCCAACTTTTTCAACTTGCAGTTAATTAATATGCAATACAGTGTTAGACAGAAACTTCATTTAAATGTATTTGTTCAGACAGTTCATGCAAATGATTTGTTCCAAAAAAGATGAATTTGTGCTCCTGTTTTTTCAGAATATTTCTAAAGTATTTTTTTTTTAGCAAAATATATAATTAAATTCTGTTTTGTCACTGTTTTCAACTCATTTATTGTTATTTATTGAGCTATATTATTCTTTTTATTAGTTGTATTTTGTGTAACATTATCTTGATTAATGTTATCACCCTACATTGAGATAATAATTGCTTTTATGTCAGATAAATACAGATATAATACATTTTTTGCAAAAATAGATTATATAATCTAATAGATATTGCCCACATAATTAGATTAAGGTCCTATTTTTTGTTAGTAGCTTGTGTAGCTACTTTTTTTAAAAGGCTAAACTGTGTTTAGTGACTTTAAGTAAAGGCTCAGCCACGCCTACCTAAAACGCTTCGTTCAAACACGCCCCCAAAAATCTACGTTAGTATGTGGGGGCAGTGTTTCAGAACACCGCCCGAACTTATACGCAAAGAAAGAAGGCGTAACTTAACGCGTAAAAAGACAGTAAAGTCATTATAATCAGTAATTATGTCCCCAATAAAATAAAACCTTACCAATCTGATTCGATCTGGTCCAGTCGCGCTGGCAATGTTGATCGATCAGCAATGCAGATCATCTGCATTTTCCGGTTCAGATTCGGGCTCAAATTTATAAGATAGTTCCAACATTATCCCCTGTCATTATTGCTTTGGGAGCTGATGTTCCAAATATGGTAAGGGTTGTGACATTTCCGTCAACCTTTTTTTAAGGTTTTTGGGCCAATCACAATGTACTGGATTGCTGGCCAATCAGAGCACACCGTGCTTTTCAGAAAAAAGTCGACACGTTTCAGAAAGGTGGGGCATAGAGCAGCAACAATAATGTACAGTATGTGTAAAATAATGACTTTTTTTAACCTAAAACCACGTAAACACATTAAACCAAATACACAAAATAATGCTATTTTTAGAACCATCATATGACCCCTTTAAAATAATGACTTGCTAACATTAAAAAACATAGTACAGTAGTACAACGTCAACGTACATGCCTTTCTCCCGTCTCCTTAATGAACATTTTGTCCATCTTTCTGTCCTAGGTGAGTCTAAAACAACGGTTGCACCTTTCGTACCAGGTGGAGTTAGTGACGGCCAGTGGCATTCGGTTCAGCTTCACTACTACAACAAGGTAAGATATAAAGCCATCTTTGCTTTTAATTGTTGGAATGGTTGTTCCTGAAGATTCCCACTTCTTCTGCAAAAACAGGACAATTCATAGACGGTGTTTGTTCCCACGATGGTTTTCTTACTTTCCACTTGTATCTGACCCGAGGAAGACAGGAGATTATTTAATAGCAGTTATCGGATTCTCTCTGTTTGACTTGCATTGCATTTCACTTAACTGGAATTACTTTTCAAATGCTTCCACACCCAAAGGCAACAGCGTGTTTGCACGAGTTTGCTTAATTAAGCTCTTCCACAAGAAGATTATGACTAGAGTTTACAGTATCTAGCATTGCCCTCTCTATGTTGCCAGTCACTGAAAGACAGTCTGCTAACTGGAGGCCACATGATTCATATAAAGCTTCCCAAAAAAAAAAAAAAATCATGCGCTTTGGTAACAAAAGACACAGTCGTCTTTATTTCAGTCCTGTGATTGTCGACTCTTTCAAGCCCTGAACATCAGAAACTGAATATGCCATTTGGGATGTGCCAAGAGTCTTCCTGCTTGTAAGAGACTCCAACTTGAGTTTCATAAACCTGCTTTTAAGATTGTTTTCAATGTAGTCTTCAAGCATATCCTTGTACTCGTATAAGTGAGCAGTAGTTGGAGACGGAAACAATGAGGATGTCTCGAATTTCATGGGAGTTTACGACTGTGTTTTAATTTACTGCAAAAAGACTAATGCGGTTTCTCGTAAAGACATTAGTTGATGAGGACGATATCTCAGACTTGGGGTTTGTTGGGTTTTTTCTCAAGATACGACAACACAGAAAAGTTTGTTATCATTTTATTGTTTTGTCATGTATTAAGTATTTGTAGTACAACAAAATGGATGGTATGGCAAATTGTGATTTGGACAAGAGAGGTGTATTATTCATTTTCAAAGCACTGGTCTTGTGATTTTCAGTTGGTGGACGATAAAATGATAGACTTCCATTGAATGAGAGAATATTATATACATTTGGGATGGGCTGTTTGGGCGTTGACAAGTAAAGCAACCATCCACAACACTTTAGCATTATGTGAGTGAGTTTTGGACCAGCGATGTGTAAAAGTATGCATTGTGAATTGTTACCTACAGTATGTAGTATACAATGGGTTATGCAGTGTTTGCTAGTTTTCTTGTGATTGAGCATTATAGTTTAAAGCACTTTTATGTCCAGCCTGAGTTGCTATTGGTGGAATACACACACACACGGATACTAAACTAAATAAACACAACTCATAGTGGGTGCCGAGAAGGTGTTAGACCACCAGCCAAGTGGGAGTCCTCACACACGACTGTGTCAAAAATACTCCACCTGCCTCCGACACAGACACACACACACACACACACACACACACACACACACACACACACACACACACACCATAAAAAGTAACAGGGAGGCCAGATACGCAGCAAGTGTGTGACAGCCTGCAGCTGTTATTGAGTGCGTGTGGTGATTTACCACGGTGAATTGATCAAACACACACACACACATTGGCACAGGAGAGCCAGTCTCTGTGAGAATAACCAACGGCAGTGTCACGCTCACTAAGTTCTGTCTCGAGCCATGTCTCGCGGAGTGTGAGAACTGTCAAGAGCAGGTATACTGTCCAGATCTAAAGACATTCCTCCACAATCAGTTAATGCTTCCCCTGATTATCACCTCCGCACAGCGCCAGAGAGAAGTCTGTTGGGATTTCAGAGGATTTTAGATGGAATCTGCTCATACGTTCACAACCTTTTAAGGTACCGCTGCACTTTAAAGGAACTTATAGAAAGACATAGTGCCTTAGTCATACCTAATGCCCAATGCTTAATTTATGGGGTCAGAGGGTGAATATATAAAAGCTCGTGGCTGCGTACACAGTACACACTACACACTAGAGTTCACGCTAGAGAATGCTGCAAATCCATTCATTTCAAGGGGGATGGTGTGCCTCAAGGACATAGAGGAAAAAAGTAAGTGTGCGAAGGCGACTTTATGTAATGTGACGTGAGAGGCTGCATCTGAAATCGCATACTTCCCTTCTATATAGTATGCAAAAAAACAGTACGTGATAAAAGAAGTGTCCAAAATTCACTGTACTCATAAAAGAGTAGGCAACAAGTACCCGGATGACTTACTTCTTCCGGCGAGATTCGTGTGCTTACGATGGACACTTTACTATCGTAGTACGTCCGGATTACATTACATTACCGGATTACATTACATTAGTACGTCCGGATTACATTCATACTACACACGCTTATACTACATGGAACATACTTTTTTTAGCAGTCGTGTAGTAATACTTATTCAAAGGACTTACCTATTCAATAGAGTATGTGATTTTGGACACAGCCAAAGAGTGTGCTGACCACAGAAGAAAATAGTTTATGCTGATGCAAGATATAGCGCCTCTTGTGGCAATGTTGAGAATTGTGTTGACACATTTCAGAACACAGCAAAGCATAAAAAAGTGTTTGATTTCTCAAACAATATGGCTTTATTGTGTTTCTCTTTTTAGACCTTTTGTTGCTAAAGGTGGATAGAGTTGGCGGTGTGGGTACTATTCACACATCATCAAACTAGATACATAGATGCTACATTGATGATATCACAATAAAGAAGGCGATTGAGAAACTTCCTAAATTTTCTATTTTCTGAAAAAGTCTAGTTGGCTAGAGTCTATTTCGAGGAGTGTTATATGCTTTATTATTAAATTTGCATTGTATTTAAACAGTGTAAAACCAACATTATGAGACCAAGATATATTACAAGTCAAGTGGCTTGTTAGTTATAAACATTCTTGGTCACCACTTGAGCATATATTTTATGTTTATTAGAGTATTTTATTGGTGGTGTAGCAACATCAGACTATTTGAATCCACGTCCGATTCATTGTGTGCTTCTGTATTTACAGTGACTGTATTAACTGTGCAGTTCTCACAGTTAATTTCAGTCCTTTCAATTTACCTGCAGCTTAGAACTGGATTCGAGCTTAGTACTCATTACATGCTGGATATATATCACAGACACTAATCTAAATTCCCAGACATCCCAATATAACTTTAACTTTAATTAACTTATGTGTCAGTTTCAGCTGTCAGGACAAATGCAAGACATTTTTGTAAGAAGGGAATATTAATGTATAAATTTGATAAATTTTAATACTCAGAAATGACATAAATAATGTAGTTTGTCCTTGTGACATTGCTTTATTTCTATAAAAAAATGTATGTGTATATATTTAGCCCCCTACAGATATATAACTACTTAGGTGTGTATGTACAAAACCAGAAAAGCACATAATTGTGTATTACATAAAAATGATTTAACACATGCCATGTTGAACTCAATTCAGTTCAACTCGGCTTTATTTCTATATTGGTAATATCAAAGCACAGTGGATCACAAAGAAGCTTAACAGGGTGGCACTTACATCCACATGTGAGCAAACACGAGACCACCGAGAAACAAAAAAAAACTTGATAGTAAGGAAGAAACCATTCTCTCTTCAGCAATGCTAAAACAACTAACTCAAAAACGGGTTGTCACAGTCTAGTTGATCTAATAAAGATGACTGCACAATATTGGAAAGCAAGTAAGTGGATTTAGGGTCTCAAGGCAAGCATGCTGGTCAATGTAAAGGGCGCCAGTTCACATTTAATTTAGCCTACGGATGGGTGTGACGTAAGCGGGCAGGTTTACAGAGAGGCCAAGAGCTATAGATGCTGGAAAAATTTTCCGTTTTTGGAATTTACAGCTGCTTTTATATTAACATACCAACGATTTAATTAGTTATTTGAGTCTTTAAACTGTGGTGCACCCAATGCACTGTGAATAGATTTAGCTAAAAAGTCAGTGATTAACAAATTTTCTTCGTGGATTAGTTTACCTAGCAGAGCATGAGTGAAGATAGTTTTACAGTTTACCCTTTTTTTTCCTCACGGGAACTTCAAATATACATACAAACTCAACTAAAATCAGGATCAGTTTGTGTTATTTAATTAATTCCGGAACACATGTACATGTAACTCAAATTGATTTTGGATGCATTCACGCTAAAGCTTTCCTAGCGGAACAAGTTCACTTGACACCAAAGTTTGTTTGGTTTGTTTGGTTGGTGTGAAAGCACTCGAGTCGAGAAAACGGTGGGTGCGGTTCATGTGGACCCCATTGTAGCGAGCGAATTAATCCAATCCTATTTCAGATTCTGAAAGTTCTTTTTATATGTACCGGAAACTTCGAAATCCGATTCACAAGGCATTCTAAATGAGAAAGTCGTTGGATTCAATAGCTGAAACTGTCAATCCGATTGAAATCTCATTCAAATCGAGCTCAGTAGATTGAAGTGTTTACATGAAGGCTTTTCAGTCCGATTGAACCGTCTGGATCGTTTGATTGCATGTAAATGTAGCTTTTGATGACTAAACACGGACCCAAAACGTACGACGTAGAAAGCGGGAAGGGGGTGGAATTGAACTTGGGTCGGACCAAGTAATCAAACCAAGACCTCAGTCCTTGGTTGTTTGATTAATCCCGTTTCGTAGGTCATCAAACAGACATCTCTGTTAAATGTCAATGCTTTGGGGCTGGTTTTACTAGCGTCTGCTGCTACTTTAAAAGGGCTTTCAACATCTGTGGGGTTTAAGGGCTTCATCATACGTTCTAATCGCCGCTTTCTCTCCCGTGGTCTACGCAGGACAGCCTGCACCTGCTGGACTCCAGTGGGGTGCTGAGCGTCCACCTCTATACCGCCTGGCTGGAGCTCACTCATAAGGAGGTACTGTATACAGTTACCTAGCGTAGCTCTGCGGTGGCGGTTCCTGCTATCCCTCCGATCTCAGGGTCCGCATTTACAAAGCGTCTCAGAGTCCCCAGGGCTGTTTCTGGATCAGTTGTGTACTCGGTTATGTAGAGACAAAAGGGCAGCTTTGGCAATCAAATCCTAAACCAACTCCTGTAGTTTGAGAAGCTTTGTGAATACAGACCCAGAGCTTCTTTTCTCTCCAACAGCTTGCATCTGTGTCCAAAGAGATTCATCAGTATGGATGGGAATTACAAGGAACTTTACGAGTGAACTCTGTTTCCACTTAGCAATTTAAGTACATTAGTTCTATTAGAAATAAACATTGTTTATAAACCTTTTTTATAGACATCAGCTTTAACAGTTGTACTAAACAAAAAAAGTCTTTAGCTATATTATTATTACTTTTGCCGTGTCATTTAATGCAACAAACTGATCTGAATATTCCTCTGTTAGTAAATTAAACTCACAAGTTTTAAGAACACTGTAACAGCTATCGGTTAATTTCAAGTTGGACACGACGAAAGTAATGAATACGATGAATAAGTCAACTACTTCGACCTATTTGGTAAGGGAGTGATTCAACTGGCTCAAGCCCATAACCTTTGAGTCCAAAAATGATTTTTGATTCTTTTTGGCTGATGGGAATATAACTAAGTGCTGTGGTGCTGCTGAATGCACTGTTGAGTATTCATAGAGTTTTGTCTGCGTTAAAGAAATGACGACTTTCAAGTACCGTTCGTCAGGAAAATCAATTCCAGTATATTCCCAGTATACTCATGGCTACTGCATACAGACAAAATGGCCACCGATATCGACATACCCACGTTCAGTTAATCCAATTTCATCATTTGTTGGTAGTTTGTTAGGGAAAACAAGATCCTCTTTCTGCTGGCTGATTAGGGTTTGAAGGGGTCCAATGGAATGAATCATATTGTTTTAACAAGTTGTTGCAGAAAGAATGGTCTCCGATGGGAATTTAAGCTGGTATATCTTGATCAAAGTGTATTGGCTATTTGATAAATCCTCAAAAAGTTAACCAGCTTCCAGTTGTTTTTTGTCAACATGGGGAAATGTTCTTTTCTGTATTCTATGAATTTGTAATGTAAGAGAAATACAGGACTTTGAATGTAGTGATAAAATGGAGGCTTGTTCAGAGCACCAGTTCAACCCAAACATGCTTGACGTATAATGCAGATATCTTCTATTTTTGTCACTGTACGTCAGTTAAGGTTGATTTCTGTAGGAATATTGGAAACCCAGTGTGTCTCCACCACATGGAAAAGGTGTTGGGATCACCCAAATGCTTTAAAGAGGGAAATGGGACAGGCGAGAGGATGAGACACATGCGAGTGCGTCGCGCCCTGTAGGGGAAGGAAGAATGACATCATATACAGCTGCTTTTTAAAATCTCTGCGTAAGGAGGGTATATATTTGGAAGACATGATGCAGTTGACTGAATAGTGTGTGGTTTTGAAGTTGAGGTTGAGAATGAATTTGAGAATTTGTGATAACCGAACCAACCAAAAGGTCTCAACTTTTCCAAATCTTTGTTGTGTAGCATAGGTCTATCCTATATGTAAGGTTCCACCTCAACAGTGAATTTTTCAACATAGGCTCATTGCACATAGGCATCCGATTTCAAAGCATACCTATACATACAATTCATTGTTACTCTGAAATGAACACTCGTGGCAGTAAAACACCCAACTTTTATTTATTTTCTCTCAACTTATGTTTAATGCGGCAGATTATCCATTAATAAAAACTTGTTTTTGGATGATTCCTTGCACAATACTATGTTATGACCTCAAAACATTTGCATATAGTGCATGATTTGTAAACGAATGCATTTTGATGATGCATAGTAAACTTGCTCGGTAGCTCACCTAGTACAGCATTGCACTTGCGATGCGGAGCATCCTGAATCATAGTAAAAGAGTTGTATGAACAAACTAAATTTGCATGGTTGCTTCAGGAAATGCATTTTTATCTTACGTTTAACACTAACGGTTAGGTTTAGGGTAGGGTTTAGTGTAGGTAAACACAATGGAGCATTAAAGGTGCAGTGTGTGATTTTTAGCGACATCTAGCGGTTCGGTTGCGAGTTGCACTAAGGGCTCAGCCCACTGCTCACCCCTCCCTTTTGAAGAAGGTACGGTGGCTAAAACGGGACAAACATATTGTCGTCTGGAGATAGCAGAGAATAGCCAGAGTAAGCCAAGAGTGTGTAACATTGTCACTGTTTCTGTACCACAGTCCATTATAAACCACATCATGGATAAAGTTTACAAAGCCATAGTCAGGTAAGGACCAAGGGTCTTAATAGTAATCAGCTGATTGTCTCACAAACGTAACCAGCACATTTCTCCCCACATAGCAAACCCATAATACAGCAAGGGAGAAGAACCACATGAAACTATGCAACTATATATTTTTTCTAACAGGGTAGTAAAAGTTTAGCTGGCTAATATGAGCTGTTACTGTGGCTGAGCTGGTTAAAGCGTAAACCCTTGTTTAAACTCGACGTGTCCGCATGAGCCCAAAGGTGCGCGCGGCAAAAATGACATGATTATAACAGCGCGCGCGCCTCCGCATCCCCTAGACACCATTTACTACACACACAATAGGCTTTTTTTCTCTGATTTTGAAAACTCTTCGCGATCGACTTAAAATGCTTCCAAGATCGACTTGTCGACCGCGATCGACGGGTTGGTGATTCCTGTAACGTACTGTTTTACGGTCAATGACGAGTACTAATCAGCTGTCTCACGAACGTAACCAGCACATTTATCCCCACATAGCAAAGTCATAACACAGCGAGGGAGAAGAACGAAGTTACATGAAACAATCCAACTACATATTTTACACCACTGACAAGGGAAAAGTCACTACTCACGGTGTTCATGACTAGCTTCTTCTAGCTTTCTGCTGCTTCACTTTCAAGGTAGTGATGAAACGTGCTCTGTAGCGCTTGTTTGTTCGCTGTCGGCTACTGTAGAAACATGACGTCACAATATGGCGACCTTCATAGAAGGGGGTGCCCGCGGTTATGTAGATATAAACGTCTCATTCTAAGGTAATAAAAACATTACGGTTTATTAAGTAAGTTCGTTATACACAACTGAAAACATAGTTATGGATGTCATATTGCATTTCTGTTGATAAATACTCAAAATTATTACACATTGCACCTTTAAACATTTTAATGTTACATACTGGACATTTAATTTCTGAACTGCCGTGATATGTACATTGTGATATACGCAATTGGTTGCCAGATTTCCATTCATCTTTTTTTTTGTATAAAACTGAATGCTCTTTCAGCTCCATTCACTGGACCTTTCATTTTGAATGTGTCGTTTAGTGTGCAAGAAGCAGCCATATCACCCTGTAGCCCAAGACTGGTTGCCCACTGAAGCTAAGCAGGGCTGAGCCTGGTTAGTACCTGGATGGGAGACCTTCTGAGAAAACCAGGTTGCTGCTGGAAGAGGTGTTAGTGAGGCCAGCAGGGGGTGCTCACCCTGTGGTCTGTGTGGGTCCTAATGCCCCAGTATAGTAATGGGGACAGGACACTATACTGTCAAAGAGCACCGTCCTTCGGATGAGACGTTAAACCGAGGCCCTGACTCTCTGTGGTCACAAAAAATCCCAGGATATCTTTTGAAAGAGTAGGGGTGTAACCCCGGCATCCTGGCCAAATTTGCCCAGTGGCCTCTGTCCATCATGGCCTCCTAATCATCCCCATATATATATACCAATTGGCTTCATCACTATGTCTCCTCTCCACCAGTAAGCTGGTGTGTGTTGGGCGTTCTGGCGCAATATGGCTGCCGTCGCATCATCCAAGTGGATGCTGCACATTGGTGGTGGTTGAGGAGATTCCCCCTTCTATGTAAAGCGCTTTGAGTGCCGAGAAAAGCGCTATATAAATGTAATGAATTATTATTATTATTTATTATAAGAAACAAGGTAGTGTCATTTTCAGAAATGGTAGGTTTTTCCTAATACGCCTGGGTTTAAAGTTTATGTGCCATCTCCAAGGGTTCAAGACTGGATTGGTTAGCCCCTTTGGCAAAAGAAAAATAAACTTTCTTTATTGACGGCATTCAAATTATCTTTGTATTCTGCCAAAATAAAATGTCTAGCAAGCAAAATACAAGGGCAATCAGCCAATCAGCTGTCAGGATGTAATTATCCTATGGCTCCAGGCAACTATCTTTTCTACTACTTCTACTTCTACTCCTACTCCTACTCCTACTTTATTAGTCACCATGATTTTGCCATGTAAGACCTGTTCCTGGGTCACCATATTGATCAATATTTAACACACACACACACACACACACACACACACACACACACACACACACACACACACACACACACACACACACGCACACACACACACACACACACACACACACACACACACATATATATATATATTACACATATAATATTTGTGTCTGAAAATGTACTTCTAACCCTATCCCTACTATCAGAGGGAGGCGAATAACACTGGTGTTGTAGAGTGTAAGGCTAAACTTGACATAAACTGTAAACTTCTTCCTCAATTCTGATTGGTTGATTTGAATTTTGTTCCAGGATCAACAAAAATGCTGAATCAGGAACATGTTGTACTTGGTGAAATCAAGTTCACCTACTTCATGTGCCAACCAAGCAACTGCCATTAAGAATAATGGTAATGCTTAATGATTTACCCAAGGTATTTTTTGATCTTGCAAAATAATGTGTAGAACATCCAAAAAACATCCAAAAACAAGTTTCTCTCATCTCTTGAGCTTGTATTTCCTTAAGGTCCAGACTAAATAGCAATAGACATGTATAATATATTCCCTACAGAGCAACTGATTGAAGAAACATAGTAAGTAACATTTACAGAACATACTATTCATCCAATCACTCAGGATAAGTTGTAGTACAAAAACTGTCTCAATTGTCCACGTAAAGCTGTTTTTTGCTGTTTTACTTTCAGTTACTAGTGAGATAATTGTCCTAGTGTAGGAGGAGATTAGTGGTGATTTAGTGTCAAGATGATAAAAATTCATGTCAAGGGATTTGATCAAGAATGACTGCTGATGCCTTCGGTTCATAGATCTTCTTCCGCCTGCTATTCAGCTGTCATTCACTTTCGAAAGCTCTCGCCAGAAGAATTCACTCGAGCTGAATGTACGATCAGGCCTGTTTTACTAAAGAACAAACCATTATGACCCACTCATTCATTATACTGTGGCGTAGTTCAGATTCTGTGAAGTCTTTGGCGCTTTTTGAGTACCAATGAATGACTGTACTCATGAGAGTCCATAGGCAAAGTTTCAGGAGGTTTTTTTCACCAGTTTAAAAATAATACTCTTTTTCTGTGTCAGCTTTCAAAAGTACTGGACACTTATCCATCTTTTTTTGCATGCTGCTAATGTCCCATTTCATTTGAAATGTGTAAGATTTAAAGTCCTAACACTGTTTTTGTGCTTCATATTGACATTAAAGCCAAAACGTATCATTTCTGATCTTCTAACATCACCAAAATGAAGGGTTATTATAGTTATCTAATTCAATTTTTTTTTTTTTTTTTTACATCAGTGCAGTTTCTGCCCATTCCTTTGTGCCGTAAATTTCTTTAAGATTTTTATCTTGGCATTCAGAACACATCACTGCTTTGTTGAGTTTCATATCACGGGTTTGGTCTACTCAGACTGCCATAAAGAGTTTTATTATGTGACATGAATGTCTTCAGTAACCTGTACGGCGAGGAGAAGTGGACAGCACCTGAAATAAGAGACTGCTTTGTACCTGCACGCTTTTTCCCTCTTAAAAAGGCGAGTTTGGTGGATTACGCACATAGCAGGGGGACAAAAGCGCACGTCATCTCACAGCCAGCATTGATAAATGAGATGTGTTATTGAGACACATGGGTTTAAAAGTGGTCCCCATGTCCCGTAGGCCAGCCGACAACACCGTGCTATGTGTATGTCCTGAGGGTGTGTGTGTGTGTGTGTGTGTGTGAACCTGGGCCAGTTCCCTTGAATTATTCACAGCTCTAGGTTTACACAGCCGGAGGTCGGGTGAGGTAGTGCTGTTTGATAGCGAAGGAGATCAGTGTGACAAAGACACGACACTCACACACAGATGGGTTCTGCCATGACACCTGCGCCGGACACAAGAAAGAGAGTTTGGATCTGTGTGTGTGTGTGTGTGTGAGGTGATAATAATGAGTGCATTTCCTTGGTATAGCAAAAACGAAAGCATCTCTCCCGCTAGACTTCCTGTATTGTAAAAATGTCCCTTTTTACTTCATGGTCTTCATTGTCTCAGCATTACATATAGATTTTAAAGCACGTAAAATTCATATCATTTTATATATTTTATAAACTAAATTCACTCTTTAAATCTTAAGATTCATAAAGCTCCCTTTGACACAAAGAATGGGTTCGAAAGTATGGCAGTATTTAGGAGAGTTTAAAAAAAAAAACTATAACATTGTTGGTTAATTTTACATACATTGGAAATATTAAATATATAGTCCAGTCTTTCGAACCTCAACAGCTTAACGTACTTACATTCACAGCTCTGAGAAAGTTGTCATACATGAATATATTTCATGAGTAATGTGAAGGTGTAAGATGACTCTATCATCAGTTTTTTCATGTTGTTTTTGTATTTTGTGTGTAACCCAATTCGTTGATTGACATTTCGCTCTAATCCCTCATAAAGCAGTTGTGTTCCCGTTTAACTGACAGGACAGTGGCAGCAGAGGCGGATTTATCTGAAAGCCAAGCAGTTTTACCTGAACCGCACAACCGTTACTGTCAAACCCAAGCTCAGTTTGGCCCTCTGGGGAAAACACAAGCCATTTAGAGCCGTTTCCAGCTGTGTTGTCCTGTACTGACTTGTGTTAACAGTCGAAACATTGAGATGTTCTGAAGGTAGACTCAGGGCACGTTCCCACATCGGTGATTAATTCTTACACTTGTGCTTGTAGTACACTGGATGGGCTGAACGCTACATGTCCAGAAACAGATCATTTGAGAATGTGAAACTCTAGAATCCTGCTCAGAGCGGAAAACATTGATGTACCCTAAAGACTGCGATTTTGATCCCTGTAAATGAGCTATCAAATGTACAATGTGCCCAAAACTGTGCAAAACATCTCTTGAGCAAAGTTTCTCTTCAAGTTGTGCCAGGCTCACATATTACACTTAATTATGGTCTTTATTAGTATTGCTGATTGTTAGGGATCGGAACAAACGTTCATTAACCTCATTCTGAAACGTTTTATTGTTGAGAAGTGTTCTGTTACTTTTTAGGCTATCAATTATTTAAAAAAAAATAATTATTTGATCAATAAAGCAGGTGATAAGTCTCAAAGTCTTATATGTAAGGAGGAGGGACCTGACTGAGCCTATATCTATATACAAGAATATCATAGAGACTTGGGCGTGGACTTTTTTTTTTAGTTGGGCCAATAAACAGCAACCTAGCAACCACCCAAAACAACCTAGCAACCACCTAACATTAGAGTATGTCGACCTAGGACATCAAACGAGCGTGGAAATCCTGTTTTCCATGATATGACTCTTTTATAAGCAACTCTTCCTCATACTTCCCCCTATAGTCTGTTAGGGTGAAATAAAGGTTTGAGCATGCCTCTCTCTCTGACCTCACCCTCTGTCAGGAGCTGTTGGGATCAAGTGTGTTGCCATGGCTCCCACAAACCCTCCGTCCCTAGAGATCCATGTGTAGAGGTGACGGGAGTTTTCAACACTCCTGAGAGAAAACCTAAGCTGGAGGCCTCTTTTAAAGGAATAGTTCAAGCAAAAATTCGAAATATATACATTCACTTACCCTTGTTGTGTTCTTTCTCCATGCAGTTACGATGGGAACTGAAGCTTTTGCAAAAGCATCTATAGTACAACTTTATGACTGCATTCCAAATCTTTTAAGGCTA
Organism: Rhinichthys osculus; assembly: GCA_029959095.1. Taxonomy (NCBI): domain Eukaryota; kingdom Metazoa; phylum Chordata; class Actinopteri; order Cypriniformes; family Leuciscidae; genus Rhinichthys; species Rhinichthys osculus. Next base: position 24,212,868 of record JARWKJ010000013.1, on the reverse strand, counting down.
AACCAAGTAAAAGATTTAAAGTAAAGTTTTAAAAGGTCAAGCTGATTTCAGTGAAGCATCATCCAGATTTGCTTCAACAAATGCACACTGAATTCGTTAAAACCAAATTGTGCCTGTGAAAGCTATAAACGTTGTTTTATCAACGAGTTCACAAAAGGTATTATGCAAATTGGGTTAGCACATTTTATTTTGCATTAACGTGCCTAATTTCTATAGAAAAGAGTTAAGAACAATGACAATGACGAATTTAAATCTGCATAGCACTACTTTAGACAGGGTAGACATTATTGGAATTGAATCAGATAAGTGGGGGGGGAAATATGGCTGTCAATAGATAATAATTTTGTATTGTGATTAATCGCAACATGTTGTACGATTAATCGTGATTAATCGCACACTTAACGTGAAATTAAACATATGCCATTTATCTTGTTCAACACGTTCATTTTGTCATCATTTGTTGCGATACCGAACAGGACCACATGTTTGGGCATCAATATAATGTAATCCCATATAGTATAATAAGATCATCTAACTGCGTGACGTAAATTACATTAATGAGCAATTTCACGTGCTTCAGTAATTTATTTGCGTTCAATTATTTTTACGCGTTAAGGATTTTGAATGAATCGCGTGCATTGACGCGTTAACGTTGACAGACGTAGAAAAAAAACAATATTCAATGTTTCAAACAATGCACTGTACATCGCAGCCTCGTTTTCATTCACATCAAATAAAAAATGGCGCCTAATAAAATTGATTAAATACTTAAATATTGTATAAATATATGTGGGTACGTAAGGAATATTTGTGGTTTGATGACTGTTCAAATACAGTATTTGAACTCTCGAGAGGAGCTTGTTCCGATTAGAATTGTTGTGGCACCAATTCAGACCTGTGAGAAACCCTCATTTCTCCAACATCTGGGCTGATGTACCAACTTTGTCATGAAACCAGATCCCACATCTGCTGTGCTGAATAGAATCACCTGCATTAATCCGTCTCACTGCCATATCACATAGGGGAGAGGTTTGGGTGAACAGCAATGAAAAAAATCACCAAAAAAAAAAATCACAAACAGTGTTTTAATGTGCAGATGGATGTTGAGGAAGCAGCCTGAGGTGTAAACCTCACACAAGTAGACACCTGCCTGTGTCAGAAGCCAGGGGACACATGGTATGCAGCCAGACGCTGAGATCCAGTACTGAGAGTTAGCGAAACACTGGTAGCTAATATTTTTGTTAAACAGTTAAAGGAGAACTCCGGCGCAAAATGAACCTTTGGTCTAATAAAACATTGGTACCTAGTCAACCGTTCTCTGAGATTTGTTTTCATGATAATCGAATGTAAAGAGTTTTATCTCTAAAAACTGTTTAGCATATAACACTAGTAATGGGGGCATTTAATAATCGCTAGTTAATACCACTAACAAGGCTCAAAATAGCCCCACACGAACACAGTAACATAATGAGGGTTTGACGAACGAAGCATTGAGAACTTTGTAAGTGTACAGACCGTTTAATAAGAAGATATTTTATAAAGACAGTCCACTTCGTGTATACAGACGGGAGCCATCTTTGGAAAACAGTCTCGACTAGTCAAACCACGAACGACGTGCTAAGTGAGCTGAACTGTATGAAGTTCAGTGAACTTCTGAACTGTATGAATGGCGTTCGTGGTTTGACTAGTCGAGACTGTTTTCCAAAGATGGCTCCTGTCTGTATACACGAAGTGGACTGTCTTTATCTTTATCTTCTTATTAAACCGTCTGTACACTTACAACTTTCTCAATGCTTCGTTTTGCATGTAGGGACCCTCATTATGTTACTGTGTTAGTGTGGGGCTATTTTGAGCCTTGTTAGTGGTATTAACTAGCGATTTCTTTTTACTTATTAAATGCCCCCATTACTAGCGTTATCCGCTAAACAGTTTTTAGAGATAAAACTCTTTACATTCGATTATCATGAAAACAAATCTCAGAGAACGGTTGACTAGGTACCAATGTTTTATTAGACCAAAGGTTCATTTTGCGCCGGAGTTCTCCTTTAATTTGTGTCGTACAGGACCTCCAGTCTTCATAAAAACAGTGTGGCTGTACCTGCCCAAACAGCAATCTCACCTGCGCCTGAGGTGCATGTTCTGAACCCCGCTTGTTTTCTGTTCTGCCAGTACCGTGCGGCACGTATCCAAAACCACCAGAGATCTGGAACTGCCCCCAACAATCCCCTTTGCTGGTGCGGTGACTGCCTCACCAGAGCGATTTATAGAGCTCTGCTGTTTTCACAGAGAAAGAACAGAGGAGAAGTCGATTAACAAGTTCAAAGCGGGATTAGCGATATTTAGGCTAATAGGTTTTAGTCATCAAAAGTTGTACGTCAGCTGTCTGAATTCCACGGTTTTGTTGGAAAGGTTTCATTTTTTTTTTTTTTTGTAAATTGGAAATTTTCATGTACTTTTCATGCATTTCAGAAAGTCTATGTTTGATAATTATCATTCACAGGTGTGGTAAATAGCAAAACTTAGGGGGATTCTGGGTAATGGCGACTTGTCTCAACACAGAAGTCTTTGTTTAGGTCTGTCGGTCATTTTACACCACGCAAAAGAGCAAACGAGGCTAATCTGACTCGAATTGCACCCGGACGCACGAGGGTTTAACACTCATACAAACCCTTAGGAAAGAAACAGATGTAAGATCTATCTCAACTCTTTATCTGAGATAGCAATTAGTTTTAAGGAGAGCAAATGGAGATTTTGCTGAAGTCTCTTGCTTCTCAGACTTTTCTCTTTAGAAAGAAAAGGGGCCGTTTACACCACATCGTTCTCAATTAAAAACGGAAAACTCTTATGCGTTTTGGACATTCATTTACACAACAACAGCGCTTTGAGGACCTGAAAACGCAAACTTTTATGAACGTGTTTTAAAGTGCAAGGTTTTGATGTAACTCCTCCATTGTAAACTACAAAAATTTGAATTTGTGAAACCGGTGACGTAGTGTTTTATTGGAAAGTGACATCGCCAACTACTGGCTTGGCATGAATAATACAGCGTTTTTAGTCTTTTTCGCGGATCTTTGTGAACAGGGATCATTTTGACAACATTGTTGTCTGTATGCGAAAAGCGCAAAGGAAAACCGTTTATGTTTTTAGTGTATCATTGTCGTGTAAACGTACCCATGACACAAACTGAGAGCTCCATAAAGTCTCCTGAGCTTTAAGCATATGAGCAACATATATTTTTTTTCTGGGTATATACCTTTAAACTACCACAAAAACATTGCATTGGAAAGCTAGTCAGCGTAAATCACAATTTGTCCCCTATTTTACCTCCGTAATATGTCACATTTCTGAGATAAAGAAGAAAATGGGTTGGAATCATTTGGATTGGACTGAATTATAAAAAAAAAAAATGGGTGTAACTGTCCAGAATAGAGCCAGACTGAAAGACAGAGTTTGCTAAAAACAAGTATTTGGCTATTGGTTAACATTATCCAATAGCCTGCATGACCTCGATGATGTCAGCAGAAAAGGAAAGTCGTTTCACTGTAAGTTGAAGATTATTACATTTTGATGAAACATTGCAAACACTTGTTTTTGGAATAAGATGCCCCAATTAATCATTCACAAACCCAGGATTGTGTATTTAGAAAGAAAATAGTTTTGAAGTCATGTTCATGCTCACTCTGCTAATGTAACAATACATTCAGTCTCATTCAATAAATCATGAACCGTGTCTTATCACTGCTGCCTGTGATTTTTCGGATGGCAGCTTTCTAAAAAACAGTGGTTTCCTGCAGCGTTTGGAAAGGTGGAGTGTTGCTATTCTACTCCACTGATTAAGAGGTCAGATAAATGAGTTGGTGAAATCAAATAGCATGAAGCTCAACTCCTAAATCAAAGGCAACAGGGAGAACATACTTGAACTGGTCTGTTGTTGACCGTGTTGTGCTGTACGGTACAAGGCACACAGTTATTGTGCTCCATGTCAGGTGGTATACTTTTTTTTTTATATACAAGCCTCCTCACTCAATGAGTCTCATTTGTTAAAGCCATTCTTTCAGTTCAATCCAATGCCACAGTTTATATAAGAATGGCTGCATGAAAATATACATATAAATCTACATATAATGGAATTCTTAATTATGTTGTAAATTTTAATTTGTTAAATGCAAACCTTAAATATTTAGAAGCCATATAAGTATACAAAGTGAGTGTATTCAAGTGGTTCCAGATTATGAGCCAGATATGTGTTGAAAGCACCCAGCATGACCAGAGATATCCATCTGAATAACACCTCACACCCTCATATCCTGCTGGAAACAGGCCAGATGAATGCACCAAAATACACCTAAAACAGTGTGTTTCCTTTGGTTTGGGCTTGGAGTTGAAAGACAGACTCCTTTTTTTAAAGATCTTTGAAGCTGCTTTTGTCTACTGGTCCCCTCATGGGATTTGTGTCCTTTCAGAATTCCCATTCTGTTCACACTTCATTTCCATGAGAAACTGATTAAATATGCCCACGGACAGACAGACAGACAGACAGACAGACAGACAGACAGAGAAAACTAGAAAAGAAACTTAAATGTATCATTTTGGGTGTTTTCAACTGTGTGGCCTTATTGTTTTTAGAATATCCATTAAAAAAAAAATCCATTAAAACATACTTTTCACACTCTTTTTGTTGGCAGTTTATTTAATTATTCTGCTAATAATTCCAATATTGTATGTAAGTGCATATGATATAACAAGGGTAATTATGAGGGCATAGGAATAAAATAAAATAAAATAAATAATGTGCATGGATGAATCATTTATAATAAACACTGCAACATTCTGTAAAAATTGAATTGTCAATTTAGATTTTTATTGATGACTGAACATTCTTTGTTAGAAAAAAATATATAATGAAATATCTTTTTTTTAGTCTTGCTAATTTCCTAGCTATAATTATATGGATCCTAAATACAAACAATATTTAATATAATAATATTAAACAAGATAACATGTTCCTACTTTTTTCCATAATTTGACAACATTGATTTGGAAATGTAATTCTGTTAAAAAATTCTGTTCACAATTGATATTTACCTTAAGTTTTTTTTTATTTCCACAAATCACATTTCTCATATTTCATCCATTCAATGCAACTTTGAAAATAAACTTTATAAGCATGTAATATGACATGTAAATGGATTTGATCTTCATCTAGTAAAATAAAAAGTTGTAATTAACCCCTGAGATTTTACAGTGTCAGTAGTTATTCATACAAAGTTCTGTAATGAAACTCTAGATGGCGCAGGCTGATAGGTCATTAACTCCATTACATCATCTCTATAGGGCACAGCTGATTGGTTCCTGCTGTATCATGAGCCAATGAGCTCGCTCCTTAACCTTCAAATACTTGGTCAGAATTTGCTGTAGCAGTTTCAGAAACTCTCCTCCTTCCCCAGCTCCACCTGTATAGATATGCTAAGGGTAATTAATGTACGCTATATTGCTCAAAGCAGTGTGTCATTGTATTGGCAGTAGCAAGTCCCGTACTTGCTCTTCAGCAGCAATAACAGCAGCGTAGCAGATCTATTCCGCCAAGACCCAACATATCAACATTGTCATATACATTACCATGCCAAACACTCTGAGAGTTGTCATGACAGATATAGCAACAGGAAGGCAATAGACTCAAATTGTGCCATGTTTAGACGGCACCTAATGGAAAGTGTGAGTGTTTTTGTAGTAGGAAAGAGACATTTCTCTAGGAGTGGCAGTGATAGTTTAGATAAAACTGCTGTGCAGTGGAAAGTGTGCCATGCTGGGAGTGACCGCTTACACACAACACAACCTTTTCTTTCCGACTGTCACTTTCTTGCTGTGCTTTACACAATCAGACAGGTGGCCCACATAGAGTATGATCTAGGTGCTTTGAGCCAACACATGCCATGTAGATATATCTCCTTTAAACAGCTTTGATCCGTGAGCGCATGCATTCATGCATGTGCGCACAGGATTCTGTGAACATCCAGAATCATATCAACATACTCATGAAACAGACTTCTGAAATTAGATTTGGCACACATTTCAGGCCATAAAACATAAAACTACATCTTGAATGGGTCCAAGATTTTATTCAACTGCTATGTACCCTTGTGAAAAAGAAGTACACTTTAGCAAGAGTACTTATTTTTGAAATAATATACTTTAAATATACTTAAGTGTGACCTGAATGCAATGTTCTTGGACACTTAACTGCAAAATGAAACTGTTTCATTAATTTTAGAGTGCTTTTTTGACTCACAAAAGCCAGACTTAGATACATTTTCATATGCAATTTCATAATTGCATTTATTGACTTAGAAATTATGGCTAAAGTGTACTGCTAAAAAATATGGACAAATATTTATGGTAAACTTTGAAACTATTGAAACCGTGTATTCAAATATATTTGTAACTGCACATTTGTAATGATGAAATTACAATTTTGTACATTTAAAATATATTTACTTAATATCGTAATATTGAATAACACTGTTTAAATTCAAATCAAGTGCTTAGCCTTTAAATGTTCTTTAGTATGTTAGTCAACACATAAATATAAGTGTTGTTCTATAAAGCATGACAAAAGATTATTAAAAAGTAATTATTTTAAATGTACCTTAAAGTAAAACTTATTTGCCAATTACACTTTTTAAACATGTAGCCTACTTAAGTGTGTTAACAACTTAAGTATTCATTACTTCAATGAGCTCATTGTTTCTGCATTAAATTATTACACAGTTTAAATGAATTTTTCACTAACTGTGATTTTGTATATGTACATATATGAAATACATAACTTAGACAGTTAGCACTGATAACAGATCACTCTAAATTGTAATGTGGACTCTGTCTACATTAGAGTCTACATTATAATCTGTATTGTAAAAAGCGCTATATAAATAAAGGTGACTTGACTTGACTTGACTCTGCATTTTCTGTAAAGCTGAAATATTTGTTAAAGTGTACTCGTATTTCATTATTATATTATCTGCTTTTAAAGTTTTTAAAAAACAAATATGTCATTTTGTAAATTTGAAGAAAACATTAAATGAAATTAAGCACACTTTTCCCACAAGGGTAGTATAACGTTTATAACAAAACGTTGCTAGTTTTGCATGTACAAACAACACTCGCATTGTCTTTAAAAACTGTAGAAATCTAGTTTCAAAATGTGCTTATGAATCTGTGCTCATCATGTTTATGATTATTCCTTTAACTTTTTTTCAATTCCGTCTCTTTTCAGCCGAAGATAAGTCATTTGGGGTTGCCTCAAGGGCCGTCGGGTGAGAAGGTGGCAGTAGTCGCTGTGGACGACTGTGACATCGCCATGGCCGTGCGGTTCGGCAGTCTGATTGCCAACTACTCCTGCGCTGCCCAGGGCACTCAGACCGGACAGAAGAAGTGAGTTTATCCATCTCTCTGTAAACCCAACAAGAAAGTTGTTCTCATCATTCTCTTGAAAATTAGTCGTAATTGTCGATAATTACACTTTCGTGTTCCCTCTCACACCCCTGCACAGTCCTCCAGGACACATGTCCACATGTCTTTCTTTTGTTAAAAGATATTCTCATGCTTTTAGGTGCCAATTGCAGCGTCAGATATTATTTCATGCTGGAACAAGGCTGTGCATTAAAACACATCAAAGAAAGAACAACAACAGATAAATGCAAAGGTTTAACCTGTCGCTCCAGTCTTATATGCACTGACCTGTTTTATAGCATGGCAATATTCCACATGAGATTGACAAGTTGGTTGGGGAAGGTCACGCCCCCTGTCACCTGTCTGGCTTCTCTCTTGTAAAGCTTTGCATGTACTACGCTGATCATGAAATACACGCGCACTGTATGCATACAGAAGCCTTTCAAAGTATATTCCATTTGATAGCGTGTACAAACACAAGCAACCAACACATTTGCAAAAATGCCTTTGGGCCCTATTTTCTGCACCGCAAGTGCACTTAGGGCGTGTCCGAATCCACTTTTGCTAGTTTAACGGCGGGAAAAATGGTCAGCGCTCCTTGCGCATGGTCTAAAAGGGTTGTGCCTGTTCTCTTAATGAGTAATGGTTGTGTTTTGGGCGTAACGTGCAATAAACCAATCAGAGTTTTATCTCCCATTCCCTTTAAAAGCCAGTTGCACTCGCGCCATGGCGGATTCGCTATTTACATGGCGGAATTTGCAAGCGGAAAAACTGAACGCTTCTCTAGCGAAGAAACGGATCTGCTCGTGCGCGAGGTTAAAGCACGCAAGCAGAACATCTACGGGACAAGCCGGATTCCACCATATCTTTTACATTGTAAATGTTTGTTTGCTTTGTTTCTCTAGTAGTTTGTTGTTTTGTCTCTTCCGATTCATTATCGTCTGTGAAACAACCATCTGGGCTAGTGTTGCCACCTTGTGGACCAACTAATTGGTGCAAAGTTACGCGGCTAGAAAAACTCTGCATACTATTCTGATGACGACATTTATGGTATAAAAGAAGACAGTATAAAGCAGGGTAGCTTACTAGATTGTGAAACAGAGCTATTGATGCCATTGACTTTTTCCACCTTAGAAACATTGCTAAGCTACGTAATATGCAGAAAAGTTAGTTCATGCATTCATGACCTCTAGACTAGATTACTGTAATGCTTTATTAGCTGGTTGTCCTGCATCTTCAATAAACAAGCTACAGTTAGTCCAAAATGCAGCCGCTAGAGTTCTTACTAGATCAAGAAAATATGATCATATAACACCGATTCTATCATCACTTGATTGGTTACCTATAAAGTTCCGTATTAATTACAAGGTATAGCTTTTGACTTATAAAGCTCTGAATGGTTTAGCTCCAGTCTATTTAACGGATCTTTTATCGCCCTATAATCCATCGCACTCTTTAAGATCACTAAATTCGAGGCTTCTGGTCATTCCTAGGATATCCAGATCCACAAAAGGAGGGAGAGCATTTTCACATTTAGCTCCGAAGCTCTGGAATAGCCTTCCTGATATTGTTCGTTGCTCAGACTCGTTCTCCCAGTTTAAAACTAGACTAAAAACGCATCTATTTAGCCAGGCATTCATATAAAAATTTTAATCTTACAGTTACTGTAAATTCGGCCTCTACTTCATAAACGCCAGAGGAGAACTGGCCCTGACTGAGCCTGGGTTCTCCCAAGGTTTTTTTTTCTCCATTGGGTCATCTGATGGAGTTTTAGGACACCATCGGGTCACTTGATGAAGTTTTTCGGTTCCTTGCCACTGTTGCCTTTGGCTTGCTCAGTTGGGGATATTCAAATTAAATGACCCATCATACCACTGATCAGCTCTACCAAACTTGGATGTCTTTTTCCAGTAATAAACAAACACTGTTAAGTTGTTTAGATTGATACTGTGAAGCAGCTTTGATACAATCTGTATTGTGAAAAGCGCTATATAAATATATTTGACTTGATTTGACTTGTTGGAGAGTTTGGTGGGACATTTCAATATTTCTCTTCTCTCTTCAGGTCTTTGGATCTCACTGGGCCTCTTCTGCTTGGCGGGGTGCCCAACCTTCCAGAAGATTTCCCCATACGGAACCGGGACTTTGTGGGCTGCATGAGGAACCTAACGATTGACAGTAAACCCATAGACATGGCCAGTTACATCGCCAACAACGGCACCAATGAAGGTCTGACATGAATCACAGCATATTTCGAAACGATAGTTTAGCTAACTTCTTCTTGTATTATTGTTGTACCTCATTCAAAATAATAGCGATATATATTTATTGTTCTGTCAGGCTGTCCAGCGAAGAAGGACTTCTGCTCCGAGGGTTTGTGTCAGCACGGCAGTCAGTGTGAAAATAGGTGGAACACGTACTTTTGTGACTGTCCTGAAGGCTGGGGCGGCAAGAACTGCGATCAGGGTAGGTGGGCCTATTTGGTAGCGTGCCAGTGCACGTGAATGCGCATGCATACATGCGTCGAGGACGTGTTTGTTATTCTGAACAAGGCGTTGATTGCTCGTGAACTTTAAGGAAGCAGGCAGTGGCGTTAATGCGGCAGTGCTTCCTGAAAGGAAAATGTCTCCGCCGATAAGCATCAGTCAGGATCTGCTCCACTCTCCTTTTCTGCCTCATATCAACCTTAGGGATACACACTCCACATACTCTGAGCAATATGCGAGTTGAGTTGCCAATGCATTTCCCATAATGCCTCTACTCTGCACAACAATTGCCAACAATATCAAAGCTTTGGTTCTACAACCTGTTGTTGTGGCCTTGTGGGTCAAACCAAACAAAAAAACCTGATGTAATTTCGGTTCAGAGTTTCACGAAAGATAAACCCTCAGATGATTAATTGTTTTGTTCCAAAACCTAGTGGGCCACCTTGCTGCCTACTATCAGCTACCTTTTAAGGCAGCCAAACCAAAACACTCACTCTACTCCACACCCCTCAAAAATAGCCCTCATATAAAAAGTTTGATGTTAGCATGTTGCTAAGCTAATGCCTTGAAACTCTAATAAGATTAGAAAAGACAAAACACATATGTTGGGAAAAAGTCGATTTTTTAATTATATTTAATTATTTTTTATTGATACTTCTCGCTAATTGATGAAAAAAAAGGTACATTTATAATCAGTTGATTTGTGCTAACATGATGCTTAGGTAACAATATAGTATTCTTATAAGCATACACAGCACACACAAATGCTGGCTGAAATAATCCAAATTTAAACGATTTTCGGGGTGTCACAATATACCAGTATTGATGATAACGTAATATTTAAACATGAATTATTGCTATATGCAAATACTACACATACTGCACAATAATATCGTAAATAATCTAGTGCTAAGCTGTCTGTTCACCTCCCTACAGTTATTTTAAGTGTGACTAGCCAAAAAAAAAGAGAAAACAAAATAATAAGTCATTAGCTTTTGCAACGTAGTTTATGGATTGAAATTACTGTTCCCAGGTTCGCTCACAATTACAGGAATCACAGAACCTTCTGTTCTTACCTCATTCTTTGGTGGATTTAAAAAGTCAGCACTCTTGCGCAATGAAAAACATGTTTGTCAGTTTACAGGCTAATAAATTCGCCACATTTGCCATCTTTGGCAGTCAATACTCAATGCATGATACTCAACAGGACTTTACACACCACTATAACAACTCTACTGTGATTAATTGACTGGTGTGTATGAAAGTGGGTGTGTTTGCATGTGTTTGAACAACCCAAATGATAGTGTACCTGACATCCCCAGTGGTTGTTTTTTTGTTGCGGTTGGACGTTCTGTAAGGCTAGAGGCGCCCGACCGAGAGGGGATAGTGTGAATCACGCTGGTCTCTTTCAGGTCCCTCCACGGGCCTGTTGGGGCAGCGCTCCAGTATATAACCTGTATCCTCAAGTCATGTCATCATCTAACAACAACCTTGTTGACTGAAACTGCCTTCTTCAATTTAATATTCTGGCAGAGAAGCGTGTCTGCCAGGAAAGGGTGTTATTTTTGATGCTGATTGGATGGATGCCTGAAGTAGCCTTGATTTTGCGGTTTGTTTTCGTTATTAGATAGCTCTGTTTTGGAGCGAATGGCTCATTTCCAAGGCGAGCAAAGCGTAATTTAGATATTTTCACCTCTACACTTCTGCCATAGCACAGATAGAGTGTCCATCTCTAGTAAAACACGTAATTCTGCCCACGATGGCTGGCAGTTCCTTGGTGACTTCTCAAAATTCAGTCACGTCAGGCAATATGATACTTTAGTTCATTATGCCTCTTTAAATTTCAGAAATTTGTAACATTTTTCTGAGATTTATGGATCAAGCTTAAAGTATGTAGGTGTTGTTTTTTTTTTTTAAGAAAATGTGGGTGGCGCTTGCCTGAGCAAAACTTGCCAGCATAATACATTGTGGGTGGTTGTCGGAGAATTATTGAATCTAAAGACACCAAACAAGCACATATACTATGGATATAGAAATCATTTACTCACTTATTCATTCGTTTATTCATTTAATCATTCACCATCTTTCTCTGGTCATTCCAGTGTCTGAAGAAATGTCCCATTTATACATGTAACTCAAACACAAAGCATAGTACTAGCAACGCCAAGGTCATGTGTTTGATTCCCAGTGTATGTGTGATAAAAATTATACCTTGACTTCATTGTTAATCACATTGGATAAAGCGGTCAAAGGATAAACGTAAATGTAATATTACTGAGGGTAGAGTTTATCCAGTCTCTTGTGTCATTTCTTTAATAACTCTCTGCTGTGATGTGTGGTAATATTGATTCATCATAGGAGTTGTAGAGTTTGCTAGAGTAGGGATTCTTCACGCAATTTCTGCCAGTGATCAGGGCTCATTGAGTTCTCAAGTCCTCACTTGACTGTGTGACTCTACAGTAGCGTTTCCATATGATCACACTTCTGCTATGCGATTTGCCCGCACACAAATCAAACGGTAGAAGGGAGTGCAGCACTGATAAGTCTTGGTTTGTTCAAGGCTTCTCCACTCCTTTAAACTGCAGGAGTTTTTAATAGATGTTATGACTTCATTGTCAAGATACTGTTGATTGAACTTCCAATATGTGGCCCAAAGCCACAAGACTCTGAAAACGGCATAATTAAACAATTTTGTGACCGATTTTTCATTTCCATTTTTATTTTTGACTTTTTTGGTCCATTTTTTTAAGAACTTCATAGTGAGGACAAGGAAAAGGTAGAATATGATCAGCAAAGTTGAGACCCAAATTCAAAGTCCCATCACCCACAAGGTCTCATTGTGCCAGTGAATGTGCAAATAAAGGCAAAATTGTGTGTGCAATTTTCCAATATCAATAGCGTAGAGATGTATGAAGCACTGCTCACACAGGCGTTCATTTCAAACCCAGCAGATTTCTGTTGGCCAGCATGGAGAATTCGCATGACCAACTTGAACGTGAGCCAAATCGGCGTGAAACCAATTGCACCAATTCCTATTGGAACGACTGGATTTCGTCCGTGAAATGCATATACTATATATATATATATATATGCCATTGGTCTAGCAGTCTTATATACTGTAGTCCGGAAGAAATCCAGTTTTGCCAGTACTTATATATATATACATGCTAAAATATGTATTTTTATGCAGTCAGTCACAATCCATTTCTTTCTTTCTTGCAGTCATGCCTTCACCGCAGCACTTTGATGGTCGTGCCATGGTGTCATGGAATGACCCTGATATCACCATCGCTGTGCCCTGGTACATCGGCCTAATGTTCCGCACCAGACAGACCAGTGGAACCACAACCCTAATGCAGGTCAACGCTGGGGATACGTCTCAAATCAACCTTCTGGTAAGTGTACAAATGTTACACAGCACACTGTACCATTATATAGAGTAAATATTTCATTTGAAACCATTTCCTCTAAGATAAGGGACAAGTATGTGCGGTTTGAAGTGCTTCTGGGAGAGGAGAAAGTGGCCACGCTGGATTTCCCGGAGGTCCGAGTGAATGACGGGGAATGGCATCACCTCCTCGTGGAGCTGAGGAGCAGCAAAGATGGGAAGGACATTAAGTACATGGCACAGGTGTTCCTGGACTACGACATGTTCAAGGTCAGTTCTGTGGTACGACCGTCTTAACAAGTCCTTAAGATGAAACCTGTTTACTGACATCCTTGCATGTTTTACAGAAGTCAGCAGAGATTGGAAATGTACTGCCTGGACTCAAGCTGAGGAGTCTGTTCATCGGTGGGCTTCAGGGAGCGAGTAGCAGCGTCCAGCAGGGCTTTCAGGGATGCATGCAGGTGAGGCCAAGGGAAAGCCTTTGAATCTTTCACCTAGAATGAGACAGTAGCAGTTTCTTGGCAAAACAGCTGTACGGGATTGAAAAAAAAAAATTATGTAAGTGATTGTTTTGTATATAAAATGGGACCGAGTCATTTATCTGTTTATTTTTTCAATTATTATTTTAGCTTGATAATTATTAATTATTAACACTTAAGTTTACAAATCAATTAACATATGTACTGACATATCGCTTATTGACTAGACTAACTGATATAAATATTATAATTAAACTTTATTTGGAGTACTTCTTTATTGCACAATACACATCTAATATTAAGCCAAAAATGTGCTTAATGTCAGTATGTCACTATTAGTAAGGATAGTATGAGCTCTGTAAAATATCAGTCTTTAAATGCAAGATATTTAAAGTGTACTTAAAGTATACTTGCAATAATTCCACTTTAGCACAGTCAAGTATACTTAAGTATATCTTTAGTTGGACCTCTGCACTATTTCCGAATATCTAAAGTGCATTAAGTACAAAATTAGTTGTTCCAGTTTAGCAGACTATACGTGCACCAATTTAGTATAACAAAAGTAAAAATGCAGGGTATTTATATACATACATATATATGTATAAGTACATACACGTGTAAATGTAGTGTTGTAGTATTTAGCATAAAATAAATGTATTTCGAATCAATTAGAGTATATATATTTTTCACTAGGGTACATATAAATCTCCAACCAGAATAAAAAAAAAAACAGAGTCTGAGTAATTATGATTACCCTGAAGAAAACTGTCTGAAGATTAAGTTCGCTACAAGTTTGCGCTTGTCAATTTACTAGTATTTGCGCCATTATTTAACACCCAAAAAAAGCACGTCTTAAACCAGACGCTAATTTGCGCTGGTCTTGGTAGATTGCGTTGGTCATTATGGAAATTATGGAAATCACCCACTTGGGTTTTCGCTCTCACGCTAATTCGCCCTGTTTAGTAAATCTGACCGTAAGTGTAAGGTGACTGACTTTATGTAAACGTGTCCCAGGGGGTCAGGATGGGGGAGACCGCCACCAACACAGCTAACATCAACATGCAGCAGGCGCTAAAGATCCACGTGGAGGAAGGCTGTGATGTAGCCAACCCCTGCGACTCCAACATCTGCCCCGAGAACAGCGACTGCACAGACGACTGGAACGCACACACCTGCGCCTGTGACCCCGGTACTGACACCTGCATCACATTCCCTGCCATTGGACAGATGCATCTCATTTGAGTTCACACAGGTTAATCAAATTCTCTTTCTCTCTTTCTGTCACTCACAGGTTTCTTTGGAAAAGATTGTGTTGATGCGTGTCACCTGAACCCGTGTGAGCATTTGTCCACGTGTGTTCGTAAGCCGAGCTCCTCTCACGGCTACACTTGCGAGTGCAGTCAGGACTACTATGGGCAGTACTGTGAAAACAAGTAAGTCGCTTCCCAGCTAACAGGAAACGTTCTGGCAAGGTTCATTTGTTTATCGTTCGTTCATAGTTATCTGGTCTTTAATAGCGCTCTCAAAACGTTAGCACAAGATCTTTATTCATACATCGTTCATTTTAAACATTACTACTCATTACTTGTTTCAAAACGTTCAACAATCAAAAAGTAGTGTTCCAATAATGTTTGTAAAATGAGCAAATGGAATGTTACCTTAACCCTATTAGTGTCACCCCACTTTTTTTGAATATACATGAAAATGCACATTTCAAACTTAAATGGTTGTAATTCAAGAATGCTTTGGAATATTGATTGGTCTCGTTTTAAAGAAGACATTTGGCAGATTTTTGTAGAAGTGAAATAAATTAAGAAAGTGAAAGAGAAAAAAAGTTATAGACGTTTGAGTTTATGAAAATGTACAATGTAAAACATGTAATTATTCATATTTTTATATAACATTTATATTTTCAAAACCTGGGCGACTCTTAAACTGCAAAAAAATCAAAGTCAAAAATCTGAACAAGTTGTGTTTAAAATTTTAGGTTGATATCTCAAAAAATGAGCTTTCAGTAAGATTTTGTTTGGGCGCAGTACCGAACTTTTTCACTAGATGACAACCAGACTCCATTACTGCCCATATAAGGGCGCCTCCATTTCCATATGTGTTTTGAGTGATATGAACCATTATTTCCACAATTTTCATACAATTTATGAAGTAGACATCCTATTCAGAAGTAATATGAGAAGTTTGGCAGATTTTGATATGAATTCAACCTCTAAGAAACACAAAAAGAACACGAATGTGCGTTATAGCTTCCTGCCACATCACAAATGGTGTATCTATCATTTTTTTCTTTATATTTAAAAAGATTTCAGACCTTGTTTTCTAAAATAATTGAATGGATGCTATCTTTTGAACTCTTGGCATGAAAACAAACTGAGGTTTCTACCCTTCTTTCATGATTTTTCATGTTCATCGCTATTTCAAAATAAAGGTCTAAACACGCCTTAGGAGTATGAAAATATTCTTGTTGCAAATTGATAAATTATGGCTCCTCTGTTATTCATTTTGAAAATCAATCACCAAATATGGAAACTAGAGATTGTAAGCTTTCAAATGATATATAGTTTGTCAAGATTAGTTTAGGTTTAGTATAGGATATTACTGTTTTAAAAATGTAATTGATTTGGGCCCACCGGTGGGCCGGTAATGTTTTTGCTAAAATTCTCATAAACATGAAAAAAAAAAAGTCTTTACATTTTTTTTAAAACAAGACTTTTTGAACGTTCTGAGAACATTAAGAAATAATTGAATGGGAACATTTTGAAAAAATATAAAAAAAAATGTTAGCTGGCTTGCTAGTCAAGTCTTTTGTTCCTGGTTCAACTGGTCAGTAATATTAGGCAGTCATGTCTAATAATAGATCTTGCATGGCACATTTCTGCAGCGTCAGGTCTTGAAAAGCTAATTATATTGTGATAATGACTGGCTGACTGTACATTATAGCTTACTTAATATCAGGATGGATATGAAGCTGTTGCATTCTTAATGGAATTGAAACGCTGCAATGAGTTTTTACACTAAAACTGTTTTTTTCCCCACTCAAACACATTGAAATTTCCGAAGTATTACATGTTGACTTGGATTTCAGATGTCTTGGAGTTGAGATGTCTTGGAGTTGAGCAAAATTGCTTTGTGCGAGATGTTCACATTCACGACAATCGTGCAGTGTAGCAGTGTAAATGATTTGCATTATGGATGTCATCTTCATTCCAATGGTTTGTGTGGGTGTGTCTGTCATTGTGTTGGCTCTTCTCCACAAAGCGGCGGGAAAACAACAAAATACACCCTGTCACAAGTCTGCACAAGATCCGCAGAATTGTCCTTTTTATTATAATCCCTTTTATTTTCATATTTAATCTGCTAAACACCTCTGATCAGCAATGAATTCCTGTCTCAGCAGTCACACGTGGGACGTCTTTTCCTTTTGCTTCCTCTCTCACTCTGTTGACATGACTGTCCCCTATTAGATTAAGACCCAAACACGCAGCTAGCACCTGATGTTGAGTTAATAAGCACCATGCGGCCCTGCAGTCTGCACTTTTTAAGGAGTTACAGAGAAGGAATGTTTCCTCGCCTTCAGTGTCCTGAAATAAGTCAACAATGGAAATATACTGACCTCCAACTGACCTTCTGCCGCACACTCTTGAATTGCTTTTCAGCACCAAATTTTGCAACAAAACATTTGCAATATCTTGGAACTGTAATAGCACATTAGCACACATAATAGCATAATAACACACACTTGACAAATTGCAAACGTGTGGTGCACAATACCAAACATTAATGTTACCATGAAAGCACTCAAATATGATCAATTATTAACATGGGCTTAGGCTTTTTCAATTTAGCTTAATTAGCCTAGCTTCTACCAAGTAAATGATGAATTTGCATTAAAATACACTGACTTTGATTGGACGCTCGGCCTTTGACGTCAACAACAGTGAATATGGCAAGCATATGTATAAGCTGATAAGCCTATTTATTTTGCTATTCCAATTATGCATGATTATATGGTTCATTGTGTTTTATTATTTGCATTTTGCACAAGTTTTAGAGTATGTTTGGTGACTGTATTTTCTAAATCACCTGATTTCTGTGTAAAGCATATGATAAACATACACCTGAAGAAAAGTCCTCGGCCACCCAAGAAAATGAGGTTCAAATTCGTTTACTTGGGCATTTGGTCTATATTTGCTTGTACAAACAGGCACAAGCCTGTTTCTCATCAGTTTCCTGCCTTCACTGTTGTGTTATTGCTTATCGTCAAAAGTCTGCCTACCCGGACATCTAATCTCTTGATCCCTACATAATGACAAATCCTGCCAGTGATTGATGAATGGTTGATCTTCTTGATTTATTGGTTCTCTGAGTGTAAAAGTGTTGAGATGTTGCCGGTTAAAGTGTGTCACTTTTCATTGTTCAGTAAAATGCAGTAAGCTGAAGCTGTTGCTTCTAGATCTAGGCAGGTGGAGCTGGGGGAGGTGGAGGGGTTCAGAGGTACTGATGCAGGACTAGCTTACAACAAACAATGAACCAGACTGTTTAAATGTTGGGCAAGCAACAATCTCATTGGCTGCAAGATCAACAGAGGCCAATCAGTCTTGCCAATCAGCTCAATTTACTTTTTTTTGTATTATGACATTAAATGAAGGAGAAACATTTCAGTAGAATAGGTTCTGAACCTTCTTTTCACCCAAATTTTTATTCTGTTCATATAATTTGTAATGAAAAACATTTTATTATATTACAAAAGAATTCTAAAAAGATGCAATTGCACTAGTGGTCTCAGACATTTTGAGCCCCACTGTAAATGAATGTCTTTTCTGCACACAGAGTGGAGAAACCATGTCCTCGTGGTTGGTGGGGCAGCCCCATGTGCGGTCCTTGCAACTGTGATGTCATCAAAGGTTTCAACCCCGACTGCAACAAGACTACTGGAGAATGTCGCTGCAAGGTATGAAAATGAATTTTTTTTTTAACAACATTCACCCAAACTGCTCTGAGCCTTTCAGTCTGGACTTGCTGTCCAAGCATTACAAAATGTCATAAAATGTCCCTTGACTATCGTTACAAAGTATCTCTTTCCCGCAGGACAACTACTATCGACCGACAGACGGTGATACCTGTTTCCCCTGTGACTGCTTCCATTTGGGTGCCACTTCACGCTCCTGCGACCCAGAGACGGGTCAATGCCCCTGCAAGGCGGGTGTTGTTGGGCGACAGTGCAACCGCTGCGACAACCCCTTCTCTGAAGTGACCAGCACGGGCTGTGAGGGTATGTACTCCTTCTGACCTGCTTTGAGCTTAAATGAAAGATGTGGTAATGTGCATCTTCACTAATGTAGTTCTAAGTGAGTATCGTAATGTTTCATATCTTCATCCTTCAGTTGTGTATGAGGGATGTCCAAGAGCCTTTGATGCTGGAATCTGGTGGCCCAGGACCAATTTTGGGCGTCCAGTTGCCATGAATTGCCCCAAGGGATCTATTGGTGAGTGCTGCAGGCCTTGTTATTGAATTGAATTGACACAATTAAATAATTGATACAAACTAAACAATGAAATCTTGGAAAAAAAGAGTCTGTATTAATGAGTAATATCTTTGAAAAATGCATGGTGTTACAATTATAAGCAATAAAATGCAATATGTCATGTAGTATAACCAATATGTCATTTTTAAAAAAAAATTCAAGACAACAATGAAACAGGAAATTATATCAAAGAGAGGAGTGTTAAAGTCAGTATGTCTCTAAAAATATCAGATAATCAAATTTTTAATGGAATGACAAGGTTATTTCAGGCTGTCAAATGGTAAAACTTCAGGAAACGTCCCAATATTCATAATTAAAAAATGGATATATATATATATTACATTTACATTTGGCAGACGCATTTTTACAAAGTTACAAAATGCAATTTCCTGGGAACCTAACTCATGACCTTGGCGTTATATATATATATATATATATATATATATATATAAATAAATGTAATTGTAAAAAAAATATATATTTTATTATATATGATCTGATATTTTTTGAGACATACTGACTTTAACACTCATCCATGATGGTCTACAGGGTCCTCTCTGTGATATCATTTCCTGTGTCATTGTTGTCTTGACAAAAAAAAAAATTGACTTGTTGGTTATACTACCTGACATTTGATTTGGTTTAGTTAGCTACAATGGTTTGTCTTTTAGTGTAAGACATTAAAGGGAAAAAAGAGTCTGAATCTTGTGCAAATGCCAGTGTTTTCAGTGTTTTTCTGTCGTTTGGCACTGCCCCACCCCACACTGACATTAGCCAGCTCTGTTAACAAAGAACTCTCATTGGCAGAACTATCCAGTTAGATCTTTTCATTGGTCGGGTAACCGAATGTTAATGAAGCCTCGTCTCTAGAGTATTGTGGGACATGGCTTGGCATCGCTTGTATAGACGCATTTACCAAAGTGCTTGTTGGAACAAGGTCTTGGTTTGAGAAACTTCTGAAACTGTACTTTCAGTAAAAGCATTTAATATTTTTGTAAGGTTTTTTTTATTAAAATGTATTTTATTTATTATATTATTCATCATATTGTTTTCTTACTGACGTTAGGTACTGCTGTCAGGCACTGCAGTGACGAGAAAGGCTGGCTTCCCCCTGAACTCTTCAACTGTACCACCATCACATTCTCCCACCTCAAAAAACTGGTACATCTAGCTGTTTTAATAATAATAAATCGATTTTAACTTACATATTATGGTTGTCATTATTGAAAAAGCTTAATTCACCTCTCTATCTCGCCTACTCTTGTTCATACCCCACCTCTTTCCGGTCAGAATGAGGAGTTGCATCGTAATGAATCCACAATGGATGGGCAGAAATCGAAGGACATCGCTCACATGTTACAGAACGCCACCGACCAGACCAGCTCCTTCTATGGCAACGACGTGAAGACTTCATTCCAGCTCATTTCCTGGATCCTGCACTATGAGAGCCAGCAACAGGGCTTTAACCTGGCCGCCATGCGTGACGCCAAATTTAACGAGGTTGGATTTACTTCTTCATCTCTACTGTTCTCTCAATAGAATCTGCTTCAGTTCTAATACTTATTTGTTGTGTTTAAGACAAGGATCAGTGTTACTTTTGCTCATACATCCAGTTCAGGGTTACATAAATGAACAAACCCAACTATTTAACTTCATCACTCTCCCACAACGTTTTTGCTACTTGCATAATATGAAGTTTTATGTAAACAAAGTTCGGGAGGAGCATGTTCAGGTAATCATCCAATCAGCGCAAGAAGAAGTCAGTATAAATAAAGCCTTCCCTTACCTCCTGTCTCATGACTAATTTCTCAGCATCCCACCACCACCCCTTCACCCCACATTCGGCTGGGTCCGCTCATAGCTACCTATGATCTCTAAGGTTATGGGGGGAGTACTCTGGGGTCGGGCCGAATTCTGAGCTCGGAGCCCTCCCCCCGGACAGCAAGCCAAATACGCATTATAATATTACATCTGATTTCATTAACATGTAAACTCGTGAAACATCAAATTATACAACTTGTTGAGGAGAGAAAAAAAAAATCTACACCGGACATATGCGGCATGTCGTGACGTGATAAAACAAGGTCCCATTATAATTAAAAGAGCTGTCTAGACTGGCAGTGCCCATTGCAGACATCATAATATCCAAAATATCATAAATACTCAGGGTTTGGATTGTAACTGATGCTTGCCAGGCACATCTTCTTCAGTGAATGTAAAAATTTATTTTGCACTTACCTCGCTTCCACCCAGAACACCCTTGCAAGTGTATAAACCACTCAGAGCATCTTAGCAACCACATACTGTGACAACAACCTGAGCAACCGTGTGACGTCAACTTTTGCACATGCAAGCACTTTTTACCACTGTTTATTGCTATACCAATAATGGGATGTTGGGAGCATTTTCTATCGGTGTCTGCTGTGCTTGAAAAGAAAGAAAAACTCTGGCAGCCCAAAATTGTGAGCTTTGAGGTTTAGTGGATTAGTGTAAATAACACAGCATATAATGACTGATGTCATGAGAACGAAAACGCCCATGTTTAAAGCTCATCTGGCAACATGAATGTACTTATCTTGATACATGGTTTTAGGATAAGGATACTTTTAAGACCACATTCATTATGTCTTGTCTTGGCCCAGATTCAGACTTCTAATGGCTCTCACATCTCCAGAATTTTACCATGAAATACTGAGGTATGCGTTTGAATGTTTCAGAACATAGTGAAGGCCGGTAGTGCGATCTTGGACCCCAGTAATAAAGAGCACTGGGATCAGATACAGAGAACAGAAGGAGGCACAGCACATCTGCTGAGAAACTTTGAGGAATACGCCAACACTGTGGCTCAGAACATGAGGAAAACCTACCTGAAACCCTTCATCATTGTTACCGAGAACATGGGTGAGTTGCATTGATTAAATCAATTCAAATGCACTCTAGACCTTATTGAGTAAGGTCTAGAATTGTAGACCACTCTAGAATTGTTGAGTAAATAGTTTTGAACACTATACAGTTCTTCTTAACCTCAGTCTTTCTTTGACTCCTCAGTTTTTGCAGTGGATTATCTGGACGCCATTTATCCAGATGAGGTAAAAATCCCTCGTTTCCAAACAACTGACCAGGAGTGTCCCAAAGACCTTAAGTCATCTGTTATTTTCCCGGAATTCAGCTTTAAGCCTTCAGCTCATAAAGGTAAAACATACATTATAGTAACAAAAAGATACTGAGTTATGATTTACTTAGTTAAAGTGTCAGTTTGAAAGCAGAAATACAGCAGATTGGTTAGCTCAAAGCTGGTTCAACTGTGAAATATCTTGTTCTGGTAGTTTCTCCTACAGATGATCCAGAATCTCAGGGAAGCTCTGAAGAAGAGCACGATCAGGCTACAAACAAGAGGAAAAGGCATGCTGAGAGTCTTCCTCCATTTCCTGTGGTTGCCGTCATCATCTATAAAACTCTAGGCCAGCTCCTACCAGAGCACTACGACCCCGACCGTCGGAGTCTCAGGTACAGAACGCCACTTTTTAGTGCTTATCCGATTGAATAGTACTTGTCCAAATATTTAGTCCTGGTGGCATTCCACAGTCAAACACACAGAACACTGTTGCCATGCTCAGAAGATCCATTTTTCCACAGGCTGCCAAACCGTCCAGTCATTAACACTCCCATCGTGAGCACAACTGTGTACAGTGAAGGCGAGCCATTACACATTCCTCTGGAGCAACCAATCACGCTGGAATACAATCTTCTGGAGACGGAGGAGAGAACCAAACCTGTGTGTGTGTTCTGGAACCACTCTATCACGTGAGTCACAACCCCTCCATACACATTCATTTTCACACATAATAACAGATAATACCAGCATTTCAAAAATCAGTCCGCATGCTTATTTCAGTAAGTTGTTGGTGTGTAGATGATTAATGTCTTTGTGTGTTAGTGTTGGTGGCACAGGTGGCTGGTCGTCCAAAGGATGTGACCTCATTTCTAGGAACCACACGCACATAAGCTGCCATTGCAATCACTTGACCAGCTTTGCCGTCCTTATGGACATCTCCAAAAGAGAGGTACTGTGGCCCAATGACTCATATTTTACCCAAAAATGAAAACACATTCATCATTTATTCATCCTAACTTACGTTCATCATCAGAACGAAAACATTCATCCGTTGTCTACACAAAGTCTACACAATCACCATTTTCAAACCTCACTGGTTCTCATGCGTGAAGCAAGCATGTTTGAGCTTCCGTTTACCCTATTTGAAGTGTGTATATGTATATGTGAATAGCAAGACTTTTGCTTTTGCTATGATCTTTTGGAAGCTTGCAAATAGTCAATGGTTGGGCAGAAATCATAGAATATTAAAAAAATATCATTTGTGTTCCAAAGATTAAGCCAAAATAAGAGTAAATGGGTGAACTATCCCTTTAAAAAAAAATTCTGTTTGGTTTTTTGGCTTTTCTGATTCTTTTATCGACTTTATCTCTCATTCTGTCAGCATGGTGATGTTCTTCCCCTGAAGATTGTCACCTACACCACAGTCTCCGCTTCTCTGCTGGCGCTCCTCCTCACCTTCATCCTGCTGGCCATCCTGCACAAACTACGCTCCAATCTCCACAGCATCCACAAGAACCTGGTGGTCGCCTTGTTCTTCTCCGAGCTGGTCTTCCTCATCGGAATCAACCAGACCGACAACCCGGTGAGGAACTCTTCTTCAGAACATTACTGTGTGAAACCTGCAAAATCCTGTCAAATAAATGAAAGCGAGCAAGAAGTCAAAAGACCACACATGAAATTATAAGACTGGCTAAATGGGTTTGATCTTTCATCACGTTAAATCACAAGTGAGCATTTTGATAAATGTGGTTTGGTGTCTTCTCATCGAGAAAGTCTCATGTTGTAGTTTTCCCTCTCAGCAATATCCAGAATGTAGATCCCCATTCTCAAATTCCACTAATTACTTTCTTAAGTCTGTAATTAACAGCTGGATATAGTTGAGGTTTCTTTGACAAATGGCTACGATTGCTGTGAGGTGGCTTTAATTTGGGGGTTTTGACAATCCATCACTGAGTAGAGAAGAGCTTTAATGGTTTAAATCCATTTATATGTGGTTTGACACTCTTTCTGGTGGCACTCACTGGATTACAGCAGTTTATACTTCAGATTTGTATATAGATGCTGCAGCATGTGAAACAACAGAAGCTTTATACATGAAAATATGTTTGCAATACCACTCATGAATGGAAGTTTTAAAATCCTCACTATTTTGCTCCTTCAAATTCCACATTTTCCAGCAGATTTTTCTCATGGAGGCACCACTGGTGTCTGCTAGTACTAGGGGTCGATTTAGAGTTATACCCACACACTCTCACATTAGTTTAATATATGTGAGGTCTGGCTAAACACTGTTTAGGTCTAACTCTGTAGAGAAGGCATGTATATCTACTCCGATCTTTAAGATAATGCAGTATCTATTTAGACTAAGTGAAAAAGAAGGTATATGCTATTTACACTTATTTTGTAAATTGCAACAAATTGCATCTTGTTTACTGCAAATAGTGATACATGCAATTTTTCAAGGCTTGAAAAATGCTAATTCTGCTCCAAGTACAAATGTAAATAGATTTATCCTTAAATCTATACATCATGGTAGTATTTGTTGTGCCACCTTAATTTTTTTGCTATTATTTAAATTTTTATTATAATTTTATTGTATTTTTTTGCTAATATACTGTAATTTACAGCAATAATAAAAACTCAATGTATTGCAATAATGAGAATATGCTCTCTCTCTCTCTCTCTCTCTCTTTCTGTAGTTTGTGTGTACGGTGATAGCCATCCTCCTGCACTACTTCTACATGTGCACGTTTGCCTGGACGTTTGTGGAGGGTTTGCACATTTACCGCATGCTCACAGAAGTCAGAAACATCAACCATGGCCACATGCGCTTCTACTACGCCATCGGCTGGGGGATCCCTGCTATTATTACAGGTCAGACACACACACACCCTCTTCAGTCTATGCCCTAATTACTATTTCATGTACATACAGTACACCCAACCTAACGTCTTTGCAGGTTCATATTTGTACGCTCATGCACTCAGCGAATGTCCATAATGTCAACATAGATACACACCTTCAGCTTATGAATTAGACTATTGGACATGTTTTTAATCCGCCACATTTATGTTGTCGGGCTTGGACTCGCCCCTTCCTTTAGATGGTGTGTGTTTGTGTGATCCCTGTGGGAATGAGACAGGACGCCATTGTCTTCATATTACTACCTCTCGGTCTCTCGCTCTTTCTTTTTTCTGTTTTCTCTCCGATGGCTTCGCTCTCCATAATGGGTGTCACTTTCTCCACTGGCACATGCTCAAAGCAGTGAAAAAGCCCCTATCCTACAGATAATAGAGGCTGAGCCGACTCCTCTCTGCTCCTCCCAGCTCAATGAATGCCTGCCTGCTTTCTTTACTCCTTTCTGGAATGGTGCTGTGGACATGAATGATATGAAGACTTTTCCTGTTAATGGAGGAACCCAAACCATATCTGGAGACTAGAATATCTTAGAATATCAGCGAAACATAGGGGAGGCTTAGTATCCATCCACATAGAAACACTAGCAACCACTCAGAATACATTAGAAACTGCATAGTAAAGCTCTAGCAACCAACTAGGAACACTCTAAAAACCACTCAGAACACATTAGTAATCGTAGAATATCCTAGAAATCCCTAGCAACGACTAAGGGCTCAATAGCAACAGGCTAAAATTTTCAGAATACCTTAGCAACCACATAATGTAGCAAGACTCTAGAAATCACCCAGAACACCCTGGAATCCACATTGCTAAATAGCTTAGAACAACTGCTATACATTGCTATCACAATTTAAAAAAAAATGTAAACCGAAACTACCTAGCAATATGCAATAAACCAATAAGAGCACCTTAGCAAATACCTACACTAGCAACACCCCATTTACATAGAAATATCTTAAAATTAGAGTTGGGGTACTCGAACTCGGACTCGGACTCGATTCCGGACTCGAGTCCAATTTTGAATGAACTCGGACTTGTCACGCACTTGGATGTACTCGGACTTGACACGGACTCCGACATTTTAGACTCGGAAAAATGTCCGAGTCCGGGCACTGGAGGACACAATATTATTCAAAAACGAAACGAAACTACTTGTGTTGTTTCCGCGTTGAGCATTCTAGCCAATCACAGACATGTATATTAAGCGCATGAACACAGTGGCAAATCAGAGGCGTTTTAGTCAACATCCGGAGAATTCGCTCAAAATTTATGTTCAGAATCACGAGCTTTATCCTTTCGCAAATCCCCTCATAATCAACAAAGTCTAGACGCGATATAAATGAGAGATTCACTGTGCAGTGCGGACAACTTCAGTGTTTATGACGAGAGTTTTAGGGAGAGTGCAGAACGCGGTAAGTAAGTGATGGCTTAAAGGGAGCGCAATTGACAATCTAAATAATAGTTTTGTTTTTCGTGCTTCTAGAGGACCAGTGGTTACGTTCACACAGTAAATTATAAAGAGTGATAAATGCATTTAAATGTGGGAGTGAATCCGCAAAATTTTAGTCATGTGAGTCATGAAATTGCGATGATTGACATAGTAACCATAGCAACATTTTGGCGTCTAATAGTTTTACGATTTTTGTTACATTTACACTTTTGTTTACATACACCTTTCAGAATCTCCAAAATGTAATTTTTATTTATTTATAAGAAAGGATCATAAAAACATTGTTTCTATTTAGAACTGAGGCCTACACATTAAAGCACCACAAAACAGTATTTATTGTTTGAATTTCATAATAATTATTATTATTTTTTTTAAATTATTAAAATAATTTAACTTTTATTTCATACCAAGAGTAGGCTGCTCTGTCTTGTATGTTGGCGCATTGTCAGTGTCCTCTTTGCTCCGCAATATATTTTTCACTGTGTGAGAACATGTGAAGTGAGAGCGGAATGGCTTATCGGACGTAGCAACAGTAACTAAGAGGGGCGGGTCTTTGTGAAAGGTCAATTTCAAATCGTTTAAATCTTTGTGGACTCGGCCGGACTCGACTCGGACTCGGATGTTAAGGACTCGGACTCAAGTCCGACTCGGCCCTCTTTGGACTCGGACTTGGACTTGGACTCGATTGTTAAGGACTTGGACTTGACTCGGACTCGACAAAGGTGGACTCGGACCCAACTCTACTTAAAATACAATACTCCCAACAACGTAACTGCATCGCAACACTTGGAACACCTTAGTAACTGCATAGCAAAGCCCTAGCAACTAACTAACAAAAGGATTTAAACCACTTAGATCACCTTAGCAACCACCTACAATAGCAACCACCTTGAACAATGTGGCATTCACATGTTAAAAAACACTCCCATAAACTTAGCAACAACTTTGCAAAAAAACTATAAAACCACTCAGAACACATTAGTAACTGCATAGCAAAGCCCTAACAACCACCTAGAATACCCTAGCAACCATGTAACAATTACTCAGGACACCATATCAACACCTTAGCAATCACCTACAGTAGCAACACCCTAGCAACCACCCTGAACGCTGTGGCCTTCACATGTAAAAAAAACAGCATTGCAAAAAAACAACAACACTCAGAACACATTATTAACTGCATGCATAGCAAAGCCTTAACAACAAGCTAGAAACCCTAGAAACCTTGTAGCAGTCACTCAGGACACCTAGCAACCACCTACAGTAGCAACAACCAAGCAGGTTGTTAAAAAAAACTACAAACAGCGTAAACTGCATAGCAACACCTTAGCAACGACTAAGCAACACCCCTATAAATTACTCGGAACAACCAAATAACAACGCCCTGAAAACCACCCACAAAATCTTAGCATTGTGGTTAACCTTGATTTTGCCAAGTAAGACATGTTCCTGGATTAACATATTTTGTTGATCCTGGAACAACATTCCTGTCTGAAAAATTAGTCCTAATCCTAACTCTACCCCTAAATTATTCCTAAAAAATAGAGGGTAATAGCACTGATGTAGAAGCTCCTCACCCTGGTTGTAAGCCTAAACTTGACATAAACTGTAAGCTTGTCCCTCAAATCTAATTGTTTGATTGGAATGTTGATCCAGGGTCAACAAAGATGTGGTAAAATCACGTTCACCAGCATGGTGGCAGTAAGCGAGTTTTACAGAGAAAAGCATGTTATCTTAAGATGGTGTCAAAAGTCATGTTGGTGTTAATGTCCCATCAGGTTTGGCTGTGGGTTTGGATCCTCAGGGATATGGAAACCCTGACTTCTGCTGGCTGTCTGTCCATGACACCCTCATCTGGAGTTTTGCCGGACCCATTGGTGTAGTGGTGCTGGTAAGTCTATCCGTCAGTCATCTATAGATCATTCTAACTATCAGTCTCATGTAATTCTCTACCTGCATTAACTGCTTGAATGTTAAACGATCTCTTTAACAGGTCAACGTTGTTATCTTTGTGCTGGCAGCCAAGGCGTCATGTGGCCGTAGACAACGTTCCTATGAGAAGTCTGGGGTCATGTAAGACGTTGTTATCCTGTCCCTTGAGAGCATTTCCTGAGGATTGTTTTATAAAGTATGGTGGTACTCATTGTGGTTTGTTTTTGCATGTGCTCCAGTCCTGCTATGCGGATGGCCTTCTTACTCCTGTTGCTCATTAGCGCCACCTGGGTGCTGGGTTTAATGGCTGTTAACAGTGATGTCATGACCTTCCACTATCTGTTTGCCATCTTCAGCTGTCTGCAGGTAACAGTCATACTCTTTCTGAAAAAAGGGAAATAAGGAAAGCATCACTATGGCCCGGTTTCACAGACAATTTCCAAAAATGAAAATTAGCCCATGATTTACTCACCCTCAAGTCAT
Organism: Rhinichthys osculus; assembly: GCA_029959095.1. NCBI lineage: Eukaryota > Metazoa > Chordata > Actinopteri > Cypriniformes > Leuciscidae > Rhinichthys > Rhinichthys osculus. The sequence continues at coordinate 24,183,630 of JARWKJ010000013.1, read as the reverse complement.
CCTAGGTGCATATGACATTCTTCTTTCAGACGAATACAATCAGAGTTAGATAAAAAAAATGTCCTGGCTCTTCCAAGCTTTATAATGGCAGTGAATAAATATTTAGCAAAAATGACAAAAGCACGTAACGCGTAAAACAAAAATAACTAACACAGACAGGTTTCCTTTTCCTGTTTCTCTTTTTCAGGGCATATTCATTTTCTTCTTCCACATCGTGTTCAATAAAGAGGTGAGGAAACATCTGAAGAACGTTTTCACGGGAAAGAAACAGTTATCTGATGAGTCCAGCACCACGCGCACCACCCTACTGACGGTAAGTTTCTGCAACACATATAAATGATTCAATATTTATACATGAATTATCCTTAATCAGTCCCTCCAGAAAAACGCGATTATGCGATCGCTGAATTCAATGCATAATCAGCCAAAGTCCGCATATTTATGCGGGGGTCGCATTTTTTCAAATACTCCGCAATTTCGCCGCATAAAATGATGATTTCCGCGCAAAATATGCGGGGCTTGCATGATTTCATAATCCCCGCATTTTCGTCGCAAAAAAGTCACATATATCTTAGCAGAAAGTTGGAAAATGTTGCGTTTGCTTCACACAAGAGCAGCCGTTTTCACCTGTTGCCATGGGAACGTTATTAAGTGACGTAATTACGCGACGTGAACATCATCGAAAAGTTCTAAAAACAGGAGCACACTTTATTTTTAAATATTTTATTTATTCATTTTTACTGAAGTTGTAGCATATTCCTCTAGTAAAGCTACAGAACTTGTTTGACTCATCAATGTTTTGTAAGTTTGATGTGTTTATTAAGGTCTTGTAACGCGTTGTGTCGGGAAGAAAAATAGGGATAGCTCACAGCTGAAGTTATTGCAGAGGCCAGACAGACTCACGGAGGCGATTGGCATCTCACAACTCGCACTTTATTCCCAAATCGAACTCGTATAACTGTCTGTCACACGTTCTACCATCCACATCGTTACTTAATACACAAAATAAGATAAAAGAAGCAGCATCAAACAGAAATTACCCGCACACATGGGGTGTTCGAGGCGCATGGCACATACAATATAATAACGTTACTGCAGACAGTTCAACAGGGAGCGCGCAGCTCTTAAAGGGGCCACACCTTATTTCCACTCGTTACAGTCGATAATAAAACGTTACAATAAAACAAGATGAGAAATTAAATATTTCCAGCACTTTCTGTGATGTAGTATGCTTGCTTATTAGGGGTGGAACGGTACATGTATTCGTACCGAACCGAAACGGTACGGGCGTCACGGTTCGGTGCACGAATTTACACGGAGAATACACGGTATAAAAATAAATAAAACTGGCGTGAAAATTAATTAATGTAATGCGGAACTACTGTTAGATACGCGGGTTCTTTAGGGACCCATAATCTGTATGCTACCATCGGCTTAGCTCTGAACGGTGAACGCGCGTTCACTTCAAACGTTGGCTTTATACGCGCGTCCTATTCGCTTTGGACTAGCGTCGAACTAGACGCGATAGACGCGAATTTGACGCTCTATTCGCGTTTGGTGTGACCGCATAATGAACAGGCTGCGATGTCAAGATTGCAATGCTGGAGTGTGTGTGTGTGTGTGTGTGTGTGTGTGTGTGTGTGTGTGTGAGAAAGAGAGGCGCGGCCGCGATCGAACAGTGGAAACATAAAAAACATACTCCGTCATTTTGTTCATACAGATCATTAAACCTGCAAAGTGTTTACTTATATTTGTGTACACTGGCAATAAAACACAATATTGTGCTTTTGTCACACTGTAAACTCTTGTCAAACTGTAACCTACAACTGTCACCCAACCAAAATCTCTCTCTCTCTCTCACACACACACACACTGTTTTAAAAGCAAAACATATTTATCCAACTCCATTTCAAAACAGTCTGTGGGTCCCATCTTTTAGACATTCATCATATCGCATTGGTTTTCATTTCTTGTCCTCGGAGCACTAATCTTACACATTCTACATTGATTAAAAAAGAAAATCGAATGTGTTTTTAATGGTAGTATTATTCTACAGAAATCAATTATTTATAATTCAGATGAGAATAATGTTACATTGTTAATTAATAATGTTAATTAAAATTAAGGAAAACAAATATATTGATCTGAAATATAGCAAATTAATTTTAAATTAATTCAGGTACAATTACCAAACATATCGCAAGGTCTTTTTGTCTTTTTATTAATTTAATTAATAAACGAATTATATAAAACTATTGTCAGTGCACTACAAATAAACGGGTTCTATGCCTTTATTAATAAAACTTATTTCAAAAATACAATGCCTTCTGCATTTTTGTTTTGCTTTTCCCTCCATTGTACCGAAATCGTACCGAACCGTGATGTCTGAACCGAGGTATGAACCGAACCGTGACTTCTGTGTACCGTTCCACCCCTATTGCTTATCATAGGAAGTAATAAGAAAGGACTCTTTACATTAAGGTAGTAGCCTAGTGAGAACAGGGTGTTGGGGGAATCACTTTGCAAGTTCCCGCAATTTTTGCAAGTTCCCGCAATGTCATCGCAAAAAATTGCATAAATATCCCGCATATTCCATCGCATTTTTAAAGAAAACGGGCCGCGTAATCAAGGATTTTTGCCCGCAACAATCACAAAAAAACTTTTTTCTGGAAGGACTGCTTAATGCATCTGAAATCAGCAGTTAGAATCGGATTGAATGTCAGTTTGTCTAGTAGCAAATGAATAACCAAGTCATTTCAATTATGGAATTTGCAAGCAATAAGAAAGTATTTCATATATTCAAGGAAGAAGTTTGCTATGAAGTGGTCTGGCATTGATTTACAGTGCTGTGCTCTTCCTCTGTCTTTAGCGTACCCTGAACTGTAATAACACATACATGGAGGACGGCGCGCTGTTCCGCTCGGGCATCGGCGAGTCGACGGTGTCTCTGGAGAGCACAGTCAGGTCAGCTAAGAGTCACAGCAGCTTCCTTACTTACACGCACAGGTAACACGCTACTGCTTGGGCACGGCGCTACACGCTCAATATGTAACATTTCACTTTCTCTTTCTATCCTACTTGACATTTCTCAATAGCTTTAAATGATTGATTCTTTTTTAATTGACTCTTCTATTTTCACGTGCATGAGCAAAAGCGCATGGCTTCTGCTTTGCTTTGCAGTGCTGCGATAATGTACACAAACTCTAACCCGTCCCTGCATGTATATCCATGAATGTTGTGTGTTAACATCCGTCTCATTGTACACACTGAACGTGACCTTGTGACATCTCAATTGCTCTGTTTATAGATTGAGTTCATTAGTCATTTTCAAAGCACTTATTATGTGTAAATAATATGAATTTGCTGGCAGGATTCGGTATTATGATCTTTTCAAGAACTCCTCCCTGCAAGCTTGTTGCTAGCATTGCATACTAGCAGAATGTTCTACCAATTAATTACATTGTTCAGTCTTTAAACTCTAGATGGCACAGGCTGATAAGTCCTTTACATGAAATCTGCAAGCAATCACATCAGTAACGCATGGCACAAGCTGATAGGCTTCTGCTTATCTTGCAGCCAATGAGATTGTTGCTTGCTCAACATTGAAATAGTCTGGTTCATTGTTTGTTGTAAGCTAGTCCTGCATCAGTACCTCTGAACCCCTCCACCTCCCCCAGCTCCACCTGCCTAGATCTGCCACAGGTTTTCTTTTGTGTATGTCTGTTTATGCAGCACCAGCTTATCTTACATGCTCACATCAGTGTATCTGTGTGTCTATTAGCAGTAGCAACTCCATACTAGTATATATAGTATATATATGCAAGTATATATACATATACTGTAAAGCTAGTCGTATCTTGGGCGTGCAATTAAGTGAAATTTTAGGAGTTTAGACGCAATTTTATGAAGCTGAACCTATAGATAACAAGAATTTGAGCAAGTCAACACAGCCTGGTTGGTCATATGTGGGACATTTTTCATTTTATTTTGTTTTTCACTCGAATCTAATCTCACCGTGTAGAGGTCATGTAAGGGGCATCTGTCTTGTATATCTCTCATTCTCCTTCTTTCACTCCTACACAGGGATGAATTGGGTCAGAAGCCCAGTGTTTCATCTGGAAATGCTAAAGCCGGACACACTGACATTGACGGCTCACTCTTCCATAACGGCACTAAAGCAGATGGTATGAAAAAACTTTACCAAGCCAGCACTGATATATACTATAACGCCTGTTATCCACATGTAGACTAGGGTAGTGTGACATCTATATTCTAACTGCAAAATGTGTTGATAACATTTCTTAGCTTCTGTATGTATCCTTAAACAAACTGTTGAGAGTGATGTAAGGCCATGTGTGTATTCAGACTCAGATTCGGACAGCGAGCTCTCTGTAGACGAACACAGCAGCTCGTACGCCTCCTCTCACTCGTCCGACAGCGAGGATGAAGACATCGACATGAAGCCAAAGTGGAATAATGAGAGACAACCACTACACAGCACTCCAAAGGGTCAGTGGTGGACAGTAACGAAGTAAAAGTAATTCGTTACTGTACTTAAGTAGCTTTTTTGCGTATCTGTACTTTACTCAAGTATTTAAATTTTGGGAGACTTTTACTTTAACTCCACTACATTTCAAAGTCAAATATCTTACTTTTTACTCTACTACATTTTCAAAATCAGTCGTTCCTTTTTATTTATGAGTGGATTAAAACGTAACTGGTCGAACGAGACACCAATCACAGTACAGCACGCCGCTTTGTTTTGAACTTGCCTTGGCGCAAGTTGGCGGTATCTACTAAGCGCGAACCAGAGCTGTTAAATATGAGAGTTGCGAACATAGATGTGACAGTGATCTCGCCGCCGCGCGGTCACGTTATTCGTGTAGCTCTCAATAGTTCCAAACAAATCGCGTTGAATGCTTTTAAGCGGGACAGGGAGCAGCAGCTGTTATTGCAGCAATTATCGGTAAGCATATGTACGTTGCCACTAAAATGACTTGCATATAATAGCTTTTTTTTTCTGGGGAGCAGCCTAGCAGAAACACTGCATTAATACGTTTTTGTTTCATTTTGGACGGAAATTGGCTGCTCCCATAACATAGAATATATATATATATGTATATGTGTGTGTGTGTGTGTGTGTGTGTGTGTGAGAGTGTGTGTGTGTGCGTGTGTGTGTGTGCGTGTGTGTGTGTGTGTGTGTGTGTGTGTGTGTGTGTGTGTGTGTGTGTGTGTGTGTGTGTGTGTGTGTAAATATGTGTGTATATGAAGAGTTTGGTTCCAAAACGCGATAAATGCCTTTTTATTTATTTTTAATTAGTTACTGCAAAAATCAGTATTGTATCTGGTTGGTATTGAAAAGTCAATGTTTAATTTTAAGTAAAATGCGATATTCGCCGTGTTATTCTGTCATGTTTTCTCCCTTTCTTTCCAAACCGCGACAAACGCCAGTCTCCCTTCTCTGCAGAATGCGATATATCCGCTCTCAACCAATCACAACGCACCATTCCACGCAATGTAAACAGTAACGGCACTCGGGAGGAGGAAAAATGTTTTCAATCTTCTTTACAGTTCTTAATAAAAATATAATACTAATAAACTTACGTTGTTGTGTATTTTCAACAGTTTCAATATGAAAAAAAAAAACTTTTATATTGATTCAATGGATTATTTGCATTTTTTTTTTTTTTTAAATGGATTTATTGCATTTTGGGGGGAAAAAACTATCCGTTTTTATAATAAATCTTTGAAAATCAAAACCTGGATTTAAATTTTTTTTTGTTATTATGACCTACAAATGCTATGTGAAAGTTTGAAACAGAAAATAGTGGTTTTCATCTTTCCACTTTCTTGGAAAAGAAAACACATTTTTACTCAAATTAATCTAAATGGATTTATTGCGTTTTGGTCAAGTCAAGTCATCTTCATTTATATAGCGCTTTTAACAATGGATTGTTTCAAAGCAGCTTTACAGAGATAAACATAATTTAAGGTAACAGAGATTGTTTTGGCTTTATAGCGTTTCTTGAATAATGTTATTTCCAGCTAAAGTTAGCTAAAGTTTGGAACCAAACTCTTCATATATATATTTAATGGCGTTGTGCAGGATTATGTGAATGTATCATAACATTAAGATGTTAATAATTATGACCATAGGCGCTGGAGAAAAATATATACAGTAAATACTGTAAATGTTTTATACCTTATGGGAACAGTCCCCTTCCCTCCAAAATTAAACACAAAAAATTTATTCAATTCAAATATATATATCAGACTAATTAATGTCATTTCATTAATAGATTGGTGTGCCAAGAGTGACATTAGTCTTCACTTAGACTGAGTTAAGCAAGAGTCTTGTGACAAATTATAATAGGACATTATAGCCATAAAAAAATCAAAGTACTTGGATACTTAAGTACATTTGAAGGCAAATACTTTTGTACTTTTACTCAAGTGAATGTTTAAAGGCAGCACTTCTACTTTTACTTGAGTAATATTTTACCTTGAGTATCTTTACTTTTACTCAAGTACATGGTATGTGTACTTCGTCCACCACTGCAAAGGGTACAAAAGATGGTATTTCTCTTTCATAATTACTTTAAATATGGACATTTTAAATTGATGGATGTATTTGCGGGTTATTGAACTGTCAAATAACATTAAACCCCGTCTTTTGTGTTGCAGTGGACACGGTGTCCAATCATGTCAAGCCTTACTGGCCGATTGAAACCATGACAGCCAGTGACAGTGAAGATCCCGGAGGGGCAGAGAGACTGAAAGTGGAGACGAAAGTTAATGTGGAGCTCCATCAGGAAAATAAACTCAATCACATTGGAGAGACCACTCAGGACAAAGACCACCCAACACCCTCGGTTCAAGCCAACAGCAACCACCAGCCTGAACAGAGGAAAGGTGTGGAAAATGAACACTTTTATTAACTGTAAAACACCAGTTGGGGAGGGTTTTTAGAAAGATAAATCAAAGTAAATATAATGAATAAATCAAAAATAAATAAATAAATAAATAGATAAATTAACCCTCTGGGCAATTTTACTTTTTGAATTTTTAAACTTTGTCGCTTCATCGGAATATGATGACACTTGGTGACTTTTGGCTCATTAGCTTTGTGAACAGACAAAAATTATTTTGTTCGATTTTTTAATTATCAAATACTGAGTGACAAAAATGCTTTCCATGTGTTCCCTTTCAAACAAAATGTTAATGTTTGATTGTAATCATAATGCAAAACTAATGTTAACAAATACAACCTTTGATTTTAATGTATTAGTAAATGTTGAAATTAATATTAACTAAGATTAATACATGATGTTGAAGTATTGTTCATTCTTAGTTCATGTTAACTAAGGTAGTTAACTAATTTTAACTAATGGACCTTATTGTAAAGTGTTACACAATACAATATCTAAACCTTGACAATTCTAGTCTTTTAGAATGTGTAGATATATATCCAAATGCAAAATTAAGAAATCAAATTAAGAAATTATGTTTAAAAATGGCAATCCAAAAGCCACTCTATATATTTATACAGGGAGCTATACAGGCAGTAACACGACATTACACAAGTTTTTTTTATTTTTTTAATGCCTCTGGGTGGCGTTATTCTTATTCTCTGGCGTATTCTAACTTAAAAAAAAAAAGGATTTTAAACGCCTTCACTCTATTTTAATGTGAAATATATTGCACAGTATCACAAAATCCCCTCAAAATTCGAAATAATAATCAAAAAATAGTATTAAACAAAAATATATTACATTGATTTTCCTGAAGAAAAAAAAGTTGCATTTCAAGACTTAAGTCACTTTTGACCGAAAAGGAGCCAAATGTGACTCCTAAACGAAGAGGTCAAGAGGCTTAAAGGGATACTCCACTTTTTTTGGAAATAGGCTCATTTTACAACTCCCCCAGAGTTAAACTGTTGAGTTTTACCGTTTTTGAATCCATTCAGCCGATCTCCGGTTCTGGCGGTACCACTTTTAGCATAGCTTAGCATACATCATTGAAGTGGACAAGACCATTAGCATTTCTCAACAAAAAAAATGACCAAAGCGTTTCGATATTTTTCCTATTTAAAACTTGACTATTCTGTAGTTACATCGTGCACTAAGACCGACGGAAAATGTAAAGTTGCGATTTTCTAGGCTGATATGGCTATGAACTATACTCTCATTCCTGCGTAATAATCAAGAAACTTCACTGCCGTACCATGAGAGCAGCAGGCGCAGGCACTTAGTCCCGGTCGCGATATTTTTTTCACAGGATGGTAGGGGAAGACTCATGAATATTCATTAGGGAACTCATCCCTGATTGGTCTGATGACCTAACCCCCTAACCCCACCCCTAAACCTACCAGTCACTGGGGTTAAGACCAATCAGGGATGAGTTCCCTAATGAATATTCATGAGTCTTCCCCTACCATCCTGTGAAAAAAAATATCGCGTCCCGGTCACGTTGGAAGTTACCGAGCTGGGGACTATTTTCAGGCGCTGCGTCATATCATTACGCCTGCTGCTCTCATGGTACGGCAGTAAAGTTTCTTGATTACTACGCAGGAATGAGAGTATAGTTCCTAGCCATATCAGCCTAGAAAATCCCAACTTTACATTTTCCGTCGGTCTTAGTGCACGATGTAACTACAGAAGAGTCAAGTTTTAAATAGGAAAAATATCGAAACTCTTTGGTCATTTTTTTTGAGAAATGCTAATGGTCTTGTCCACTTCAATGATGTATGCTAAGCTATGCTAAAAGTGGTACCGCCAGAACCGGAGATCGGCTGAATGGATTCAAAAACGGTAAAACTCAACAGTTTAACTCTGGTTTACAGTTTACAACAGTTTAACAACCGAGTTGTAAAATGAGCCTATTTCCAAAAAAAGTGGAGTAACCCTTTAAGAAAATATTTTGTTGCTATACATTCTACATACAGTTTATACTAATATCCTCATGTACTTTCTTCTCATAGGTATTTTGAAGAATAAGATCACATATCCTCCTCCGCTGACAGACAAAAACATGAAAAACAAACTTCGGGAGAAGTTATCGGACTACAATCCCCCCACCATCTCCTCCAAAGCCCCCTCTATAGCCTCTAATGATGGGGGCAATGGCCACAACGTCCTCATCAAGCCCCCTCACCGACCGCCCGTCCCACCACGAGAACAGCAGAACGGCATGGCCATGAATCTGAAATCAGTGACCGTCAACGGCGGCAACCACTCAGACTCGGAGTAAGACGCTCTTTCACACTCCACCTCACTTCACCCAAACCTATCTTTTGTTATCTGTTTTTTCTTGTTTGTTTGGTTGTAATTACAAAACTTAAGGCGGTTAAGTAATGGGTTATCGATATTGTTGGCCACATGGCCAACAATATCGTCACTATTGGATATTGTCACTATATATTTATATAACGTATATGTGTAAAATCAAGTGCACGTGAATATTTTTGTTGCAACTTTACCGCGCATGTTTAAACCGTACTGACATCACCGAACGATACTGAACCGACTTGTTACTGAAGTACCAGATATTTCTAGATTATAGGTGTTCGTTTTTGCATGTTTTTTTAAACCTGAGCCCTCTGATTCTGTTCAGCTCTTTTGTCTGTTGGAGAGCATGTGTCCTGAAAACAAAGAGCGTCTTCTCTACACCTGTTGTCCATGTGGCATGCGCCTACAGAACACCCTCCTAACCCGCATGTATCCTCCTTCCTTTTCTCTCCCTTTTCTGCTCACTACAGCGGCAGTAATGAAACATCAATTTGACCCAGCAGGAAACCTGAGGAACTTCTGCCCTCGTGAGGGACGGATATCAGCCCTCGACAGTGGGAGGAAGGTGGAAAGCAAAGGTGGATCACCCCAAAAACCCTCCTTATAGGCGCACCTTGCTCTCCAGCGTGTCCCTGGGGTCCAGGCTCCATCGGAGAACAGTATTACTGCAGATGTACGCCTGTTAAAATGAACCATAAGGAAAGAATAAGGGAATGTATCTAAACACGCAAGAAGAAGAAGAAGTGCCAAACCACTCAACGTGGGACTTCAACCATCCCAGCATGCCGAGCGACACGCTCTGACTGACTGAAAGGTGGACTTGAAGGGACATAAGTTGTTTTGTAGGTAATTTTGTATGCTCGCACAAGGCTGAAACTGTGTAGAGACATTTTCTGCTCACAGAATGCTGAAATGTTCTTGGCCCGTCCTCATAGAGGAGATCCTTCCTCTCGACTAATACCTTCCTCGTGTAATTACTGTGTAGATATATATTTGCTGTCGCTGTTTTGAAATTGTAATATTTTTTAAGGCACATTTGTATATTGAAAAGCATTTTTAATAACATTTAATGCAAGACTATTTTTATCCAATGTGGTTCAATCAAAGATGTTTTTGTACTTGATTTGCAGCGTTAATCATTTGGGTTTCTCTGGTGCTCTAGTTCCCAAAACACGACTTAAAAACACTGTTCAACTTTGAATATTTTCACCGGTGATGTTTAATAATGTTGGAACTGTGAAGACGTTGCCCTTAGACTCAAGGAAATGAAAATGAATGTGTTTTCTTTTTTTATTAATTGAAAAGTTCATAATTCACGTTCCAAAGACACAGTAGTGAAAGAGACGCGCAGGTGTTTTTAAACCATTTTTCACAACTAAAGACACTGGATTTCTTATGAAATAGCTGTATTTATTTTTATGTTTTGAGACACTGGACAACAATTGAAGCTGTAAAAATAAAAGCTCTCTGAATTTGTATCTTTTTTGTATTATGTGAGGTCAAGTATAAACACTTTTTTTGTAAATCAGGTTTAGCTCTAAAGTTTATATATATATATATATATATATATATATATAGAGAGAGAGAGAGAGAGAGAGAGAGAGAGAGAGAGAGAGAGAGAGAGAGAGAGAATAGATTACTTCTACTTTAAAATGAATGCTGGAAATAGTTTCTAAAATAAATACGTTTAAATATGTTGTTTTTTTTATATGTGCACATGTAGTAAATTTATAAATATTACATGAATAAATATTTTATAATTTTAAAGTTTCTAACAAATGTTAGAGTTGGCATTTTGTCATATAGGATTAATGTATGCTCACAACCTGAAATTGTTAGTTAAAGTTGAAATGATATAATAATTCAATATTAAATACAATAAAATAAATTACATTATAAATTGAACATTTCACATTTTCAAGAAAACTGTTCTCCTGGTATAGCATTATGAAGTTAGGATTTTTTTTTTCTGGTCACAAAATATGACACACACAAAAATATATACACTACCGTTCAAAAGTTTGGGGTCAGTGAGAATTTTATTTTTATTTTTTGGAGGAAAGAAATCAATACTTTTATTTATCAAGGAATAATTAATTTGATCGAAAGTGACAGTAAAGACATTTATAATGTTACAAAAGTCTTTTGAACTTCCTATTCATCAAAGAATCCTAAAAAAAAAACTAAAAAAAACTGTAAAACTGACAGACCAACAACTGTTTCAACATTGATAATAATAATAAATGTTTCTTGAGCATCAAATCCTCATATTATACTGATTTGTGAAGGATCATTTGACACTGAAGACACTGACACTGGTGATGCTGAAAATTCAGCTTTGATCACAGGAATAAATTACACTTTACTATATTCACACAGAAAACAGCTGATTTACACTGGAATAATATTTAATAATATAACTGATTTTTGTTGTATTTTTAATCAAATAAGCGCAGCCATGGTTAGCAGAAGAGAATTATTTTAAAAGTATTTAAAATCGTACCGACCCCAAACTTTTGAACGGTAGTGTATATATATATATATATATATATTATTATTATTATTATTATTATTGAATTGAACAAATTCATTAAAATCATTAAAACATAATTATAATCTTAAAAGTAATTTGTTTAAAAAACGTACATTTAAGGCAGCAAGAGACCCAAGTGGACAATATATTAGTTATACAGAATTGTTGTTGTTTCTTTTAACACGTTTGCCATTTCATAACCTCTTAATCGAGTATTTTATTCAAATGTATGAATCCTTGTGTTTTACTGCTCTACTGCTTTACATCTTTAAGCTACATTGCTACGGGCATATTTCACAAACGAACCTTCTTTGTGAGTGAAGCAATCAATATTTTATTGTTAGTCAATATATTATTGCTTAATTCCATAATACTAGTATCCGTATAGTATCTAGAAAGACAGCACTGGAACATGCTTCCATGTCACGGAAATGTGTCTTGATACCACATATTCTTCGTGTTAGCATCTAGCTAGCATCTAGCTTATTTCAAAAGAAGCTTATTTCAACTGTATATAGGCCTATATATATATACACACACACCAGATATGTTAGGCTGGATATGCAAGCTTCATCGCTAGGCTAGTTTGAGTGTCTTGTTTGAGATTTACTTAAATCTAAAGGCCTGCTTTCTGCCCTTTACCCTGAATTCCAGTGTGACACATTTACTGTCGCATGTGGCAGAGCAAGAATCCCCGTTCAGCTGAGCTTGATTATCCTAAGTGATCTTAACTGCCTCACTTCAAAGAAAACATGAAATATTACCAACTGAAGTGAATGATCTCTAAGCTCATGCTCAAAATCAGAAAGTGTAGAGTGGTAGAATATCTTCATTTCCAGTGTTGAGGAAAGATACTTATAAAAGTAATGCGTTACAATGTTGCATTACTCCCTAAAAAGTTACTTTTTTTATGGAAAGTAATGCGCCAAAATACTTTTACGTATATTTTTCTGACCTGGTCTGGGGTTTGTTGTATTTATATTTTAAGTTATTTTTTTGGCAAATGTAAAACCTAAACGAAAAGTAAACATAAAAATGGTTTAAATGGTCTTTTTTTTCTCTAAATGATCTTAAAAAAAAAAAAAAATAACGTTAACGAACGAGACGTTATTATAAAGTGTTAACGACTAATGTTAACAACATCTGTTATTTTCAACATTTTACTAATACATTAGTCAAATCAAAAGATGTAGGCCTATCTGTTAATATTTTTTTATGGACCTGAGCTAACATGAACTAACAATGGACAGATGTATTTTGTTAACAAATATTAATACTGTAACAAATGTATTGTCCGATGCATTAACAAAAGTTAATTAATAGGACTTCATTTTAAAGTGTTACCGGAATATGGAACATTAGAGAAATAAGTTGGGTATGGCTATGTAAAATGGGTTGCAAATAGCAAGTGATATGTATGAAAGAGCATTCCTCTGCTGTCAGGACTGACAGGGTTTGGGCAGAAATCTAGCGGGACGGATAGAGTTACAGCTACTTAAGAGTTGTCAGTCAGCTTGGTGCTGATAAACTTTGGCCCTTCCTGAAGTCTCACATAGGCTACTTAGTTAGTGCCATCAGAAAAAGAGAGAAAGTATGGGAAAAAGAGGGCGAAACAGGTTGGAAATGGCCTTTGGGAAATAGTCTCTCTCTGCACTTGGTATTCCTTCAGTATATTTGAGATACGTGAAAAGAAATGCGAGGTAGTGTGTCTGGATGCTTCGGGGTAAGCTGTGCCACTGGCCAAAATAATAGTATTATATACTAAAGCTTTCATTTACATGATAGCAGACACATTTTTGTGCATGCTAGTTTTACTTTTGTTTTGCTAGGAGTCCTATGATTGTATGAAGAAAAAACAGATTTTTAGGTAAGAATATCATTTTTTTGGACAACTTAATTTTGTTTAGTACTTAAACTTTTGCAGACACAATCATATAACTTATATTAGATTAAATTGTAGTTTCTCAGGCAGAATGTGATGAATTTTTAACCTGCTAATTCCATTATGCTAATACAGCTAGCTAAACACTGGCGGACAGGGGTGGGGTAGATTGTAGCACATCTTTAAAAAGTGTTACAACCACCCCCTTTCAAGAGTTTCTTTTTAAGTGTGAAAAACACCTATTTTAGCTTCAGGTTCTAAAGGGTTAATAATCTGACAGTGGAAAAGAAAGACAGATAGATGTGTGCCAGCCAGTGATAAAACAAAAAGGAACTGATGAGGTTTCAAAGAAGATAACAGGTCAGTATAGGATCAATTGCGAAGACAATGAAAACTTTTATTTTGTCTGTAAGGAGCCATTTGAAAACTCAAAAAGCCAAAGGAAGTGTGGGTAAAAGGTGCCCTATGCAGTCGAGTGTTCATTAAGCATACATACTGCTCAGGAAGTTTGTTCTAGTAGACTAATTTACAGACAAATGCACAAACAGAAAGTGGATTTGAGCTGTGGTCAATCACAGGAAGAGAGACATTGTTTTGTATTATTCTTTTGCTATAACCCTATTTTTGAAGCATATTGCATGGCGTGGCCACGGTTTATGCTTCTTTTGTCTAATTGTTACAACTTACCCCATCAAACAAAATATGTTTAAAATGACAAACGTTCACCACTAAACATCTCCGGTAATATCTGGCGCCATCTAGCGGTACAGCCACTGACAGGACCTTGAGCGTTTTCTTGTTGTAACTCTTCAAGGAATGAATGACTAACCAAAATCAGTGATTTACCTTTGCTTTGCAAAGTGTAGCTACTGTAATCTTATCAGTAAAGAATAAGTGATTCTTGTTTTAAAGGAGATTATGGATTAAGTCTAGCAGTCAAAGGTCTCCATGGGTCTGATTCAGGACAAGAGTTTGAGAGTCTTGCTCGTCATGTTTGAAAAATGTAAGTAAAACTTGTGGCATATAACATTTCTATGTACTTATATATATATATATATGTTTTTTTTATTTTTTTTATTCAAGAAGTAGTTATTATAGCTATTGTTGCATTAAATAGGCAACAATTAAATGCAGTAAATAAACAAAATGACAGAGAATCTAAAAGCCTCTCACACTTTTTCTATGTATTTAATTTATTGTGATTTTACAGTAGTAACAAAGGTGTTTTGGCCTAACATCTGGTTATTTTTTTTAGAAACAGAATAAGTCTGCCCCTTTAGTTTAGCATGTTTCAATAGTTAACTACACTGTAAACATGAACTAATAATGGACTGCACTTACATTATAATTTATATATATATATATATATATATATATATATTACTTTGATGAAAGGTTTTGATCCACTTCAAATGTTGACTATTATATAATATATATACATATATTTCACTGTTATTTTATTATCAATGTATATGTAATGTATATATATATAATATTACTGATAAAATAATGAAATATAATTGACTTGACTTCAGTAGGTGTGTACTCAATTTTCAAGATATATATTTTGAAATAATATTCATGTAATTGTGTTATGAGGGATAACGTCTCGGTTACATATGGTAACCCTCGTTCCCTGAGGGAGGGAACGGAGACGTAGGTCAGACTGACCAATAGGAATCTCGCTAGAGAGGCCAATCTACTTCGAGTGAAACTAAAACAAGCCAATGCACATTGGCGTGCAATCATTTGCATCAGCTGTGCAGCCCCGCAGCGCGGGTATTTAAAGAGCAGCTGTTGTGATTGCACACTAGTTTTTTGCTGAGGAGCCAAACCTGAAAAAGCTGGCCGGCCGGCCGGCGTGCGGCAGCAGATGTGGCGACGGGACCTACGTCTCCGTTCCCTCCCTCAGGGAACGAGGGTTACCATATGTAACCGAGAAGTTCCCTATCGGTCAGTCACTACAACGTAGGTCAGACTGACCAATAGGAATCCCTACCAAAGCGCCACAGCTGCTGCACCCCATCCAGCACCCCGTGCAAGCCTCTACACCTTCTTGCCTGGAAGGACGATAAGAGGAGGCTTACACAGAGTGTATCTGTCACTGTTGTTCCGTAATAACCCATACAGTGAGATTATTGGATAACACTGGG
Organism: Rhinichthys osculus; assembly: GCA_029959095.1. Lineage (NCBI taxonomy): Eukaryota > Metazoa > Chordata > Actinopteri > Cypriniformes > Leuciscidae > Rhinichthys > Rhinichthys osculus. The sequence continues at coordinate 24,167,775 of JARWKJ010000013.1, read as the reverse complement.
AAAGCGTGCCCTTTCTAATTATGAAGGAGAACGCTGCGGAAGCCACTTCTTCAAAGAGTTATGTGGAAAATACATATGGACTAACCCGAAGGTTGTACTGCATATGAATAATAGGAGACTTAGCCCAAGGGAAAGACATGGGCTTCCGTCTTAGGAGCAGCCGTGGAGAATATACATAGGATCCCCGTAGGGTCACACATATGGAACCCAACCCAGATCCGGCTCTCAAGGATTCAGCATAAAGGCCTGGCGCCGGACGCTCCGCCATGTCTGGGCCGAGGGGTTTTGGAGGACTCGACAGGTTTTTCACTCTGGAGCAATAAGGGTGCACAGTAGGGTGCAGCAAGCCGACAGAGCCGGGCCTCTCGGTGCTTCTACCCGTTTAGGGTGAGAACACGGGGGGAGACCGGCTCTACAAGTAGGCTATAATATCTAGCGTATATATTTAGGTGTCGCCCAACCCGCAGCTCTACAGATATCTGTTAGCGAGGAGCCACGTGCCAGCGCCCAGGAGGATGCAACGCCTCTCGTGGAGTTTGCATGCAACCTGAGCGGGCAGGGCACGCCTTGTGCTTGGTAAGCCAAGGCGATGGCATCCACTATCCAGTGGGCCATCCTCTGCTTGGATACAGCCTTTCCCCTCTGCTGGCCTCCGTAACAGACAAAGAGCTGGTCTGAGGTCCTGACGCTTTGAGTTCTGTCCACGTACATACACAGAGCGCGAACGGGACAGAGCAAAGCCAGGGCTGGGTCTGCCTCCTCCAAAGGCAACGCTTGCAGGTTCACTACCTGGTTTTTGAAGGGAGTGGTAGGAACCTTGGGCACATAGCCAGGCCGTCTTAGTATCACATGGTTGTCACCCGCCCGAACTCTAGGCACGATTCGTCGACCGAAAATGCGTGCAGGTCTCCTACCCTCTTGAAAGAGGCCAGTGCAAACAGTAGCAAAGTCTTCATGGAAAGAAGCTTTAAGTCTACTGACTGCAGAGGCTCAAAGGGAACATCCTGAAGTGCTCGAAGCACCAGGGAAAGGTCCCAAGAGGGTATGGAAGGGGGTTGAGGAGGATTTAATCGTCTCGCCCCCCTAAGAAACCTGACGACCAGGTCGTGCTACCCCACTGTTTTGCCATCTATGTGGTCGTGATAAGCTGAAATAGCGGCAGCATGTACTTTGAGGGTGGAGGGAGACAGCCTTCGCTCCAACCCTTGCTGCAAGAAGGAAAGCACAGACCCTATCGAACATCTTCGGGGGTCTTCTCGGCGAGAAGAACACCACTCGACAAACAGGTTCCACTTCAGGGCGTAAACACGTCTCGTGGACGGCACCCGTGCTGAAGTGATGGTGTTAAGTACCTCAGGGGGTAAGTCACCTAGAACCTCCGCGTCCCGTCCAGGGACCAGACATGGAGTTTCCAGAGGTCTGGACACGGGTGCCAGAGGGTGCCCCGTCTCTGAGTCAGGAGATCCTACCTCAGAGGAATGAGCCAGGGAGGGACTGTCACAAGGAGCATGAGTTCTGGGAACCAAGTCCGGGTGGGCCAATAGGGAGCCACCAGAAGGACCTGCTCCTCGTCCTCCCTGACTTTGCACAGTGTCTGTGCAAGTAGGCTCACTGGGGGAAATGCATATTTGCGGAGGCCCCGGGGCCAGCTGTGTGCCAGTGCGTCCGTGCCGAGTGTTCGTACAGCCGAGAACTGCTGGGCGCAGTTCTCAACCGCGTCGCCGAAGAGGCCGGTCTGGGACACAGGGGAGTTGAGAAACCGAAGTTTGTCAGACTCCCTCATGTCAGCCAGACACAGCCAGAGATTGCGTTCCTGGACCACCAGGGTGGACATCACACAACCCACCGACCGCGCGGTCACCTTCGTCGCACGAAGCGCGAGGTCCGTCACGATATTAAGTTCCTGAAGAACTTGGGGATCGTGACCACCCTCGTGCAGGTCCTTCAGTGCCTTGGCCTGATGGACCTGCAGCAACGCCATGGCGTGCATGGCAGAGGCAGCTTCCCCACAGGCCTTGTAAGCCTTGCCGGTTAAATCCGACGAGTACTTACAGGCCTGGGAAGGGAGACACGGTTCTCCACGCCAAGTGGAGTTAGGGCACAGTTGCATAGCAACGGCCCGTTCCACTGGCGGGATGCGCATGTATCCCTTAGCCACCCCGCCATCAAGGGTGGTGAGGGAGGAGGAGCCACCGGAACGGTTTCTGGCAGTAAAAGGTGCCGTCCACATCCCTGTAAGCTCCTCATGCACTTTCGGGAAGAAAGGCACTGGGGTGGGTTGCTGAGAACCAGCGCGCGTCACCCCGAGATACCAATCGTCCATCCTCGAGGGTTCGGGACACGGAGGAGGATTCCACACGAGCCTGACACCCCGTTGGTGGCCCGGGAAAGCATGGCCATCATCTCCGGGTCCGTCTCAGGCACCGCTGGCACCCCCGAAGGAGGCAGTGGTGCTGAGTCGTCGTCCCCAGAGAGGTCTGACCCACCCTCCGATGCAGCGATCGACATCTGGTCTTCACTGGGAGCCCCAAAGGAGACAACCAGTACACACCTCGAGGATGGTGCAGCTCTCTCCAACGGAGGCTCAACTGGCTGTGGAGCATGAGAGGGGTGAGGGCTCCTGGGGGGTTGGTTCCCCGAAGGAGACGCACTCACTGTAATCCTCAGGTCACCCGCGCCACCGCCCAAAGCAACCCTCTGAGGAGGATTGGATCGAGGCAGAGGCACGGGGACTCCGCCCCTTTGCAGGAACAAGAGTCTCGACCGTAGCTCCGTGATGGTCATCTTCCCACAATGGGTACATGACTCATCCACAAACACTGCCTCAGCGTGTTTAATGCCCAGACACACGAGGCAGCGTTTGTGACCATCCTGTGAGCCCAGGTAACAACCGCATCCAGAAACACACTGATAGAAAGTCATTAAAAAGATGCTCTCTATCTGTGTTTGCTCTTTTAGGGACTACTCTCACTAGTGCTGAAGCACGCAGGGGAAAAGTCACCGCGAACACAGACGGGAATGTGCACCCGTCTGTGCGCCGTCTCTCTCTCACGCTGGCAGGTCGTACCGGCTGTGAGAACAGCCTTTGAGCGCTGAACTGCGCACCTTACCAGCTGTTAAAACAGCTTTTTGAATTTGCTCAAAAAACACAAAACAAAAAGACAAAGACAGAAGAGAGAGGACAAGACTGCTCGCGCTGCCGTGCTGTAACACCCGCACCCGAGAGATCCAACGAAGAGGCTCGTAGAGTCACACTCTGTAGATTAAACATGAAGCGTTTGGCTCCGAAGCAAAAAGCTAGTGTGTAATCACAACAACTGCTCGTTAAATACCCACGCTGCGGGGCTGGACAGCTGATGCAAATGATTGCAAGCCAATGTGCATTGGCTTGTTTTAGTTTCACTCGAAGTAGATGGGCCTCTCTAGCGAGATTCCTATTGGTCAGTCTGACCTACGTTGTAGTGACTGACCGATAGGGAACAGAGAGTGCAAATAGATATTTCCAATTTTAATCACATCTTTACCTTCACTAGTTCACACTAGTAAATGGTCATGCAGTATATTAACAAATATGCAAATATTCATATATAGTCGCACAATTAATATAAAGTCATACAATCCGCATGTAATATTAATAATAACAATAATAATAATAGTAAGTAAAACTCTAACAAGAATTTGTAAAAAAAAAAAAAATGCATTGTCGTCACGTATTCGTCAGCTACCCAAAAATCATGCATGTTTATCTGACTGTATTGCATTATAGTAACAAGTAGGCAGTGCTGCGGCCCCTTTAAGAGATCAGTGGACTCGTTTAAGAGATCTGCCAGTCTGCTGTGTGTGTGTGAGTTCAGTGACATCAACAACACACGCAGATCCCTGTTCTCTGGGGGGGGGGGGGACTGACATTACCTCGCACACAATACAGGCTCCAGGGACATCGTGCGGCTCTTTTTCAGACAGCAGAAGGGAAGCGGGGATATATTTACAGCAGGTGTTCCTGAAGGATCTATCACAGACTATCAGCAGGGTTCATGAAACTTTGCTACGATTTGCGAGCTAGGTAAGCGGACCTTTAAACAGATTCAAGACGGCAACAGGCGATGTACAGTTATGTCTTCTTCCCCATTGTCATAATTCATAGAGAAATCCCATTTCTATTCAGAATTTCTGTTCTTGAAAACGAAGCTATCACGGACAGTGTCGCACTAAGAGCTCGCTGATTTAAATAGCTAAGCTTGTATACGTCATAATCTAATGTGTCATGTCTTTGTTTAATGTGGCATTTAATGCGTTCCAGGAACGCGGCCGTTATTCTGTCATTCAGACACGCCGATCAAGGTACAAAATGTATCATTCTGTGGAGAACGGATAGATTGTGTCCACACACGACATAGACGGCCTAGAGAACATGCGTATGATATTGATGATGATGATGATGGAGTGAAAGTTGTTACATGTGTCAGTGATGTTGCAATGATTGTGGCGTGATGCTGAAGTGAAGTCATTCACTCATTCATTTACTGATCCATTGATCAACTGATCAACCTATTCATTGTTCCGTTTAGGCATGATCACTCGCATAGGCGGAGTTTCATTTTTGTGCTGGTTATACATACCTACTAATAATAACGATAATAATACGAATATTAAAGGAATTAAACAATTACGGAATGAATAAATAAGAATGGTAAAATAAGTTCTACTGTACTGTACTGTACTGGTCAAATTTTAGTTCACCCAGAAATAAAAATTCTGTCTTCATTTACTCACCCTCAAGTTGTTCCAAACCTGTATGAGTTTCTTTCTTCTACTGAACACAAAAGAAGAAATTTTGAAAAATGTCGGTAATCAAACAGTGGTAGCCTTTGACTTCCATAGTATTTTTTTCCTACTATGTACGGAAGTCAATGGGGTCCACCAACTGTTTGATTACCAACGTTTTTCTTCAGAAGAAAGATCGAAGCTCATATTTGGAACAACTTGAGGGTGAGTAAATGATTTTTTGGTGAACTATCCCTTAAACTATTTGAAAATAATATTTAATTTAAAAAATGTGCACACATTCACTCTTATTCGTATGTCCACTATGTCGAAAACACAAACGTTTCTTGTGTCATCACATTAATTTTTGGCGAAAACGGCGAAATTTCTTAAAAAGTTGAGTAGGCTAGTTTGCATCACTAGATAGTCTATTACTGTCGGTCGCCGAACATTTCTATCGTAAAACACTTTATCTTTCCACTAACTCATTGCAGCAACTAAAAGACCGTAAAAAACTTATTTGATTTGATTGGCCGTCTCAATCATTTTGTTAGAGGTAAAGGAGCCTAAAAATGTAATCAGCTTAAAAATGTAACTTTTAAAACTTTTGTCATCCAAAGTAAACAACAAACAGATTTACTCATTCTACACACAAATTATAGGATAAGACAAATGAAATGGGAAGATCTGAATTATATTATTATTTAATTATTTTATTCATAGCCCAGACAAAATCATTGATCCATCGTATCAATTCATTCATTGATTGAGCCACTGATTCATTTATCCATTCTTGATTTGTTGATTCATCTTTGGATTAATTGATCCATAGATTCATTGACCTATCGAGTCACTGATTCAAATCAACTGAATCCTTAAAATCAACTGAATCATCGATCTTTTGATTCATTGATGAATTCAACTTTTGATTAACTGATCCATGGATTTAGTAATTATTTGAACTATTAGTCACTGATTCATGTTTCCATTGAATCACCGATTGATTTAGTCATTTTTAGATTCAGCTGTTTTCTCAAGCAGGATTCCTGCACTGAGAGAGTTTATGTAGGCAAGCACCTGTGGCTTTGAACTCTGAGAATGACTAATACACAAATAAAGAAGATATATAAATTTGTGTGTGTTATGCAGCATATATTTGATCTTGAATGAACTGAATTTAATCTCTGTCTCAGATATATGGATCCTCTGATATTGAAAGTCATGGTGTTTGCCCAGTGCTCTCAATGGTGTTCAGATAGAAGTAATTCAGAAAACCTCGGTGGTGGATATTCATGTAGAGAATAGAGATGCGGCCAGTATAGAGATCTGTGGGTGGACACATTTACTTCCGCCTTGTGTACTTGATTAGAGACTTCTGCTGCTCTCACAGCATGCAGAATCACAATAACAGCCAAATATGATTTCATAATAATAAGCACCAAGAGCTCTCAAACCAATCCCTGTTCAATAATGTAATTCCAGAGAGGGACGGTTACAATTGAATCTCCTGTCCCCATTGTTTTGTTTGTCTCTCATGGCTGGATATAATCTATGACATTTTTTTCTCTACATAATACCTTTTTATTCTTACCTTGTCATTTTAAAGTGTTAAAAAAAATCACAAAAAAGTGTTCAAATGCTGTTATAATTGACTCGCCCTCAAGTTCATATTCAACACCTTTGACAGTCTTGCTTCCATGGAAAAAAAATGTTTTTCAGGCTTGAGCAGAGGTGAAATGGAGAAAAAAAAGAAAAAGTTGTTTTTTCCCTATGGTTTTTAAGGTTGTGGAGTGAAGCCATTTGTCCTCTATAATGGTTGAAACTATTACATTATGACGGGTTTTTTGAAACCGTTTCAAAAAGGGTAGTGACATTGCCAAATAAATTCTGTGGGAAATCCACATATGGCACTTTCTCCACTGTATTTTAAACAAAACAACTTTGGTCAGTGATTCTTGCTCAAGGCAGGAAAAGCCCCTGCAATCCATTTCCAACCGGTTGGGATCATTAGAGATTTCCTCTTGCCGTTGGTCTTCAGAACAAAACAGCAGATGGATTCTCTTTCGTGTTAAAAGGTCACCCTTAGAGACTACTGAGAATATTCATTCACGTGTTTTTGTGAAAGACCTGAGGACATAAGCACGTGTCAGAGAGGTGACTTCTGGGTAAACTATGATGTATATTTCAGAGAGGAGACTCACGTTTAATCAAGAGTTGTGTTATTAATGAAATCAAAACAGTGTATTGGCGTGCATCATTTAGTGTGTACATATTCATTATAAAAGCTTCAGGTTGTTAATTATTTAATCGGCTCATTAATGTCAAGTGAATAAAACATTGCTGTTGAATAAATACATGGTTATGTTATGATGGCGTATGCTTTTTAATTGTTTTTTTGTCTTGTTTTTTAGTTGCTTCAGAATGTTTTAACTTATGATAGAGGATGGTCCTGATTTAAGGCATGAGATATATGCACAATTTCTGAAATCAAATAAACACTACACAGTACTTAAACTTTTGTCAGTCGACCAAGTTGACATGAGCATCAGCCAATGCCTGTAATCTTAAATGAGCCACGAATTGGCTAATTAATGGGATTGGATGATATATTTTGGCCTGTCAGTACTATTGACTTACTGTGATAAAGCCACTTTCCTTCTTCATTATGTGGAAGTGAGCTTTCCAGTGGGTTGGCAGTGTAACACCTGTGTTCTGTTTTAAGGCCAATTCACACCGCACAGACAAACACCAACAAACAAGTTGGCAATTGGATTTAGTATTTTATGAAAAATAACTGTCATGTTCACACTGCCCCCACAGACACCAACAAACACTGATTGAACATGGTCAGTCAGGTGAAAACAAACTCTGACCAACGCCAACAGACTCCGACAGGGGTAACACACCGACCAGACAAAACCCAACAAACGTGTTTGTTGGTGTTTGTCTAAGCGCCGTGAATTGGCCTTAAAATGTAACTATTTAATCTCCTGTGTGAGTTCTTAGTTTGAAAGTTCCCTGTTAAGTTTGTACCTTTTGTCCTTAATACTTTGTCATACTTTGTTGATTCTGCAGGGCTGCCATACACAATGTTAAGGTAAAGCCTAAAGCAGCTGTGTTGAACATGCTAAAGCGGTTGGACAAAATAAGATTCCGCGGTCCAAAGCGAGATGACTTCCTGGATCTACCCGAGTCCCCTACGGGGTCGGACACTGAATGTAGTGATGACATGCTACTGAGACCTCGACCTTCAATACGAGACAATGATGAGCAAAGAGACCCTGTAAGTACTTTAATTACAGATGTTCTCATTTCATTTGGCAACTTTGTTAAGAATAGTGGCTTTCGCACCGGAGGAACCTTTTCATAGTTCCTAGAACTATTGGCGGAAGAACCCGGATTTTGGCGTGTTCGCACCGAAGGAACTAGGAACTATTTTAGTTCTAGAAACTCCTTTTGAGGAACTAATTTAGCTCCTACTTCAGAGTCGCGTCTAAACCAGCACTATAGGAACTTCCAGTGACGTTAGTGTACGATGATTGGCCGAACGCACGCGAAACACAAGCATCCGCCATTTTTAAAAAAGTTGTGTGAACACACAGATTATAGCCTATATATTTACTCCAGAAACTAACTCTACGAACATGGAAAACAGTGATAGATGAGCCTCTTAACCTTTAGGCTGAGGAGAAAATCCAACGCAACTTTGAGGGGACCAATCCAAACATGATTATGTATTTCTGTTCAGCTAGCAATTCTGGACATCAACCACACGGCATACGCTAATACCTTTTCATATACTGTCTACTTTCTAACGGTTCTATCTAATCGCGTATTAGACAGGAGTGTTAGACAGATCGTAAACTAATGAACTCGGAGACTGTGAGCTCAGGCTCTGGCGTTCTCAGCACTTTCAAAATAAAGCTCTGCCACGCCGTCAAAATAAAAGTCACAACAAAAAGCGCGGCTTACGTCACTTCAGAGTTCCTACTGGTGGTGCGAACGCAAACAGGAAAATGTTCCTAAGGGAATCATTAATTCTCGGGGAAACACCCTGATGGCCAGTTCCTAGAACTAAGTTCCTAGAACTACCCGGTGCAAAAGCCCCTTATGAAGTACTCGTTTAGGAATTTCTGTATGTTAGTTATGTAATACATGTATTATAGAAGGTCCATTGCAAAACCTAGAGAGCCTACCTAGGCATCATACGTTTGCTTCCAACACAAAATGTAGGTAGCAACATTATGCTGCCTTCTAAGGTAATGTGTGGCCGAATGACTTGGACTTGGGTTCTCATTTTGGGCCCTCAGTTTAGCTCTTTGCTGAGCCAACACTGGTTAAATGTCAGTTACCAAATATTCTATACCACAAAAGGTCAGAGGAAAACTGTGAAGGCTTATTTTTCCAATAGTATCCTTTTGAGAGAAGGCATTCCCTGAGCACATTGCGCTGATGATTAACATAATTCATTCAGCATTGAAAAGTATCAATAAAAATGCACTGTTTTACCTGGTAAAAGTTTGATAATGTCAACATATTGACATCCTGATGGTAAATTGAAATCAATTGTGAGTTAAGTCTGTCCACAGGGCTCTTTATATGGCATGTGGTGTTGTTGCCTATGTAGAGCTTTTTAAATCATTTGAAGATTGATGGCTGCTAGAATGTTGTGTTAAAGGACTTGCACAAATTTCGAACACATTGTGTATGAGAAGGTAGATGCAGTTCCTTTAAATCAGTTTTCTCTATTAAAATTGTGCTTGTGATGAATCTCTTTTAGAGTCTGACCTTTTCACATTAACTTATTCTTTATCTTCCATAACGTTGTAAATATCTCTGTTGTCTCATTCGCCTGGTTAAACTGAGTTGATATGCAGGAAGCAAGAAATGCAGTCCTCGGTCCTGTCATCCTGGAGCCAAATGATGCTTTAATGCACTTCACTATCCTGTTAAAACCAGACACTGCTGCTTCAGTCTGGTACCTTTTCATTTCACAGATGGTTCATGGAAGAATTCCTTGCCGTAATCGTGTTAGAGATGTTTTCTGAGAGGTTTATGCTTTATGGTCATAGCTGTGTAATTTGGTGTTCTGATTATTTTGAGGCTTTCCCCTCAATGATGGAGCCTCAGATTAGTCATGGTGTTGCATAAGTGTCTCACAATAGAGCCAACCTCCTCTGCTTTCTTCTGCAACATTAGAGTGCGTTTTTTAAATGTAAACTGAAATGCTGTCGGGTGACAGTCATGTGGGGTTTTTTTTTCTCTAGGATGCTGTAGAGCTTCTTTCTATGTAGGAAGGTGTCTAATTCTCACCCCTTATCCATGGCTCTGTTGGAAAAACTAGTGAATTGCCCACCAAGGCAGTAGTTTCAAGGCTCTTTGTGTGTTCAAAATAGTATACGGCTAAACTATCCATCCATTCTCCCTACAGCTTGTCCTAAATAGGGTCACATGAGTCCTGGCGCTTATCATAGCATCTCGGGACACCTTGAATAGATGGCCAGTCCATCGCAGGGCTGCACACATACTGGCAATTTAATCTCTTCAGCTCACCTATCCTGCCTGTCTTTAGATTGTGGGAGAAACCGAAGCACCCAGAATAAACCCAAACCAACAAAGGGAGAACATGCACTCCACATAGAAAGGCCTTTTGGCTCAAGTGGGAGCAGCAAAACTAGATACTACATTTTCACGAAAAGCGATGCCGATCCATGCAAAACTTGTAGCTATGTTGCTAGGGTGTTGTGTGTGGTCATCATGTTGTTGATATGTAGTTGGTAAGGTTTTCAGAGTGGTTTTTGACATATTGCCAGGTGTTTAGTAATTGGACCAAATCAAAAGACTTGACACAATTCAGGACCCAATTAGAATGTTTATTTCTGCATCACTATAAGGGCTTGACATTAACACCAGCCAACCCTTCAAATGCAGGTGGATTTCAGCAGTGGTGTGTAACGCAGTCTACAAGCCACTTTGGCGGGTTGAATTTTTCAGTTGTAGTCCTTTAAAAAGGCTCCTGAAATAGTAACTTAAATGTAGTGTTATGTAGAATTTTCGATACCGATACTGAAATATCTGAAACGCTTCCAATACTAATTTTGCGCTGAATTCTCGAATAGACACAAGATACCAGCTGCACTTTCTCGTTCTGTCATCTCTCTGACAGCTAGTTGACACACAAACCCGCCTCCTCTCACTCACTCATTTAATCTGCTCTGGATGAATATTGTTGGTGTAACAGGGCTTGAATTTCGCCGTGGGATTTGGAACTTTGGAAAACCACTTGCCACAGTGGCTGGTGAGCAAAAAAAGTTCATTTCAAGCCCTGATCACTATCATATATTCTATTCACTATGATGTTTATATTTACCTTTGGACACACAAATGTGTCTCTGAAAAATGGAAATCTACTCTTAGGAATGAGTCCTAAAACTCGGAAATAAGATAGCATGTTTGCAAATTTGGTGGGTTAATGAGTTTTTGGTTAAATGACTGAAATAACACAGCTCAGGATATATTTTTACATTTTCTAAGTGGTCAAATGGTTCTCTGGGACATTTAACTTCATCACACCAAACATGTAAACGCATCTACTTACTAGTCTGCTTTTACATTCTTGCTGTGTTTATAAGCACAATCTTAATATTTAATGACACAGTCAAAATATTCTAACTCCAACTTGTAGAATTGAAATACAGACTGAAAGGTTAATAGGAAGTTTAGTGGTGGTGACATTAAAGGCATGCGTCCGTGGTGTAGTTTGTTTATAGCCTAATAATAGCTTTTTACTTCAGGCAATTGCATTTAGGCTTCATAAAAACCGTGTTCGTTTGTGATTATTATCTTGATGAACAAAATGTGTATGAATCATAAACTTTTGTTGGTTACAGAGTGCATTTTCTGCTTTAATCCAAAAGACAATTGAAAAATTCCAATGGCTTTTTGTTGAGGGTAATGCCAGGATAATGTTAACTTTGGCCTGCAAAAAGAGTTCACTTCTGTGATGATTCAGTGAATTTTTCTGTTGAATGATGCAAACAAACAACTATTATGTGCATATTACAGTATTGAGTCATTAGCTTAGCAACATGTTAAGCATCAGACTCCTCAAACAAGCTCAAGAGTGTTTTAAAAACAGTCAGGTATAAGACACCAAGTAGACGCTGAGACATGTCACTAGGGTGTGGAATGAAATAATCACTTTGTTTTCTCATCGCCCTCTCATTATGGATCTAGGCCATGAGCACCCTGATGAAAAATCTAGCATTACTTGTCAATAGCATAATCTATGTGTTGTTTTTCAGTATGAAATAAGTACTATCAGGATAAGACCTAAGACCTTGGGTAGAAACTGATAAAAATTACTTGAGTTCTTGAGGGAAAGACTAAATACAACCTAAAAAACAAAACGTTTTAGCCAACATAGCAAAAACAACATTGCATTTTCGAGTCTTTTATATCTTACTACTGTTTTGACTATTGATGTACTTAGTGAAACAATAGCATCAAGCTACTAGACACAACAAAAAAAACTGTGCTGGTAAAAAACAACAATAGCGTATCAGCTTTATTTACAGTTGACAGTGAAGAACCGGCGTGGACATCAGGCGTAATCGGCCACGGACATTATGAGGCAAGAGTCACATCTTGTTATTCTTCTAAAGCTGAAATCCTATCAAACCAGCACATATGTTCACGAGTTTAAATCCCAAGTGTGCTAACTGATTTAAGGTCTGGGTTAAGGGAGTGGCATTTAATTCTGGGAGTGACCCATGCGCTTGATGTGAACTGTAAAATCGCATGAGATTTTAAAAACTCTGTGGGAGTGTTTAACTCTGCTTCGGGACTGGATTCTGTTCCTGATCCATCTTAGTTTCGACTATTTGTTGGCATTAGGACATTTTTCTAAGGCAATAAATGATGCAAGTTTTACAACAGTGGCGTTTTTTTATTGGTTGCCCATGGAATGACTTGCACGCATTGATTTTATTCTTAGAATCTCGTATCTCACATACTGTAAAATCCATATTGATGAAAAGGGATGGTGAAAACTTCAGAAAATATTATATAACTGTTGGAATTAACATGATTCAGTGCTTATTTATTCATCTTTAAATATGTGTATTTTAAAGATTTGTTATAAAACGTGTTCAGATTACAGTTGAACATTTTAGTGTAAAAGGGTGAATTATTATTATTGTCTAATTGTTTACGTCTGACATACTTGTGAAAAAAATCCTATAGGCTTACACTGAGAGACTCTTTTCCGTATCTAGGCACCAAAATATCATAGAGGTAAGAAACAAACAATCAGGACGTCTCACCCACCATGTTGTTACGATCACTTGACCCACCAGCGTCGGTTGCGTCGCTTAACTTCCATTAATATATCCTCTCCCGGGGACTTTTCGCCTACTGTTTTTATCTGAATTCGGGCATACTACTTTTTTGGCGCACTGTTTTTCCCATAGCCTACTATTAAAGTATGGGAAGTATTTGATTTCAGATGCAGCGTTGGTGTATCCATCCATAACTTGTATGCAATATTCTACATTTTTTATAAAAATATGTGGTTGCCTATGTTCTCCCCCCCTTCTTAATCTAGTTCTCTAGTAGAGTTGTCAAAAAGTACTGACAAGTCGGTACTGAAATTTAAAAATGTAACAATACCAGCATTTCCCTTTAGCATTTTGAGCGCTGTTGAACGGATTCTTGAACTCCTCTGATTGGCTATTGTTTTGATGGGCTCAACATATATGTCTGTGATTGGCTACAATGATTAACAATGACACCTTTGACGCTCTTCACCAGTGTTGCCAACTTAGCACCTTTGTCGCTATTTTTAGTGACTTTTCAGACCCCTTTGACGTTATTTTTTTTTAAAAGCGACTAGCGACAAATTTAGCGACTTTTTGGATAAACCTCAGTAACCTCCAAATGTTGCCAGTACTGTCCTGCGAGCGTGAGGTCTTACTTTCTCCCTGTCGTCGAGCGCTTACACAGATACACACGGGAGCGTTTAAAAGCAGGCGTCTATCAGCGGATCCCTAATATATATCCACTGACGGAACCGCTTATAGACGCCGCTTTCAAACGCTCCCGTGTGTGTATCTGTGTAAGCGCTCGGTGAAGAGTGTCAATGTTTTTGAAGTGTTGATCATTGTAGCCAATCAAAGACATATACTGTACAGGTATGTTGAGCGTGTGAACACAATGACCAATCAGAGGTGTTTAGGAATCCGTTCAACAGCGCTCAAAATGCTAGAGGGAAATACTGGTATCGTCACATTTTTTAAATTTCTGTACCGACTTGATACCGAAGTTGGTACTTTTGACAACTCTACTCTCTAGTTTTTCTGCTGCTATGTTGGGAATGCTTCTATGATACCCTAAAGCATCTTTGGCTTGTCCAAGGCAAAGCTTTTCAAAAGGGTTGTATAATTCAAAATGATAGTGTAATAGTTCCCAGACTTCCCACAGACCTTGAGCTCTCTCCAACATAATTGTGTTTTGGCAACAAAACATTCGGAAGAGCTAAATATCGATATACCCGTGCAATGGCTTTCAGGAAGCATGTAACCTGCTGACCAGTCTTACCACTGTTTTTGCATATGTTTGCATTGGTAATTTCCTGCATCACGGGCAGCTTTAGTGTTGAATGCAACAGCCTGCTAACAGAGATTGTAACCAGTGGTGATGTGACGTTTAGACAGCAGTGAGGAGTGAGTCATCGCTCACATGCAGATCGAAATAGCACGGCCACACACATACAAACACAGACACACATGGAGCCAGCACAACTCTCGTCTGATAGTGTAGTAATCTGTGTAGTTTAGAATGTGTCGTCGCAGCACTTTTTACTATTTGATTCATGCACTAATGACTCCCTGAAGGCTGGGGGTAATGAGATCACTTTTTCACACAAGCAGGGGTTTGATTGACTTTGAATACACCCGTTTATGAGAGCTAGTCTCCTACTGGAAACTGCCTCTGCTGAAGACCCTTCTAACATCACCCTTCTGTCTCAGGACACTTTGATTTGTGTCACAAAGGTGCAAGATTCAGGTTAGCTAGAAGGGATGGGAATAGAGAACCTGTGGTAAATTGGTGTATGCTACATTGTTGTCACATAATGTTTGACTTTACATGCACATGAATAAGAATTTGTCAATGTTTCGATTAGTCATTTAAACACGCAATCCGGTTGCCGGATGGAATTTGTTGCATGTTAACACTTGATTCAGAATGGATTTCCCAACTCTTTCCATTTTGTGGTAACATTGTCAGGCATTTTTGAAGTCCTTATGAGATGATTGTGAAATATAATGAAACTAAAACTGACTGTATAACAAAAGACAGCATCAGAATTAATTAATTGCAATCTAGATATAGGTATCCAAATTTGTTAAATTCCGTATGATTCATATCCTAGTTGGTCCAAATATTTTTATGAAAAACCTTTTTTGTAAGCAACAAAATTAAGTATAAATTGTTTTTGTTTTTTTGCCAGAATATATTTATTAAGTTTTGTGCATACACAAACACAAGACAAACAACCACAATGCCTATCAGAAAGCCATCACTGTACAATCCAACAGCCTACAAATATTCACCACTTTTCTTTAAAATAAAACATATAAAATAAAAATAAATGAGTTGTACAAATCAGGTGATACAAATTATTGTCCAGAAGTGAACTGCAGTGTTCACACATCTCAGTCATTGTCATCTGTTAAATCCAAATCTTTGGCATATTCAATAAAAGTATTCCAGATATTATCAAATAGTTCTTGTTTGCCTTTTAGCACATATGTAATCCTCTCTAGTGGCAGAGCAGACAACATCTGCCGTAACCAGAAAGTGCCTCTTGGTCTACATGTTTTTTTTTCCAAAATAAAGCTATACATCTTTTGGCATTAAGCAGACTAAGGTCTATAAATGTACGTTCATTTTTAGTATAGTTATGCTTCTCTGGCTATAAGCCCAAAAGAAACAATTTTGGTTCTAATATTATTTGAATTGTATATTTTACATAGTGAATGTTTTGCTAAGTTGTTTGGAGGCCTTTAACTCTATTCCCCCCATTGATGAAAATTTCTGTCATTCCGTAGATCACAAATTATTGTTACAGAGACTTAGGTCTATAGGCCTCAGTGAAGCAGCCTTAAGCTGGTTTGATAATTACCTTTCAGAACGCACCCAATGTGTGTCTGTGGAAAACTATAACTCACCTTTCCTTCAAGTCAATACCGGGGTTCCCCAAGGATCTGTTTTAGCCCCTCTTTTATTTTCTATCTTCATTAATGATTTAGGCAATGGAATAGAGTCAGCGAAATTGCATTTGTATGCAGACGATACAATCATTCATACAACAGCACCTACTTTAAATCAAGCCTTGAACCATTTACAGAATGCTTTTCAAGTTTTGCAGCATTCATTGTCTCAGTTAAAATTGGTTTTAAATACAAAAAAGACAAAATATATGATTTTTAGTCGTGGCCGTTCCAAGGTAGCTGATATTTCAATCTCAACCTCTAATGGTATTTCTCTAGAAAGAGTCAGTTCCTATAAATACTTAGGAATCTGGCTTGATGAAAGATTAGCATTCGATGTACATATTGATATGTTGCTGAAGAAGCTTAGGCCAAAATTAGGCTTCTTTTTTCGCTCAAAAAATTGTTTTCCATTTGAGGCCCGAAAGTAATTAGTAGAGAGTGCTTTTTTATCCATCATTGATTATGGTGATCTCTTATATATGCATGCAGCTACTACTCAGACAATTAGATTGCGTGTATCACGCTGCTTTACGCTTTGTTTCTGGTGCAGAGTCACGGACACATCATTGTATTCTTTATGATTCCTTAGCTTGGTCATCTTTACATCAAAGGAGAAAACGTACTCGGTTACTAACGTAACCTCGGTTCTCTCTAGAGAGGGAACGAGTACTGCGTAATAGCTTACGCTAGGGGAAAAACTCTTTTCCACGAGATATTGAAGCCAAAAATTATCCTTAATTTTTTATTAATGTAAAACGCTTTGCAGCAGCAAGCAGACATAGGCGAAACAGCTCGCGCGCCTATTGGTTGCTCTGCAGCAAATGCAGCAGCCTATCGAGAGAGACTCTGCGTGACGTAATGACCAATGGGGGCAATTCGCGCCCATATCGTCACGTCCCGCCAGAAGGGGCGTGGTCTCACCCTATAAATATGCTCGTTAGGCTGGTACAAGCTGGTTTTTATCGCTGAAGCGAACCAGAGCGTATTCCAAGCATGGCAAGATACGCAGTACTCGTTCCCTCTCTAGAGAGAACCGAGGTTACGTTAGTAACCGAGTACGTTCTCTTACGAGAGTATCTCTCGTACTGCGTAATAGCTTACGCTAGGGGAACACAATGCAACACGCCGTGCGTACAGGGATCCAACACCAAAGTCCCGGGGGCCGAAGCCCAGGGCTCATGTAGTGCATAATCACCATAAACTCACATAGAGTGGAGGAAGAGAGGCTGGAAGCGTCATTCCCTATAAAAAAGCACCCAGCGGGGCTATCATATGACAATAAAACGCGCAGCCAGGGTGAAAGCTTTCAGCCTGATCTGGGTGGCCATACGTGTGTCAACACTCATGGGGCTGCAGTAAACTCAGCATCTGGGCCGCACAGCGGGGCAGATAGCACTGAATTTTAGACCGCCAAAAGCTTAGCTTGTAAGGCGGGTACCTCCAGGTTATAGTATTTTATAAATGTAGACGGCGAGGCCCAGCCCGCGGCCGTACAGATATCTTGCAGGGAAACCCCGCTCGACCACGCCCACGAAGAGGCCACGCCTCTCGTGGAGTGCGCTCTGACACCCAAGGGGCACTGTAGGCCCTTCGCAGAGTAAGCGAGCGCAATGGCATCCACTATCCATCTGGATAGGCTCTGTTTTGAGGCAGCGAGTCCCTTGGAACGCCCGCCAAACAAAACAAAAAGCTGCTCCGTCTGTCTGAAAACAGACGAGCGTGACACATAAGCTCTCAATGCCCTGACGGGGCAAAGGAGACTCGCATCCTCCTCCTCACTGAGAACCGGAAGGGCGGACAGGGAAATTACCTGGGCCCTGAACGGGATTTCGGGACATACCCGTGCTTTGGTTTGAGAATGACCTTCGAGTCATTAGGCCCAAACTCCATACACGACGCGCTTACTGAAAGCGCCTGTAAGTCCCCTATGCGCTTCACTGAAGCGAGAGCCATGAGAAACACTGTTTTGAACGACAGGTGTTTCATGTCCACCAGCTGGATTGGCTCGAACGGGGCGCCTTTCATGGCCTCCAGGACCGTGGAAAGGTCCCACGTCGGGACTGAAGGGGGCCTGGGAGGGTTCAGCCTCCGAGCTCCCCTAAGGAAACGCACGACTAAGTCGTTTTTCCCCAGCGACTGGCCAGACACCGGTTTTGCAAACGTTGCTATGGCCGCCACATATACTTTGAGCGTGGATGGGGTCCTGCCCTTATCCAGTAGCTCTTGAAGGAAGGAAAGCACTTCCGAAACCCCGCATTCCACAGGTGAAAAGCTCTGGGCTTGACACCATGCAGAGAAAACAGACCATTTCGAGGAGTAGAGCCGCCTGGTAGACGGAGCTCTAGCCTGCGCGATCGTGTTTAACACTCCTTCTGGGAGGCTAGCGGGTACCCGTTGATGGCCCATGCGTGCAGGGACCACAACTCCGGGCAAGGGTGCCAAATCGAGCCCTCCGCCTGAGAGAGGAGGTCTCTCCTCAATGGTACAGGCCATGGGGCAGTGCTGGTCAGCTGCATCAGGGCAGGGAACCACGTCTGGTTTGTCCAGAGCGGAGCTACGAGCAGCACTGGGCATCCGTTCTCCCTGATTCGTTCCAACACCTGAGGCAGGAGCGAGACAGGAGGAAAAGCATATAGGGGGCAGCGGGGCCAAACATGAGCCAGCGCGTCCTTGCTTTTCGAGAAAAACTCCGGGCAATGAGCGTTTTCGTGGGACGCGAATAGGTCCACCTGTGCTCTGCCGAACGTTTTCCACAGCAGCTGGACCGTCTGCGGGTGCAGCGACCATTCCCCTGCTGGAACTTTGTTCCTGGACAGTCTGTCTGGTCCCATATTCAGGTGACCAGGCACGTGCGCTGCTCTCAGTGAGAGCAGGTTGTGCTGAGCCCAGACCAGGAGGCGTTCCGTCAGCCTGTGAAGGTTTCGTGACCTGACGCCGCCCTGGCGATTTATGTATGCCACCACTGACATGTTGTCCGACCGGACCAAGACGTGGTGGCCTGTTACCTGGGGACAAAAACGGCGTAGCGCTTTGTCGACTGCTATCATCTCCAAGCAGTTTATGTGAAGGAGCTTTTCCCGTTCTGACCACAGGCCAGCTAGCGGTCTGCCCTCGAGCAGCGCTCCCCACCCCGAGGTGGAGGCGTCCGTAGACACCACCTTCACACTCGAAGCGGTCCACAGACTCACACCTGACTGATACCAGTCGGTTATTTTCCAAGGTTCCAGAGCTGAAACACACTGAAGGTCGACCCTGAGGCGAAACAGACCCGCTGTCCATGCCCTGGGTGGAACCCGCGCTTTCAGCCACATCTGCAGTGGGCGCATGCGGAGCAAGCCCAACTGGAGTACAGAGGCTGCTGAGGCCATCAGCCCCAGCATTTTCTGAAACCTTTTGAGCGGAACTATCGCGCCGTGGCGGAAGGATTTCGCGCCGCGCTGAATATTTAGCCCGCGCCCTGGTGACAGGCGTGCTGTCATGGACAGCGAGTCCAACACGGTTCCCAGAAAGGAAATTTTCTGACTGGGAGACAGTGAGCTCTTCGCCCAATTGACTGTGAGGCCCAGCTCCTCGAGGTGCTCGAGTAATGCGGCCCTGTGTTCTATGAGCTCCGATCGTGATCGAGCTAGAATCAGCCAATCGTCCAAGTAGTTCAGGACTCGCATGCCCTGAAGTCTCAGGGGTGCGAGCGCCGCGTCCATGCACTTCGTAAATGTACGAGGTGCTAGAGACAGGCCGAACGGCAGGACTGTGTATTGATATGCCTGGCCCTCGAAGGCGAATCTCAAGAATCGCCTGTGATGGGACGCTATTTGTATTTGGAAATAGGCGTCTTTCAGATCTATCGACATAAACCAGTCCCCGTGGCGCACTTGCGCGAGGATATTCCCGGTCGTAAGCATTCTGAACTGGCGTTTCACAAGCACTCTGTTCAGCTGTCGTAGATCTAAAATGGGTCTGAGACCCCCATCCTTTTTCGGTACCAGAAAATATCTGCTGTATAGGCCCCCTTCGCTCTGAGCCTGAGATAAAGGTTCTATAGCCCCTTTGCTCAGTAGTTTCGCTATCTCGGCACGAAGTAGATGAGACACTTCGTTTTTCACCGTAGTTTCGACACACGCCGTATAACGGTGCGGGCGTCGAGCGAATTGTAGCGAATAGCCTCTCTTTATAGTGTTCAGCACCCATTCTGATTCCCCGGGAAGCTTTGACCACGCATCTGCGTGAATAGCTAGGGGTAGAATGAGATCTGGGCTCTGGCCGAGACATAGTGACGGCAAGAGAGCTCCGGCGTGCTGTAACGCAGACACTGTGTTTACAGTGTGTGAGGCGGGGGGCGCGCCGATCGCGGCGGGCAGCCTGGCCGCGCTCAAAACCCTTATAGCAGTTTGCTGAGGGAGAGAGAGCGGGGTGAGCCTTGTGGGGCTTAACATGTCTGTGAGTGAATGTGGGCGCAGGACAGCGGGCACATTTACTGCACTGAAAAACACCGTCGGCCTGAGCTGACTGAATGCGTGTTGGTTTCGTTTTCACAGAACCTGTGGGACATGTGGTGTGTAGTGTTTGTGGGCACTGAGACGTAGGCACATTCACTACATTTAGTGCACAATCGACATGAGGCGATTTTGTTTGTGTGAGCCCTGTATTTTTGCGGGCTGTGTTTGTGTGTAGAAATGAGCCCTGGGTTGTAGGCATTTTCAATACACTCATAACACCCTCGGCTGTGGCCGGAATACCAGAAAATACACCATTTATGTGATTTATCTGGGTCGCCGTGGGAACAGCATTTGTGTGCAGGCAAGCGGGCATGGTACTGGCTTGCTTACTGCAAAATACACTGGAACAATCACATTTTCTGGAACTGAACGAGCGAAAATTTCAGTGGAAGTCTGGCCACGGCGAGACTGAAACACCGTCGATTTCCTAGGAGGCTAGGAAGACTTGTGTTGGTTTCGTTTTACAGAAACCGTGGTAGTGTTTGTGGGCACTGGGTTGTGGGCACATTCACTACATTTAATGCACAATTGACATGCGTCGATTTCATTTGTGCGAGCCCTGTACCGTGGCGGGCTGTGTTTGTGTGTAGAAATGAACACTGGGCTGTGAGCATTTTATTACACTTATAACACCATCGGCTGTGGCCGGAAAACCAGAAATACAATGATTACATGATTTTTCTGGGTCGCCGTGGAAACGGCCATTATGTGCAGGCAAGCGGGCCGTGGTACCAGCTTGTTGACTGCAAAATACACTGGAACAGTCGCATTTTCTGGAACTGAACGAGCGAAAAGTTTCGGTGGAAGTCTGGCCGCGGCGAGACTGAATTTTTATCTGCTGCGAGAGCCGGGATCGAACACGGGTCTCTCGCGTGAAAGCTTCGGGTTCCGCCACTGGGCCACAGGGAGAACTACACTAGCGCAAGCAGATAAGAGAGCGTCATCACAGTTTTGTGTGTGTCGGCGTTTGTATGCAGGTGTGCGTGTTATACAACAGGCTCATTGCTGCAATAATGACATTTTCAGCCGCTCAAACTAGGAGCTGAGAAATGTTTGAGAAATGGAGATTAGTCCGGCCTCGGCGGGGACTAAAACATACTCTTTTCTTATTTGCCGGTGGGGGGGCGGGGTAGATTTCTTATAACGTAAAGAAAGCTAGCCGCGGTTTTAGGGCTCGCGGTCTTGATGCTGGCCCGTTTCCTTGACGACTCGCGGGCGCCTCCCAATCGAGGCCGATGCTTTCCACGGCCTGAGAGAGCAGACGCATCAGCTCAGTCTCAATGCCGGCTCTCTTACCAGTGGTCTGGCGGGAAACGCTAGCGGAGGGGAGGTCCACGGAGCTCGCCCAATCCTCGCTATCGGATGCCAGAAGAGAACACGCCTCGGTGGGTTCGTCAAACTCGTGGATGGACGCGGCGGCAGGCGGCGGCCGTTGTCCGTCAGTGAGCGACTCGAGCGAAGCCGGCGAAACTGGCGGGCGAACCGGCGAGCTTTGGCGGGCTGGAGAAAGCTCGGGAGCGCGCTGGGCGCGGCGCTTCTTGCGGCGCGGCACCACGGCGGGCTGCGGTGAAGGCTCGGAGAATGATGCCAGGCGAGTCCTCAGAGTCACCATAGGCAAAAGCTCGCAATGAGGGCATCCGCCGTCAGCGAGCGCGAGAGCCGCGTGATCCTCACACAGGCAGGAAACACAGATGACTTGCTGGTCTCCGTCGCTGAGCGGGGCGCGGCACGAGCCACAGGAAGGCATCTTTAAAAAGACGCAGGTCTTTTGTGAGAGAAGTGTGAGTCGCGTCAAGTAAGCGAGCAAACACTCTCAACAGAGTAAATACACACAGAGTATAAAAGGATATAGAACGCCGGAAAGCGCAGCAGGTACGGCAGTTGAAGGCGGCGAGGCCAGCGACTCCAGAGCTCGTCCCGCTGAAAGGCTTGCTTCGACGGCGCGGCTTCTCACTCCGGATCCAGCGATGCGTGTGCGTCGCTGAAGAGATAAAAATCAGCTTGTACCAGCCTAACGAGCATATTTATAGGGTGAGACCACGCCCCTTCTGGCAGGACGTGACGATATGGGCGCGAATTGCCCCCATTGGTCATTACGTCA
The DNA here is from genome assembly GCA_029959095.1 of Rhinichthys osculus. Classification (NCBI taxonomy): domain Eukaryota; kingdom Metazoa; phylum Chordata; class Actinopteri; order Cypriniformes; family Leuciscidae; genus Rhinichthys; species Rhinichthys osculus. The sequence continues at coordinate 24,145,138 of JARWKJ010000013.1, read as the reverse complement.
CGCAGAGTCTCTCTCGATAGGCTGCTGCATTTGCTGCAGAGCAACCAATAGGCGCGCGAGCTGTTTCGCCTATGTCTGCTTGCTGCTGCAAAGCGTTTTACATTAATAAAAAATTAAGGATAATTTTTGGCTTCAATATCTCGTGGAAAAGAGTTTTTCCCCTAGCGTAAGCTATTACACAGTATGAGAGATACTCTCGTAAGAGAACTACATATGTACTTATTCATTGCAAAAGCTCTTTTAGGTAAGTTACCTTCTTATATCTCAAATCTTTTAATCTATTATACAAATACCTATCAAACTAGGTCTAGCTCTCGCCTCCGGCTAAAAGTCCCAAGGGTATTGTCAGAATTTGGTAAAAGTGTTTTTTCTTTTTACGCTCCTTGGACTTGGAATGAACTACAAAATGTATTGAAGCTAGATGCACTTCCAACCCTGACCTCTTTGAAACGTCTTTTACTCAATGTTTTAAAGGAAAATTGTAACTGTTTTCCTTGACTCATTTTTATCAATGTTGTCTGTGAATGTGTAAATTGTGATATTTCTTTTCAATGATTCTTGTGTATGAATTTTTTTTTTTGTGCCGCCGTCTTGACCAGGTCTCTCTGGAAGAAGAGATAGCAATATCTCAATGTGATTCTCCTGGTTAAAAAAAAAAAAAAAAAAAAAATTGTGAGAAAACGCTTACCCACCATTGGCGTAAATTTCCGGCTTTCCGGCACTGACAGAGTTCTGGTCTCCTGATCAAAACACATGTGAAGAAGATGCAGAAACAAGCGATAACATATGTAATCATATGCATATGTAAAATAACGCGATTATCAACATAAAACAGCATATAAATCAAAACTGCCCAATGTTACTGAATGAAATGTTGACCCAGGAAGTGGTTAGGACTGTGAAGCATTAGGGGTGTTGTTGATGGACTCGATCTACTCGATCTATGTTTTGATCATCGTTCTGAATCAGATCTGGGCGCAGTCTTTGACAAAAAAGTGATTTTCTCAGCTTTTTGCTCAATGTTGCCTTTTATCAGCTAAAAAAAGCAGATTAAAAGCAGATGGTCTTATCTTTTTATATATATTGCAAGCTTAGATATTCTTACCAACAAATATTCTGGGGGCCATGACATTTTGGGAAAATGATCAAAAACATTGGGTGTGGTTGGCATCTTAAAAAAAAAAAACGCTGGCGGGGAAAGAGTTAAAAGTGTAAACATTTTTCTCTCTCTTTTTAACATCATTGTTAAAGGTAGGGTAGGCAATTTGTTAATGCCACTTTTTGTTATACTGGTTGAAACTCTCTTCACATCCTGATAGGAATCAATAATAGAAGTGGTCTAAATATTAAAACATGTACATGTATCTTGTGTGGAAGTCTCAGGACCATGTTCGTCAAATGTCCTTCAATGTCCTACCTGCCTGTCAACACATGTGTTTTTCATTTTTCGAGTAGACATCGGTTTTCATGAGGAACTTATCAAAGCTAGCTTGCTATTGCTAGCCACCTTGTTGCCTACCCTACCTTTAAGGATAGTCACTAGTGAATAGCATTTGTGTGATGCCATCAGCCAGTCAGCTGTCAGACTCTTCTCGCAGCTCTAGAGGGATTTGCTTGCCTCGAAAAACCTGTAGCCTAGGACTAAGTGCCCATCACAAAATCCATTCTTAGCTATCTTTTTGCTTAAACGTTTCTTTGCTTAAACTAATGTGAATGATTTCCCGAGGTCTCTTTCATTCTCTTAATTTCTCTCTCCAAACGCGCGCGTGTGTGTGTTAGTGAAGATAGCATGCCTGCTCTGTCAGTCGCATTGGCCTCTTAAAGAGACACCTCTGCTTTTCTGCTGTGTATCTGCAGTGCCGCCCTCTCTCCTAATCTCTCACTCACCTACTTTCTCTGCCTCTCTCTCTCTCTCTCTCTCTCTCTCTCTCTCACTCACTGCGGTTCGTCTTTCTGCAGATCTAGCGTTCCTTCAGCCTGTGTGTGTGTGTGTTTGTGTGTGTAGGGCGGAATGGAGTCAGAAGCAGGTTCATGTTGTGCTATCAGTCAGAATTGTACAGTCCACATTTGTCATTGAAACCAGCCTTCAGTTGAGGCTTATCTAACTAAAACAGGAAGAAGACACCATATAGAGGACTAGTATTCTGTAAGTCACCACTCGGAGAGACTAGCTTTTTTTTGTGTGTCTGGGATGTATCACATCCATGTCTGTCAATAACCCTGTCCGTTTCTTTCTAGGCTGGTTTGGGGACTTTGTCTGTCATGCAAGACCTGAGGAGCGAATCAGAACGTCTCAATGAGGTGAAGGGTCATTTGGAAATTGCCTTACTGGAGAAACACTTCCTACGTGAGTACTTGAAGAAGAATGTCTCCTTGTATTCTATGTATATGTGGAGTAAAGCTGAACAAAAGTTGGGATTGCCCTATATGTACAGTATATGCACAATGTTTTATTTCATTCATACCTACAGGTTATGCAATATATGAATGGTGTTCGGCATGCATTGTATACTAATTTGGAATTTACCAAATTTTTCAGTATCTGACCCAAATGACAGTGTGATGCTATTCAGATATGAGATACTGAGATGCTAGAAGTAGGGTGACCAAAATGCAGTCCCAAAATTGTTCCTTCCTTGAAATTACAATCACTATAAGAAATACAAAAATAAATATAATACAAAAAAATGCTATTGTCATTTAAAACATCCATTTGTATAGCTGTCATGTTAGAGCGGGAAAATAGCCAACCAACGCATTTGTAGACTGGGATTTTTCCGCTGATGACATGAGGGGGTTTCCCACCGGATAGTTCTAGGAACTAGCCACCAGGGTGTTTCCCTGAGAACTAATGGTTCCCATAGGAACGTTTTCCTGGTTGCGTTTGCACCGCCAGTAGGAACTCTGAAGTGACGTAAGCCGCGCTTGTTGTTGTGACTTTTATTTTGACGGCGCTGACATAATCATTCTCAGTGTTCATTAGTTTACGATCTGTCTAACAGTCCTGTCTAATACATTATTAGATAGAACTGTTATACATAGAAAGTAGACAGTATATGACAAGCTATTAGCGTATGCCGTGTGGTTGATGTCCAGAGTTGCTAGCTGAGCAGAAATACATAATCATGTTTGGATTGGTCCCCTCAAAGTTGCGTTGGATTTTCTCCTCAGTGTAAAGGTTAAGAGGCTCATCTATCACTGTTTTCCATGTTCGTAGAGTTAGTTTCTGGAGTAAATATATAGGCTATAATCTGTGTGTTCACACAACTTTTTAAAAAAATGGCGGGTGCTGGTGTTTCGCATGCGTTCGGCCAATCAGCGTACACTAACGTCACTGGTAGTTCCTATAGTGCTGGTTTAGACCCGACTCTGAAGTAGGAGCTAAAATAGTTCCTCCAAAAGGAGTTTCTAGAACTAAAATTGTTCCTAGTTCCAAAATCCAAAATTGGGTGCCAGTCACAGAGCCGGTCACAATTAACAAAGCGTATTGGCGATTTAAAAAGTTATCATCCAACGTTATAGCAAATAGGCTTTAATTTAAATTAATATTAAACATAGTATAACAATCACAAAATCACATCTGCAAAATCACTTCTACTGTCCTGCAACCGAGCAATAACATGGTGGTCACCCTAGCCAGAGGCTAGCAATGTCCTAAAGCCAACATTTTGGTTTCGATCCATCATTAACATGCACTAATGTGAGTGAGCACTATAGAATATTTTCACTCAAAGTTTCATTTTAATTTGTATGATTTATAAAGCCTTAACTGTGTGGTCATTAGTTTTATTAAACAATACTTCTGACCAGGGTCTTTTGGCAAAAATGTCACAGAAAGTGACAAAAATACATAAAATTGAACACTGAATTTGTCAATTGGGCTACTTTTACATTGTTGCCAGAGGGTTTTACCCCCCAGAACGATTTTATCGTTTATTGTTGTTTATTGTAGCGACTTGAACAGATAATTTGTTTCCTCTGTATCTTGACAGTGGGATTGTCTTTATGTGTTTGCCTGGTTTAATGAGAAGGACACAGTTTTTGGTCAGTTTACCACATGGCTTAAGTCTTGTTAACACCAAATTAAAAAGTTGTGCCACATTGGTGTGAACAAATTACAATTGTTACCTAATTGTGGACTGATTAGCTATTGATCACCCTGGGTGTGTGGATGTGTGTGAGAGAGGAAGCTTTTTGGTACTTTTGTGTGAATGTTGTTGGTCAGGGTGTCCGCACTTTGATAGTAAAACGAAAACACCTACATAATGTGGACAAAATGTTCTCGCTGCAGTTCCCATGAGAAACACTGCTTTGTTACTGGACTACTGTAAATAGTGTTTTTATTAATGAGATATTTCAGCTAAAAATTAAGATTGTCATGTTGCTCTAAACGTGTTTGAATTTCTTCTGTTGAATTCAGGAGAAAAACCTGAAGACTGTTAAAAAGAACTAGAGAGAAAAAAGATGTAAAATCAGCATAAAATATCATAAAAGTCACCCATACAACATGTGTGAAACAAACTGAAATTCGACTTGCTATTTACTGATAATCCTCTCATCTAACTGCTACAAAATTATCTTTGAAGCAAAATCAAATCTAGTCGATTCTGAGAACCAATGCTTTTTTATGTGAACAAATCATTCAGAACAGTTTTGTGAACTGGATCAACCAATTCACTAGCCTGACGTCGTCATACTCAGGTTCTAGTCAGAATGTGAGTCTGATACTGCTCCATTGGGCTGTGATTATAGGGCGTGTTTCAACCGAACCAGGAAAGAAAATGCCTCTGCACTCAATTGCAAAACGCGATGGCTGAATCTACACATCTAAATTCTCCAGCGGCTGCCATTCTTTGTTGTAAACTAATTCAACCCAAGCGTTATTTGGTGACGTGGATGATTACGTTACGGTTGATCATCTGTCCATCATCGTATAAAGACAATTTGACAATTTGATTGGTCCGAACAGCTGGTTCGGGCATAGTTGCTTCACAACAGAAGTCCACTCGAGACCTAACTTCCCATCCTCAAATGTTGTGGGCGGGGCTAAGTTCGGCTGGCATCCAGGCTACCAATTCACAGAAAAGATTGCTTGATTCATTCACAAACAGGACATTGCTTCTTTCATGAATGGCCAAAGAGAGCTTGACATTTTCAGTGAATAATAACTTGTGCATAAGTTGTACGGATTATTTCATGGTACTTGTATTGTGCTTTTGTGTCCTTTTTGAAGCTTGAAAGCATAAGTGGAACACATATACTGATAAAAGGTATACCTTGAATATCCTATAACCTGCTTTGGGTAAACAAACAAACAAAAAGTTCTATTAGCTTTCATGGAGTGTGTTATAAATCTGTCTGTGATACGGTTTGCAAAGTTGTAAAGTCGCAAGTGCAGGACAAATAAAGTTATTGTCTCCCAAAAGAATTCCTGACGACTCGTCTACTTTGACCCTCCCTCAAACGTTGTAGCCGGTTCATGTTGTGTACTTGTCGAGAAGACTGCTCTGCAAAAGCAAATTCACTTTGTAAACACTTCCAAAGGATGAGGATGTGAAGAGCCTGGTGGTTGCGATGGTGGTTTGGGTTGAATAACTATGTTTCGTCGTCATACTCGCGCTCAGATTGATACAGTGTGTACAATCACTGAGCTTTAGGAAGCCTCCGGAGCTGAAATTCAGTTATGGTAATGGGCGTTTCCTTTCCGACACCCTCTGTAAGCGGAAGACCAATCACTAAAGACTGGCCCATCTTGGCCAATCACAGCAGAGTACCTCGCGGAAAGGAGGGATTTAGAGAGACAGAGGCCACATCCACACAAAGCCAGAGCTTTCCCTATCCGATCTTTTTTTTTTCGTAAACACGGCGTCGTCTCAAGAAATATAGGCGTACACACGAAACCACTGAAACCGATTTAGTATACATGCCAGGCCAGAAGATTGCTCACCGTAGTAGCATAGGAGCAGAAGATTTTGCTTTAGTAAAGCTAATAGGCTCTGTAGCTTCTGCTGCACGACCACAAGCATATAGTCCGCCATTGTTGTTGCTGTTACGTGTGACGTAGCGGTGTATGACTAATGCTGACACGTGGTGTGATGACATCATCGTTTCACAAAATGTACGGATTGGCCGTACACACGAAAACGCAAGGGTGTCGGTTTCAGATGTATCCACTCTGGCACCCGGTTTTAAAAAATTGCGGTTTCAGTGTCCCAAAACACCGGATCCGTCTGGATGAAACACCAATACGTACAAAATGTGTACGTTTACAGCTAAACGCGTCTCCGCGTGGACAGGGCCTGAATCTTTTGACGAGTCGTTTGAGAATCATTGAAAAATGTGGTGATGTGCAATGTATATTATGAGAAAATTAAAGTGTTTTTTGACCTTTGATGCCTGAGACCTCCAAAACAAAATTAGGAACCTTTAGCATAATGGGGCACTTTAAATGCAAATGTTTCTGTAAGGGTTAGGGGTATTGAAAATATAATTAGCTGAGTATAAGAACAAAAGCAGTCAATAGACAGTCTGTACCCTAAAAGAAAAACAATTTAACTGTGTGTGTGTGTGTGTGTGTGTGTGTGTACACGTGTGTACATCGTGTCCATCACAGCTACAGTAAACATTGGACTGGCTCAGTGTCTCATTTGAGAATGCCATAGGAAAAAGCAACTGAAGGTCATTAGTGAATGACACAGTCACAATCTACTGTTATATAACCCGAAGCGTGCCACTGTCTGCACACACAGAACCCACTCATGAGAGGGAGTGAGACAGCACACACTAGAGGTAAGCTAGAAGAAAATGAATGGGGTTCGAGATATAAAAGATGAAGTAGGAAAGGGATTACGGAGTGAAGCTGCTAGTGTGTCAGAACTGAGGATTTTTGCTCAGGAAACACAGTTATAGCCATATATGTGAGCTCTGATGTGCGAATATGCATATCATGCATACTGTATATGTGAAATTACAGTGCTAGAAATTACAATGCTATAGTCCTGCCTTTTAGTTAAAACAGCCAATCGCTGTTTTGATAGAGGAAGTGTTATGTAGATTTCAAAGAGCAAGTTTGTTTATTGAACACGCATGACATTAGCTGGACCAGATCAGTGTTTTTATTAAAGATTTATATGATATAATCAAAGTGTACATCTTCTATAAGTCTTTTGAAGAGGGTATAGGACATGCGGGACATGTCTAAAGCTTAAATTTTTTCATCGAACACGAGTTTGAATTGATTTGTATATGAATGAGATTTGTGAGCTGAATAAGAGCTGCAGAGTTCAAGATTTTCTGTGCATGTCAACTTTTTTGACTTATTCCTCACACAAAGCTATCGCTTCTTGAATTATATTTGATTAGTCATATGGGCTGCCTTTGGGACGCTTTTTTGTGTGCTTTTCTCTCATTCTGGTAGCTTGACAGTGTAAATCACCTTCTGCTTTTTATTTTTATTTTTTTCTGTATAAGATGAACTTTTATGTTTCATGGACAAGAGACTCATGGTTTTCATTTCATCTTGTGCTTCTGTTCATTCAACGAAGCACATATATTTTACATTGATGCACTAGCCAACACCACTAGGAGTTGAACCTATATTCTTTTTGTTGATAGCGCCATGATCTACCAGTTAAACTACAGATTTTGTTGATGGGAGTGTGTGTGGAACAGACGCTGGGTTTTACCCTCTGCTGACATCAATTTCCACATATGACCGAGTCTATTTTAAGCGTGTGTGTGTGTGTGTGTTTATCCCGTGTGTTCCCTTCTTAAGGCTCTGACCCATTTAACAATGCATTACCAGTCATCACAGAGCAGTTGTGCTGACATCACAGGCACTCTTTTTTTCTCAAACTTAGAGATTTGGACTTCAGATTTGGTTCTCCCACACCCCCCGTTATGGGAAGTGGGGCATAAATGACATACCAAAAATAAAAAGTGATTCTGAATAGACACATAACCAACATGTATTTAGAAAGCCAACACTTGAGAGTTTACAGTTCAAGACTCAGATTCACTCAGACTTTTATTAATATGAGATATATTATCTTAAAACAAATATTAAATATATATTTTAAATGTATTAAAATATGATGTGCCTGTAGTGTAGCAGCTTAGAAATACAATGAAACTGAAGCCACAAATGTGGTCGTGCTTCACTTTAAATCTGTAAAACTATGATTTTTATGTAATATTTTCTAAGACCATGTCAATGTGAGTTTTTAGAGAGGGCTGATAAGATGCTAATCAAATATTGTATTGCCCTGTAAACACCCACTTGCAGTCTATTGCCAATGTCTGGTGTGGTGAACTGCCCCATTCATGTTTCTATTGTTCTCACTAGACAAACCTTTCACACTTCTGACCTAATCTTCATTATTCTTTTGTTTGTATTCAGCCATTATTAGCCTTTATTCTGGCATTACATGGCTTGCCCATCTACCAACTATCTTGATCCCTATATATAATCCACCTATTATCTAAAGTCTAAAAAACAAAACAAAAAAAGCATATTCTTGGGACCATAAGTGAATTCTTTTAACAAACGTTCCTGGCACGACAGGTGCATTAGAGCTACAATTAGCATCAAGCTACATGACACAATTTTAAAGATTAATTTTACGGTTACTCAAAACTCACTTTGAACAACAATCGAGTGTTTGTTATAACTTACAATTGCGATCTAATGTGGATTTTAGTCATGTAATGTTGTTGAAATATGCTATGTATAGTCTTTTATAAGTAGCTAATCGCTACACTTGCTTAGCATTTATAATGTAAACATTCTTTATTGATATGAAATTACACCAAATCGCATGAAAATCACACACAACTCATATACTTTAGGTAAGCGTGTGTTTATTAGCTTCTTGTTTCATGTGTAGAAATGTTTCTTTAGTTTTAGAAATGTTTTCCACGGAGCTCAGAACAAGCAAGTGTAAAGGACACATTTAATTCTATTCAATTTCAGTGTTTAGTTTTAGAGCATTTCTCTCTTAAAGGCACTTTTGTCTTTGCAGCCGACACTGACTCAGAAATAGTTAATTTATTAATATATTGTTAAATTAAAATTGTTAATGTTCAGACAGCCTCCTTGCTGTTTTTTTTCCCTGACATCATTACTTTGGCCTGTGCATTGCTGCAAGCTTTATGTGTGCGCTTGAGTGCTTAATTTATATTATAAATGCTGATTTTTATGGTTTATTATTTCTCTGTATAACAAAGTTACACCCAATATTATTTATCTACCCTGAAACTAACGATTTTCCAATGCCACTCCCCAAGAATACAAGTAATTAAATTAATATTATAAACATCTGACTTGCCGACTAATGGCTTAAATGAGCGACTACTTGTTGACTAGAAAAATCTTTAGTCTGGGGCAGCCTTATTATTTAATATGTCGTACCATTTTGATTAGAATTTAAATCCTACATTCAATGTGGTGTCAGATTTTTGAACAGATTTTTGTCAGATATTGAATGGTTTTATCATGTGATTTATAGACATGATTGAGTCATGGCAGCATATGTGTGTTTGTTGCAGTGTCACAGTTCTATGTCTGTTAGGGTTAAGTAATGAGATTAAGAGATGAGAAGTTCATTGCCTTCTCTCTGGCAGCACACACAAAACCCACACATGAAACTGCTGATTCAATCATATAAATCAAACATCTTTCAGTATATTGACTCCATTTAAGCAATGCATAGAAGCTCATTCTCTGGGACACAAAGAAAATTCAATCAAAATGTATCTGAGATCTTTGAAAAATACCACTCACAATATTCATAACATATGTGTGGGAGGGAGTGTTACATAACAGTTCCTCGTGAAGACACATCACAGCTGAGGATTCCTTTTCTTGCATTATTTAATCTCAATTGCGCTGCTTAACGCCAGACTGCTCTGAAATTAGCTATTCTCTTTTACTGTTATTTATAACCCATGTTTTCTGTCTCCTATTTCCTTTTCCTCCCTACAGAAAAGCACAGTAGACATTAAGGTTTCCTGAAATAAATTTGAACAGGCCATAAACCACTTATTAATGTGCAATTTAAGGCCCTTTATTTACAGTATACAGTAGTATAAGATCAACCAAATATGAGTAAAGATTACATTAAAGGTGCCCTAGAATGTTTTTTATTATTATTTTATAATTTTTCCTGGGTTACCCTTATAATGTTAGTATGTTTTTTAGATAAAAAATAATCATAATTTAGAAATAAATGGCATTTTTCCTAGCCTGCTTTTAGCCTCTGATTTGAACACTCTGTTTGAAGGGGCGTGTCTGCTGTGGGATTCAGTGTAACCGCGGCCACTGCTGTGATTGGCTGACATGCTTGCATATGAAATAGCTACGCATTACATGTGAAACTCTCTCCCGAATACTTTTACTACTGCTATTATACGTTTTTACTATAACAGCTATCGAGATTAACGAATCGTGAGATGTTTTTAAAGTATTTAGATCTATTCCCATCACATAAAATGTTGCCGTGATGAGCATTGAGCAGATGACAGTGTGTTGATCGCGAGAATGAAGATCTTATCATTGCAAAGCAGTTTCTGCACTCTCTCTAATGCTTTCACCAATGCAAACACGATGATGTGAATCCAGTAAGAGCTTTGTTGTGCAGTAACGTGCGTCATTGATTTCATAACGAGTTTGGCAAGTGTCCAGATAAACTCGCGCTGTGTGGAAAGATTGTTCTTTGATCGCTTTCTGTATATAATTTGTTCACAATTTAAATACGATTATTTTCATCCTACTAAAAGAAACGATGTGAAGCTGATATTTTAGTCACTGGCTTGACTTACTGATGCATAAACAGTATTGAACGATTTTGAGAGAAAGATTACCTGTCTGAACTTGAACAATTACACATCAGAAAGTGTTGCTTGGTAGCTCGATCCGAGGCCAGCTCTGTATTGGCCCAAGTTGAGGAAACAGTCGGTGAAATGTTTGGAAATTTCCAGAGAAAATAAAATTAACCCATTGTTTCTTCAGAGGCTCAGATGAAGGAACTAAAAAATACTTTTGTGTTCATGTGTACATCCACACTGAGCAACTGCCATGCTTCGGCTGCGCAGTTCCGCCTGGCATTGAGGGCTGGCATTATGCAAATATTTGGAGGCGTACATATTAATGATCCCGACTATTGCGTCACAGTCGGTATTGTGTGGAGAACCGACCGTTTTTCAGGGGTGTTTTTCATAAACGTGAATTAAATGAGAACGCGAAAACAGTCCAGTTTGAGATTCACTCTATGTCATGTCCATGCACTGAACTCTTGTTATTTGACTATACCAAGGTAAATTCAATTTTGAATTATAGGTCACCTTTAAACGGTTAACCTTATGATCAGTAAAACGAACAAAATGGAAGAAGAGACCAGAGTTTTTTGTAGGTTTTAGAATATAAAGTTTAGAATATGATATCAACCACTCAGATATCCCTTTTTTACATTTCAGCAACCACATAGAAACACCTGGGACCAACCTAGCAAGCTTGTTTTATATGGGCAAGCACCTCTCACATTTCATTAATTTTAATGAATTCACATTAATTTTCTCTTTACAAACTCCAAAGTGATAAAGAATCGTTGGTTGCTTGTCAGATTTGTCCCCTCACTGTGGCCTTGACTCATAATTAGTATGACAGTGGTGCCGCTGGCAGGAACTGTGACAGCCTGTAAAATATCAGCTGAAGAGCGGGACAGAATTAGGCCAGTGAGTGGGCCAACATTGATCCAGAGCTCTTTTACAGAGGATAAATAGACAAAAGAGAATGAAACAGCAGAAAGAGAAAACAAGGATGTTAAAAGAGAATAATACATGAAAATGACTTTCATTATACGGTACCTCTAAAAACTCAGTAGTCTTGGTAGTTTGCCCCCCGCAGATGCGCCCCATACATTGTAGTGATAAATGCCGGCAGAAGCCTGGTGGCTGAAATGGCTATTTATGGAAACAACATGCCAATGTCATTTCCCTTAGTACTCCTCTAATTTTCTTCCTCCCAAACTCTGAGAGACTGTCTTTTATGTACTACACCCACACCATCTCCTCCACTTTCTATTTCTTTCAGGCAGGTTACCATGCGACCGCGGCATTCACTTAGGGGTTTATTGTTGCACTGAAAGCCTGGCGCTGACGCAGAGAGAGAAAGCTTATGTTTTCTCTCAGAGGAGCGAGAGGTTCACTGCTGTGAAAGGCAGCTAACATCACAGTACAACAATACGCCAACCATGTCTCAGCCCTGGGCTCTAAAAACCAAGAACAGTGTCTCAGAGATCTCACCATGGATAATTAAAGATTGGTGATGACAGCAGAATAGCCCATTCAGGCATTTGTTTGCTGGAATATTGTAGCTTTGACATTAGAAATTTTACTTTATTCTAATGTTCTCTTCAACCAAAATAATGGATATAGTAATATAGCAAAGTCTTCAATTGCCAGGCCCCCTAAGACCTAGAACAGTACCAAACTCCCAAAAGACCAAGACTAATACCAGCCACCCAAAGGCCCAAAATAACACCAGACCCCTTAAGGCCCAGAGCCACTCTAATACCAAAGACTAAGACCAATTCCAGACAACCAAAGACTCAGAACCAAACAAAACTTCCTAAAGACTAGACTAATAACAGATTCCCTAAAACCCAAACCAATTCCAGATCCCTTAAGACTTAGACCAGTTACAGACTCCCAAAGACTCAAATCAATACCAGACACCAAAACCCCAGAACAATACTAGACCACCACCTAAGGCCCTTACCAACACCAGTATACCACACATTCTAATACCCAGACTTAAATCAACAACAGACCCCCTAAGATTCAGACCAATAAGAGCCCACACTAATAACAGCCCCTCCCTCTAAGACTCAAATCCAAACACATAACAGACCGCCTAACACCGTGTCTACTCTGGACGCGAACGCAGCATTGCTGCGATATGACAAACGACAATAGAATCCATTTTACGTTGTCTACACTGGATGCCTCGCGCCGCGATGGGAAACGACAAATCCCCGACAGTAAACTGATGCCTCGTTCTATTTATGATGCGATACTTCTCATAGGAAGGACAAATGGATTTGCAATGTTTGCTTTGTCACGTCCAGTGTAGACAGCTTCTAGCCGTTGCGGTGTGATGCGATGCATCAACGGTAACCACACTAATACAAGACACCCTAAGAGCCAGACCAAGACCTGACCCCTTGAAAAGGAAAAGAAAAAGAAAAAGGAAAATTATTGCAAATTCTCTTTATGGCTGAAGATGCCTGCTGACCGGTGGTTGAGGTAATTATCACCTTCTGTACAGCGGAAATAGACTGTGGTCTGAGATAAGTCATGACTCAGATCTGGACTAAAAAAAAAGTGAAAAATTGAGACTCGGACCATGACCAGTAATGAGTGTCAAACCAAGGCTATGTTTATGTGGTCTTCATAGGTCTCAAAACCAAGACCACAAGATTTGAGCCCCATTATAAAATAATGGATTACAAACAAAGCAATGGTCGTCCTATGCTATCTGAGCACTTTTAATGATATCAAAGTAGAAAATGATGATTGGCATGGTGACTGATATGGTGTTCTGACTTTGATGTGCAGGAAGTAATCTTTTCCTGTGTACCCACAGACAGATGAGCTTCATCTCAGAAACTTTCTTAGAAACCAATGGAATAGCAGAGAATTTTGCCCTCTGTATTTGTCTTTAAAAACAGTATCTGCTTGCTCTTGCAAATACATATATGACATGCCCCTTGATATTTGAAATCAAAACAAAGGATAATGGTCCCCATTGGGATTATATAAAACAATGTCAAAGTTAAACTGATGGAATAGATCTTTTCAAAAATGTTTAGAGGAACTTTAACCCTTGTTCCTAATGGTGTAATTCTGTTAGAGTTATGAATAGGTGTCACAAGCAGTGGCTGATTTAAATAAAGATACACCAAATGCTTTGAGCATGCAAATTATGAATGGAAAAAAATCAAATGGAGCCTTTTTAAACTACAGTCTGGTCATTGGGAACACTGAACCACATGAAGTCATGGAATCGTCTGGACCAAACCATGTTGAGTTGGGTAACATCACTGTATTGTCTTTGTCTTAGTACATGGCTCACTGTTGTGGAAAAGACCTTACAGAATGTGAACAGTACGGGCCAATGGTTTTCTCTGATGAATAGAGCTTTTGTTTCACCTCAATCAGTTGGGAACAGTAGTTTTCCTCTAGGTGCTTAATTCACCGGCGGGGTTTATATCCAGTCCGCTAAGCTGCATGTTATGATTGTTGTTTTGAGGGTTGTAGTAAAGGACATACATAATCTATTCGATGCCAGCTTCTAGATTCTACATTTCCTGCCATTTGGACAAGCTCACAACAGGCAAACCTGACCACAGGTATTTGGTGCACCAAGAGGCAAAGATTAATTTTAAGGACATTTATTTTTGTTTGTGGAGTGAAAAAATCACTGGGGCCTTGATGACTGAAGGCAACTATGCTTGAATATTAGAGCCACAGCGTGACTTCGATTGTTCATGAGTTCTTGATGCATCGGGCCAAGATGGAGGCCTATCTCTCAGATATGGATTTCTTCTGGGATGGAGTCACAGATGACCTCAAAGGCAACCTTAGCCTAAGTAAGTGGTCAACACTATTTTAGTCAAGCTCTTGATTCGATTATTCTTGTTGAAAGTGTTGATTTAAGGTAATAGTTCTCACAAAAATGAAAATTCTCTCATAATTGACCCTTGTGCCCAAGGAGAAATTCTGGTCGCTCTTTTCTTTGCAATTACAATGCATGGGAATTGAAGCTTTTAAGCTTAAACAAGGACTCAAAAGCATAATATAAGTATCACAAATGTCTTCTGAAGCCATATGTGAGAATAAGACTGAAATGTAATACGTGTTTCACCGGTAATCTTCCTTTCCAGTGAGCAGTTAACCAAGAGCTTATTTCAAGAACAGAATCTGTCAGATTTGTGAATGAATCATTCAGACCAGTTTGACTTTAGACTTAAATCTGTTTTTCACACAAAAATATAGACTTGGAATTTTGTGCACAAAGATTACTTTTTAGTATACATGTAATTCAATAATTGAAAATCAATTGTAATTTATTTAAAAAAGAGCTGCAATGCACGTACTTGTTCCTTTTGTACTCTACAGAAGAAATAAGTCAAAGAAGTTAAGTTTGGAATGGTGAGTAAGTTATGGCCGGATTCTCCTTTTTGGGTGTTCTATTTCTTTAGGGTCTCAAATCTGTATTACTAATTATACATTCTTCAGTTACTTTTTAAATGTGTGGTATTTACGATAATTGATATACTTGTCTAAGTGGCATCCACACATAATGCACCTGCTGAGAGTTTGATGGAGTGTTGTGACAACTGTAAAACAGGTCATGCCCAAAGCTATAGTACCATGATGCAATGCAAAGTGGCAGTATTACCAGGACATCAAACCAGGCCACTGGTCAATGCTAATTACACAATCAGAGAACAAACTGACAAGAATGTTTGTTCTCAGCTAACAGGGAGCTGTTTGTTAGCGGTGTTAGTATTTCTCCAGGCTATATGGTCATTCCTCTCAGCTGTGCTCTTAATAGGTTTACATGAATCGCTGCCATGCTTAGTAAGAGCACTTGTAAGCTTCCTAAGATCAGCAGCCCACAAGTGACCACTTGCAACCTTTGCTTTAGGTTATGTTTGAGGTTGGTCAGCACACAGTTCTTCAACTTTAGGCCACTGATGTTGTCTATAAAATCGTAAATCTGATTTCAAAGAATCTTCATCTGGCAAGTCAAGTCTAGTCACCTTTATTTATATAGCGCTTTATACAATACAGATTGTTTCAAAGTAGCTTCACAGTAATAAACAGGAAAAATACAATGAGTGATGCAAACTTTATCAAAGTCAGTGTTCATTTTGAGAGCAAATTTTACTTTAGTTTTATTCAAAGTCTTTTGACTAAAATGCAATTTAGTTTTAGTAATTTTTTAGTCATCTGAATTGTTTTAGTTCTCTTTCTCGTGGTCACGGTTATTCCGGTCTATTTCTTATTCTTCTCTTTCTCCCAGACGTTTACATTTTTGAACGTTTTATGAGACATGCATCAAGCGCGTGCCAACTCTTGTCCCGCTGGGTAGATCAGCCCATTACAATTAATCTACCACACACACAGGACATCAGTTCTGACTGGATCTCTTCTCAAATCGTCCCTCCCTAACATTATCGTTTAGGTTTTTTTATTCGTTGACGAAAATCTCAATAGATTTTGTCATTCAAAACTTGTTTTTATTCAGTTCTCGTCTCGTTTTCGTCTGTGAAAAAATGCTGTTGAGGAAAATTACGAAAATTATTCGTCAATGGAATTTACACAGCTCCGATGGCATGCCCTCGGTTGTTTATTACTTGCCTAACTATTATGAAATCATAAATTAGATTAGTTGCTGTCTTTACATGTTGGCATAACAGTCTCTTCCTTTCATAATAGTCATTATGAAGAGTGATTTGTTGGTCATGAAACCAAAGAACCTTGTGTTCTTTAGAAACTAAAGAGGGGGAGAGAATAGCTAATGGAGTTTCCATAAAAGTTATCCATAAAAAAAGACAAGAAATTCAATTAAAGTGGCAAATAGAACTGAGAGTGGGCGCAATCCTGTATCGCCAATGTCAGGATTCGGCACTGCAATATAAATGGGTTGGCCTGAGATTTGTATAATTGGTGTTCTCAAAGTGGAGCTCTCAAATAAATCTGTGGTGTGACTGTGTTGTTCTAGCAACAATCATAATGTTCCAGTATGAAACCATTAGAAGAGATAGTCAACAAGGTTTTATTTAGGGAATTACGGATGAGGATGCATACACCTCTTAAGCCTTACACGGCTAGTCTGGTGTGAGTGTGTTTAACAGCTCTGAGAGCTCCTGAATATTTTATATGTCCTGATAGGCGGAGATGAAATTAGCTTGTTTGTATGTGTGCTAATTTATCATGGTGTTCTAACTTGGATATTAAGGTATTGGCATAATAAAAATAATCCATGTGACCCAAATTTTATGAAGCGATGTGATTGCTTTGTGTGTGAAAACAAAAATGAAGTGTTTGTTTACAAAATTTCTTCACTTCCACATAGCTCAATATGTGTGCCTGATCACATGCAAGCTGACCTTTTGTAGGCTGAAACCAAAAATCCTTTAGGTTTTAAAAAAATATTTATCATTTGTGTTCTGAAGATGAATGAAAATCTTTTGGATTTAGTACAATATGAGGTAAATATGAGTAAGGGCGGACTTTTCGTGTTAACTGACCCTTTAAAGGAATAGTTCACCTAAGAATGGAAATTCTGTCAGTAATTACTCACCCTCATGTCGTTCCAAACACGTAAGACTTTGTTCACCTTCAGAACACAAATTAAGTTTTCAATCAAATCTGAGAGCTTTCTGTCCCTCCATAGACCGCTACAAAACTACCACTTTGACGCTTCAAAAAGTACATGAAGTGTTCGTCAGACTAATCCATATGAATTTTCTGAAGAGACTTGATTGCTTTATATGATGAACAGATTTAATTTAGGCTTTTTATTAAACCGCTGCTCAATTCATACGGATATGTTTTATGATCTCTTTATGAACTTTTTTAAGTGTCAAAGTGGTAGTTCTGTCTATGGAGGGACAGAAAGCTCTCAGATTTCATAAAGAATTTCTTCATTTGTGTTCCGAAGATGAACTGAAGTCCGACGGGTTTGGAACGACATGAGAATGTAATGACAGGATTTTCATTTTTGGGTGAAATAAATTAATTAGGTATTACCTTTATATCATTACATTACCATGGTGCAGCCACAGCCCTTTTTTTATATAAGGACTGAATTGAGCACAAATGATTTATATATTATATTCTTTCAAATTTCAACCTATACATAGTATAAAAATAGCATAGGTTAAGTTCAGTCTCCAGATTCTGTGACTAAAATGTAACGTATACTCATAACATAGATCAGACATTATGACTCGTATCTCTATTTATCTGTCTTGTGTGTGTGGTCATTCTGAAATGGCTCTGTTGTGCAGGATGGAGGACTATCACAGTGGATCACTCCACTTCTGTTATTGGTGCCTTATGGTGTCTCCTGTCTGTCTGCGGGGTGCTGTGAATATCCTGGCATTGAGCAAGAGATCGTGAAGCACATTGTGAAGGGCTATTATTACTAAGAGAGAAAGAGAGTGTCGGGAGAGGAAGAAGGAATGAAAAAGAGGCAGAGACAGAGATGCATATATATATATATATTTCATGACCTTCCCAGCATTCTTACTTTGATAGGTTTCATATTGCTAATCATTTCTTTTACAAGAATCTATTGCTAATTCATACCCGTTTTCCAGGTGGCATCCTTCTACTTCTAGCAGATGGAATTGCTGTAATAGAAATATAGGCTAAATGTTTCATTCAATACTGTCAAGATTTGTTAAAGTTAGGGTAATAGGGGGTTTTCAGAGAGGCTTGTAATAGCGAGCTAGCTTTGAAAGCAGTCTCCAAAGCCACGACCCTCCTCCAAAACACATGAACACACAGCAGAGAGCAAGCAAAAGCGTCACGAGAGACGGCGTTAAACTACCTCATGTCTCAAAAGCACATAACATTACTATAATATGGAACATTAACAACTTAAAGAGCACTGACCTGTACCACCTGACTGCTGCAGATCATTTCAGCATTGATAGTGTTGCCATTGAAAATGCATAAATTCGAGTCACGAACCAAGTATAACGTCCATCTCTTCCTCATTACAGTAGTTATGGCGTGAACGCAACATAAGCTCTTGTTTTGCTTCAGGATGAACTGTAAAATGTGGCTGCTGTTTGTTTGCGGTGCTCTATGACTAACGTCTGTCTAACTCTGCACAGCATAAAATGTGCTGAAATGCGCTGATGTCGGCATGAGCAGGTACGCGGAGGGATGAAAATACATACGTTGACAGGCAGGTAGGACATCTTTCCGAGGGCAGCGATTGGACGAACATTTTACACCTTCCACAGACGATTTATATACATATAAATATGTTTAGACCACTTAAATTCGTCTGCTCTCACTATTCCTTAAAGGGATAGTACACCCACAAATTTAAATTCGGTCATAATTTACTCACCTTTACGTTGTTCCAAATTCAATTCAATCCACATTTATTTGTATAGCGCTTTTCACAATACACATCATTTTAAAGCAGCTTTATAGAAAATGCATGAGTCCACATTACAATTTAGAGTGATCTGTTATCAGTGGTAACTGTCTAAGTTATGCATTTCAGAAATGTACATAGGGCTATACAAAATCACAGTTAGCGAAAAAGGTATTAATTTAAACAATGTAAAAATTGAATGCAAAAACAATGAGCAAATATTTGTTTGTTAACAAATGATTATAACATTTAGAAAAATGTACCATTGGTGCATGTTGATTCAGTGTTTACGTCATCTGAAGTCTTGGCGGGAGTTGGCGCCGTCTCTTCACAGGTGTTGGGCATCTGAAATCTTCCAAACCAGTATGAATCTTTTTCTTTTGCTGAACACAAAAGATGATATTTTGAAGAATATGGGTAACCAAACAGTTGATGTACCCCATTGACTTCCATAGTATGAAGAATACCATGGAAGTCAATGCGGTTGCGGCCCATCAGCCAACATTCTTCAAAATATCTCAATTGGGCTAGTTTTGGCCGTTATTGGGCGGGTTTTGAATAGTAATATTAGGCTGGTTTTGTTACACGAAAATTGGAAACCCTGTACAATAGCCAGACACGCATGTACTAGTCATCATGCTTTTCTGACGCTACTGAGTGTAAATGTGTACAGCTATTCTAAACTGTTTGTTTTGAAATGACTAACATGCCTTTCTAACATATAATTCCAGCATTCCAGTCAACATATTCCGTAGTTCATATTAACAGACTGATCACAGACACATTCAGCCTTCGAGTAATAATAAAGGAGGCAGAAATATATGATTTTCTGCCTGAAGAGACTTCAGAGAGATTCTTCTCATGAAGATCAATGAAAATAGAGATGAACTGATTGCTGTATAGCATCATAATAATCAGTCTGTTCTCTGTGTGGCCTGTCTCTAATGTTGGAGACAGATCTAAAGATGTTGGTTGCAGATGATGAGACACACCACGGCTCAGTACATTGTGTGACTTGTCCATCAGCAATAGATTAAAAACACTTTGAGGAACCCTTTATTTACTTAAAAAAAAAATTTTGGCATGAACAAATTCATTTGTATTAATTAGATTGTCTCGCTATGGGTGTTATAGGAGGTTTTCAGAGTGTTTCGATGCTAGTGTTGCTAAGATGCTATGAATGGTTGACGCACTGCTGTGCGGTTATTATGGTGTTATGAGTGGTTGCCAGGGCATTGTGGTTGCTAAGATGTTCTATGTGGATGTTACCAAGTTACAATGCACTTACTAAGGGTTTCAGAGTAGCTGTTAGCATCTTGCTATGCAGTTTGCTAAAGTGTTCTGAGTAGTTGTTAGTTTTATGCTTTTTAGTTGAAAACGGTGCGAAAACTATGTGTAAAATTGCTTATAAAATGAATAATATACCAGAAGAAACATTACTCACCAAGTTTATTACTAAGTTTGTTTAAACTTCTATTTCTACGCATGGGCAACAGCAACTAATGCATTGTGTGCTTACCTTAGCTAACACCAATAAAAAGGGTTGGATGCTAGGCCTATATTAGAATCGAGGAGGTCTCTGCGGAACAAAAGTGGGTGTTTCTAAATTTGTGGGTGTTTTCACACTGGTGGGTGTTTATATTAGAATCACTGGGCCTTTTATTTTAGTTAGAATCTATATTTAGGCAGTTAAGCCTTGTGAAAATCTAAATGCTGTGAATGGAAACATCGCTATAGATTAATTGACTGCCTGCTTAGCGATGTTCCTCTAGTGATGTTCATCTCTTCTGAAACCATCTGTCACACAGAAGCACTTCCACTAATGGTACTAGTGGTCAGGTACTAGAGTTTTACAGAGCGCTGATGGTCGCGCAGATCTTATTCTCTCCTTTATGGCTCTCTGTATGAGGGGAAGCTCATATTAGCACTTAAATATTTATAATGCTTAGCTGGGAACAAAGAAGACCATGTAGAGTACATAGCTGCAGGCTCACAGCGGTACATTAGACCAATGAGAAGACTGGAGAGTTATTGAGGAAAACACTTTCAAATTGTTCCCGATGTGAAGCTGAAACTTCTTCGAGAATACAAAGGGGTTTATTTTCCAATAATGACTGATTGAGTGCAAATGAACCTGCTTATTACAAAGCTACTTTACTAAGGACCATAGTAAATAAATGTAAATTCATTATTTATTTGAACTCTATCATCACATGAGAAAAAGAGAGGGTGAAGTGATACAAGAGACATCGAAGTATAGCATATTGGTTTCCATGGTAAATGGGCATATATTGTAAGGGATTGTACAGCTAACAGGTATCGTAATGAAGTAATGAAGATGTTTTAACTATAGCATTTCAAATGACTATTATTAACTTATTTTTTCTTACTATATTACTATAATTAAGGTTTTTTATGAATCCCCATGGAAAAGTATAATATGGGATTATGAATACATCATCACTGCCCAGACAGCAACATAGTGTCGGCCTAGATATGGCCCACATCTGACTGTACCATCCATGTGTACCAGATGTGGGCCGGATCTGGGCCGACACTATGTTGCTGTCTGGGTCATTGGGCATTAGGTGGTGATATCCCAGACATCTGGTACATGTGGATTCAACACGTACCAGATGTGGGTCGGATGTTGCTGTCTGATATGATTACACTGAGTGATTACCATATTAATGTGCCAAATAAATAAAAATCACTAAAAATAAATAAATTAGGGCTGTCAGTTAAACGCGTTATTAACGGCGTTAATTTTTTTATCGCGCGATTAACAGTCTTTTTGGCCTAGCAAACTTTGTAGTTTTTTTTCACATGCTTTTGCAACAGGACGCGGCATGCGCGCGAGAGGACGTTTTGAAAGCGCAAGCGGATCTAGCTAGACCGGAAACAAAACAACAGGCACGACGCACACACTTGTTTGGGCCTGCGAGCCGGCCAAATAGTTGGTTAACGTTACGTTTTGAGTGGGTGACGAGCGCGAGACGCCGAAATGGATGCCAATAATATTCTGAATGGAAAGTTTACTTTTAAAAAGTTGGCCAAATGGTTCCATTGACAAGACCAAAGTGATCTGTGTGTTTTGTCGTTGTGAACTGAGCTATCATCATCGCAGCACGTCCAGTCTGAAATACCACTTGATGATGGCCAAGCACACACACACACACACAGACAGCTGATGCGAATTCTCTGCCCCCTCGTCAATATCAGGACCTCGTCAGTATTTCTTTCACCCTTTTATTGATGGACAGTGTTACATTGTGTGAGAGATTATTTGCTCCAAGTGAGAATGTTAGTGTGAAATTGAACACAGTATATGCCAATGTTGTTTTCAATAAAAAAACATTTGCACAAAGCAAGCCGATCCACTTTTCCATGTTGATAAGAGCATTAAAATGAGAAAAAATAATAGGACAAAAAGAAATCAAGAGACATTTAGAATAGATAAAAATGTGCGATTAATTGCGATTAATCGCAAGTTAACTATGACATTAATGCGATTAATCGCGATTAAATATTTTTATAGTTTGACAGCACTAAAATAAATATATCACTCAACTATCTACATGGTACATCTAGGTACTTATATATGTCAGAAAACATTTATACAGTATATGTGTATAAAACTTTCTGTTAACACTTACATATCCAGGTCTAGATCATAATATTTGTCTTCATACAAGAAGGTAGGCCTACATTGAAGTGTGTGGTAATTTGTATGCTCTTGTTTTTTTTGTTTTTTTGTTTTCAGAGGAGGAATTGCGGAAGCTCAGAGAAGAAACCAATGTGGAGACCCTTAAGCAGGAGCTGGAGAGAGAACGCAGCAGAAGACTTGACCTGGAACAGAAGATGAGCGATGTGCTGAAGACCAGGTGAAAAACCCCCCCACACAAACACAAATGAACTTGTTACATAAAATGAGTTGACATAAAGTTTCAAACAATGGATGAGGAGCACAGGAGCCTGAGGCCACATATGCTCTATGCAAGTACTAGGGATTGGGAATAGAAAACTGCTTCTTATTTGGAATTAGTTCTACAGTTTGTATAAAGCGTGTTCAATGACCCGGTCCTGTACTCTGTCTGACTTCCTCTCTGTGGGGTTCCCTCGCCACAACCTGAGCTATTAAAATAGCCACTACATCTCACCCCCCATGACCCTAAAGTGGGAAGTCAATGTCTATACGTAGAGAGTCATGCATAACAATATGTCAGTACAGTGTGTTCTTTCCACTGATGTCATTTCAATATGTAATTGATTCAGATGTGATTGGCGACACGTTAGGAAGAGAGGTTTCTGACCATTGACCTGCAAATATGTGTGGATGAGATTTTGACAAATCAAACGTTTTATATCATTTTAGCTTATACTAAAGTTCTCAAAATTGTGTGAGGCGGGAATGGCTGAATGTGCTTTTTATAAAAACTTTTGTTTAATGTTTCTATTTAGCTTTAATTTGATTTGATTTCAGCCAGTTTTAGTAGCTCAGCTTACACTTATTTTACTCTATTTCAGTTTTTTTCAGAGTTTTTTTCATCTAAAATAAAAAATTCGATTTTATTTCAGCTTCATTTCAATAGTCAAAAATGATTTTTTTTTTCAGAGTTTTACTTTTGTTAATAAGGACAATTATTACTCCTTGACTCAAGTTGGTTAAAAGTCATTGCAAAAATAGCTCAGAAAAGTATGGTTAGGTCTATGAAAACATAATTTGTTTGCAGATGCCACTCGCTTTGACATTCTGTCATTTTCTGCCACTGTGAATATGTGCCATAGAAGTACATATTTATAGTCATTTTTTTAATGGAAGTTTTGTATGAACTGAAAGTTAATGTAGTTTGTGTTTCCTGGTGCAGGTGTGAAGATTCTCCACCTCAGCTTCCACGGAAACAGCAGCCACCTGCAGCTAATGGCACAGGTAACACAACCCACAATGTTATGACATTAAGCGTACGTTTACACGAGAACAATGTACTTAAAATGTAAACACGTTTTTCATGTACAAACGACAATAATACCTGTTCGAAAACGTCTAAAAATTCATGCCAGGCCAGTAGTTGGCGATATCCCTTTGTAAAGTTAATAACTAATGATCGTTGTGACGGAAGTGAATCAATTAAAACTAACTTTAGCTGGAAAATAACTTTATTCTAGAGCTGTCATAAAGCCAAAACAATCTCTGTTACTTTAATTTCCTATTATCACTGTAAAGCAGCTTTGGAACAATCTACATTGTTAAAAGCACTATATAAATGAAGATGACTTGACTTAGAATTAATGCGCCTATAGACTGAACATGTAATGTCACTGTTTTCGCAAATTCATGTTTTTGTAGTTTACATGGAGACTATACAATTTAACATTGCACTTTGAAACCCGTTTTCAAAAAAAAAAAAAAAATTATAAAATTTGTTAAATCTAATAAATCTTGTTTTACGCTTTCTGCGTTTTTTTTTTTTTTGTCATGTATGACTATTGTACATCTGTTGTCATAAATAATATGGTAAATGTAGTATCCTAATTATTAAAGTCCCCTTGTAGTCAATAATTGTATCCCTTAAAACTCATCTTTGATCACCAAAATGACCTATATAAAAAAAAAATGTACACCCTTGCTTCATTTAGTATACGCGGTTCTATGAATATTCAGATTAGCCCCGCCTCCACTCACTCACAGCAGCTCAGAGATCCACTCGTTGACGATCACACGTTGACATGATTGGTTACAAGGTAGTTTGTGACATCAGAAACTCTGTTTCAAACCGTTTTTGGTTTCTGAAATCTCTGCTCCAGGAAGCTTTCAGCTGTTATTTTAGGCACTTGTCTAAATTTGTAGACCAACTAGGCCAGATCGACCGCTTTTGTTTGAGGGAGGAAATGAGAATGTAGAGCACAAGCTCCCTGACTCTCAGGATTCAGATTAATAGAGCTTTGTTTGTGCCCTCTGAATGAAGTATATCTCTAAACTCTCACTGTAGACAAACAGCAGAAGGAGACGGTGTGTTCGCGGCTGCAGAGTTGGCTGTATGATCGGTTTGGGGTTTACATCGAGGATTTTCGCTTCCAGCCTGAGGAGAACACAGTTGAGGCTGAGGAGCCACTAAGTGCTAAAAGGTCAGTGAAGAAAGATCACCTGTGGAACATTATACTACTCTTTACAGGTTTGGAAGAAATGTTCATGCTCTGCTCTGTTATCATTTCCCATAGTTCTTCTTTCTCTGTCCAGTAACGTTTTATTGTAAACATCTGCCCCCCTGTGGTCAGGATGCTTTTAGTCAGAATAGGCCAAGTATAGTGGCAAAGAGGAGATCCGTCAACTGACATAAAATTAAGCTTTTACTTTCAAAATTGTCAAAATAAAAGTTTTCTAACACATGTTCTCCTCTGATTCTATCAAATTATGTACTTATCAAAGGGTTAGTGTTAGGTTTTACCATGCCAATGATTGGTCGTCTAAATCTCATTTTTGAACCTGTTTTGTGCTAATAATTTGTTGCAATTAAAAACAATACAGTCTAGTCTGCTTGTAAAGGTTTTTGAGGTTTTTATGTTTGGAGGTTGTTGGTTTACGTCTTTTAATTGTAATAACCAAGACACTTATGATGAGTTTTCAAAATAAAAGACAAATACATAGCAAAACCTTTTCACAAAACCCTTACAAACATGCTGTGTACAGCCTAGTTTTTACTTTTTTTCTACTGGAATTTTCCATGTATATACGCTGAACTGAAACTAGTGAAACAGGACTCAACAAGTTACAATTATAATAATAAATATAGCTGCGAGCAATTATCGGGGTTCATGACCTTTATGACATGGGTGCTAGGCTGACTCAAAATTTAGGGATTGGTCCTCTGCTGCCATCTAGTGGTTAGGATGGCAATTACAGGGAATTTCCCATTATAATCATAGGGACATTGTCATTTTTCATCTTTTTAACTGTTATAGAAGCACCTATTGCCAGATCTGGATGCTTGATATATCACATGTGCTCACCTATTTTCATGAAGTTCTGAGTTTTTAATTAGGAGTTATAGGCGTTTACATGCACTTGGCCACACTCATTTTCTTAATTACCTTGGTATAGCTAACCAAAGGGTAAAGTTTTTTTTTACCCAAGCTACGTGCTTGAACCCTTAATACGAAGAAGAATCCAGTTTGTTCAGAACTTCAAAATTTTCAGAGCTTCCTCACATTTGAATCCACTTGGTTTATATCATACAGACAGTTATTTCGAAACCACCTGAGAATCTGTGAGGTTTTGTGGTTTGTGGAGTTCTGGATCTGATGTCCAGTCAATGCATGTACCTGCGTCAATTATACATGAGGCTATTGAGTCCATGTCCCCTCAGGGATCAATGGAGTACATCTATCTGTCTCTGAAGAGAGACTGCCCACAGCTGTCTGCTTTCATTGATTTACACAGTTTAAGTGTCACTTTGCTATAAAAATACAAGACAGGCTGTGGTTGGTGGAAGAAATTAGTGATGTTAGCTGAAGGCAAGGTAACTTGTCCCCCGCTGTGTGTGCCATTGATATGAATGATATCTCAAACTGTGTCTAAATTAAACTGCTTTTTTTGTTTCAGATTAACTGAAAACATGCGACGACTTAGTAAGTCTATTTTTGCTGTTGTTTTTGTTGATGTACTTCATAGTTTCACAAAAAGCTCTTTTGCTTAGACTTTTCAGCTTTACTTGTTTATCTTTTTATTTTATTTTTCTAGAACGGGGTGCCAGACCGGTAACAAATTTCTTACGGAATCTTTCCGCCTTATCCAACTGGCACTCAGTATATACGTCAGCAATTGCCTTCATTGTGAGTGGCCTTCATCAGTTTTCTATGTTTACAGTTACACATATATACTGTACATATTACACATATACATTTATTTTAGACACAAATAAGTTACGGTAACGCTTTATTTTACAGTGTCCTTGTTACAGTAATAACAGTAAATTATGCATAATTACATGCAACTAACCCCTGAACCAAACTCTAATGCTACCCTAACCCTATAGTAAGTACATGTAGTTGCTTAATATTCCTCAGTACTTAAATATATAATCACACTGTTACAATGACACCTTAAAATAAAGTGTAACCCTTTATTTTAAGGTGTCCTTGCTACAGTGTAATTATACATTTAAGTACTGAGGAATATTAATTAACATGTACTTACTATAAGGTTATGGTTAAGATTAGTGTTTGTTTTAGGGTTAGTTGCATGTAATTAATTATGCATATTTACTGGTATTACTATGGTAAGTACATGCAACATGTAATAAAGAAACTAAGTTTGCTCTATTTAGTAATAACTGTAAATTATGCATAATTACATGCAACTAATCCTAAACCAACCTCTATTCCTAACCCTATAGTAAGTACATGTAGTTCATTAATATTTCTCAGTACTTAAATATATAATTACAGTGTAACAGGCGGGGACACCTTATAATTAAGTGTAACTGAAATTTAAAAAAAAAAAGCGTTACCAAATGTTTTACTTACAAAATCTTTACTTGCTCATTAAATTGCTCATCAAGGGGACAGCCATGTAATGTGTGTTGTGTTTTTGTCACAGATTTATATGAATGCAGCATGGCATGGCTGGGCTATTCCTTTGTTTCTATTCTTAGCCATTCTGAGGTTGTCGTTGAACTACCTCATCGCCAGGTAAAATGTTTGCTTTTTCACTAGAATGGCTTTGAAAGGTTCAGGGTTCAATTAAAAATGTTACCTAGATTTAACTTAAATTTATATGTTGTTGTGTATTGGCTGAAATTGCCAATTGTAAGAATTTCTATACTACCAAAAGATCAGTAGTCACCTTGGGCCTCGTGTCAGCATATTTGTGCACTCAGGCAGTCATTATCACTGTACATGTACTGCACATGCAGTCACTGTATATTAATAAACATACATACAGTATACGTGTATGTATACAGTGCTGGTCAGAACTATTTGCCCCCTTTGGTAAATATGATCAAAGATGATTGTAAAAAATAAATCTGCATTGTTAATCCTTTTGATATTTTATTTAAAAAACTGAGCAAGTATCTAACCTTTTAACAAACGAGGTTGCAAAAAGTATTTAATAAAAGGGGGTAAATAATTGTTCCCCACGTGTTTTGGAGAAAATGATTTTCCCCCCACTTTCAATTATTTTACTTAAATAAAAGGTTCGATTTTTGCTTTTTTTTTTTATATCAAAAGGATAAACAATGCAGATTTATTTTTTACAGCCATCTTTGATCATATTCACCAAGGGGGCAAATAATTCTGACCAGCACTGTATATACGTGTTCATGTAACGCAAACAAATTGATTTAATGTTGTTGTTTTTTTTCTATAGAGGATGGAGAATTCAGTGGAGTATTGTGCCTGAAGTTTCTGAACCTGTGGTAGGAATGTTTTTTTCCAGGGTGTATGTTTGCATGTCAGTGACTTTTATTTTTATATTGGGCATATTTAAATTTTCTTCTTTCAGGAACCTCCAAAAGAAGACCTGACTGTGTCTGAAAAGTTTCAGTTAGTTCTTGACGTCGCACAAAAAGCACAGGTATCAACTTTACAGGCTTGTACACATGAACGCTTTTATTTTGTACATTTTCATTTAACAATTAAAGCTGTCCATAGCATTTATATTATTGGTCAAAAGTTTGGACACACTCCTGATCTTGAAATCTTTTTGATCAGAAGGCTTCTTTTATGTATACATTTATTTTCAAAACAATAAATAAAAAAATAAAAATTGTATATGAGTGAGTTTGTAATAGTGATTGTGAAGGAAAAGCAGCCAATAGTTGTTAAACCATTTTACAGTAATTTCCGTCTATGCTTATTTCATAGTTTTTGAGGACTTTTATTCTATAATGTGAAATTGTCTTGGACATGTCTCTCAAATTTCATGTCGTGTGTATTTTTCTGCAGAATCTTTTTGGTAAGATGTCAGATGTTTTGGAGAAAATCAAAAAGTAAGTAGCTCTTTGACTTTTATTGTAGGACTACGGGCTCCTTAAAGGGACATGGTAATGGAAACATATAAGATGGCTGAAAACATTATCAATGTGCTTTTGCGTCCCCTTGCAAAACTTTTAGCGTTTTCCCTAAAAACTTCACAAACAAATGTGAAATTCTTCCATAATATTTCAAGGCTATTGTGAGTTTTACAGGTGACCGCAAAAACTCTGTACAGGGAAAGTGAAAATGAGCTCATGACCTGAAGGAAATTAATGAATGTTTCTCCATGTTTGTATGTGTTTGTGTACATCAGTTTGTTTATGTGGGTTCAGCCTGAGATCACTCAGAAGTTGTACATCGCTCTGTGGGTGGCCTTCATCTCCTCCTGCGTCCTGCCATACAAGCTGATGGGCTTTATGATCGGTGAGAATCAGTATTCATAACCCCACATATGTACATGTAACCCCATACACACTAATAACACTGCCATTCTGAATGGCTCAGTGTTGCTTTCATGTGAAACACAGACATGTCTCTTGTGCAACAGCATATTTAAAGTCCCCCCGTAGTCATTTTATCCCTTAAAACTCACATTTGATCACAAAAATGACACATTTAAGCGTTTTTTCCTTGAAAACAAAAATAGTCATGCCTTAAAATATCTTGAATTTAACTCTACACCCTTGCCTCATTTAGTCTACACGGTAGACGACTTAAATAATGGCTGCTGAAAATGTAGCTTTTCCATCACAACTGTTTCCTATTTTAATATAGTTTATAATTATTTTAATTATTTTAAACCATTTTTTCCCACAATATTAGTTCTTTTATTGTATTTTCTTTTTGTCCATTATATTTAGTACAGACGAGCATTCTGTGAAATTACGTGTGTTTTCACCTTGTTCCATTCAATTAAAGTTAATTTGATTCAAAAGAATGAACTAAATCTTGCAAAATAGAAGTTTTTGTGCTGAAATGCAGTTGTTTTTTTCTCATTCTCACGGTGTGTGTGTATGTGTCTTCCCTGGTAGGGCTTTACGCAGGCATCAAGTTCTTTATTATAGACTTCCTTTTTAAGAGCTGCCCGAAACTCCGAGACAAATACGACACTCCGTTCATCATGTGGAACAACCTGCCCACGGACCCTCAGCTGAAAGAGCGCAGCAATGCCACTGTGTCTCGACGGGTGAGACCGAAAGAGACAATGTCATACTCGTACAGCAGCCTCCTGGTTGTTTTTCACATTTAAAATGTCATACCTATTTGAAACATTTTTTTTCAGAGTGTCAGGCACTGTAAATATGTGCGTATGAGAGTGATGGGTGTTGCCTCGTAAGGGAATCATCATCAGTATAGAGTCACTGACATGACGATCACATATAATCTGTTGTCTTTCTCTCTCAGCTGTCTGGGTGTGAGAAGGTAGGGACTGTGGTGTGCTTCTGCGAGCACCTGTGTGTGTGTGTGTGTGTGTGTGTGTGTGTGTGTGTGTGTGTGTGTGTGATCAAACCAGCTGACCTTACTTTCTTTACCTGTGTGTGTTTGGATCTAGATGCACCTTGTGATATGAAATTTTGTCTGTGGCCAAATGGGTCAAAATGGCCTCTTAGTCTCAGTGGCCCCATTACCTTAATCTCAACTAACTTAACTTGTATCTCACAGAGAAATGTTCAGGTCATATTTCACCACAAAATCAAAAGATAAAAAAAAAAAAAGATATATATAATTTTTTTAGGACCAGGCTTTTATTTAATATTTAGTTCACGCTATTGTAAAAAAAAAAATATATATATACTATTCTTTTTATTGTAATGCCAAAATGCAGAGTCCCTATTGGTGCTGGGATAAAATGAGATGGGGGGGAAAAAAACATAATTATTTTCCGCATTATCATGGCTCTGTACTATGGAAGCTTGTTTCCGCCACAGAATAAAACATTTTAAAAGATAATTGCAACTTTTTATCTCACAATTGCGTGTTTACATCTGGGAATTCAGACTTTATTTCTTACAATTGCGAGATATAAAGTCAGAATTGCGTGTTATATAACGCCATAATTGTGAGATATAAACTCGCCATTCTGACTTTTTTTCTCACAATTGCGAGTTTATATCTCGCAATTCTGACTTTATAACACGCAATTGCGACTTTATATCTCGCAATTCTGACATCTTTTCTCAGAATTGTGAGATATAAAGTCGCAATTACGTGTTATAAAGTCAAACTCTAAGGAAAAAAGGACTGACTTTTCCTTTGCGAGACATAAACATGCAATTCTGAGAAAAAAAGTCACTATTGTAAGATAAAAAGTCGCAAAAACCTTTTCAATTGTTTTATTCTGTGGCGGAAACAAGCTTCTATACTGTACATTACCCTAATCCTTAAAAACAAATTCTCTAACTACAATAAAAAAGTAATTCTCATTACTCTAATGTGATAGAATCACATTCTAATCACTATAATGAAAAAATCCTGTTCTCATTACTATAACAAAAGCATTCTCATTAGTGTCATGCAAAAAGATTATATAATCTTTTGTGTTACAGTAATAGGAATGAGATTTTTGTTTGCCTTATGGTAATGAGAATGTGTCATTTATTGTCATGAAAGTTATGTCTCAATGCAAATCTTAAGAGTCTTAAAAATAGTTTCTTCATCCAAAATATAATTATGTGGTGTAATATCAGATGGGCATTTCTTGCTCTCTGCAGAATTGGCTCTTTATTTAAAATCTGATATAAAATAGCATTGACTGATCTACTGAAAGTATTTAATATTAATGATTTTGCTTGATGTAATCTAATGTAGCTATTGCATATTAATGTAATGTTTACAGCTAATGTGCCATTTTGAATCCATTTTCACAGACTATTTGATGGGTTTGCTCTGTGTGTGTGTCTGTGTGTGCATTGATAGAAAAGGATTGCTTTGAGTAGTTTCCACCAGTGTTATTTTAGTATCAGGGAGATACTATTATATTGTTTTTGTTAACAATTTATATTATTAGTTATATTAGTCTTAGTAATCTTGTGCGTTTTTGTCATTTTTATTATTTTTTTATGTCTATATCATTTTTTTGCTTCGGTTTTAGTTATTTTAGCACATCAATTTAAACTAAATGAAAAGAAGAAATGTTTCCTTGGAAACTAGCTGAAATAGAATTTTATTTTATTCGTTATATACAATTTTATTTGATGTCTGTATATTTTTTTCATGGTTTTAGTTAACTACACTAACACTGGTTTACACATCAATGTGTAGTTTGGGTTCTTAGAAGTAGATCATTAGATCATTAGAGGTAGAAATAGTTGAATGTTTGCCTTTAGGACAATGAAATGAAGTATTTTGACTGTGTTGTTGGGAATCTGTACAGAGAACATACTACGTGTCCTTTAGAATGAGCTCAATGGCGGTTGCTAACATTAATAATAATAATAATGCGTTAAATTTATATAGCGCTTTTCTAGGTACTCAAAGCGCTTTAACATATGGAAGGGGGAATCTCCTCAACCACCACCAATGCCTTTACCTTTACCACAACCATTACCTTTAACCTTCTCTCAAAACATCATTACACTGACTTCCTGACACCCACATGAACTCATTTCATGTTGACTTTCGCTGCGTTCACGCCATGTCGTAATAACGAGATGACAACACGTGACTTCCCACTCGGAGTAGTCCTCGGACTCGGAATTGTGTTTCTATGGCAACACTATCAATCTGCAAATCGGAGCTCTCAGAAAAATCCTAGTTTACAAATTGTAATTATGAGTTCTACGAGGACGTGAACACTTTTTGCAAGTCGTAATCTCATAATTACGGTAATTACAACATGCCGTGAACGCACTTTGTATTGTTTTGAGCTTAAAGTCAACATGAAATCAAAATGAAACCTGTTTTCTTCCCTAATACATATTAAAAGTGAGGCATAATTCACGGCTAGCTGTGTATTAAACCATTTTAATGCACGGCATGGAGGCAAAGAAGCACCCGACGCGAAGGGAAGCATTCAAATCGTTTAATACACTGCTAGCCGTTAATTATTCCACTTATACCATGGTCATTTGCCAGAATTGACAAGTTAAAGCTGTCATTGATGTTTGCAGCGCTAAATTTGACTGGAAGGGTTAAAATGGTGGTTAATTTCGTCAGCTTAGGCTCCTTAGATATAGCATTCTGTCCGCTTTAAATCTGACACAGAGATAAAGTAGTGCGGCAAGGTTCAAATTATTTGATTGAATGATAGTATTTATTTGAATTAATTAGCCTATAGAGAGAGAGAGAGATGCGTGGCTGTGCAGAGTCTCTCTACTAGCAATGAAGCTGTGAGTTGAATTACTTCAAAAACAGCGACGTTTACAACCTCCTTGCTGAGTAATATAATGTAGTGATTCAGTAGCGAAGGTTAATTACTAATAAAAGTTACGGGATAGCGTTGATAATAAGCGCAATAGTACAGCGCAATCTCTGATTTCTGTGTGCGAGTCAGTGACATCCCAGACAGCAACATAGTGTCGGCCCAGATCCGTGCCACATCTTGTACATGTGGATTCAACGCGTACCGGATGTGGGCCGGATCTGGGCCGACACTATGATGCTGTCTGGGATACATGTCTGTGCGTGTGCTTCAATAAAAAGCAGCGCATTGATATAGAATGGTGATTAAACTGACACGGCACTATCTGTGCATTAAACGGTTTTACTGCACACCTTCCAGCCAATCAGAATTGAGTATTCAGGCAAACCATGGTATAATTGCTATTGTGAGTGATTGATTAGTGCATGTTTTTCCAGAAGAGAGAAAAAAATTCTTCAACCCCTCAAACACCTATCCTTTATAAATATAAATATCATAAATACCAGAAATATGTCACAATATGTAAGTAAAATGTTTTTTATTTTTTTAAGTATTAGTTAATGCAAGCTATTTATTTGAGTTGTTACAAAATCCCTCTCTTTTATGTTAAGATTCAGCCAGTGGTCTCACGGAGCAGTTTAGCCACCGTCCCAGCCGGAGTGACCCGAGAGGAAGAGCCTGGCCGTTCACACAACACAAAGAAAGGAGCATTCCATGAGATCTTCAACCTACCCGAGAATGAGAGACCTCTGCCCGGTGAGACCTCTCGTAGACTTGGTTCTTGTCTTATGAGACTCCGCATCCCGAAAAAAAAAAAAAGTACTTGAAACCTAAATAGACAAAACCAAAACAGGCTTGAGTTGGACATGCCAATCAGATTTTAATTTGTCAACTTGTGTACAACCAAGTGATTTAGTAGTGTTTTTTTGTGTGTGTTTTTTTCAGTGTGTGAGAATGGATGGAGATGCTGTCTGATAAACAGAGACAGGAAGATGCCCACTGACTACATTCGCAACGGGATGCTCTACGTCACTGAGAAGTAAGACACATTTGCTCAGTGGTGTTGGGGAAAGTTATTAGTTGCTTATTTGTAGAGTTGGATTGGATCATCGAAGGTCAGCAGCAAAAGACATTGGTTAATAAAGTGAGATTAAATACATAAAGTATATTTGTATTATTTAACATGTTTAATTATTGCAGGTTTGCCTAATATTCTGAGTTTGCATTTCAATGTTTCTATTCATTTTGAGGAATACTGAATGTTTTTGTGCAAGTGAAAGGAGTAAATTCACGCTCACATTTAGTCTAGAACTACAATAACCATCATGTTCACACACACACACACAGCTCCTCTGCCCTTCTCTCAACATGGGGAGAGGAGAGCTGTCAGTCAATACATGAAAATCAAAGTAACTTGCGTTACTCATTTAAAAAAAGTAACTGGAATTTTTTGAAAAAGTAATCTGATTACATGCGTAACTCGCATTACTTGTAACGCTTTACCCCCAACAATTGTTGCTTAGTATCTGATTGCTGAGCACAGCAATATTCTTCTAATATAGAAGAATTCAATATTCTTCTATTCTTGAGAGGCACCATAGAATCAACATGTACATTAATGCAGTAACATTATAATTACAAATGGCTGTCCATCCATCAGCTACCTGTGTTTTGAGAGCTCCAGCTCAAGATCGGGGTCTTCAAAGAAGAACAAAGTCATTAAACTGGTGGACATCACAGATATCCAGAAGGTATGTGCACAGTGTTATTTCTAACCAAAAAGTCATTGAAATCAAGCTGAAACAAAGTAAAATATAAATATTACATGAAAAAAACTTACTATTAGAAATGTTGCCTTGGCAGCTAACTGAAATAAATGAGACTATTTCAGCTTTTGTTAATAAACTTAATGGATATTTGCATCACACAGCAGTGGGTGGCAGCAATCCATCACTGGCTGCACATGAAAACTGCATTTTCATTTAAGTATTTGTGGAATTATTTCACAATTACTAAAAGCAATTTCAGAGTTTCTAAATTATAATGTCACACAACTATCATGCAGTTGTAATTATTATAAAAATTGATTTGCAAATATTCAGATTTATTTTGCAATCAGAACAAAAAACTTAGACTCTAGTTATTTACACACATTTTCTCATACCTTAAAGGGATAGTTCGCCAAAAAATTAAAATTATTATAATAAAAAATCGGGGCAAAAGTGGTGTAGTGTATAACACTGAACAATGGCAAACTCAAATTTGAATTCTGCAATTTCCATGATGAAGAAGTTTATACGAATGAACACGTCTGATGAAGAGCTAGTCACTAGATTTGACAAATCTGATGTGGTAAACCTCACAAACTTGATTTATTTTTTTTGTACACAGTTCTTTAAAGTCGGCATTAAACGGAAGTTAATCCTTTCTTCCTTGCTGTGACATATATTTAAGTGTAATGAAAAAATTATTGGATTGTAGGAAGTTGGGCAAAACTAAATGGAGGCAGTTCTGAATGGCAGTTTGCAGTCAGTTGTGAAGGGATATTTAGTCTAAAATGTATGTAGTCTACGTCGAAACACACAACATCGTTTCGAGGGGGAGGGGAGGTTAACTGTTTTGTTTTTTCTCAGAGTTTAAAAGAAAATAGTTTGTTGTTGTTGGTCACATGTCATTCAGACAATCGTTTTCTTGAGTAACTTAATGGTTCAAAGCTGCAAAGTGGAACCAAAGAGAGCTATACAGTACTCTAGTATTCATTATCTTATATACCCCCCCTTATATACACGTGGAATCCACATGTACCAAATTATGTCCTGGATCTGGGCCGACACTATGTTGCTGTCTGGGTTGTTACCATATCATGGTTAATGTTGATTGCAAATCGCTTACTGTTACAATAACTCTTTCTTTTCTTTTTTCACAGTATAAAGTTTTATCAGTTCTCCCTGGGTCTGGAATGGGCATTTCTATTGCCACACCGTCAACACAGAAGGTAGTCAAGTCAAATATATGTGTATAGCGCTTCACAATACACATTGTTTCAAAGCAGAAAAAATCATGATGCTAATATTTATAATATCTTAATACCTTAGAGCCGTATTTAACAGATTAGAGCTGGGCGATAATAGGTAGAATTTTGCAATGGTACAAGCAATCAAACAGTTGAGATTTGCTATACCTAAAGTATATCTCACCCTATGTGAGTGTACTGTAAATACATACTTATATATCCTACTTTATATAAAGAGCTGGATGATAATAAAGTTGAATTTTGTGACAATATAAACAATCACGCAGTTGCGAGTTGGATATACCTTAAATACGTCCTGCTTAACTCTTTCCCCGCCAAAAAAAAAGGTTGCCAGCCACCAGCATTTTTTTTTTATAGCATTTTCACAAAATGTTCATGGCCCCCAGAATATTTTATTGTATAAATATCTGAACGTGCAAAAGAATAGAGCCTCTGCTTTTAAACAAACAAACACAACGTTTTATTCTACCTTCCATAGGCATCCTTATGCATTCTTTTTTTTTTTCTCCGATTTATAAAGTCCAATTCTAAGGAAAAAAAGTCTGACTTTTTTTCTCGCAATTGCGAATTTATATCTCACAATTCTGACTTAACACACAACTGCGACTTTATATCACGCAATTCTGACTTAACACACAACTGCGACTTTATATCACGCAATTCTGACTTAACACACAACTGCGACTTTATATCACGCAATTCTGACTTAACACACAACTGCGACTTTATATCACGCAATTCTGACTTAACACACAACTGCGACTTTATATCACGCAATTCTGACTTAACACACAACTGCGACTTTATATCACGCAATTCTGACTTAACACACAACTGCGACTTTATATCACGCAATTCTGACTTAACACACAACTGCGACTTTATATCACGCAATTCTGACTTAACACACAACTGCGACTTTATATCACGCAATTCTGACTTAACACACAACTGTGACTTTATATCACGCAATTCTGACTTAACACACAACTGCGACTTTATATCACGCAATTCTGACTTTATAACTCGCAATTACGACTTTATATCACGCAATTGTGAGAAAAAAATTCTGAACTGTGAGATAAAAAGTCGCAATTACCTTTTTATTTTTTTAATTCTGTGGCGGAAACAAGCTTCCATACATGTGCTATCGCTTGTTTCTGCTTCTTCTTCTTCACATGTCTTTTGATCAGGAGATTCAGTACTCTTTCAGAAGATGCGTAATAGCGCCCCCTACCGCATAACAGTGAAAACACGGAAAGCTAGAAATTTTCGTCAATGGCGGAATAAGACTTAAAAGCCATTTAATGTCTTTTTTTTACAGCGACATCACCCTCATTGAAATAATAAAAGTGTCTGTCTTGTTGCTTTGATGAATAATTTAGTAAAGTCTGACAGTGAATCGTTTTATCTTGTTCTCGCAGCCACTGGTCTTTGGTGCCATGATACACAGAGACGAGGCCTTTGAGACGATCTTTACCCAGTACATGAAGATCATGACCACAGCCAACCCTGAGACATAACTCAACCTTTTATCCTTTCTGGAGGATATCTCGTTTGGAAAAAAAAAACAAGTATGGGACCAGCATTTCCTGTCTGGTTAACTTTAATTGACCATCATTCGGATGATTGTAGGCTTGAGACGTGACCAGCGGGAGATTTTAGCGAGCTGACATTCCAGCGAGAGAGTTCTGCATCTCAAAGAAAGAGACTTTTCCCCAACCGGAGGGATGCGGGCCGGCTTCTCGTCATGCGACTGTGACCTTTTTTTTTTCGGCTTTCAAAAGATGAGCACACTGATCCGACTTTTCGTGATTTGTACTCAGCTGTCAAGGATTCAGATTTCATGTCTGGTTTTTAACCTAGAAGATGTTAATTGCGTAAACACTGCAAGAATTAATTTTCTCAATCAGTATTTTTGTTTAAAACTTAATTCAAGATATGTGTCTTGTTTTCTTACACAAATTTGCTTCACAAGTAAATTTGTCTTTTAACTAAATTTAGATATTTTGTACTGGAAAACAAGACAAAAATACTGATGAATTCGAAAAAGAAAAAAAACTGTATTCACACTTTAGGCGTTTTGCAGCAACAAATCGACAGGAAGTCATTCATTTGTAATGCGAGTTGGCGAATTAAGGCGCCGTACAGGTAGTTGATATGTCTTGTGCACTATATTCATTGCATCTTTCAAATCTCAAAAAGATGACTTTTTATTTTTAAAAGTTATGAGGCTGGTAATAGTTCAACTTTGCTCACTTTGGCAACAGCCGCTGTTGCTCGAGTTGCTAGAAATCGACAGCTTTCATTGAAAATGACTTGTGGTTGCTTTGTCACTGCAAATCACTGTCAGTGCAAATGACCTTTCAGACTGATAAAAAAAAAAAAACGCCTTTATTTTTTACATTTGTTTACATTGTTGCTGTGTGCGCACAACACAGTCGCACTCAAACTCACTTAAATCTCACCTCTCAGCAAAGTGTGCTTCATGTCTTTTTAGCAGAACATTTTCCCAAACTTAACTTTGGGGAAAGTGTAGTTTCGAAATGGTTTCAAATGGCCTTTCTTCAAAATGGTTGTAATGTCGTAGCTAATCGATTGGTTTGCTTACGCTTGAAAACGCTAGTTAGATATGAAAGGTGTCAAACGTCGCACTTTATTTTTCAGTATGTGTACTAACCGTGTACTCATACAAGAAAGGACTGAGTAATATAAGGCAACTGCTTGGATTTAATATTAAGGTTAAGTTTAGTACTAGAACAGGACTGTCAAATAAAGTGCTATCGGATTTTTTACCAAGTATTTCATGTATTTATGTCTTACAGATGAACACCGGTTACTTGTTAACGTTTTGTCACTTTAAACCGTTACTAAATGAAGTTAAATTCAGATTTACAGCAAAGTAGATGTTCACAGAACCTGTTCATAAAGCGACTATAGTATAAGTCTTTGGGTGAATCTCACAAAAAAAAAATTCCGATCATATTTCACCTCAAAATAAAAAAATATAACGTGTCAATGAAAATAATGTATAAAATAATATATATGTGTGTGTGTATGCATTTGTATATATATATATATATGTGTGTGTGTGTGTATATATATATATATTAGGGCTGTCAAATGATTAATCGCGATTAATCGCAACCAAAATAAAAGTTTGATTTTACATAATATATGTGGGTGCACTGTGTATAATTATTTCATATATATAAATACACACACATGCTTGTATATATTTAAGAAATATTTTCATGTATATACTGTATATATATATATATATATATATATATATTTTTTTTTTTTTTTTTTTTTTATTATATATAAATATAAATATTTTATATATAAATAATATTTTTTTTCTTAAATATACATGCATGTGTGTGTATTTATATATATATACAAAATAATTATACACAGTGCACCCACATATATTATGTAAACACAAACTTTTATTTTGGATGCGATTAATCACGATTAATCATTTGACAGCCCTAATATATATATATATACACACACACATGTGTATGTATATATATTATATATATATATGTGTGTGTGTGTGTGTGTGTGTGTATGCATATGTATATATATATATGTGTGTATGTATGTGTATATATATATATAACTTGAGACAGTTTCCTCCACAAATTCTCAATAACAATGCAAAAATAAATTGCATAAAGTAAATTATACTTAACATTTGTGTTACAAATGCACTTTATTATTCAATTAATCAAGTTTATTTTTTTGTTATGAATGAGATGTCTTTTTCGCATCAAGAAAAAGTCACATTGAGAAAAAAGGTCAAATATGACTTGTGCATTTCAGTTTTTGTGAGATTCACCCCTTCACACACATCTCGAACAGCCACTATAAAGTATAACTTTTAATCAACATTGTTATTTCAGATCAGTTCGCGTAGAAAATGTAGAAAAAAGCATCACATCTGCTCGATGCCGTAGTGGTAAATTCAATGCGACGCGAAGAGCCTGTAACGTTGCAATTTACCGTAATAAGTTCCATCCCGCAATATAAGAGAACCCGAAAAGAAGGAGTTTTTATTGTACAATATAAGTGGGCCAAACGTTTTGTCGCTCTACCCTAAACTGAAGAGGTTGTTTGCACAGATATACTACCAACATTTTAATAAGTAGCAGATTTGTATTCGTATCTAATACATTCCAAAGATCGTCATTTTAGGAGAAAATACTGTTCATACTCTGTCTTCCCTTACTTCTGTTAGTTTACTCACATTTTTGAGGGACTGTTGAATGTTTCTCAGCTCCCAAAGATGAATCTCTGTATTTTACCAAAGGCCATCCTGCAAAGTTCAGCTCCAACCCTTATGAAACAAGCCTGGACCAGCTAAACAATGTGTTCAAGGTATAACAGGTAAGTGTGTTGGAGCTGGGTTGGAACTGAAGTCTGCGGGAAGGTTGTCTCCCAGACAGCAACATAGTGGCGGCCCGGATCCGGCCCACATGTGGTACACGTTGAATCCACATGTGCCAGATGTGGGCCGACACTATGTTGCTGTCTGGGATATACCCCCTGCCAACCCTAGAGCTTTTGGAAGTGTCCCGCAATGAATCGGGTAACCAATAGTTTTGCCAAATGTTTCTTTAAACTGCTCATTGTCTGTCCCAAACTGATGTTTACACAAAGCTGGGTTAAAATCCAGTCCAGACCAGTTTGATCCCTGCTAACCAGCCCAGCCCAGGGGCGTGAAAACTGGTATAATATCATTTCTGGTCTTTTTTTTCTTTTTCTTTTTTCTTATTATGGTATTGACCACAAATGCTTTTAGAAAATGTATCAGCACTAATAAACTAATTATGAATATACTGTATTAATACAGCATATATGAGTGAATTTCACAAAAAATGGTCAAGAACACCCCCCAGGGACTGGATTCAGGAAGTTACGTTCTTAAGATTCTAAGAAGTTCGTAAGAATGTTCCTAAGTGCAATTCTTGAAAAATTCTAAAGTTCTCAAATATTTTTTTAAGAACATCTTTTTTTTCTTAAAGGGATAGTTCACCCAAAAAACTTCAAACTGTATAATCTTTGTATAAACTCACCCTCAAGTTGTTTCAACCCTGTATGGATTTCTTTCTTCTGAAACACAAAAGAAGATATTTTGAAGAATGACAGAAACCAAACAGTTAATGAGCTCCGTTGACTTCCATAGTTTTTTTTTTTTACTCCCCCATACTATGGAAAGTCAATGATTGTCTTAAGAACAATCTTAAGAAGAAAAAAAGATAAGAACATTCTTTAGAAAATATTTTGGTACAATATATTCTTATATATTTTTTTCTAAAGTTAGAAAATAGCAGAACAATTTTATTCTTAAGAATGTTTCGTGAATCCGGCCCTAGGTTATATTTCGCTTAAAGTTCTGAAAGACACATTTCCTGAAATTCTCGAATTCAAAAATCTCTATATGTCGTGGCCACGAATTACTTTTACTAATTCGTTCCCTCTTTCTAAGTAAATCGTCTGCACATGATAATAATTCATTCCCTTGTTTAACTAAATTGTGCCCACGTTGTAATCATTTGTTCCCTTGTTTTAGTTAAATCAAAACGAGGGAACGAATGAGTTCAACGTGGCCACGATTTACTGAAACGAGGGAACAATTTAATAAGTCGTGGGAATTGATTTTTTAATTCATGGCCATGATTTAACTAAAACAAGTCAGCAAATTCTTGGCCACCATTATATATATATATATATAATGTAATTTCGTATATTTTCAAGTATTTATCATGGTTATATTTATTGTACTGCCTTAAATTTATGCTGATTTTAATTTTTAAAACATGTGTCCAGGTCACATGCTCATTTCCATCTGCCAAATTCTCATTACTGTAATGCAGCAAAAAAAAAATTTGCTTTACGGTAAGGAGAATTTGGGGGTGCTTAATTTCACAAAACAAAAACCCTTTTCTTTATGCAAAATATACATTTCTTATTTTTTCTTTTGATTTTGTGGTGAAATATGACATGGACTTGTTTGTGAGATTCACACACACACACATGCTAAAAGAAACACAGTTTACATTAAAACGCTGTGTTGGGCTGTTTAACTAAGCACCAAAAGTCACTGTGTATCTGGAGGTGCTCAAGTTGGAATTTTCACGTGGCACTAGTTGATGAAGTGTTTGTTAACT
This sequence comes from Rhinichthys osculus, assembly GCA_029959095.1. NCBI lineage: Eukaryota > Metazoa > Chordata > Actinopteri > Cypriniformes > Leuciscidae > Rhinichthys > Rhinichthys osculus. The sequence continues at coordinate 24,102,404 of JARWKJ010000013.1, read as the reverse complement.
GTGTAAATGTTTGCTATTTTCATAATAATTTCACTGCAAAATAACAGAGTTCATCTGACAGATGTGAATTGTTGTTATTATTTGTTATGCGTGTGTGTGTTTTTTTTTTTTTTCCTGGCTGTCTGAAGACAAATGATTAAAAATGAATTTATATACAAAAATAGAGTAATATAAGAAATCTTCTGTTCTGATTTGAATACAACAATGTGTATTGTTAAATCATAATGTGTTGTACACGTTTTTTTAAATTTAAGTAAATTAATGAATTGTATAGACTTATATGTGTCTGTCTATTTAAAAAAATATATATGTTCTTAATGATTTTGAGCTAAAAGCCTCCCATATGACAACATGAATTTGTTGTCATATGTTGTTAAACGAATTAGCCAAATTCGGATTCACGGATTCAACACCTGCCGGATCCGGATCTGGGATGCCGCTCTTCTTTGCAGTTGATTGAATCATTCTGTCAGAAACAAAAGAGGGACTACAACAGCTCCTCGACATCATAGAGTCACCATTCAGTCAAACATGGGCTCTTCAAATTAACCTAGCATTAACAAAAAAATAATGATTTTTTCCTAAATAGATTCAGGTGTAGGGAAAATAAAGAGTCCTCCAACACTTTGCTTTTATTCAATTACATTTTGAGGTGAACTTATTCAAGACCTCTTGACCAGCTGGCACTACCTGCTATCTGCCACTAGACGGCACTGGGGTGAAGGGATTGAAGACACCAGATGGACATGTAGGAAATATATGCTACCTGTAAATCACGTGATACGGCTGGATCAACCAATAAAATGCTTTTATTGTGGTGGTTTTAAAATGCTCTGTGGAGCGTGTAATAGGCTACACATAATCACAAACGTTATTTCCAGCAGAGGTTCAAGTCCCCAATTATTATCATCAAGTGCCTACAGCAGAGTCCTATTAATGTGCAAGAAAGGTTCTCGATGTCTGGGCTGTGCCTTCATGGAGGAATTTCCATCCATTTCAAGACATTCTGGCTGTCAATCTGTATTTACTTCAATCTTCACAAGACCACGGACATTCACATCTTTTAGGCCGCATTCCAAGTTGAAAAGCAACTTATATTTGATTTTGTTTACTATTATGTTTAACTACATGATGCGCCAGTTTATTGATTATCTCAGACACAGGGGGAAATACGAACATTATACTTTAAAGAGTCAGTAGCTGTAACTGAAAACATGAAAACCATACTGAACTTTTGGAGAATCTTTAGAGAATGATAGTGTGTAATGACCTATTAAATGAAAGAAGTTTTTAAAATTAAAAATAATTATCATTAAAATAGTCCATGTTCCTCATCCTTGCTGCGGAAAAAAAAATGCATAAACCAGCCTTTACTTTGTACTCGGGTATAAATATTTTTGTTGAATTTTTACTTTCACTTCACTACAAAAAATAGATCACGTTACTTTTTCTACTGGAACCTTTTTGTTACATTTGCGACTGCAAATCATAAACATAACAGAAATAAAATCTTTGCTGATCGGTCATAGCGATCCATGTAGTTCCCACATTCATTTTTGATAAAGTTTCGCAAATAAATGAATGAAGAATTTCGCGAATTACGACTCACGAGATCCGTAAAAAAAACTCAATCCGTGCCGGTCAGTCGGTAAATAATCGCCAAAAAGCATGGTAAGCGTAAACTGTGCGTCTTTACACGCACTAAAGTAACGCGACGAAAACTGATGCCTTAAAGGGATACTCCACTTTTTTTGGAAATAGGCTCATTTTACAACTCCCCCAGAGTTAAACTGTTGAGTTTTACCGTTTTTGAATCCATTCAGCCGATCTCCGGTTCTGGCGGTACCACTTTTAGCATAGCTTAGCATACATCATTGGGGTGGACAAGACCATTAGCAGTTCTCAAACAAAAATCACCAAACCTATTTAAAACTTGACTCTTCTGTAGTTACATCGTGCACTAAGACCGACGGAAAATGTAAAGTTGCGATTTTCTAGGCTGATATGGATAGGAACTATACTCTCATTCCTGCGTAATAATCAAGAAACTTCACTGTTGTACCATGAGTGCAGCAGGCGTAATGATATGACGCAGCGCCTGAAAATAGTTCCATTGTGTTGACGGAAGGTGGCCTATTTTCAAGTGCTGCGTCATATCATTACGCCTGCTGCTCTCGTGGTACGGCAGTGAAGTTTCTTGATTATTACGCAGGAATGAGAGTATAGTTCCTAGCCATATCAGCCTAGAAAATCGCAACTTTACATTTTCCGTCGGTCTTAGTGCACGATGAAACTACAGAAGAGTCAAGTTTTAAATAGGAAAAATATCGAAACTCTTTGGTGATTTTTGTTTGAGAACTGCTAATGGTCTTGTCCACTTCAATGATGTATGCTAAGCTATGCTAAAAGTGGTACCGCCAGAACCGGAGATCAGCTGAATGGATTCAAAAACGGTAAAACTCAACAGTTTAACTCTGGGGGAGTTGTAAAATGAGCCTATTTCCAAATAAAGTGGAGTATCCCTTTAAGCCTTGTTCACACTACATGATTTTAAAACGTCTGGCTGAACTGTGCGGTTCACACTACATGACTTGCTCTCTGTGAAATCAGGAGTGTTCAAGTTGTTGAGCTGTTCACACCACATGACACAACGTGATTGATCCGCAACAGGAGGTAACGCACTACACGAGTTGACAACATCTCTTACCCAACGATTCTATCTTGTCTACAAACCACATTTTGTCACAAAAAATCACGCGATAAAACGAGCCGGAAATGACGCGAAACAGCACACGTGCTAATACCCAGCGAAGAAGACGAAGACCCATGCCTTGCTCTGATTGGAGCAACCCATGCCTTGCTCTGATTGGCTGTAGCTCATGACATCACTGAGGTTGAGTCGGGCGACAGCTCTGGATATCTAGCATGCTAGATATTTTTCTGGGCTCGGCGACGCGTCTGCGAGGCGTCAGCGAGCGTCTTTGATGCGTTGTTGGCTCTTTCATACTAACAGATTGGCGAGCGTCCATCGTCCGCTAATCCCCCGCGATTTGCACGCGATAACACCCTGACCTGTCGGCGAGCTCAACGATTTGCAAATCGGGCTTATAATCCTGTAGTGTGAACTAGGCTTTACACGACCAGAGTGCGTGTCTACGCGTTCAAAAGAAACACGTACAAAATTGCGCGTTAACGCGGACAAACAGTGCGTGTTGACGCGGTCAAATTTCACGCGTTTCCTTTAAAAGACTATTGGCCCTGATCGCGTTTCATATATTTCACGCTTGAAATACCTGTTAAAATTCACATGGTTTTGGCGCTCATGGCCTTCGATAGACCCCGATCGTGTTCCATCTATCAGAACTGACATTTGGAAGACAAAAATAATATTTATTTATTTTGTATTTGTCTTTTTATTTTTATTTTTTTTACAAGTTTTTAGAAAAGGCCAGTGAATATACCATGAGAAAGACACCAAAAAAGAGGGACAGTTTTGTAGTATTCCATGTAGCCTATTAGTTTGTGCAGTGAATTCTGTGAAGGTCTATCCATGCATGCATTGTATAATGTCAGTTAGACATTTGCGTGCAAAATAGCCTATGATACAGAAGGATTTATAGAAATATGCATTTCTTCTAATGAGCTATTTTAAACTTGTCGAGTCAATTTCCATAAAGCTCTCAAATAAATGGCATTGGCTTGAATGAGTGACGTTTGGTGTCAATGACGGGCGACACGGTGCATTTTCAGTGTATAATGACTAGAAACTTTCAAAAGCTGATGATGGAGGCAGAGTATTTTTGGCAAGCGCTGCGTCTGTCGCTTTTGACAGGGCAGTTTGTAAACGGTGAGAGATGTGGCGATTCTGTGACGCTCCAGATCCATCATGATCCATCGGAGAGTAGACTAGATGATTAGAGAGTGGAGAGCAGAGGTCGAGCGATATGAGAGGAAGAGGAAAGGACGTGACAGAGAGTTTGGGCCGTCTCTGGAGGCCAATAACGGGTGCACAGATTGATGCAGGGCTGTTGAATGATGTGGCAATCATCATCTATGTGGCAGAGGTGACCCTGCTATTGCATTAGGAGGCCATGCCATAGTCATTTGACAACTTTTGAGTCACCCATATTTTATGGGCAAATGTTAAAAGTGGTACAGCAGCACAGGGACATGACCGTAAGCAATCGTTCTCTCAAAACTGACTTCTGTCCCTGTGCTGGACAGAATATCCATATGAACTGATGCACAACACTTTATAACATTTGACAAGAGGCTGGAAATATAAGAATCATGCTAGTAATAGCATGGCCCCACATGGTAACAGATAGCCGACTTATGATGTTTATTAACAGAGTTCACAAGGAACACGTTCAAATTGCCTATCCAATCAGAAGAGATTGGGAGAATCTTAGAAGAGCCATTTACCTTTACTAACTGTTACATTCGATTTTTTCTTTGTTCATTATAATAATCTCTCTAACTCTCTATTTTTCTTTCTTTCTCTCAGTCAAGTCATGAAGGGTGAATGTTGAGACAGACTGAGTAAATCTCTCCACTGATTGGTTCATTATCTCACTGTCACCTCACGCCTTGTGCTGAAGGTTACTTATGAATAAATGAATCGGATTCTGACATTAGCTCATCCTCCCCGTTTCCAGAATTAATTTCACTGTTGATTTCGATCTGGGAATGAATCCATTGCTTTCACGTTCTCGATGGCGGCTTTAAGCCGATGCTGTCTGCATTGTCAATTGCTAATGAGCCAGCATACTGTTTACCCGTCATGGGCGCTGCACTGCTGCACATGGGGTGACGGCTGACTGTTTTTAATGATCTTATGTGCCATACGCATCAGAGGCAAGGGACCACTGGGCTCTTATCGACAGATGTTTAAGTCGAAACAGAAACACAAGACACAGCTGTTAGCAGTTGTGGAGAAAGAGCTGCTAAACTTCTATCAGACATTCACCTTTTCCTGGCCTTTTAGTTTCTGTTAGATGGATTGTACTTTTATATTTTCAAAAATCCATTATTCATAGTTTGTTGTCATATTGTTTAAAGATGGTTATTTGGTTTAAAAGATACGACTTTTTGCACAAGAATAGGTAGACAAACAATTGACTATAAATAAATGAAATGTGCCAATCAGACCAAACTATACCATTTTAATGTCATTTTCGGGTCACTATCTTTTTGCGTTTAAGCCATGGTGGACACTTTGGCTTTATATATATATATATATATATATATATATATACAACGCATTCTCATCCTTTGGCGTCATATAGGTGACGCCATATGACATTTCGTCGAAATCTTACGCACATGGCATCCTTTAGCGTCAATATAACACGCACTGTTATGGGTAGGTTTAGGTCTGGGGTCGGGTTACGGTTATGACGCCTTGGGATCTGCGTCTCATATTCACGCTAAACGATGCCATGTGCGTTGGATTTACACGCGCGTCACCTGTATGACGCCTTGGGATCTGCGTCTCATATTGATGCTAAAGGATGCCATGTGCGTAAGATTTCAACGAAATGTACAAGCGTCACATGTATGACGCCAAAGGATGAGAACGGGCTGATATATATATATATATATATATATATATATAAACTCCTTGAGATGAACCTAACCAAGTAGCTTAATTAAAAGGCATGTCATGACCCATCTAAAGGGATAGTTCACCCCGGTGTTGTTCTAATCATGTCATATGCCCTTCCTTTAGTTCAAAAGGCATACGATAGGGTTTGGCGAAAACAAAATATTTTGCGTTTTGGCAAAATGGTAGCTAATTCGTACAGTCTCATCCGTAATTTTCTGTATGATCTGCTTACAGTGATGTTCGTGTTTAGGGGTGGACCTTCATGCTTACGTTTTTCTAAAAATCGCATGTTTTCCTACGATTCACATAGTACACATTCATACAAAATCACCACTTTGTAAATATGTTTTCTCGTGAGATTGGGTTTGGAATGAGTTGAACACAAGAGCTTGCAGTTGTTAATGCATATTCAGCTATTTATGTATGCATTACAATGCTTTACTGGTATTTGTACTCCTAGGGCCCTATTTTAACGATCTAAGCACGTATAAAGCACACGGCGCAAGTGCACTTAGGGCGTGTCCGAATCCACTTTTGCTAGTTTAACGACGGGGAAAATGGTCGGCGCTCCTTGCGCATGGTCTAAAAGGGTTGTCCCTATTCTCTTAATGAGTAATGGGTGTGTTTTGGGCGTGACGTGCAATACACCAATCAGAGTCTCATCTCCCATTCCCTTTAAAAGCAAGTTGCGCTCGCACCATGGCGGCATCGCCTTTTACATGACAGAATTAGCAAGCGGAAAGACTGAACGCTTCTCTAGCGAGGAAACGGATCTGCTCGTTGCTTAGGTTAAAGCGCACAAGCAGACCATCTACAGGACAAAGTGTACATGCGTTGTGGACCCGCCTATAGGCGCATATTACTAACGCGCTCTTTAAATAACAAAAAAAAATATTGCGCCATTGACTTTAGACCAGGTTTCAGTTGGTCAATGGCACAGTCTATTTCAGTTGCCTCAAAATAGTAACAAGCCAACAATGCGCCTGAACACACCTCGTTTTCAGACCAGGACGCCCATGGGCGAACAGATGGGCACAAATGCATTTGCTATTTAAACAACGTGGCGAAGGACGTGAAAATGATAACTGCGTCGGGCTGAAACAAGCATAAAACACCTGTGTTGCGCTGGGTGTATGATAGGGCCCCTACTGACATTAATTACATAATACATTGATATTGGTGAAATTCACTGCAAAAAAAGACAGGAATTTCTGAGAAATTCTATCTCAGGAAATCCTGTCGGGACCGCACAGTGCTGAAACATCTTTGACAGCATCACTCTAGTTATTTCCCTGCTTTGTTCATAACTAACTGATGTTGAGAAATGATCAAGTTTCTAAAAATGCCTGTACAGATGTACGTCATGATAAACATGAGCCTCTGATGTTGAGGAAGTGTTGAGACTCGCATTTGTCACATGTTGTCAGAAATAGGACACCCTGCTCTGCTCTTTGGGGCCTGTCAGTGTCTTTAATTCTTGCTGTCACCGAAACAGAGAAGGTTTTATTATTTGTTTGTGGCATGGCGAGACATGTCAGACCAAACTGAGGGAGTTTATAGATGAAATCTTTCTGGAGGCTGGCTTATGTCACAGCATGACGGAAGGGAAGACTCCGGTGACAGGTCAGAGGGCTGCTAGAATTGCTTTTGTCTCTCTGCCAGATGCTACCCAGTGACCTCTAGACCTTTTGCTGAATACAGGTTGACTGTGTATAGACATGTGATCTAAAAAATAAATAAATAAAGTGCTCTGCCGAAAGCACTATTAAGTTACTTAAGTCATTAAGTCTGTAAAAAGATAGGCAACTTATTCAATTGCTGATTAAGATGGCACATTTTGGTCAAAACTGTTTGGAAGCTGCCTTGTCCCTTAACATATTTAGAAATTTGGAAAATAACATATTTTTCACAACTCCACTCATATAGACTTTTAAAGGTGCAGTCTGTAAGAATGACAGCTAGTGGTCAAAATAGGTACTGCAGTCCAAATTCAAAATATCGTAGATCGTCGTTTCCCCAACCCCTCCTCCTCAGACTCGACGCTCACGCGGGTTCCCAGTTTGAAGACACGCAACAGGAACGAGCGCGTTGACAATGAAAGCCAAGGAGACTTACGTAAGTTGATTTATCCGAGTTTTAATATGCTCCCGTTCATAGAGATTTTTAGATGGATACCGAGGCTTTTTAGGTTGGGTTGAATCTGCAATCTCTGACCCAGTTTGTTTGCTGGCAGCAATACGCTGTGTTTCCCGCCAACTGGCATCCCGGGGTGTCGAAATACTATTGTGTGAACTGGCAGTGGGCGAGATCACACAGACCAAAACAAAAACAGACATTCCAACACGGAACGCACATTTCAAAGTAAAATAACTGTAGAAGTGTTTTTCAGAGAAACGGGTTTGTGAACTCAGGATGTTTCCTAAATATCTGCAAACATATTATGGTATTTTTATGCTTTAGTAGAGTGAAAAAGTTACATACAGCACATTTAAAGACATGCCTTCAGGATATCAAGAATCTAAAAAAAAGGGAGAACAGGGAGGGAACATGAATAACGGCAAAGTCAGGTGTTTCTCATTTTTATCACTGTTACATGTACTGCAGGGAGACGCGGTTAGGAGATCCAAATGCAGCTTTATTTAGTGTAATCCATAATCGTAATGAATAAAACAGGCATAAGTCAGGTCAAAACCACAGTGCAAACCATCCAGATAATAACAAAAGTCCGAAGCAGAGGCAAATCCAGGGAGACAGGCAGAATATCAAGACAATGACACGGAAACCATGAGTAACACTCAGAAATGCAGTGTAAAACCAATAAGACTTTTCCACTAGTGAATTAACACACAGGGGCTGAATCCGAAATCACACCCTTAACCCTCATTCACTACTCCCTACGTTAGTCCACTAATATAATACTGTTCACTGAATGAGTGAATGAAAAGGAATGAGCGAATTCGAATTCTTACCCAGTAAGGTAAGTAAAATAATCAAAACATATTAAAAATAAATGTATTTGATAGACAAAATTGTATAGGGTTTTAAGACTTTTTTTTTAAAGTAACCATGAAATCAAAATGGACAATTCTTATATTTTATGGAATATTGCAGTATATATCATAAATAATTTATCTGTGCATATCCTTTTTTTTTAAATATCTTTACCAATTCTCTTCTCTGATGAAAGCCAAACATTCAGAAAAACAAGTTATCGCACCCCAAAACTCACTCAAACCCAAACACAGCAATGGTTTGAACACAAACTGTTTATACTCTTCAGAGGCCAATCTGTAAAATATGGCTAATAGAGTTGTCTCTGAGTCTGAAGCATATTTTCTGTGTCACTACATTTGGGTATTAGGTGTGGATGTTCTCCGATTGCTTCTGTCTATAGTTGAATGAGATCGTGGACCATTCAAAAGCACCACAAGGTCAGCATATGCTGGATGCTACATATATGAATCAATCCTGGGTGTAACGGAACAAACACTCATCCCTTCTGTCATGAAATTTTAATAACAACTGTCTCTCAGGAACCAGAGAGGTGAGGAGGCATGGGTTAAGTTCCTTCTTCGAGTTGGAACCAAGCACGGCATTCCCAACGGATGAGTCCTGCTTTCTCTTTCCCATCATGCCAGTGGACTCGCTTGACTGTCTTGGATGCCCCGGGGTCTCTTTACCTTTGAATAATGAAGAGGGCATGTGCTCCATGTAGCCTTTAACACCAGCACACTGTGATGGTACATTAGTTCTGCTGCGTTTCAAAGAGGTCAGGGCTATTTATCAACTCTCAGGTAACAAAACTCCACAAATTCCTTCACGGATTCATTGACCCTTGCAGTCGAAAAGATTTAGGATGTGTTAAACGACTCTTTAGCTTCTTCGTTGTAAATAAAGGAAGCCATGGATATTTGTAGTTTTCCACTTAGCAGGTGAAAATCTGGTACAACCAAATTGACATAAGACAGTCGTCTGCATCTAGTTTTAGCATGTGCCTCTGTGTTGAAAATCAAGTTTTTAATGTTGTTTATGAGTCTATGTTGTGTTTTTAATATGCTTTACATGTACATATACATAGACAGACCATGTGCAAATTCATAAGTCAACACCATTGCTGAGTATTTTCTCTTTTAAAACTGCAGTGAACCAAAGACAGTCTCAAAAACGAGGTTAGAAATCGCTGGTGTTTCTGACGTCACAAACACCTTGTAACCAATCAGGTCAACTAGTGGATCTCTGAGCTGGTGTGCAGTCTTGACAGATTGGGACGGTGATTTCCAGCCCAAAAGCTCACCAAAACCCACCCCAAAACTTTTAAGTGCGAAAATAAGGTGATATCATTTTATTGCCATGTCAATCAAGGTTGATAAGCACCATTTTTATCTCTTTAAAACAAAATAACATCCAGAGTGCAGTCTGGATGGTGTAAAAGTTGCAGTTGCCAATATGCACATGACCATTCAAGTCATTCAACTTGTGCTCTCAGAGTTTATATTTATTAAGAGCCTTCGAGTCAACTCCCACCACAGGTGTAATCCACGTTTTGAGAGTTGCTCACCATCTCACTCTTTACTGTCTGTAGATTCAAGTTACTGTATATTTATGCCACTTTTGCATTAGCGATCACTTGAATATACAGCTAAAGTTATCGCGCTAAATCGCTAAAAGTGCATGCTCGTCGGCGACGTCAACAGCTGGCGTTGACCAGCTGACTCTGAATGGGCGTTGAATTTGTTTAGTAATGTCAAGATGACTGATTTTATGGACTACATTCACACTTTCGTTTTGTTTATTGACCAATTAGACTTTAAAATGTAGATGTTTGAAAACCGGCGAACTGACCCCGAACCAGCCCAAATTTTGTCCAGCCGCCCAAACCGTTTTTTACCCGCACAATCAAATTCAAAACCGCCCAAATGGGCGGGAGCCAATCTGGCAACACTGCTGGTGTGAGTGAGTGGAGGCATGGCTAATTTGCATATCCATAGAACCTCGTAAACTAAACGAGGCAAGGGTGTAGAGTTACATTCAAGCTATGTTAAGGCATGGAGAGAGAATTTTTTTCTTAAAAGAAAAAAACTTTTAAATATGTAATTTTGGGGATCAAAGATGAGTTTTAAAGGATGAAATTATTGACTACAGTGGACTTTAAAATATAGCAATGTAGCATAAGTGGAATTTGATCAATTCACCAGTTCCTGGTTACTACAGTATTACCTGAGACCTAGCCTGCCACATATTAGCAAACCATTAGGTTATCAAACCCAAACATAAAAGAGAAGAGAGAAAACATAACTATTTTAAAAGGTGGAATTTCATATAAATTTGTACAATATGATTTGTATAAAATTCTATGACTTTTTAGGGAAAAAGTATGCATAAAGTTCCACCCCTCAACCTTAAGCCCATACCTTTTTTAACATTATCCCCCATTCTTTTTGTATTATCATCATGCTTTACAATGACTTTTTTCCTTTTACATTTCCATAATATGTTTAATCTCGAAACATTTTGAGGCAGATGCATATAGAATAACGATGTATCCATTTGTACATCATTCATTGCAATTGACTGGCTAGTGAAGTGTTGTACACCGAGCGACCAGCACATGGCACTCTTGCTGCATCAAACACTCGTTCAGCAATAACATGAACCCGCGGGGCTGCTGTTTCTTGCCTTTACCAGTCACGATCGCTCCAGAAACTGCGAGGGTGCTTTTAATGCCATGCCAAGCAAAAAGAAACGCTGCTTATCTTCTCACTGCCATACTAAGAGATCACCATTGTTCACCGACACATCTTTGGCCCGTTACGGCCTTCCTGCCAAGGTCTTTGCGGCTTTTTTTCTCTCCTGTAAGCTCTACAAGACAATCAGGGCGTAAGAGCTCCCATTGGACGGCTCTGAGCCGCCGCGGGTACAGATACAAAGCACCATGGGAGCGGTCCCCCTGAAAGGCCCCGTTTTAATGTGAGGGATTCCAACGGACGCTGTGGGTCTTCACAGCTACTTTACGTTTGTTGTATTTCACAGAGCGCGTGAACCTGCCACTCTTGTCTTGAAGAGGGAGAGGAGAGATTTGGCAGACTGCTGTTTGGTCTCTCTCGCGCTCCATGAGACTCATTTGTTAAAGGGGGTGAGAGCTTTAAATTGGAGTTTTGGCTGAATGAGAGCTGCTTCTCAGAGGGTTGATCCACTTTGGATGTGTTGGGCCCTGTACTATAGCAGCAGTTGTTCTTTATATGATGTTGAAGACCCCCTACCTGGTGAAAATGTGCTTCCTGTGGTGACAGGAAGCTGGAAAAAGCACTTTAAGCTGCAGTATTTACATAATACTCTGCTGTTCCACTCTGGGAATTAAAGGTCCAGTGTTTTTCTCCTCACTCTGAATTCTGGGAAACAAGCTGTGCTAATTGCTTATGTTTTTAAGTCCAAATGGATGGTCTGCACATGATCAAAACTGTAACAATCATTTTTGATTCCTCGATAAATGTTTCTATTTTAAATGTTTCTTGTAAATGGTTTTGTATGCTGACCTATGAAGCACTTCAAGCTGCGATTTATGTATGCAAGGTACTATAGTAATTACATTTTAAAGTCTTTTTTGAAACTGATTGTGTTGGGCAATTTTGTCATCCTATCACGAATGGAAGCTTTTTTTTTGTGCTAATGCAACTTGAAGTCTAAGGCTGTGCATTAGGTGTATAATTTATGCTGTATTTATGTATTTTATGTAATGCTCAAGTCTCATTGGAGATACAAGATGACAACTCTAAGATTCTAGACAGAGGTGTCATTCCCTGCTTAAAGTCCCCATGAATTCAAAATTGACCATACTTTGTTTGCCTAAATTGATCGTTTTGTGGTGAACAATTCATCCATGTAAGTCAATCCACACAAAAAAAATGTTTGGCTTCGTAATCTTTAATCAAAATCTGAAATTTCCTCTCCCCTCTGCATTGGAGGACCTTCCCTGATGACGTAGGTTTAACGTTTTGGGTGTCTGCTTAACATCCGTAATCACGCCCCGGCCCCTCCAACTGACAGTAGACAGGCTGAATGAAAACACCTACTTTTCTAGATCCAATCAGGTGTTAGTTGGGAAAAAAAGCCACTATTTTGCCTCATTTAGTATTCCGTTTCTCTCGGAAATACGTCACAACACTGGAGAAAATTTTTTTGCAACTTCCGGTTCACGGGGACTTTAACTACCATAGTATGTATTGTTGGCGAAATTATCTAGTTTAGTCACGACTATGAGTTAATGACGTTTGTGGAGTATAAACTTATGGTAATTAATCAGTTTGAGATGGAATTAATGCCAGGTTATTTAAAACAATCATGGCATCTGAGAAATGATTCGCTATGTTTATTGTCTGTTGTTAATTTACATGTTTGAGTCAAACTATGCTTCTAACTACAGGCCAAGATCTGTCCCTGTAGTTATGTGATGCTCTGGTCATGCACAGAATGATGGAAAATTATAGTTTTGAACCAATTGTAGACTCATCAATCTGCATTTAGAGCAGTATATTCTTGCAGTCTTGTATTTAATATTCACAAAATGTAATTATAACCAATACTGTACCAATTACTTTCCATCATGTTTATTTAATGCACATGCAAAGAACTCATTTTGTAAATATGATTATTTCATCATGAAAAAGCTCAGAGAGATTTTATGCAGAGGACTCTGGTTTCAATGTATTCACCTTTTGCGATTGTTCGTTGGAACTATGGTTTCGGAAAAACACTAAATCGTTGAACGGTTGTTAATGACGGAATTTGCGATGTTTTTGAGAAACCCCAGAGCAGTTCACATTCTTTTGGATCTGAATTATGGATCTGAACAACACACTCTCATGGCAATTCGGAACTATTATTATACGTTTTGTGAATTGGTGGTCAATTCGTACGATCCTATTCATACTTTTTTGTATGATCTGCTTACGCACCACTGAGGGTTAGTTTTAGGGGTGGACCTTAATGCTTTCTTTAAACACACACACACACACACACACACACACACACACACACACACACACACACACACACACATTTTCATATGATTAAAATAATACAAATTCATATGATATGGCAGACCAATAAAATAGATACGTTTTCTCATTGGGTTGATTCGAATGTGTTTAGAGGTTTAGAGACTGATGATGACAATTAAATACTTTATCACTACATTCATTCGCCTTTAAAATCTCTCGCAATATATTAAAGAACTAAGAAAGCATAGCAATATCACTGTAATAAATGGCATATAAAACAATAACATATGAATAACTAAGCTGTGGTTTTGGATTTTAAAATTGATGTCAAAGCGTTCAAGTGAGAGAAGTTAGAAGTCTTATAATAGTCCGAGTTTCCAGAGTCAACAACACATTTATTTTTTATTTGCGAATTTGTAATCACATCATTCTGACATGACAAGATCATTATCATTCTTGTGCGTACAATGAAGAGAAATTATTTATTTATTTATTTTCAAGATTGTAGACTCGTTATTCTGCCTTATGAGTATTCTCGGACGCAAATCTGATTCGCAAAACGTAATTATTAGCAATACTTTAGTTGTTTATTGAATTCACATGCAACAAACTCAGAGTTTCGACCCAACAAACCATGGTGTTCTTATAATGGCTATTTCGTCATGAAAAAGCTTTTTGTGTGGAGGACTCTATAGTGCTGGTTTCATTGTATTCACTCTCAAAATGATCCTTAAAATAGGCAACCCAGAAGCCCTTGAGCAGCCTTATCAGATCATAAGACTATATCTAAAGCTCTCAGAGCCAATCCAAAGTACACGAAGGCTTTAAAATAATAAGTTATTATCCTCAATTATAGGACCAATCTCTTTGGTTTAGCCGGGTTATAAAAAAGACACTATGATCACAGGGCTGGTGTGCTATTAGCACTACTTCAATGCACTTATATTGCTCCCCTCCCTTATGACATGTGTCTCTACAGAAACCTTTTTTCCCTCTTCCTCCTGGAACAAACACTTATACCTTCTCATGGTGAAGTGTGTCAGAGGTACTACATCTCCCATCCCTGTAGCATTGTAAAGTTTATTCCCCTGGTTGGAGTTTTCTGTGAGCTGAATTTATTGTGGGTGGCGGTGTTCCCTTACCGCTGGCCTTTAGAAATTAATTGATTTCAGTACAGGTGTTCCCAATAACTGCACTCCCACAGGAGGCACATGAAGAGAGTGTTGGGAATGTAAGTGAGTGTTAGATTGGAACAGGAGATATGCATCTTGAGCTTTTTGATCAGACACAAAGGAAATGTTCGACGAGTACAGTTTTCTGTGTTGATGTTCATGTATTACCTATTGAAGCAAGAAGTGTGGGTTCACTGTAAAATAATGAGTTACATGGTTAGTTACAAGTTTTAAGTAAGTTACATGGTTGCCTTAAAATTTTGAGTTCATTGAAATTAAAAAAAATTGAGTTAATACAATGAAGGAGATTGGTTTGATCAACAGAAACTCAAAATACTATGTTATCTGAACCACATCAATTATCTAATTTGATTTGACAAAAGAAAAAAGTTTAGCTAAATCATGAAAATATAGATTTTTTTTTTGTGGAAGATTTGAAAGAGCATATCCTTCTTATAATAGCCAATAGGCTTTAGTTATGTCACAATTATAAACAATCTATAATTATGCTGATCTGCCTGAGAATAAAACTGGCAGTTACTTATAATTAGATGGTAACTTTATTATGAACTTTACATTGTCAATGCCTCTGTTTTCAAATATTACAATATGTACTGTATAATTTTAATACATTCAAATATACACTCACCTAAAGGATTATATGGAACACCATACTAATACTGTGTTTGACCCCCTTTCGCCTTCAGAACTGCCTTAATTCTGCGTGGCATTGATTCAACAAGGTGCTGAAAGCATTCTTTAGAAATGTTGGCGCATATTGATAGGATAGCATCTTGCAGTTGATGGAGATTTGTGGGATGCACATACAGGGCATGAAGCTCCTGTTCCACCACATCCCAAAGATGCTCTATTTGGTTGAGATCTGGTGACTGTGGGGGCCATTTTAGTACAGTGAACTCATTGTCATGTTCAAGAAACCAATTTGAAATGATTCGAGCTTTGTGACATGGTGCATTATCCTGCTGGAAGTAGCCATCAGAGGATGGGTACATGGTGGCCATAAAGGGATGGACATGGTCAGAAACAATGCTCAGGTAGGCCGTGGCATTTAAACGATGCCCAATTGGCACTAAGGGGCCTAAAGTATGCCAAGAAAACATCCCCCACACCATTACACCACCACCACCACCAGCCTGCACAGTGGTAACAAGGCATGATGGATCCATGTTCTCATTCTGTTTACGCCAAATTCTGACTCTACCATCTGAAAGTCTCAACAGAAATCGAGATTCATCAGACCAGGCAACATTTTTCCAGTCTTCAACTGTCCAATTTTGGTGAGCTCTTGCAAATTGTAGCCTCTTTTTCCTATTTGTAGTGGAGATGAGTGGTACCCGGTGGGGTCTTCTGCTGTTGTAGCCCATCCGCCTCAAGGTTGTGCGTGTTGTGGCTTCACAAATGCTTTGCTGCATACCTCGGTTGTAACGAGTGGTTATTTCAGTCAAAGTTGCTCTTCTATCAGCTTGAATCAGTCGGCCCATTCTCCTCTGACCTCTAGCATCAACAAGGCATTTTCGCCCACAGGACTGCCGCATACTGGATGTTTTTCCCTTTTCACACCATTCTTTGTAAATCCTAGAAATGGTTGTGCGTGAAAATCCCAGTAACTGAGCAGATTGTGAAATACTCAGACCGGCCCGTCTGGCACCAACAACCATGCCACGCTCAAAATTGCTTAAATCACCTTTCTTTCCCATTCTG
Organism: Rhinichthys osculus; assembly: GCA_029959095.1. Classification (NCBI taxonomy): domain Eukaryota; kingdom Metazoa; phylum Chordata; class Actinopteri; order Cypriniformes; family Leuciscidae; genus Rhinichthys; species Rhinichthys osculus. Next base: position 24,085,905 of record JARWKJ010000013.1, on the reverse strand, counting down.
ACATTCAGTTTGGAGTTCAGGAGATTGTCTTGACCAGGACTACACCCCTAAATGCATTGAAGCAACTGCCATGTGATTGGTTGATTAGATAATTGCATTAATGAGAAATTGAACAGGTGTTCCTAATATTTCTTTAGGTGAGTGTTTATTAGTTGAGGGCGTACATACGGTTTGTTTGCGCATCATTATAGCGGACTCGCTCAAGGATTTTAAATTAGTTGCATGTGTTAACAAATTATATATATTATGTGGTATTTATGGCATGTTCTTTAATGAAAACCGGTCCAAAATGACCCAAAGACAACATAAGTGCTAAATTGAATCATAAGATTTTCATATTCAGCTTCTAACACCTTTTGCTGTGGTGATAATGAATCCTGGAAATTCTATATGGAACTGTTTATAAATACGGTTTGATATTGGAAATTGCCATACATGTTTGGTCCCTAAAACATACTAAAGTGTATTCCAGGACATTCAGTTGAATTTAGACGCCGTTGGATGTTTCCTGTCAAAATAACCAGAAGCTGGACAGAGGCTTGGCACGAAAGTAGGAATTTGAAATGTGGTAAGACATTAATCTTAATGATGGATATGCTGCCTGCAGAGAAACCTAGAGAATCCCTAATGATGTTGGGCACAGTTGGAGAGATCTTGCCATCCAGATGATAATTCAGGAGGGAGTAGAATGTTCTTGGCGGAGTCATTTAGCAGCATAAGGGCAGTTTTGACAAGTTTGACCTTATATCCCTTTTTAAACAAAAAAAAACCTCTTTAAACTGGTCAAGAGAAACTTTACTGTTACTTTAGCATGAGACATCAAACAATGCAATAGACATTTACAGTGTAAAAGTTCCAATGAAGTTGACTCGGTTCCAGTTTTCAGAAGTTTTCTGAAACCAAGTGCAGTTTATTCCATGGTTCAAACGGTGTACAAAACAAAACGACAACTTGAAAGTAAACGTGATTTAAACGTAAACTTGACTTGGTAAAGCATGGCGTGGACATGAAACTGTATCGAATGAGAAGTGCAAGTTGAATGAAAAAAATATATATATATTTAATAGAATCAAGTTAATAGAAATGCAATTTGAATTTGTAGTAATGTTGTTTTTATACCATTGTAACTCTTCAGTGAGGTAAAGATTTTTTGTTTTGTTTTATTTTATTTTGTATCGTGTTCTGCAAGTATCATGATTTTTTTATTAACTTTTATTATTCATGAATATTATAGTTTTCTTGGGTTGATCTTTAGATGTGTGACAATCTGAACGAACCTTGCCAATTCTAGAAACGTATTAGCCTTAACACACTGTTGAATAAGATTTAATATTTAATTTTCTTCATTATGATTCCATAATTGTAATACAACTCTGACACTCAGTATTTACTATCCTTGTAATGTAATATAAACCTGCACACACACACACACACACACGACCAGAGCTTTACTCCATATCTTAGGAAAAACTGAAAGAAAATCCTCCTTCAGTGAAGGAATCATAATGGAGGCTCAGTAACACATTGTGAATCTAACAGATTTCTAATCTAATCTAATATATTTCCTTTTAATGTGTAGCTGGAGTAGCAATAAACAACTCTTCCAAAGATTTGGAACATTAAAAAAATCTTTATCTGGGATTGACAAATTCAAACCATTGAGGAAAAAAGAGTCAATGTTTATTCTGGACTGGTAGAAGTAATAAAATTGTACAGTAAGTATCACTGCAAACAGCTTGTGGGACTTTGACAAACTTATTGACCTTGTCCTTGTAGTCATGTGGGATTTTGACTGTGAACAGGTTCAATCTCGCAGTCGGCATCGCACTGCAGCCGGAGTCAATGAAGTGTCAAAGGCACACTTATGAAGCTGCCACTACTGGCATTACGGTCCTCCAGCTGAGCAGAAATAAGACATGACACACTGGCTAGTGTCCAGTAGAGTATGTAAGCCAATCTCTCACGTCCTTGCTTGCTGAGCAGGTGTCATGGCATCCAACCGCAATGCTGGACATGGTCCCCATCCTATCAGATGTGGTGTATTGGACTAAATATTTATAGCCTGTACTTTACACACCATTGGTAGGTATAAATTCAATTGTTCTCCCTGCAAACACCCTCTTAACCCTTCGATAATTTCCCTGTCAGCTGGTGACAGTATCCACATTGAAAGGGTCATTTCTCAGTGACCAATGGTGCTCCTTGTCTTCTATTAGGTTAGTAAGCAGAAGATTGTTCACGGATCTTCTAGATTAGCCATCACCATCTTTTTAACTCTGGCCTGTTAGATTGTGTCACTGCCGGTAAGACCATTCACCTAAGTGATTTATGTTTAAAACGGGGGTATTCTTTCTAGCTTATGGTCTCTGTGGTCTACTCAGCTTCAAACAGTAGAGCTTTTGATCTGTGGAAAGGGAGTCGAGGCAATCACATCTTTCAGTGCTGTTCTCAAGGTTGAGTCAATAACCTGTTAATGCACCTGCAGGGCCACGTGCACGACTCGAAAATTGGGAAGAGAAGTCGAGCGATATAAAATTCCACCTGGGTTTGCTGAGAGAGTGTCTGTTGTTCCATTGTTCTCCAAGTGATACCCACTATGATCATCGGTAGATAGTCTGGACAACCAAGACTTTACCTTGCTGTGTTATATATGTCTTCTTTTATTAATTAGCAGTGTTCATTTTGTAAATATGAGGTCTTGCAGCGAGGATTCGTGATGGTTATGACTGCTGAGTGGTTTTACACCCACTGCAAATAAGCAGTGCAGTGCAAAGTTGGCTTTTATAGATTGCATATGCCTACATAACAAGATTGCTTAATTTTTTTCAAGAGATATTGCAAGTTATAGAAAACATTCCAAAAAAACAATCCAAGCTTGTCAGGCTGGTCTGTTTTGATGGTTTTAGTGGGGGAACTTCAGGCAGGGAGACCATCTACACCAGCTAAACACCAGTTTGGCCAGGCAGGGAGACCAGCTAAACCAGCTTAAGACCAGAAAACCCCCTTCCCGCTTAGGTGATTCTTTTCCCCAGGTGTAAGAGGCGGGGAACAACACAACAATTGTCTGGGTTCTGACTTTAACTCACAATTACGAGTTTATATCTTGCAATTGCAAGTTGATGTCATAGAATACTGAGAAAAAAAGTCAGAATTGCGGACCGAATTTTATTCAGTGGCGGAAACAAGCTTCCATATAAATATGACAATGTGATGTTCCCTCAGAAAATACAAAGATTAGCCCAGAGGAAAAGGTAGCATAACATTTGGCTACTTGTGGGTATGATGAAGCAACAAACAAAACCAGTCATGATATCTCAATCAGTTCCAATCAATTAAATATATATTTTAAGCATCAGGGTTATAAAGTTCAGGTAATCTATACTATCCTATCAGCTAAATTGTGGCACTTCATCCACTTTAATGCAATTCCTTAAACTCATCTCCTATGAGGCAATGGGAAACACTGGCATCTGTCATAATGTTTGCTGCTACAATTTGCCTGCTGTTATGAACTACATCAGCCTCCATCTGCCTGCAGTCAGAAGGTGAAAATAGAGAAGCATCAGTGAGCTCAGAGGGAGAAGACCAAGTGTTGTGTTATTAACACCTGCCCATGACATGCACATGAGACTAAACAAAAGAGAGCAAAAAAAAGAACAAAGGAGTGGATAAAAAAAAAGCATTTATATTGTTTATATTTGAACAAACATCCAACCTTAAGTATTAAACTTAGCATGTTACTCGTCCCAGAACATTTGTGCTACAAACATGAATGACACCTCAGAACATGAGGTTTGTTCAAGTGGACCTGGAGAGGGTTTGAACGATTCAGATCGTGTACATATGCTTTCCTCTAGGGTACATAAAGTCTAGTTTTGCATCAGTGTCACACGACCACAAAATGTTTTTGCAGTGTTATACTCAAGATAAATACCAAGTCCAAGTGTTCCCAAGACCAAGACCATTAAAATATGTTCCCTGATTTGGGCTCAAGTACTACAATGCTGCTAAAACCCCCACAAAACATCTTAAAAACCATACAGTGACACTGTGGCAACCATTCAGAAAACCCAACACCTCCACCTTTATTAGACAATATAAAAATCTGGTTGAATGCTCCTGATGTCACTTTGTATGTGGCTTGGTAAGAGGTTATTTTAATGTCCTCTTAAATAAGCTTGATACACATACACACACCAAAATATCTCTGAATCCAAAGGAATAAAAGAGCCGTTCAAGAGAATGCATGTAAAACATATTACCATTAAATTCAATCCAAATGTAGTTTGGATTGAAACTACATCCAAGTTTCAATCCAAACCCCCCATTTCAGACAGCAGGCCAAACCAGTTTACCTTTATTGCTTTAGATGATATATGAACATTTAAAATGTATGTAAATTAAGACATCTGTTCATTTTCCAGGCATTCATGGCTAAAAGCAACTGATCCATTATTCAATGGACTGTGGGCATATTTGATATATACTGTAGTCATGCAACATATGGAAAGCAGTTTGTTCAACGAAAAAGAAGCCAGTGTAGATTTGCTCAGAGTCCATGACTGCCAAACTGAGGCTGGGACCAAGGTAAGTTATCTTATCTAGACACACAACCTGGTCAGACAGTGTGGCAGATGTCTCCTTTTGGCTTTCACAGCCTAAGACATGAAGATGTTTGGTGTTTATGTGTGTTTTTTGTCCAAAGTGCAAACCACATATGGAATAGGATATTAGAAACTTGGTGACAAAGCTGAGCTTCGGATTTTAAACAACTATGAAATTCAATCAAAAAAATGTGATGCTTGATCTTAAAGGGATAGTTCGGCCAAAAATGATATTTAACACATGCATTACTCACCCTCAAGCCGTTCGAGATGCATATGTCAATCTTGTTTCAGACGAACACATTTTCAGTTATTTTAGAAAATGTCTTAGACCCTTCAGTGGATATAATGTGAAGCAATGGGGTCCACCTCCTTCAAGTCCCAAAATGTGCATACATCCTTCAGAAAAGTAATCAATCCGGCTCCAGGGGGATAAACGAAGGCGCCGTACGCCGACTTCCATCACCCGTGAGCGCGCGTCGATCGTTGCCGGAAGTCAGATATTTTCATTTATAAAGTTTTAAATATGTATATTTTTTCGACAAAACCGCACGGATTACCCTCAGAAGGCCTTCGTTTATCCCCCTGGAGCCGGATTGATTACTTTTGTGAAGGATGTATGCACATTTTGGGACTTGAAGGAGGTGGACCCCATTGCTTCACATTATATCCACTGAAGGGTCTAAGACATTTTCTAAAATAACTGAAAATGTGTTCGTCTGAAACAAGATTGACATATGCATCTCGAACGGCTTGAGGGTGAGTAATGCATGTGTTAAATATCTTTTTTGGCCGAACTATCCCTTTAAGCCACCTATGGTTATAATTTACCAACATAAGTTTAATGATTCAGTATTTCCCAAAAATTGTTCCAATAAACATTCTCAAACAGCGTCGCACACTTGTGTGGTTGGAACTATATGTGCTTTCTCTTTCGTTCCATTTAAAAATATACATTTCAATCAATGTATTTTAGCTTGTCAGCAGTCAGCGTAGTTTGTATGCAGAGTATGACATACTGTAAGAGGGAGCCCATGATGATTAAAAAAAAAACAAATAAAGCAAAGCAAAGCAAAAAAAGCAAATAAAAAAAAGGGAACAAAATGTGTGAAGTAGTCCTCAGGTTTACATGTTTGTAAGAGCAACATCTCAGAGAAATTATGTTGTTGAGAAAGCTGATTGAACAGCATATAGTATAATTTGTCTATATAGCATAAAATGATGTGGGACAAGTTTAATACTTGGGTTAGAGGTTTGTTCAAACCCTTAAAGTATGAGCAAAAATAATAGTAATGTTTGTGTAAGCACCACCAATAAGCAATAAATGCTTGTTTTTCATTGATCATTTTGCGGTTACAAGAGAAATGTACAGGATACCAATATTGCGTCAAACTCAGCATTGTTGAAGAACATGACACATAAACTGAAAGAAACCGCGAAGAACCTTGGTAAAGAGCCATTGCGAGTCTATGTTTGGGCTCCGACTGGGGAATCCAGCAAAGAAAGTCACTGTGATCCCCCTGAAGACAACATCATGATGTTATTAACTAGGAATCCATCTTAATTAGAGTTTTCTTTTACCACAAACAACAGCAGCCATTGTAAATAAAGTTCAGGCTGAGCTGATTGTGACCTGAGCTCAGGGTTCCTGTGGGCTGAATATGGGCTCTCAGTGGCTCTATGGGAATGGGAACTGACTGGGGCCCAATTGTGATTTATGTCAGCCAGAGTTTGTGGAGCAGCGGGTTGCCAAGAGAAGATGAATACGAGACCCAACTGCAGGAGACAATCTGATTACACCACACGGCGGCCTTTCATCTTCATTTCACCGCACCAAGGCCCAATGAGGGGAAGCCCCTGCAGTCGCCCACCCGACAAAAGAAACAGAAAAACAACAAGGTTGAGGTTATGACGATAGCTCGGGAGAAGGGATAGGAATCTTCTAATCAATATTCCTAAGGTTGTGGGATGAATACCATTTACAAATTGACTAGTAGCAAGGCTTGGACAAAAAAAAAAAAAAAAAAAAATGGTTCTTGCACACCGGAAATTGGATCAGACATCTATTCTAAATATAAAAAAAAAAAAAAAAAAAAAAGATCTACTGATCTTAGCGGGATTAGCTGGTCCCTAATGTAGCCAAGTTTGTTCAGATGGTCGGCATGCTAGCTAATAATAAGTGCAATTAAGCCATTTTCTTTCTGTCCCAATGGCCTGGTTTGGGTTGTGGACTTTTAGTTTGTAGTTTCGCTTGGTAACTGTTCCCCTGTCAGCTTAATATCCGCTATCACTTTATGTTGATGGTCCTCCAACAGACAATCTACTGACTATATTAAGAATGTAACTACATGTCAACTTATCCTACTTACCCGAACCCTAACACCTAACCATAACCTAACAGTTCACTAATACTCTAATGAAATCATGGAGGAAGCTAATTAGCATTCACCATAATTAAATGAATGTTGAATGTTTAATGTTTCTGAAAAACAGTGAAACAATACGACTCAATTACCCAGTTGATGCAATTTTGAATCATTCTCTGTGGCACCAAAAAAAAAAAAAAAAAAAAAAGGATAAATGGGTGCTTTTATTCCAAGGAGATGATTTTAATTCAAACTGATTATTTTCCTGTTTGTTATATGAAGATCACAAAGTAAAAAATAATAATAATCTGTCATCATTTATGAAAATGAACACAAAAGAAAATATTTGAAAGAATGTTGGTAACCAAACAAAATTTGGTGCCCATTGACTTTCATTATGTGAAAATTAAACCATTTCTTAAAATATATTTTATGTTCAACAGGAGAAAGAAAGTCAGGTTTGCAAAGACATAAGTGTGAGTAAATGATGAACTATTTAATAATTTTACAACACTTTTAAATTTTTTAAAACTGTGATGATCTAAAAAGACAAAAAAAGGGTGATACACAATTATCTATTATTATCTATTGTGTGAAAATGCAATATATGTGATGTATGAAGACCCCCATAAAAAAAAAAAAAAAAAAAAAAAATAATATTTAGACAATAGTTGAAAAAATGAAAATAGTGTGAAAAGTGTGTTTTAAGAAAGTGTATTTAAAAAAATAAAATAAAAAAACCCAAAGGGCCAAATGTGAAATTGCCTGTTTAATTTTGTTTAATACGTTGCAAATATGAGTTCTAAACACGTAAGAAGGAGTTTCCCAGATCTGGAACATATTTTGGGTTGAATAATCTGATCTAAAACATCAAGCAGACAAACACTACTTACAAAGTCATAAGAAAGTATCAGAATATAATGCACTGAGTCCGCCTGACTCTGCATCTTTTTTTTCCATAGCTGAACCTTTAGAAGATGGAGGAGAAAGGAAATGGAGGTGAGGGGTTAAAGACACAAAAAGGGACATGATGGGGGACAAGAGAAACCCATTGAACGGACACGTTGGTAATTAACAGCTGCCTTTGCCCCGGCTCCATTTATTATGCAGTAATCTTAGCGGCCCTGCCCCGTGACACCCCGCAGAATGAGATCAGCTCCCCGCAGACGCCCGACATCTGAATAGGGCCCTTTCAGCTTCCTCTCACTCATTACCGTGTGTATGTGTGACTCTGCACATGTGTTTGGGCCTCAATAGTCAGAATGTGCCTTACAGATATGGTGAATCTTTTGTGTGGCGTGCAAGTACTTCAAAAATAAGAAAGGTGGAAATTGTGTTCAGAGCCTATTGATTGTGCAGGGCAGTTAATGAAAGAGAGGAGAGGGAAAATAAGGTGTACATGATGGAAAAAAATTAATCTCACTGTAATGGTGGTGTTCTTTGGGGTTTTATGTAAGGTGCGAAAGGAGTGCGCGTAACAGGGATGGGTAAAGTTCAGAAATTTGGCTCCCTTTTAATTCACGAGTTGGATTTCTGTTAGACATATTTCTCTTAAATATCAAAACATTCTGGGAACTGAGGTGGTGCATGGTGGTTTCAAACACCCGTCATTTTCAATTAGAACAATCTTTTGTTAATTGTATCTAAATTAAAATAAATAACCTTCTAAAATTCTCTACACAGCAAAGTGAATAGACTGCATATAAAATAGCATACTTTTCTACTTTATAGGGATGCGAAGAGAGAAGTATGTCCGGATTTGCAGTATTCATAAAGCTGTAGGTGAAAAGTACCCAGAAACATTGAACAAAAGTATATTTAAAAATGAACATTAACCAAGATTAAAACAAAGATTAGAAGAAAGAAGGGTAACACTTTCTATGCATGCTTATAATGAATTTATAAGTATTGCTATTTTATAAATACATTTAGAATTACTTAAGTCATGCATTTGCCTTTTCAATGCGCATGCTCATAATCCATTATACATTGATTTATAAGTATTAATTAGTCAGTCGTATGGTTCCATTAATGTACTTATAAAGATGCAACCTGCATTGCTATAACGTTATTATACTATAGTTACACTGTTTTTTAGCAATTAAAATTGATTTCTGTCAAATAAGTGAATATATTGTTATTAATAGCCAAGTTGTGTTTTTATAAATACTTATTGTGAGTGATAATACAGTTACTAACCTCTATAAATGCATCATTGATGGCTTTAAGTGAAAACACAGGATGCAATTTTCCTAAAGCAAATGTTAACAAGTCATGAAGAAATATAAAGAAAAAAACTGTTGAATCTTCTTTTTTTTTTTTTTTTTATGTTACATACTAGCAAAACACTGCAACATATAAGTTGTATAAGTTGTATAAGTACAATTTCAAAGGTCATTCATACGAATTCAAATGAATTGGGCAACTCGTAAAATATGTACGATTTAGCAAAAATCATTCGAATTCGTACGAGTCGTATGAATTTGTACGAATTAGCCACCTCGTAAAATACTTACACATTGCCGGGAGGTTGGATTGACCATGCATTTGGCAGATAAATCTAAAATTAAATAAAAATGTTAGTTTTTGCAAATAACTGTACACAAAATGTATGTTTATTCACAAAAATGACGCTTCCTTTTACAGTACAGTACTTACGTGTGCTTACAGTGTACTTACCTAGAAAGTACTGGCTAATATAAGGTAAGTACATGGGTTAGGGGTAGGTTCAGGGTTAGTACCTAGTTATTACCCAGTAATTGTAATTACTATAATAAGTACATAGTATGTACATGGGTAACAGGACTGTAAAAGGAAGCGTTACCAATGATTTCTAGCATTTTGAGTTGCAGTGTATATTAAAGCCTAATGTAACAGGTATGAAATAATGGAAATTCAGGATTGGGGGTAATAGTTTAGGAATAAGTCAATGGGAAAAAGAAAAAAAAATAGTTGGCCCCTAATCTGAATATTGATGGGGACACATAAATATCCTAATTTCTATTGCAGTCACAACCCAGGTATTTTCAAGGAACAAAGATTTCTTGAGTTCGGCCGTAACCGTTTCAAATGAAACGGTAAAATATTCAAGCACAAATGACATGGTTTGCTGAGGATGCCGCAGGTACTATAGACAGAAAGAAAGACACTAACACTCGAGAGGCAAAGTGAGAGCAAGCAGGAGACATATAGATAGAACAGAAGACAGTCAAAAGAGACCTAAGGGCCTGTTTGAACCATTTCTGTTCCTAAAAATAAATCTGGATGAATCCTTTCCCCTGCAGTGGAGCTGAACAAATGGTTCTCATTACCTATGTAACCTACCAGCGCATCTGTCACTACCTTAAACGAAAAAAGAAAATACTCCTCTCACATCACTCACCCTCTGATTGATGCGCCAGTCATGTGGTTTGTTGGCCGATTTGTTTGGACATGACCCGTGTGGCGTGAGCACAAAGGGCCGGCGTCCCTGACACCCGTGCCGGGGGTTTAAGGCCTTGAAGTAAAGCTGGGATCTTTTCACTCACTGGGATCTTTTTAGATGAAAAGGCAGCGAGAACTCTCCGTGTCCTCTTTTGTTGTGGTTGGGTTGCACAATGCCGCCGGTGACTGACTCTTTTGTAGTCTTATCAGACGAGCTGACAGTCGGCCAGAGGACTGTTGGGCTCGGCTCAATAGCTCCCTTTGGAAATGAAGGACACTAGATTGAAAGTATCAGTGTAGTGGTTTATATCATGTTCTCTGACAGAATAGATAATCTAGTGTTCAAGATGTCTTATCATGACAAACACAAAAGATTGGGATAATTAAGTTTTTTTTTTTTATGTTCTTGAAGAAGTGTCATGTCGGGTTCAGGCTACACAATGTTTTGTTCTGTTACGATAGAGACTCTGTCAGATCATGCGATTTTGACTCTACAATTTTTGTTGTGGACAAGAAACATAGACTACAGACTTGCTTCCCCAACAATCTTTAACGACATCCCATCGAGAACTAGCGACTGACTTACGGAAACAAGAGCATTAACAAACAATGGCTACCAAAGCGCCACGGATGCTGATATTATGTAGTCTGAAGCTGGCATTATGCTCAGCAAGGCTGCATTTATTTGGTGAAAAATACAGCAAAAACAGTAATATTGTGAAATATTATTACAAAATTAAAGGAACTGTTTTCTATTTTAATGTATTTAAAAAAAAATATATATATTCCGGTGATTTTCAGCAGCCATTATACTTCAGAAATCATCTAATATGCTGATTTGGTGCTGAATATTATATAGTTGTATATAAAAGTTTGTAATATTAAAACTTTTATTCGACAAAGGTACATTAAATTTCTCAAAAGTAATAGTAAAGACATGTTTAATGGTACAAAATATTTCTATTTCGAATCAATGCTGTTCATTTCAACTTTCTATTCGTCAAAGAATCATGAAAAAATACATCATGGTTTCCAGAAAAATATTAAGCAGCAAAAATGGTTTTCAAGATTGATAATAATAAGAACCATTATTAAAAATATACCAATAATACCAAATCAGCATATTAGAATACTGATTTCTGAAAGATCACTTGATACTGAAGACTCACTTAATCATTTCATAAAATCAATATACAGTTGAAAGTTGTAAAATATGCAGGCATCAATATGCCATTCTGTAATGCCATCCCTGAAATATTGTCACCGTTCTTTTTAGGGTGAATTTTTGGCAACTATAGCTGCGATTTTAAAGCATATTATTTACAGTGTGGGTTTTCCAATGAAAACACAACCTAATAATCTCACCATACCTGTGTGTGTAGCCAAAATACAATAAACTATTGATACCATGATGTAGACAGATATTTAGTTATTGAAAATATGGTGAATATGATATCTCCATTCACCATATGGTGAATATCATATTCACCCAGTGCAATGTGTTCCTGGATCAACATATTTATTGATCCTGGAACAACATTCCAATCAACCAATCAGATTTGAGTTCACAGTTTATGTCAAACTGGTACAAAAGGTCTCATTCCCACAGAAGTAAACAAAAGTTGTAAGAGTTTAGAGATATTTTGCTTATTGTTGTGGACGGCCCTAATACAAATGACCTTCTGTCCCAAGTAAGGTGTAAACTGCCCAGGTCTGGAGACTTGAGTAATGCAATTTCCCATTGTTAGCTCAAAAATACTTTTTTTTCCATTTGAAAGTCTTGGTCTGAGAGATGTTGCAGGAGGATCAAGGCTCGATTTGTAATCAGATCAGCTCGTAATGTATACTATTTTTCAATCTTTTACTCATAAAAAATTGTTACATTTGAATTTATTCTGAGTTAAGGTCTGAATTCTTTCGGACGTTAAAAAATAAAAACGACCTCACGTGTCGTTTTTTCAATCAAGTTTACACACTGCCTCCGAAACTTTCGTCCGTCATAAAAAAAAAAAAATCTGTGTTTTTCGCATCCGTAGCAAACATTTTGAGAGGTGTTTTGACAATTCAGAGCCACCGAATGACGAATAATGAAAAATACGCATAGGAAAATTTCGGACTCAACGTGCAAGGACCTTTACTCTGAAATTATATTCTCAAGTATTACAGCAAATCTGTGTCAGGTTAGTAACGGACCAAAGTCCAGGTTTGAGTGGAGCATAGGGCACACCAACTGATTTTACAAGCGATTTTAGAGCTCCGGCTAACACATAGACTGTAAAGGCTTAAAAGGGAATTTTCGTTTAGGGAATTTTCATTATCGACCAATTTAAATAGGGTTAGCCTTACCTACGTTTAATGTAATGTTACTCTAGCTAAGTGTACGTGGCAAACCATGGCATGACCAAACCAAACCCAGACAGCAACATAGTGTCGGCCCAGATCCGGCCCGCATCTGGTACATGTGGAATCCACGTGGAATCCAGATGTGGGCCGACACTGGTGCTGTCTGGGAAGCTACTCTCAGAGAAATAGCGTAGTCAATTACCTCTGTCTAGTGTCTAGTGACCAAGACTGACAAGTTTGTGATTGTGAGACCCGCGTTAAGCGGCCGGCGCAAGGCTCTCTGTGCGACATAGATTTCTAATGAACGAGTAAAATATAAAGTAAAGAGTTAAATAGAATAATCAAATGTCTAGATAAAGTATCATAATAACCAATTGGCATTCCAATCTAAATTCGAAGTCGGGATGAAATAGAGTCAGATAAAAGTAAATTGGAATTAAACTACTTTGCCACACTGAAAAGGCAGGAAACCTTCACCCGGTTATCGGAAACTGTCGTTGGGCCAATGGATTAGGTTGCTTTGACAAATAAATCCAATAAAATCAATTAAATATACCTGAGATGCAAATATGGATAAAACTTTTATCCCCCACAGAACCTTTCTTATAATATAATAATTGAATTATGGTGACTGGAAAAGATTGAAGGCAGAGCTAACACTTCTGTTATTCAGCCAACATGGTTATCTCCAAATTCCCAAATATTGTCTTTCACTTGTGTTTCAACTACTGTTGTATGCTAATATAAACTGAACTGGTCAAGAGTATGCCTGGCTGTTTCTCACACAACTTTTGAGTTGGACCAATGAGATTAGGACCAACTTTTCGATGAGATTTTCTATTTGAGGTCTTTTCTCTGTTGCCAGGTGGCTAATGTTGGTTGCGCTTCATTGGTTTACCTCTGTGAAAGCATTCACCACTGGTTAAGTAAAGGCAGAGAGGGTGGAAAAGGCATGTCCACCTGAAAGGCCAAGGCGAGACGCGTTCTTGATTGTATCCCATCCGCGAGGAGGTAAAGTAGATGAGCTTTTGATTGGCTGGGGGGCTGGGGGGATGGCGAAGATGGATTTTTGATTGGGTGAGAGAGCGCACAAGGTCCGTTCGGTCAGCCTTGAAGAGAGCGCGTCCCAGCGGAGGCCGTCATGATCAATGTGGTCATTACAGCTCTTCTTTAGCTCGACTGGAGAGCTGCTCCGGCTTGGATGTATGGAATAAATTAAGGAGAAATGGGCTATAAAGAGAAGAGGTCAGTTTAGCTGCAAATGTCAGTCTATTCAATATACCAGCTGGCTGTAACATACCACCAAACTGTCTTGATGACAAATGCAGAGACTCTGAGATGTTCCAAAACCACATCCAAAAGGAATTTTACCTTTCTGTAGCAAAGCATACTCTGAGATGTTCCAAAACCACATCCAAAAGGAATTTTACCTTTCTGTAGCAAAGCATAAATATAACAAAAAAAATTTTGTTGCAGTATTTTACTGTTATTTTTGGTTATTTGTTTTTATTTTGTGGTACAACATAAAAATAAAATAAAAACTTCCGGAAACCACGCTTAACAAAATAATAATAATATTAACAGGCCGTTTTAGTTTATTGGAGTACATTTATTGGATTTTAGTTTAGTTAACTGGATTGCAAAAAAAAATAAAAAAAAATAAAAAATGGATCAGCGTGAAAGCTTGTTTCCGGCATGGAATAAAAATAAAATAAAAGGTAATTTCAACTTTTTTTCTCACAATTGGGAGTTTAAATCTCGCTTTTCTTTTTTCCCATCAGAATTGTGAGATATAAATTCGCAATTCTTACTTTTCTCGCAATTGCGAGTTTATATCTCCCAATTCAGATTTTTTTCTCGCAATTGCAAATTTATATCTCCCAATTCAGATTTTTTCTCCAATTCTGATGTTTTTCTCGCAATTACGAATTTATATCTCCCAATTCAGACTTTTTTCTCCAATTCTGACTTTTTTTCCTCGCAATTGCAAATTTATATCTCCCAATTCAGATTTTTTTCTCCAATTCTGACTTTTTTTGCAAGTCCAGTTCTGAGACAAAAACACTTTTCTCAGAATTGCGAGTTTATATTTCACAATTCTGACTTTATAACTCACAGTTGCGAGTTTACATCATGCAATTCTGAAAAAAAAGTCACAATTACCTTTATTTTTAATTTTTTTTTTAGTGGTGGAAATAAGCTTTCATAGTACCAAACTACCACTTTTTAGTTGCAAATATATTTATTTTTATATATTTATGTTTTTAGGGTACAACAACAATTTTTAGGGTATACGTTTGACAAGAAAATACTTTACATTTCAGTGTTTGTCCTTTGTCCTTAATTTCTCATTAAATGTGTTATTTGTGAAATCATTGTACTAGCAATTTCTGAAGAAAAATTGTTTAAGTTGTGCAACATTAAACATCTTTTTTTCTCTCCAGAGTCGTGAAAATGCTTTTATTTCTTTTACAGAATCCATGGACATCCTTTTGTATTAGGCTGTAGATCTCCTTGCAATGTCAACAGTAAATTATATCCAACGTCGACATAGCAAAGAGATCTGCTATCAACGTCAAAACAACATTTTTGCAACATTGTGAAAATATATGTTTAATATGTAACAAAACAACATCTGTCACCTACTTAAGCATATTGAATAAACAGGACTTTTAATGTGCATTGAGGTTATTTCTAGTTTAAGCTGCACTGATGTAGATGCAGCATCACGTTTTCAGTGACCGATGGCTTTGTATAAATGTACTTTGTATAAATGCTCAGTTAGCCATGATTAATTTATTCCACAAGCTCCCTAAATGCAATTGTGCTAGTCCCTTTTTTTTAATGGATTACATGCTTCCGCAACCATTATGATGCCAGAATAACCAGTTAGGCTGACAGAGGCCATTTGGATCCATATCTCAGTGGTGGTTTGAGCCTGGATGGCAAAAATGAATGTTTTCAAAGATTTCCCGGAGGGAAAAAGCCAACAGCTTTGTTCCCTTTCACAAGCTCAACTGACACTCGCACCCTCGGCCTGAACCGTATTTGGATACCAGAATGACTGTTTGCTTGTTTTAATGGATTTGCTGTGTGGAACATCTCCAGACACATAACAGTGATTGTTAGAGAGTGACTGAATAGGAGGAAGAGAGATAAATGAATACAGGGAAACTGAGAAAGATACAAAGCCATTTGGGGGAGCTATAGGACCAAGCTCTGAAAGGCTTGTAGGACAAAAGTGCTGGATTCAGGGATATATAATTTAAAAGTGAATCTCATTTGAATGAAAGTCACATTTCACCTAAATTTTAACCTTAAACTTCATGGTAAAATATGATATGTTCTTGACAGGTTTTGTGAGAATCACTTTTCTTTCACTTTTGTATAGGCAAACCGTGCAGGCTCATCGTAGACCGGAAAGAATGGAATGGAGGTGTATTTTGTGTGCCAATCCATCGCTCTTTCCACCAATCCAGGCACTCAGGTAAACTGTCTCCTAGAGGCATGTCAGTTTAACCCTATCGGATAACAGCATTTGTTTCTGTTTGTCAGCCCACAGCTCTTTCACCCATGCTATGACTCGAACTGCCCAATAATCAACAAACAGTCCAGAGAGGAGAAAACAAGGGTGTAACTGCTGTTTTATAACAGCACAGCTTTTGGTGAAAGGGGGAAGAAAAGCTATTATTTAAAGCTAAATTGTACTAGATAGCTTTGATTTGCTATATCCCAGATTGCTCAGACGGTACTCTTTAGAGAAAAAATAAGAGTCTCTGAAGATACTTCAGAGACTTTACAGAAGACTTTTTTTAAGGAGAAAGGTAGACTTCTGTGAAGTACGTTGGGATAGTTCATAAAAAAAGAGAACGATCTGAGAGATTTCTGTCTATTCACTGAAAGTCCATTCCACCAAAACCAAAAGTCTTTATGCATTCATCTTCATTTGTCTTACATTTAATCTCATTACTGTGTAGGGCAGGAATGTCCTGCTCCTGGAGGGCCACTGTCCTGAAGCGTTTAGCTCCGACCCCAATTAAACAAACCTGAACCAGTTAATCAAGCTCTTACTAGGCATTCTAGACATTTTCAGGCAGGTGTGTTGAGGCAAGTTGGAGATAAACTCTACAGGACGATTGGACCTCGAGTTTGGACACTCCTGGTGTAGTAGTTGGGTCATCTATAGCAGTTCTGTGACAGTGGAGAGTGAAAGTTCGTTTCTCACTGAATTTGCCATCTATAAAGGTTAAAGAAAAAAATTAGCCGAGGTGCCCCTCACAAAAATGTGGGGAAATTTTGTGAGAGCCCTATATCCAAAATGGCTGCCGTCAGCCAAACTGGAAATTAACTTTTTGCCCACAGTGCTGCATAATACATGGTTTCTGAGACTATTTGGGTCAAGATATGCATAAATTATGTAGATTTATTGATTTGACCTATTTTTGACCTTCAAATTCAAGATGGCCGCCAATTTTTGGCTCTTTAAGGCACCACAGGTGAATAGGGTAAAAATTTTAACTTACAGATATCACCATGAAACTTTACCAGTTGATTACTCGCATGAATAGGAGAAAAAAAATGTATTTCAAGTTTTCTGTAATTTTATGATTAAATATGCTAATCAGACTATTTAATTAGAGTCAGCAGCCATATCACCCTGTAGCCCAAGACTGGTTGCCCACTGAAGCTAAGCAGGGCTGAGCCTGGTTAGTACCTGGATGGGAGACCTTCTGAGAAAACCAGGTTGCTGCTGGAAGAGGTGTTAGTGAGGCCAGCAGGGGGCGCTCACCCTGTGGTCTGTGTGGGTCCTAACGCCCCAGTATAGTGACGGGGACACTATACTGTCAAAGAGCACCGTCCTTCGGATGAGATGTTAAACTGAGGTCCTGACTCTCTGTGGTCATTAAAAATCCCAGGATGTCTTTCGAAAGAGTAGGGGTGTAACCCCGGCATCCTGGCCAAATTTGCTCAGTGGCCTCTGTCCATCATGGCCTCCTAATCATCCCCATATATATATACCAATTGGCTTCATCACTATGTCTCCTCTCCACCAGTAAGCTGGTGTGTGGTGGGCGTTCTGGCGCAATATGGCTGCCGTTGCATCATCCAGGTGGATGCTGCACATTGGTGGTGGTTGAGGAGATTTCCCCTTCTATGTAAAGCGCTTTGAGTGCCAAGAAAAGCGCTATATAAATGAAATGAATTATTATTATTATTATTAATTATGCACCAATTTGCATATATTTTGAAGTGACGAATCTGACCATTGAAAAAACAAAGTTCAAAATTATTTTAGCATTTTGTTGATATATTCAATGAAAAGACATCACCTGAGGGGATTATGAATATCTCTTTTTGTTATATTGACGGCAGCCATTTTGGATATAGGGCTCTCACAAAATTTCCCCACATTTTTGTGAGGGGCACCCCGGCTAAATTTTTTCTTTTACCTTTATAGATGACAAATCCAGTGAGAAACGAACCTTCGCTCTCCACGGTCACGGAAATGCTATAGATGACCCAACTATAGGGGAAACAATAGTCATATTAAAATCAACTCATTGGTGATTGTTCATTCATTTTCAATTGGGATGTTACAGAATGCACACAGGTTGACAAGTCACCTGTGAAAGAAACCATAATGTTCTGTCGGAGGCATCATAGTTGTGCAAAAAAAACATTTGAGAATCAAGAGCAAATTCACAAGCGTTCTAAATCATTAGCATCGCGAAAACATCCGCCAAGTGTAGACTGCAACATTTCCATTGATTGACGCGTTGATTGTTGTGTTGAAAATAAACCTGTCAGCTACAAATTAAAGGCTGAAATTGTAATGGATGAGATTATTTTGAGAAATCATTATGAGAAAACGTCAGTGAATTGCCACTACAATTAAATAAACGCATGTTTAGATATTATGCCGCATTCCATTTAATTCAGAAAGTCAAAATTTCCATCGTTCACTAATAGTGCGATAGAGCGGCCTTATCAGATTTTCAGCAAGATGCTAATGCTTTCATGCAAACATCCAAATGTGTCCCTATAGTTGGAGAAAAAGATCTGAATTCAGAGTATTTATGAAACTGTATCCCATAAGGCCTTGAGAGTAGAGTTGTGCATGGCATTGAAGTGAAAGTAGTTTTGATTACTACACATTCACACTATATAGAACATACTTTTTAACGGTAGCTAAGAACTTATTCAAAGAAATACCTACTACGGTCAATTTTATGATATATTTTGTTTCAATACTGGGATAATGCGTTAAAATAAAAGGTATGTAGCCCACTTCCTTTACCAGCAAAGTTTGTACTTTTAGTGCAAAGTTAAAGTACATGAAAAATAAGTAACGCAAAGTGCTCTAGAAAGGCACTTGAACCTGTTCCCCAAACATTGGGAGACTATTTTTTGTGTCTGTAAATAATAATACACCAACAAAACAACATCTCTCGACTGTCAGACAATGGGAAATATTGAAGTAAGTATGTCTAAAATATATTTGGAGAAAGTTATCCATTAGCTTTCCCATTCACCTTAGTAATCCTGTTTACATGTGCACCAATATGCTAATTACTACAAAAATAAATGCAAACCTGATTGGCTGATGTCACCAAAAGTCCCAGACACTTCACTAATGACTATCTTTAGCTATGATGTCAAAAGCAGATATGGAAAAATCCAGTCTCACATTAACAATCTTACAAGGTTGTGATTTCGCATGTACTAGTACAATATGAATCGTACGAAAATGTTGGATTTTTAGAAAATAAATAAGCATGAGGGTCACTGGAGTGTAAGCCGATCGTACTAAAACACGAATTCATATTAGATTTGTGCAAAAATGCTTTTCATGCTTAAGCACCCTCCAAAAAAATAATCAGGCATTTGATTTATGTTAGATTAGCATTAGCTTAGCCTTGTGACATCTTTGGGCAGATACATAAACAGTATGAAATATGTTGTAGCTGAAATGTGCTGCTGACTAACAAAACAGACGCTTACAGATGGCGTTTATTCCGAAACTAAGTGTGTGACTCAAAACACATTCTTTACATTGTCGAGGAAGTTGGTCTAACCACTATAATTTTAAGTAAACCTTGTTTTCAGTCAATTAAACTCTCAGTGAACTGAAACTCATTTGGGTAGCCAGAGAGGCAACAAATGCAATATGGTTAATGGCATCATTTAGCAAAGAGCTACGGCACACACAGATAGGGCCCGGTGAAGGAAAGAAAAGAGAAACATTACAAAGTGTAATTACTTTAAGCACCATTAGGGATGCAATAACTTTCAGGGAAAACAAAGTCCAGCTTTCGCTCTGCCTGAATTGGACAGAGAAAAAGTACAAAGCTTACAAACTTAGTCTTTTTCAA
Organism: Rhinichthys osculus; assembly: GCA_029959095.1. NCBI lineage: Eukaryota > Metazoa > Chordata > Actinopteri > Cypriniformes > Leuciscidae > Rhinichthys > Rhinichthys osculus. The sequence continues at coordinate 24,065,796 of JARWKJ010000013.1, read as the reverse complement.
ATTAAAAAGGAAGAATGGAAAAGGGCTATTGTCGCTGGTATTTCACGCTCAGAAAGACTTTCCTTCACATTTTCTGCTTTAAAAGTCTGTTTATTTTAAAAATAATTATTTATATTTGCTGTTTATGCACCCATTGTGCGGTTAATTAGTGGTGTTTGCTAAAGCAATCATCAAGTCAAGCTATAGCTATTGCCGAATGCCTAATGGTTATTTCAATTTTATTGAGCAACTTTTCACCTGATGTCGTGACCTGGGCCAGTAAGCAACCACCTGCAATGACCAGAGTCACACGCTATTCAGAACACCTTAGCAACTAAACAGCACTAGCAACCACATATTGTAACACACTAACCTGCATTCAAAAAGTTCTAGCAACCACACACAACACTATAGCAATGTGTTAAAACACACAGCAATGTGATACAAACCATTCAAAACACTTTTGGTTACAACACCTTGGCAACCAGCATAATATTCTAGCAACTCCATAGCAATGTGTTATGAACCGTTCAAAATACCTTAGCAACACCCTGGCAACCGACGGAACATCATAACAACTGCATAGCAATTAGCAGCATTATACCCCAACCAATATGAACCCTCTTGTAACTGCATAGCAATTTGTTAAAAACATTCAAAATACCTTAGCAACACCCTGGCAACCAATAGAACATTCTAGGAATTGCACACCAATGGGATAAAAACACACAAAACACTTTATCAACACCTTGACAACCAGTAGAACATCCTGGCAACTGGTCTGCAAAAATAATCCCAAAAAACAACAACACTCAAACAACTTACCAACGTTCTGGCAACCAATAAGAACCCTGTAGTAACTGTATAGCAATTTGTTAAAAAACATTTAAAATACCTTAGCAACATCCTAGCAACCAGCAGAACACACTACCCTGACAGCAGCATAGTGTCGGATGTACCAGATGTGTCGTACCCCGGATCTGGGGCGACACTATGGCTACGTTCAGACTGTTCAGACAAGTGTGAAAGACAAAAAAATCACATAAAATGCGATTTTTAAAAAAAATTAGCTTCAAGCTACAAGTTAGCAAGTTAAGTGCTCCCGGAAGAGATGAGTTTTCAGTTGTCTTTTGAATGTTGTCAGGGATTCTGCATTCCGGATGAGGGTGGGGAGATCATTCCACCAGCATGGAACCGTGAATGAGAATGTTCTGGAGAGTGATTTTGTGCCCCGCTGTGATGGTACCACGAGCCGTCGCTCATTGACCGATCGTAGGCTTCTGGTAGGGATGTAGACTTGTAGTAGTGAGTGGAAGTAGGAGGGAGCTGAACCTGTGGTCAATCTGTAAGCAAGCGTCAAAACCTTGAACTTGATGCGAGCAGCGAGTGGTAGCCAGTGCAGAGAGATGAGCAGAGGAGTGACGTGGGCCCTTTTGGGCTCGTTGAAGACCAGACGAGCTGCAGCATTCTGGATCATTTGTAGAGGTTTAGTTGCACATGATGGAAGTCCAGCCAGAAGAGCATTGCAGTAATCAAGCCTAGAAATGACCAGGGCCTGGACGAGAAGTTGTGCTGCATGCTCAGTTAGGAAAGGCCTGATCTTCCTGATGTTGTGCATAGCAAACCTGCATGATCGAGCTGTCTTTGTAATGTGGTCTGTGAAGGTCAGCTGATCATCAAAGATTACTCCAAGATTTCTGACCGACCTTGATGGGGTGATTGAGGATGAATCTACCTGGATAGTGAGGTCGTGCTGTAGAGACGGATTGGCAGGGAGGACGAGAAGCTCAGTCTTTGCCAGGTTGAGCTGCAGGTGATGTTCCTTCATCCATGCCGAGATGTCCGCCAGACAGCTTGAGATCCGTACAGCTACTGTGGGATCATCTGGTTGATATGAGAGGTAGAGCTGGGTGTCATCAGCATAGCAATGGTAAGAGAAACCATGTGCCTGTATGATAGGTCCCAGTGATGTGGTGTAAATGGAGAAGAGGAGCGGTCCAAGAACTGAACCCTGAGGAACGCCTGTGGTCAGTTGATGTGCTTTGGATACCTCACCTCTCCATGTGACCTTGAAAGACCTACCTGTGAGATAGGACTCAAACCAGTTGAGGGAGGTTCCAGTGATGCCCAGTGATGAGAGGGCGGACAAGAGGATCTGATGATTCACAGTGTCGAAGGCAGCAGACAGGTCCAGTAGAATGAGAACTGATGATTTGGAAGCAGCTTTTGCGATCCGCAGGGCTTCCGTGACTGACATCAATGCAGTCTCAGTTGAATGTCCTTTCTTGAAGCCAGATTGGTTGAGATCCAGCTGGTTGTTCAGAGACAGGAAGGATGATACTTGGTTAAAAGCAACTCGTTCAAGTGTTTTTGCAATGAATGGTAGGAGAGAGACAGGTCTGTAGTTCTCTAGAAGTGATGTGTTTAATGTTGATTTTTTAAGCAGAGGGGTTACCCGAGCCTGCTTAAATGCTGTAGGGAAAATGCCAGTGTGGAGGGATGAGTTGATAATGTGTGTGAGAGCTGGTAGAAGTGTGGGAGAGATGGCTTTTGCGATCATAGTTGGATAACGATGCTTTCGGGAAACGCACTCCTGATCGGATTTTGCGTGGTTTATGTGACTTTCTCACGCCACGTAAAGCGTAAACGTCAGACTTTGTTATAGGAAACATGCTGAAAGTCACTGCAGAAACAAGGCTGTGTTGTTCCAAAGTGCCGGACGAAAATGACAATATAACGTAGACATGTTTGTAAACCGACGGAGACGACAGGACGGAATAACGCCATGGAACAGGGGAGCCCCTCTTCTTTAATGCATAAGCGAGATATGCATAAGGAAATAAAATCACCATAAATCGTCATGAATGCGATTTTCTAGTTTTTTTTGGTTCGTTCCAATGGTCAGACATGTATTTATCATTGAGTCCAGAGAAAATATATATATTTTTTTGAACATTCTTCCTAGTTCAGATTTCGTTCGTGTGAACATCCATACGCAGCACAAAAGTCCGAAAATCCATGAATTCGAAGTACAGGCGGAGATAGCAGCGTTATAGCTACTTCCTATGACAAGACCCCTGTTCCAATATGGCGGCGGTTTTGACGCATGCTTAGAACCCCAAGGCGACATCTAGTGTATATATCTATGGCAGCTACATAGTGTTATAGTTATGTCTGTTCTGTATCTGTTTCCCTGAGTTTTCCCCGTCATTGTGTATTTGGTTCAGTCCTGTTCCCAGTTTTCCCGCTCCTTGTTAGTGTTCAGTTTATTCACCTGTGTTCTGATTTGCCCCAGCTGTGTCTTGTTCCCTCATCCCGTCTGTGTATTTAAATCCTGTCTGCTCTTTTGTTCATTGTCAGTTATTGAATGTATGTTTGAATGAATGTATTTTCGAGTGTCTTGCCTGTTCTGAGTTTTCCCTAGTTTGTATTATTAAAGTCAACTGCTGCATTTAGATCCGACTTCAAAGCCTTTGCTTCCACGCAAAACGTAACAGAATAACTGACCCACTAGGATCTAGCAGCCATGCCTACCTGGAGTCCTGATGTCCAGATCCTCCGTCTTCGCCAGGAGAATCGCGCCATCGAGGATTATGTCGCAGAATTCCTCGAGCTGGCATATCTCGCGCAAATGAACATCCACGGCCTGAAGATCTTCTTCCGCGGAGGATTATCGGAGCCACTCCGGTCTCTGATGCCCGAACCTGGTCCTCACGGATCTTTAGAATGGTACGTTGACCTGGCCCTGTTGTGGAGCGGTTCCCCGTTTACTGTGGGCGTGGAGGAGAAGCTGCGAGAGCCTGCGCTTAACGTCAGCCCGGTCGCGCCCGCGCTTCACTTCAGCGGCTCAGCCGAGGCCGCGCTCCACAAGCCTGCGCTTCGCGTGAACCGAGTCGAGCCCGCTTTCCACGACATGCCTGAGCTTCTTCCTGCCGAGACCGACATGCCTGAGCTTCTTCCTGCCGAGACCGACATGCCTGAGCTTCTTCCTGCCGAGATCGACATGCCTGAGGCTGAGCTTCTGTCTTCCGAACCCGCACGTCGCTTCAGCCTCGACGAACCCGAGTCAAGTCCCGAGTCAAGTGAGTCAAGTCCCAAGTCAAGTGAGTCAAGTGAGTCAACTGAATCAAGTGAGTCAAGTCCCAAGTCAAGTGAGTCAACTGAGTCAACTGAATCAAGTGAGTCAAGTCCCAAGTCAAGTGAGTCAACTGAATCAAGTGAGTCAAGTCCCAAGTCAACTGAGTCAACTGAATCAAGTGAGTCAAGTCCCAAGTCAACTGAGTCAACTGAATCAAGTGAGTCAAGTCCCAAGTCAAGTGAGTCAACTGAATCAAGTGAGTCAAGTCCCAAGTCAAGTGAGTCAACTGAATCAAGTGAGTCAAGTCCCAAGTCAAGTGAGTCAAATGCTGAATCTAGCCAAGGGAGAGTATCAAGCCCAGTGACTCGCCGTCGCAGGAGGAGAAGGAGGACTCGTTTGGTTCGCCAGGCCCCGCCTCTGCGCCTCGCCCTGCCGGCCCCGCCTCTGCGCCTCGCCCTGCCGGCCCCGCCTCTGCGCCTCGCCCTGCCGGCCCCGCCTCTGCGCCTCGCCCTGCCGGCCCCGCCTCTGCGCCTCGTCCTGCCTGCGCCCTTCAAGCTCCGGGAGGCCTGCCCGGAACCCATTTACCACCTGGAGGTTCCTCCCGAGGATTTCCCCAAGTATTTTTTTGGGGGGGGCAGAAGGTACTCCGTGAGGGCCATGGAGACGACGTCGACATGGTCCTCACCCTCGTCTGAGTCTGCTCCGACCTGGCCACCATCTCGTCGTGCTCCGCCCTGGCCTTTGCCACGCCATGCTCCACCCTGGCCTTTGCCACGCCATGCTCCACCCTGGCCTTTGCCACGCCATGCTCCGCCCTGGCCTTCGCCTCGTCCTGCTCCGCCCTGGCCTTCGCCTCATCCTGCTCCGCCCTGGCCGCCGTCACGTCCTGCTCCGCCCTGGAGGCTTCCTGTTCCGGACAAGCCACGCCCTCGTCAGCCTCCAGGGCGCCCACCCTCCCGCCCCTATTTGATGTTTATTCGGCGCGGGGACAAGCCTTTTGGAAGGGGGGGATAATGTTATAGTTATGTCTGTTCTGTATCTGTTTCCCTGAGTTTTCCCCGTCATTGTGTATTTGGTTCAGTCCTGTTCCTAGTTTTCCCGCTCCTTGTTAGTGTTCAGTTTATTCACCTGTGTTCTGATTTGCCCCAGCTGTGTCTTGTTCCCTCATCCCGTCTGTGTATTTAAATCCTGTCTGCTCTTTTGTTCATTGTCAGTTATTGAATGTATGTTTGAATGAATGTATTTTCGAGTGTCTTGCCTGTTCTGAGTTTTCCCTAGTTTGTATTATTAAAGTCAACTGCTGCATTTAGATCCGACTTCAAAGCCTTTGCTTCCACGCAAAACGTAACACATAGCAGTGTGCAAAAAAAATCACTCAAAACACTTTAGCAACACCCTGGCAACACTTGAGCAACTGCATAGAAACGCGCTTCGAAAAACACTCAAAATGTCTCAGAAACAGCCTGTAAGCACCAACAGGGATGCAATAGCTTTCAGGAAAAACAAAGTCCAGTTTTCGCTCTCCACTTGATTGGACAGAGATTGCATTTCATGCTCAGAAAGACAGCTGTTTGATTTTCATTCACCTTTTCTGCTTTAAAAGTTTGTTTTTACAATAAATATTTATATTTGCTGTTTATGCACTCATAGTGCATAAAAACCATTTAAAACACATTAGGTTACAACACCCTGGCAACCAGGAGAACATAGCAACTGCATAACAATGTGCTAAGAACCACTCAAAACACTGCAGCAACACCCTAGCAACCAGCATAACTTCCTAGCAACTGCATACATTAACAATGTGATAAAAAACATTCAAGCCACATTAGGTTTCAACACCCTGGCAACCAGTAGAACATAGCAACTGCATAACAATGTGCTAAGAACCCCTCAAAACACTGTAGTAACACCCTGGCAACCAACAGAACACCCTAGAAACTGCGTACATTAACAATGTGCTAAAAACCACTCAAAACACCATAGCAACACCTTGGCAACCAGTTGATTATCCTAACAACTTTATACATTAGCAATTTGCTAAAAAACACTCAAAACACCTTAGCAACACCCTGGCAACCAAAATAACACCCTAGCAACTGCATACATTTAGCAATGTGCTAAAAATCCCTCAAAAACCTTAGCAACACCCTAGCAACCAACAGAACACCCAAGCAAATTAGTAATGTGCTAAAAAGTACTCAAAACACCTTAGCAACACCCTTGCAACCAACAGAACACCCTAGCAATGTGCTAAAAATCCCTTAAAAACCTTAGCAACACCCAAGCAACCAACAGAACACCCAAGCAAATTAGTAATGTGCTAAAAAGTACTCAAAACACCTTAGCAACACCCTTGCAACCAACAAAACACCCTAGCAACTGCATACATTAGCAGTGTGCTATCAACCACTCAAAACACCTTAGCAACACCCTGGCATCCAACAGAACACCCTAGCAACTGCATACATTAGCAATGTGGGTAACACTTGATTTTACAGTGTCCTTGTTACATACGTTACATGCACTTACCATAGTAATAACAGTAAATTGCATGCAACTAACACTCAACCAAACCCTCATCCTACCTTGACACTATAATAAGTACATGTAGTTAATTATTATTACTCAGAACTAAAACATCCTACACTGAACAATGACACCTTGAAATAAAGGGTAACCACAATGTGCTAAGAAGCAGTCAAAACAACTTAGCAACACCCTGACGACCAACAGAACACCCTAGCAACTGCATACATTAGCAATGTGCTAAAACCAGTCAAAACACATTAGCAACACCATGGCAACCAACAGAACATCCTAGCAAACTGCATAAAAAACACTTGAAGTGCCTTAGCAACAGCATGTAACGACCCAGAACACCCTGACAACCACTAGAAGACTCTAGCAACTGCATAATTATGTGCAAAAAACACATCATAACCACACAGCAATTTTATACTACATATGATGTTTGACATTCAGGCATATGAGCAGACATCTAATAGAAAACGTTCTGCGGCAACCAAAAGCGATGTTTGATTTGTTACACCATGAAGTAGTGGTCTAGAAAAATTGTGATTTTGTTGAAATAATAAAAAACAATGAAGGCTCATGGGACATTAAGCAGTGCTCTCTAAATGTCCCTTATGATATTGTCCTGGTTTTAGATCATTAGCTCTGTATGGTCTCCATTGCGTTTCATGTGGCAACTGAAGATAGTTTTACTGTTATTACTGTGTGCTCAATTAAACTGTGAATTTGAGGCCGTTTGCAGTGTTGTCTCAATGAATCGCTCATGATGACAGAAAGTGTGAAGGGGTTTAATGGTGTATGGTATGATAAGTAGGTGTACATTACATTCTCCAGTCCTTCTCTTTCTCTCCCCTACTTCATGACCTCTCTTAACACACAAAGGACTGGTGATCAATAACACCTGGAAACAACAATTTGCATATTTATTGCGTTCAGCTCTAATAATCCTAAATAAGATCTTTTAAAAGTTAGGCCCTCGGAGACATTTATGTGGCCACTGAATAATATTCAACGTCTTTATTGTGAGTCTCTCTGTATTCCATACGGCTTTCCTTTAGTGCTTTGTCTCCATTGACTTTGAGTTTGTTTGTGCTCAATTGATCTTTCAAGACTATAAAGGCTGCATTTATGCATTTTAACACATAATCTTTATCCTTTTATTGAAAATGACTCTGTTTTGTTAATAAGCTCATTGTGGATGTTTCCTTTCATCCCATTGTGTCATAAATACACTCCCTTTATTGCACAATTGTTTGGTTCAGACTGTATGGTTAATGGTTAAAAACAACTTTCTTATATGTTGAGTGTGTGTGTGTGTGTGTGTGTGTGTGTGTGTGTGTGTGTGGGGGGGGGGGGGGGTGTTATTGCGTGTTATAAATGTTAGACTTGCGTGATATAAACTCACAATTATGTGTTATAAAGTCAGAATTGCGAGATATAAACTCACAATTACGTGTTATAAAGTCAGAATTGCATGATATAAACTCCCAATTGCGTGTTATTAAGTTAAACTTGAGTGATATAAACTAACAATTACATGTTATAAAGTCAGAATTGCGAGATATAAACACAATTGCGTGTTATAAAGTCAGAATTGCGAGATATAAGCGTGTTATAAAGTCAGAATTGCGAGATATAAACACAATTGCGTGTTATAAAGTCAGAAATGCGAGATATAAACTTACAATTGCGTGTTATAAAGTCAGAATTGCGAGATATAAGCGTGTTATAAAGTCAGAATTTCGAGATATAGGCCTAAGCATGTTATAAAGTCAGAATTGCGAGATATAAGCGTGTTATAGTTAGAATTGCGAGATAAACACAATTGCGTGTTATAAAGTCAGAAATGCGAGATATAAACTTACAATTGCGTGTTATAAAGTCAGAATTGCGAGATAAGCGTGTTATAAAGTCAGAATTGCGAGATATAAGCGTGTTATAAAGTCAGAATTTCGAGATATAGGCCTAAGCATGTTATAAAGTCAGAATTGCGAGATATAAGCGTGTTATAGTTAGAATTGCGAGATAAACACATTTGCGTGTTATAAAGTCAGAATTGCGAGATATAAGCGTGGTATAAAGTCAGAATTGCGAGATAAACACATTTGCGTGTTATAAAGTCAGAATTGCGAGATATAAGCGTGTTATAAAGTCAGAATTGCAGGAGATATAAGCGTGTTATAAAGTCAGAATTGCGAGATATAGGCCTAAACGTGTTATAAAGTCAGAATTGCGAGATATAAGCGTGTTATAAAGTCAGAATTGCGAGATATAAGCGTGTTATAAAGTCAGAATTGCGAGATAAACACATTTGCGTGTTATAAAGTCAGAATTGCGAGATAAACACATTTGCATTTTATAAAGTCAGAATTGCGAGATATAAGCGTGTTATAAAGTCAGAATTGCGAGATATAGGCCTAAGCGTGTTATAAAGTCAGAATTGCGAGATATAAACACATTTGCATGTTATAAAGTCAGAATTGCGAGATAAGCGTGTTATAAAGTCAGAATTGCGAGATATAAGCGTGTTATAAAGTCAGAATTGCGAGATAAGCGTGTTATAAAGTCAGAATTGCGAGATATAAAGTCAGAATTGCGAGATATAGGCCTAAGCGTGTTATAAAGTCAGAATTGCGAGATATAAACACATTTGCATGTTATAAAGTCAGAATTGCATGATATAAACTCAGAATTCTGACTTTATAACTCGCAATTGCGACTTTATATCACGCAATTCTGAACAGTAAATTGTGAAAAAAAAGTCAGAATTTTGAGATAAAAAGTCGCAGTTTTTTTATTTTTTTATTCTGTGGTGGAAACAAGCTTCCATAGGTATTACCCAAGTTGTGGGGACAAAAACAGGTTTGGTCCCCATGAGGAAAACAGATTATAAATCATACTAAGTGATGTATTTTGAAAATATAAAAATGCAGAAAGTTGTCTGTGATTAGGTTTAAGGGTAGTATTAGTGTAGGGGAAGAATATACAGTTGTACAGTACACAAATCAATATAATACAATATTATCGCGATACTCCAACTGTACTGCTGATTAAAATGCAAAACTTGATATTACATTGTGTGTGTAAATGAATAGGCTTGGACTTGGTGCTGGAAACCCAAAGCACAGGACAATAGTGAGACCAGAATAAAAATTCTGAAGCTGAAAATACAAAATTATTTTAGATGAATATGCTTGCACTCTGTCACTGACTAGATATATTCAAAATAATGTAGGCCACTCTTTACTGGTAACATAAGACATTTGTCATTATCAGGACCCACTAATATTCCCCCATTGCATGATTATACAATATATTCAACATTATATAGTAGTTTAATGTAGTACCGACACTAAAACTCTGAAAAATTGAATTTTTCCCTCACCCAGTAATTTTTATTTTGGGTGAACTATACACAATACATATTGCCACCATCCACATTGTTGCAATATATTGTGACGCGATATATTGTTACACCCCTAATAGTTTTAACAGAACAATTAATTTAAGTTATTTTACATAGCAATTAATATTATATGATATAATAAATAGCTACATTTCAAAATTTTAAATGCTCTGTAAATTGGCATATTTACTTCCATTGTAAATTACCAGCATTTTTGTTGTTGTTGTGGTAATAAACATTATGCCACAAATGCTGTAGATAGAGCTTTAATGTACTGAATCTGGAATGTTTCATGGCCCAACATTATGACACGTCCCAGGACTCGTGTAGGGTCTTACAACATACAACAGATAGGCCTACTTTCCCATCGGCAGTGAAGTACATACTTTCAGTGCATAGCAGCCTATGTGTACACAGCCTTCGGGGACGCGAGGGCTGAAACCAGACAAGTTGGTGTCTGGGGCTCAGGTGCCATTTCTGCAGACAAAGAGTCCATCCAATCTCAGCTGAGTTATTTAAAGGAGGAGCGTTTTAAACGCTCGTCAAGCCGCAGATGTTATCACCCTCACGATGAGCTGTCTCCAAACAGTGGTTCGAGAGCCTGAAGACAGCTGTTTGTTTGTCTTTTGTAATGTCTCCAGGGAAGAGTCGCTGAATGAGACGGTCGGTCTCGACGGGGTGCAAACCCCGCAGAATAAATCAATCAGGACGCGGGAGAAGCTACAGAGAGGAGGAAAAGGAAATGGAATTTACTTTGTGGACGAGAGATGAGAAAATTACCCGACTTCATTGCCATGCCAGTCCAGATAGCTGCAAAATCTATGGACCATATCGAAACTGTGAGCAAAACGAAGAACTAAATATCCCTCCATCTCACTGGAGGGAACGAATTATTTCTCCCCCGCAGTCATTTTTATGCAATAAGCCTGTTAAACCTGGAGGAACCCCATTCGTCTTTTTTTTTTCAGCCAATGACATTTGTCAGGAGCACATGGCTCTGTATTATTAAAGGCTCTTAAGAATCGCACTGAAACATGAGTAGATTTCATGTAGTGGATTCATAATAACAGCTCTTGACAGGTACTGCCTTCCCTAGAGCTGGGGGATCAGATGTGTTTTGTACTTTTACAAATGTAGGATGGTGTTGTGTAGAGGTGAAGTGTGTAATGCTTTCTCATATCCAAATTGAATATGCAAATATTCGTAGCCGTTTTGAACGTTGATTCGCACACAAACAATGTAAACACGGTCTCTGTGGCGCTTTCAAAACATATAATTGTGCATTCACGTCTTGTCGGAAAGATAATTTTTTTGCGAGATTAATGCACACGAACTTCACCACAATGTTGTTGGTTTTTCCAACAAGTTCACCTCAAAGTCTTAGTAGAAGGCATGATCCCAGCCAACCAGCTCCGAGGTGAATCATAACATTACAAAAATTTATTTGACGCAAAAAAGTTTTTGAAAACCGGCAAAAAAGGTACGAGACGTTATCAGCCAAAAGTGGAAACTCATCTACTCACTGTCCAGTTTTACAGCCTCATTATTTAGACATGTGACTGCTTCTACAAACATTTGTGAAAGAATGGGTCGCTCTCAGGAGCTCAGTGAATTCAAGCGTGGTGCCGTGATAGGTTGCCACCTGTGCAATAAGTCCATTTGTGAAAACTAAATATTCCAGCCCGTTCCCATCCTTTGGCATCATACATGTGACGCTTTGTACATTTCGTTGAAATCTTACGCACATGGCATCCTTTAGCATCAATATGAGACGCAGAACCCAAGGCGTCATACAGGTGACGCTCGTCTAAATCCGACGCACATGGCATCGTTTAGCGTGAATATGAGACGCAGATCCCAAGGCGTCATAACCGTAACCCGACCCCAGACCTAAACCTACCCATAACAGTGCGTGTTATATTGACGCTAAAGGATGCCATGTGCGTAAGATTTCGACGAAATGTCATATGGCGTCACCTACTGTATATGACGCCAAAGGATGAGAATGCGTTGCAGCATTCCACAGTTCACTGTTAGTGGTATTATAACAAAGTGGAAGCAATTGGGAACAACAGAAGTCAGCAACTTTCTGCAGTCAATTGCTACAGACCTCCAAACTTCGTGTGGCCTTCAGATTAGCTCAAGAACAGTGCGTAGAGCTTCATGGAATGGGTTTCCATGGTCGAACAGCTGCAACCAAGCCTTACATCACCAAGTGCAATGCAAAGTGTGGGATGCAGTGGTGTAAAGCACACCACAACTGGACTCTAGAGCAATGGAGACGTGTTCTCTAGAGTGACGAATCACGCCTCTCTGTCTGGCAATCCGATGGACGAGTCTGAGTTTGGCGGTTGCCATTAGAACGGTACTTGACTGACTGCATTGTGCCAAGTGTAAAGTTTGGTGGAGGGGGGATTGTGGTGTGGGGTTGTTTTTCAGGGGTTGGGCTTGGCCCCTTAGTTCCAGTGGAATATTAATGCTAATGCTTCAGTATACCAAGACATTTTGGACAGTTTCATGCTCCCAACTTTGTGGGAAGAGTTTGGGACAGGTCCCTTCCTGTTCCAACATGACTGCGCACCAGTGCACAAAGCAAGGTCCATAAAGACATGGATGAGGGAGTTTGGTGTGGAGGAACTTGACTGTCCTGCACAGAGTCCTGACCTCAACCTGATAGAACGGCGAGCCAGGCCTTCTCGTCCAACATCAGTGCCTGACCTCACAAATGCTCTTCTAGAAGAATGGTCAAAAATTCCCATAAACACACTCCTAAATCTTGTGGAAAGCCTTCCCAGAAGAGATGAAGCTGTTGTAGCTGCAAAGGGTGGGCCAACTCCATATTTAACCCTACGGATTAAGAATAGAATGTCATTAAAGTTCATGTGCATGTAAAGGCAGACGTCCCAAAACTTTTGGCAATATAGTGTATGTGGTTACACTTTGTTTTAAGGTGTCATTGTTACAGTGTAATTCTATATTTAAGTACTGAGTAATATTAAGCAACTACATGTACTTACTATAGGGTTAGGGTAGGATTAGGTTAAGGGTTGGTTGCATGTAATTATGCATAACTTACTGTTATTACTATGGTAAGTACATGTAACATATGTAACAAGGACACTGTAAAATAAAGTGTTATGAATGAGTAACTTTGAGCCTTGAGTTTCCAAGTTGGGGGCATGTCTGTAAGAAAATATGGCAGAAGTAATAGCTTTATTTGTTGAAATGAATCATTTTTTTAATGTGCAATAACCAAGATGCATGTACTAAATAAAAAAAACGCAGTTTACATCACTTTCATAAATTGAATAAAAACATCAACAAAAGCGATGTGCATATTTTTAATGAATACTTTTGTAGAAGTAGAGTTAAAACTCCTGTATTTTTGTGATTTTCTAAAGCGATTTCAATGCACTTGACGTCATAATCCCGACTTCCCAACTCATAAATACGGAAATTTCCAGGAGGACTTTGATGCAACATCTACGATGCTCAAACAATGGACACGAGTTTGAAGACCCAAAAATTAGGAAACAGGTGTGTTCTGACAGGGATGTGCACAGCAGGGAAAAACAATAATTGATGCAAATAATATGGTATTTTATGGTAATCTATGGTGCTTTGGCACAAATTCATGTGTCACTTGTTAAAAGTTAGTCAAATCAGGTGGATGTAGACATGGACAGGTTGCGTGACATGACCTCAGCCTTGACACCCAAGGAAAAACATAGTTTGTGCTAACTAAAATATGTTTTGCACTACAAATTATTGACTGCCAAGAATATGAAACCATACAGGAAGAACAACAACATGGTAACCTATTCTTAATGATTGATTTTAAGGATTTTTGTTTAGTTTTGTACATGAACAATTTTGAATCGCCTAAAATGAAGGTCCTGAAGTAAAACCAGTGATTAAAAAAAAAAAAAAGTTAGTTTGTAGTAATGAGAACGGAATATACACTGAATCATCATGAAAATAGTCCTCAAATAGGCTTTTTTTATTCCATTTTATTGCAATTATATATGATTCTGGCCACGTTCGTATCAAAACGGACCACTCAGGACACTAAAGGTTGTTTGATAAACTTTATTAGCGGATTTTCTTTGTTTTCATTCAACAAATCAAATTAAACGTCAGGTCTTACACGTCATCTCGAGTCCTGCAAGATGACTTCACTCTCAGTCATCACAGAGCCTAGACAAGTGCTTTCTGCTGGAAACACACACACACACACACACACACACACACACACACACACACACACACACACACACTGGACAACCATTGCAGTAGATTATACAGTCACCTGTCACGAGCCATCAATGACCAGCAGCCACCAGGGCGATGCAAATCAAAAACGTAGCCACATTCAAGTGATTAAAATGGGTTGTGATTGATATCTTTGGATCAGTAGGGCAAGTTGGTGGCACAGCATGGGTTTGATTAGGGCTGAAGTGGGCTGTCAAACAGGAGTAGGTGTCAAATACACAAGCTTTGACATGAGGCTAATACTACACACGACACAAATACTGTTCACACACAAGAATAGCAAGCCACAGTTCATAATTCATAACAGCAGAGGCGCTTGGAAGCTCTAGGATTGCATACACAGATATCATTTCCATGGTCTTACTTTAGTACATATGGGTGGATATCATCAAAACCGTCAAGAAATATCTGGGTCATATTTCTCTACAATAAATTAAAGAAGAAAAAAAAAGTGTGGTAAGTGTGGTTTCTTATTTTTTTTAAAGAACAAAAAGCTTTGGTAAATCTTAATTACTTACACAATTATTAGACAAAAATTGGCAATAGGTCTAAATTATGACAAGAAAAATTAAGAGAAATAATACAATAATTTAAAGAATTTTCCATATCATAATTATAATTTGCCAAAGCATGATTTTTGTTTCTAATCATAATGTGGTGGAAATAAGCTTCCATACAATCTTCCAGTCTATGAAGGACATGAACATTTTGTTTGTAATTGCTACAGAACATGTGTATCCTCTACAGATGCATCATGGGAAACCAACGCTCTCAATCACTAGCACAGCTCAAGGAACAACTTTTAAAAAAAAATGCATATTAAAGCGGCTGACATGCAATACGGCGAAAAAGCAATTTCTCTGTCTGTCATAAACTCCTTCATCCTTTGATACTGCAAGAACAATAAGATCTTTCAGAAGAAATAAGACGTCGGCAGAAGAAAACAAACATAGAATTCATTATAAAAGAGGAAACATTCTCGAGGCGAGGGACGCAACCAGAGCGCTACTGTATTTTCATTTACATTCTGTCTGATGAACACTATGTACACTGACCCTGCAGTGTTACTCTTGTAGTCCAGCTCACTAATGCTACATTTACATGCATGAAATGTCCAGAAAACAAAACTGACCGTGGTAAGAGTGGGAAGGTTAGAATTAGAGTTGGTCAAACATCTTAGAGGTGTGGGTTTTTTTTTTTTTTTTGAGAAGTGGATTCATACTGATTGGACGTTCCAGGTGAATAATAACTGTAAATGTTGCCTTTAAATAAATAACATGATGTTACTAATCATGTGTAGATTTGATTTGATGTAGGCTACATGTTACTTCATGCTAACTTTTTAAAGGAACGGTTCATAAAAAATTCACCCCAATGTTCCAAACCTGTATGACGTTTAGTAAAACACACAAAAAAGAGAGATTTAGCAGAATGTCGTAGCTACTTTTTCCAAAATAACGTAAGTCTTAACCAAATAGAACATGACAAGTTTGTATATACCGAAGGGAACGTTTGCACGTTCACACGGATCCGCGAAAAACTACTAAAAACGCTGTATTATTCATGCCAGGCCAGATTCATGCCAGGCCAGTAGTTGGCGATGTCACTTAACGTAATGCGTGCGACGTCACTGTTTTCACAAATTCACGTTTCTGTAGTTTACACAGATGATAACGGTATCGTTTTCAAAAACATGCTCTTTGAAATCCGTTTTCAAAAGCCCCATTATATTTTCTGTTTTCACTTTAATTTTAGTAATTTTTGGTGTTTTTCTCATTTTTATTAGTATATATTTTAATAAAAGATTTCTATGTAGCTTGAATTTATTTGTATTTCATAACTTATTTATAACTCAAAACTTCGTTTTTCATCTAATATTTATTTCATTTCATTTTATTTCAGATTTGTTTTAAATACCAAAAACATTTGATAATTTTTTTAGTTAACAATACCAACATTGCCAAAAAGAACAAAATGGGCAAAATTTGTTTGGAACTTTTTTTAGTAAATGTCAGAATTTAGATTTTTATTTATTTTACGAACACAAACCACAACCTTTTTTTGGTATACCATTATCTTTATCGGCTGACCACCTCGCGTGCTTTATATCTAGACAAAACAGCAAAGGTGCTACCAAGAGGAATGTTTACATAACCAAAACATCTCACAGTTTCAAGAATATGACTTTGGAATTCAATTAACGCTACTCTCAAGACCAGCTTGACCGCGGTGGAAGACAAACGCCGACAATTGGGAGCTGTCGCAGAAAACAAGAGAAATCACCAGCAACTTCAAGGACTTCAAGGGTTGAAAAAATAAAATAAAAAATAGCAATACCAATGCCTAGCTGAAGCAGCTTATCCTATCCGACACAAATCTAATACAGCCTGTATAAAGATGCTATGAAGATGCTGTTGACTCCAGCTCTGTGTTTCCAAAGCATCTTCACGAGGATTATCTAGATATAACGGCATGACATTGTGCTGATCTGAAGGTGACTCTTCCATTCAAAGAATCTCAATCCTTCATGTTCCAGCTAGAGGTTTCTTAAGTGAATTCATGGAGATCTATATTGCACAGTGAGTATACGGGTCCTCAAACACCGGCTGCTCTTCGATTCCTCTCGCGAACAGCGTGACCAACTGGCAGTGGACCCTGAGATAGAGAAAGAAAGAAAGAAAAAGTCAAACAAAATGCAAGCAATTCACTGGAAAAAAAAACAACATGATAAAAACCAGCCCAGGCATATTGGAAATGTGTCCCTGAGGCGGCATTCCAGCTAAATGTTATTACGTTTACACACTTTGTGACACATTCAAAGTGAGTGGTGCTAAAAGCCGGATATGTTTGAACGTGAATCTGGCAATGTTTTATTACGTTGGTTGTTTGTACATATTGAGGCAGTTTGTGAAAGAATTGGTGTGTGGCGCTAAAAGGTTAATGCTAACCATCCCACCTACACTAAAGCAAACATAAAATAAAAACACATTTGCTGAAGCAACCAGGCCATTTTAGCTTGCTTTGATAAGTCTTTGAGCGCTTTTATCTTGAATTGCGTTTCATGGGACTCGTACCGAGGCGCTGCACATCGCAAGAGCATTCATTTGGAGCTGGTTATTTGGTACAAATGTGAAAGTTTATAAATCATTCCCTATGGTAAAAGTTTTACTGCCACTAGTGTTCATTTCAACTGGAAAATGCAGTGAATTGTGTGTATAGGCACGTTTTGTGAAAATAGGTTTTTCCAATGAGTCTAGGTTGCTAAAAACTATTTTACAAAACATTTCAATACAGGGTTTCTGCAGATATTATGAAGGTAAATTTAAGACCAAGTATCGAACATTTACGAAATAAATTGAAGGGATTATTAGGAATTATGTTCTCTAAATTTAAAATTAAGGAGAAACACTTTAGAATTTGAAAATGCATCTTCCCAACAGATGTTACTTTTTAATTAATTTCACAAAAAAAAGCTTGAATCGTTTTGCTTAAAACCACAACAATATGGAAATCATTTTCCAGTACCTTGTGGACAAACTGCAAAAAAAGTGATGTTTCCTCAGTATTTCTCCAGTACAAATACACTCACCTAAAGGATTATTAGGAACACCTGTTCAATTTCTCATTAATCCAATTATCTAATCAACCAATCACATGGCAGTTGCTTCAATACATTTAGGGGTGTGGTCCTGGTCAAGACAATCTCCTGAACTCCAAACTGAATGTCAGAATGGGAAAGAAAGGTGATTTAAGCAATTTTGAGTGTGGCATGGTTGTTGGTGTAAATTCTGTATCAAAATTTATAGGCAAGAAAAGTAGTTTGTTTAGGCTGAGTTGTATGAATTACAAACCTGCGCACATATTTTAAAAAGCACATAACTATAGAATTCTGAATGAGCATGTGAAGCGTCAGTGTTAATCACAGGTTCGCGTTTAAAGTCTGATCATTTCGACGGAGGTGAATCAATCAAAGTTAACTTTAGCTGGAAGTAACATTATTTCAAGAACCGCTATAACGCCAAAACAATCTGTTACCTTAAATGATATGTTAATCTCTGTAAAGCTGCTTTGAAACAATCCATTGTTAAAAGCGCTATATAAATAAATGAAGATGACTATATAAATAAATGAAGATGGTGCCAGACGGGCCGGTCTGAGTATTTCACAATCTGCTCAGTTACTGGGATTTTCACGCACAACCATTTCTAGGGTTTACATAGAATGGTGTGAAAAGGGAAAAACATCCAGTATGCGGCAGTCCTGTGGGCGAAAATGCCTTGTTGATGCTAGAGGTCAGAGGAGAATGGGCCAACTGATTCAAGCTGATAGAAGAGCAACTTTGACTGAAATAACCACTCGTTACAACCGAGGTATGCAGCAAAGCATTTATGAAGCCACAACACGCACAACCTTGAGGCGGATGGGCTACAACAGCAGAAGACCCCACCGGGTACCACTCATCTCCACTACAAATAGGAAAAAGAGGCTACAATTGGCAAGAGCTCCCCAAAATTGGACAGTTGAAGACTGGAAAAATGTTGCCTGGTCTGATGAGTCTCGATTTCTGTTGAAACATTCAGATGTTAGAGTCAGAATTTGGCGTAAACAGAATGAGAACATGGACCCATCATGCCTTGTTACCACTGTGCAGGCTGGTGGTGGTGTTGTAATGGTGTGGGGGATGTTTTCTTGGCACACTTTAGGCCCCTTAGTGCCAATTGGGCATCGTTTAAATGCCACAGCCAACCTGAGCATTGTTTCTGACCATGTCCATCCCTTTATGGCCACCATGTACCCATCCTCTGATGGCTACTTCCAGCAGGATAATGCACCATGTCACAAAGCTCGAATCATTTCAAATTGGTTTCTTGAACATGACAATGAGTTCACTGTACTAAAATGGCCCCCACAGTCAACAGATCTCAGATCTGCCCTGGATGTGCATCCCACAAATCTCCATCAACTGCAAGAAAATGTATTTGTATTGGAAAAATGGATGAAAATACTGAGGAAGACATTTATGTTTTGCAACGCAAGCAACATTTAATGCCATGACTTTATGAATTTAAGACTTTCTGCTCTGATTTAACACTATTTTAAGGACCTTAATGGGTGCAAGGGCAAATTAAGACTTTAAGGCTCGCAGAAACCCTGAAGGATAATGGTTCGTTCAAATCCCAAACTATTTGCAATGGTAAAATTGATGCTTGCTTTAGCAAACACCACTAATACGTTGTGTCCTGGGAGTAAAAAGAAGTGCGAGCGAGAGCTGGTAAGCAATAAATGCGTTGTCGTGTTGAGTAAAAAGTTTTGCAGTTAAATGCATGCGCTATTAGGAGGTTCGGGGGCCCTTTAATTTCCTCTAATTCCACTCAATACTCTGGAGGTGAGTTCAGTGCCAGGCGATTGCCTCTTTCGGCCGTGGTATCATCATCAATTATCTCAACAGGTTATTTGCTTACTCATTCGAGAAACAATTACTGAAGCTGAAAATGGAATAAATGAATGGACTTCTATTTTAATTAAAGGAGGTGAGCCTTTAACAGTGAGAGGGCCATTAAATTAGGAGCATTTCATTGCTACGCATTGTTGACACAGAACAATGGGGCGTGAAGGAAATGATGCGTTCGGGCGAGCTGTCATGCTGTATCGAGGAGGAGAACAACTCCTCAGCAGGCACAATGGAGGGAGTTTTTTAATTTTAATAGCATCTTTTGCACAGGCTCAGAACACAAAAGTCAATTTATTTACCCTGTTTAGTATGCTAGTGCGGAGACAATCTGCTGCTCATGAGACCTCAACGTTTCACTAATCGACCGTCACTTCAGTGAAGCATGTTCATTTTGAGTTGGAGGAACATTTTCTGAAAACTGTTCATACATGGTACATACATCTCTTAGATGTATGAGGAAGTCTCAATGTGAGTGGCAGTGATGTCCACACCCCTTCATTACAATGACAATTAGAACTTGCTTGAAGTAATTAGTGCATTAAAAATAAATGGCACTCTCTTTCCTTTTTGAAACATGGCACAGTGAAAGAGTTCTCATTTTCACCGCATGCACCTTTTAATTTTTGGTCATTATGCGTGTACTTTTAGGGGTACAGCAGCTTGTCACTTGGGCAGTACCTTTAAAGGGACAACTTTGTAACTTAAGGGGCAACTTTGTAACTTAAGAGGCTTTCGCACCAGAGGAATCTTTTCATAGTTCCTAGAACGATTGGCGGGAGTACCCGTTTTTTGGCGCGTTCGCATCGCAGGAACTGGGAACGATTTTAGTTCTAGGAACTCCTTTTGGAGGAACTAAATTAGCCCCTACTTCAGAGTCGGGTCTAAACCAGCACTATAGGAACTACCAGTGACGTTAGTGTACGCTGATTGGCCGAACGAACGTGAAACACCAGCACCCGCCATTTTTAAAAAAGTTGTGTAAACACACAGATTATAGCCTATATATTTACTCCAGAAACTAACTCTACGAACATGGAAAACAGTGATAGATGAGCCTCTTAACCTTTACACTGAGGAGAAAATCCAACGCAACTTTGAGGAGACCAATCCAAACATGATTATGTATTTCTGGACATCAACCACACGGCATATGCTAATAGCTTTTCATATACTGTCTACTTTCTATGTATAACAGTTCTATCTAATAACATCTTAGACAGGACTGTTAGACAGATCGTAATCTAATGAACACTGAGAATGCGAGCACTGTGAGCTCAGGCCCTGACGTTCTCAGCGCCGTCAAAATAAAAGTCACATCAACAAGTGCGGCTTACGTCACTTCAGAGTTCCTACTGGCGGTGCAAACGCAATCAGGAAAATGTTCCTAAGGGAAAGGGAACCATCAGTTCTCGGGGAACCACCCTGGTGGCTAATTCCTAGAACTACCCGGTGTGAAAGCCCCTATTGTAAAATGCTTTTGCGGCAGGTTTTGGTTTGTAAACCATAGAAGATCGTATATCTTTATTTAGAGCAGGTGGTCTTGAACAAGCTGAAATATATGTGTGTAATCACGGAGTGACATGATAGTTCTTTAGTTCTAAAATTATAGAACTTCCGTGATCCGATCGCGTTGCGGTGTTTTCCAACGTCATTAACACATTTATCATCTACAATTAATCGATCGTCGATTAATTGTTAATATGAAGACTGTAGACGTAACATTTATCTTTAGCATCACTGTGAAAGTGAATAGCACATAACAGGCACATAGCGGTATAACCATAGACTGTATACAACAATGGACGTAGTGTCCGTGACTTCACCCGTAGGTTTCTGAAGAGCATTTCTGAAGCCCATAGTGGGCGGAGCCGGCCGTAGCCAACTTGGCAGCACGTCACATAAACGAAAATGGGCAAAGAGGCGGAATTACCTGAGGTGACGGCTAACAGAAAGCAGACAAACAGCTAGTAGTGACAGCAGAGACAATCCACCTGTCACTCAAGTGGCCACGCCCTTAACTATGCAGAACTTTAAGGCTTAATATAATTTAAACAGATGATTTATAAAAATATTCACCCCCCTCACTAGGGGTGGCACGGTTCACAAAACCCACGGTTTGGTTTGTATCACGGTTTTAGGGTCACGGTTTTCGGTTCTTGTTGTTATTTTTTCTTTTAATCTTTACCACTCCAGAAATGTACTTTAGCATATGATATATAGCTTAATTATCCACAATTTAGGATACAGTATTACGGTAACAAAAATGTTATATCATGCAATCATGCACAAACTGAATTTGACTTGACTTTAAGCACATTATTGGGACCATCTCCGAGGAAAGCTAGGTGAGATTTTGATACAGCAAGAGAGAAGACATTGATGACATGCTTTTCGTTTATTTGGCAAAAAAAGTAGAATTTGTATCACTATCTCTACAGGAACTTATGTGCATTTTTAGCACACAAAGATTTAAATTAACTTGCATTTATCAAACTGCCAAGGAGTTCTTATCTAAACTTAAAGTGCCACTGTAGCTGCTATATATTTAAATATCATAACATGAAATCCAAAATGTTCCCACACACCGGACTTAATACGACACTAGCGCATCCACCAACTCCGGTTAGCCTTCCTTATCTCTCCCACTTGCCACTTCTCCGCGTGACGTGACCTGCAGCACTCCATACTCCACTTTTACTGGCGTGTTCGACTTGAACCGGCGCTGCACAGACCGATCGGTAAATGACATCAAAGAACCGCGAGAGTGATTGAAAAACATACGGAGGCGGAGCCTTCGCGCTCGCGGTACTTTGATGTCATTCACCGATCGCTCTGTGCAGCACCGGTTCAACTCGAACAAGCCTCGTATGCATGTCCACACACGTCTTATTTCGCGCGAAAAGGAAACAGTCTGAGGTCACATACGGGCACGAGGCTACATTGCGCATGCGTCGAACCGTGAGACACACACACGCTCCGAACCGAGACAAGCGAACCGAACGGTTCGGATGTTTTTTCATGTACCGTGCCACCCCTACCCCTCACAGTTGTCATGAAGGGCAAAATTAGCTATATAGACCAAAACCATTTTTTTACCAGGCTGTAAAAACTTTTTTTTCTGCTGTAAAGTTGGGCATATTAACATGGGGGATCTATGGGATTGACTCTCTTTTGGAGTCTGTCTCTAGCAGCCAGTCGATGAATTGCAGATTAAGTCACTTCCATGTTAGATTCAAGAGAGAGACTGGAAGGTTGCCGCTTAGTATAAACATAGATATCTATCTTTACAATATGCGTCAGATGACAAAAGATTTATCGTTTTAAAATACCTACACTTAAAAAAATGTTGCCTCAGTGTGGCAAAATGCCAAAATGTACAGAAAAAGATGCGTTTTCAAATGTATCTGGATTAGTGCATATGTGCATTAGAGTATATTATGTATCCTTAATGCAAGGTACTAAAAGTGTCAACTGACCCAATTGTCATATACACTCACCTAAAGGATTATTAGGAACACCATACTAATACTGTGTTTGACCCCCTTTCGCCTTCAGAACTGCCTTAATTCTACGTGGCATTGATTCAACAAGGTGCTGAAAGCATTCTTTAGAAATGTTGGCCCATATTGATAGGATAGCATCTTGCAGTTGATGGAGATTTGTGGGATGCACATCCAGGGCACGAAGCTCCCGTTCCACCACATCCCAAAGATGCTCTATTGGGTTGAGATCTGGTGACTGTGGGGGCCATTTTAGTACAATGAACTCATTGTCATGTTCAAGAAACCAATTTGAAATGATTCGAGCTTTGTGACATGGTGCATTATCCTGCTGAAAGTAGCCATTAGAGGATGGGTACATGGTGGCCATAAAGGGATGGACATGGTCAGAAACAATGCTCAGGTAGGCCATGGCATTTAAACGCTGCCAAATTGGCACTAAGGGGCCTAAAGTGTGCCAAGCAAGTGTGCTAGCCTCTTTTTCCTATTTGTAGTGGAGATGAGTTGTACCCGGTGGGGTCTCCTGCTGTTGTAGCCCATCCGCCTCAAGGTTGTGCGTGTTGTGGCTTCACAAATGCTTTGCTGCATACCTCGGTTGTAACGAGTGGTTATTTCAGTCAATGTTGCTCTTCTATCAGCATTATCAGTCGGCCCATTCTCCTCTGACCTCTAGCATCAACAAGGCATTTTCGCCCACAGGACTGCCGCATACTGGATGTTTTTCCCTTTTCACACCATTCTATGTAAACCCTAGAAATGGTTGTGCGTGAAAATCCCAGTAACTGAGCAGATTGTGATTACTCAGACCGGCCCGTCTGGCACCAACAACCATGCCACGCTCAAAATTGCTTAAATCACCTTTCTTTCCCATTCTGAAATTCAGTTTGGAGTTCAGGAGATTGTCTTGACCAGGACCACACCCCTAAATGCATTGAAGCAATTTCCATGTGATTGGTTGATTAGATAATTGGATTAATGAGAAATTGAACAGGTGTTCCTAACAATCCTTTAGGTAAGTGTATAAACTTAAGGGGAGGGGAGTTCAAGGGGTGTGTCTTGGTAGAATAGGCATGTTATCACACAAGGGAAGTGTCTGCAGTTCAAACAGTAGAGCATAGCGATGGCTACGCAAGATCACGGGTTCAATTCACAAATGCATGAATTCATAAGCAGGTATACTCTAAGTCGCTTTGGATAAAAGTATCTGCCTAAATGTAGAAGTAAGAACTGGTGTATCTGGAGAAGGGGCGTGTCCTACCGGACTTGAATTGCAGTGTGTGGAAGGATCTCTCCGTCACAGTTCCAGTTGCTCTGGGAAGCCATACAGCCACATGCTCTGTGCTCTCTGCAGATCTGACTGAGGAATCGCTTGCCTCCCGCTCCGCTCTCTCTCTCTCTCAGGTCCACTTCGGAATCACACTCCTGATGTCTGGGGGTGAATCGAAACTGCTTGACCCGGTACACCTCCACAAAAGAGTGATCAAACTGTTCAAAGAAAAAGGAGAAGAACAAGTCAAATATCACTAAACACTACCGTTCAAAAGGTTTTTTTAAGAGAGGGAGAGAATAATACTTTCATTGAGCAAAGACAGATGAAATTGACAAAAAGGGGCATTTCTAATGTTACAAAAATATTTATATTTCAAATAAATGCTGGTCTTTTGACCTTTCTATTCATCAAAGAATCTTGAAAAATATAAAATATTTACTGTTTTAACTGTATTTGTAATCAAACAAATGCATCCTTGGTGAGCAAAAAAAAAAAAGACTTCCTTAAAAAAACTTCACAAAGATAGTTTAAGTGTTTGTTCTGACAAGGATTCATTTAACAAATGTGAATGAACATGAAATCTGAAATTTGGTGTCATTCGTATTTTCAAAGGAAATTTGGGATCTGTATACTGTACATTTATTTACAAATGAAAATGTCAAGAATTGTTTCTTTGATGAGAAATACACTAATATATTGTGTATTCTTACAACCACTGTAATCAATATATATGGTCTGTAACATCAATGCACTGATTTAGGTTAGTTCTATCCTAAATATAAATCTTACTGGTTTTTAAATAAAATAAAAACATTACTAGGGGCATTTGAAATGTGGACTGTTCCAATGTTCCAATGCTAATGAATTTCTATGACTTTTCCAAGTATTTGTGATTACTGGGTAAAGATTGTTTTGATAGAGATTGTACTCACAAAAGAACCATTTCTAGACATTTTAATATTTTAGTAGTTAAGCCTAAATAGAAAAAGACTAGACTAATTGTCATGACTTTCAAGGTTCTCCATGACCATGGGAACCCTGCTGTGATAATGTACTTCAAAGAACAAGATTCCCTGCTCTTAATTAAAAATGCATATGAATCTATATTAATACAACGTGTATAGTAAGCATTTGGTGGACAGCGGGGATACTTTTTTTGAAGTGTGTTGATTAAAGAGAGTGCAGTTTTTTCCCCAAGCTTTGATTAAAAAAAGGAATGGATTTGCATCGTCTCTTTCATTAAAACAATTCTACTGATAGTTTCGGTTGTAGATAAAGCAGGTACCTGGTCGGCCTTATTGGTGTGCCGCAGCAGGTGGCGCAAGAAGTCGATTCGGGAGCACTTCCTGACGAGGATGAGGTCAGTAGTACCGTCTGCAAGGTGTGCTGACGGCGACAGACCTTTAGGACTGCGAGGACACGCACAACTCATGCTGGCGGCATTGATGGCCAAGAACTTGCCCCTGACGACCGTCCATGTGTCCGGACACTCTGAAATACAACAACATCATGTGACTTCTAGTATACTAAGCAGTTATGGGGGGTAAAGCATTACAAGTAATGCGAGTTACGTAATCAGATTAGTTTTTTCAAGTAACTAGTAAAGTAACACATTACTTTTAAAAATATCGGAGTTACTTTTTCAAACGAGTAACACAAATTTTCCCATTTATTGACTGGCATCTCTAGTCTCTAAGTTGAGAGAAATCGCGAGTAAGGGCAGAGGCGCTGTGTGTGTGTGTGTGTGAACATGATGGTTTTTGTAATTCTAGACTAAATGTGAGCATGAATTTACTCATCGCACTTGCACAAAAACAGATTCAGTATTCCTCAAAATGGGGAAGAATCAGTTAAATGCAAACCCAGAATATTACACAAACCTAAGATAATTAAACATTAAATAACACACCTATACTTGATGTATTTCATCTCACTTTATTAACCAATGTCTTTGCTGCTGACCTTCAATGATCCCATTTAACCATACCAATAAGCAAAAATGACTTTAGATAAAGATCACATTTGTGTTTAATTTGTTTGTTTTTATTGCTGAAGTAAGAGGGTTGAACTTTCTTCTCTTGTGTCTGCACAGCTGGAAGGTTTATTTGAGAAACGCGCTCTACTGTACATGAGTGAATTTGCGTTTCCTTCAGCCTGAGGCTTATTTAATTCACTTTTGAGGTTGAAGGGCCTTAACATTTGCCAAAAACACATTTGTTATTAAAAAAACAAACAAGCAAGTCCAGCCCAGGTGAGAAAAAGTAATGCAAAAGTAACATAACACATGACTTTACATAAAAAGTTTACTTTAACTCTCAGACGGTCTTCGTTTCAGAGTCACATCCTGGGCCTTCCCGGTCAGAAGTGACCGGACACCTAAAAATGAAATTTCCTCCATCCCAGTAAAACCAATGCAATTTATTTTTGTTCTATAATATTTATTCTTTTTAATTTAGTATTTTGAGACAATTTGATTGAACTTATTAATATTTATGCAATATTTATGGTCCATTTTTTGCCTTTAAAAATATTTTTTTTTCTTCTATGCAGTATTTTCTGTTAAAATAGAGACTAGGTTTTCAAAAAAAAAAAAAAAAAAAAATCAATTTATTAAACATAAAATTAAATAAATCATGTTATTGCATGGGTTTACCACTAGATGCCTGTATAGCTCTAAATGGAGATGCTTGTGAATTCTAGTTGTTATTGGACCAAATTACTTACTTTTAAGAAGTGGATTGAATGTATTTTTTTTTTAGAAATTCTCAAATAATACTTTTTCCAAGGTTTATAACATTTTATTAATTATTATTAATTTTAATAATTATTATATTAATTATATATGTATATATTAATTATAATTATGTTATGTTTTTCACTCTTGATGTTTTAGAGTTTCACCCCTTCATTGCAGAGCATTTTTTTTCTGCATCGTGGCCGATTTGTAGAGAATTTTTGTGTTTTTGTCAATTTCCCATTCATTTCCTATGGGGGTCATTTTTGACCGAAGACAAAAATCGTGACTAATTTTTTTTACGACCACTTAGCATGCTCGGATCATGACCTCAATTTTTTTTGTGTGTTCACATACATAATGCTAGCCTGGTAATA
Source organism: Rhinichthys osculus (assembly GCA_029959095.1). NCBI lineage: Eukaryota > Metazoa > Chordata > Actinopteri > Cypriniformes > Leuciscidae > Rhinichthys > Rhinichthys osculus. The sequence continues at coordinate 24,038,193 of JARWKJ010000013.1, read as the reverse complement.
CCAGACTCTGCTACTTCACTTTGCTTCGTACACAGAGTCTGGGATAGCATAATAGAGAAGTGTTTTCTCTCTCGCTAGGGGGCGCGTACTGAAGTTTAAAACCATTGGTTACCCGTAAGCCAATCAGATAAGTTTGTTTATGACGTATGTTATGCGCCGACACAGCCATCGAACCACAGACATCATGCATCGAACTCAAATCTATGATCGAACTTCCACTGCGCTGTCTTGCTCTCTCTCCCTCGCGCATATTCATAAAAATCAATCGACAAGATAGTAAGAGGTCGGAAGACCGCGGTTTCACGTGGAGCATTTGGAGATTTTTAGAGATTATAGACTCTAGGAACAACATCTCAATGAACAACATCTCAACTATAAAGGCCTGTCTCATATAAGTTAGACGCCTATCTCAAGTACAAGCCGGTGCAGTTCGACGATTTGGGCAAATAAAAGCCCGGGCTATTATTTGAAGTTTTACGGTATTTAAGACCTGGAAAAGAAAAGAGACACTGACCTGTCAAAAGGCTCCCCAGTTTCTCGCTGACGATCGGTAATAGTTGATAAATTAAACTTTTCCCAAAGGGAGTAGGGCCACAACATCACCTCCATTCAAAATGTTTAATACACACTCTTCGTGTTCGGGCTTCAGTTTGCTAATGCCGGGAATATTCTTCACAACAGAGCGAATTGCATCCGCGTCTCCATATCAGCGGTCGTTTTCGATTTCCCTGACCTAATCTTAAACACGGCGCTTACCGACTACGTCACGGCTTTCAGCCCGCCCTCTGTTCGTTGATTGGCCAAGCTGTTTTCAGGCCGGTGGAAAACAGAAAGATAGGCTGCTATCTCAGACTGAGTTCAGGAGCGAAATGAAATTAGCGGAAGTAGGAAGTCTGACGTAGTCAGGCTAACATAATGCCATAAAAGTTACCAAGTTTCGTAACATTCCGATGAAGCTGTGATTTAAAAAAATTCAAAACATACTTTTTGTAATCAAAATGTATTGGTGTGTATGTGTATAAAAGTGTGTTTGTATGTGTGTGTGTGAGGGTGGGTGTGTCTGTTTTGCACTCTAGATGTAGTAGAGTGTCACCCCTTTCCTGCAGTGTACTTTTTTTTTGAATTGTGGCCGATTTGTAGATTGTACACACAAAAATTCAGAGAATTAATTTTTTTTGGTCAATTTCCCATTCATTTCCTATGGGTCGGTCATTTTTGACCGAAGACAACAAGTGTGACTATTTCTTTTACGACCACTTAGCATGCTTGGATCATGACCTCAATTTTTTTTTGTATTCACATACCTAATGCCATAAAAGTCACCAAGTTTCATAACATTCCAATGAAGCTGTGATTTTTAGAAATTCAAAACAGAAAATTTTCCGGTCATAAATGACCGAAGACCGTCTGAGGGTTAAGTGAGTAAGGCAATATTGTAACAGATTACTTTTAAAAGTAACTTTCCCCAACATTGATAGTAAGTGTATTCTCTGACCACCTGGATAATGAATGAGTTTCCATTATTTGGATAAAAAAAAAATAATAAATAAAATTCCCCAATATTTTCAGCTTTTCCAAGATTTTGGATGTCTGAGCAACAACCCAGAACACCCTGAAAACTCAGAACACATTAGCGATAGTTTTTCACAGGCAAATCACTCCCATTTTAAATAGGAAAAATGAGAAAGAAAGTAAGGTGACTGTAAATCTCAAGGCATGTATAGCTGTGGCACTGGCTCACTGATGAAGGGCCCTTGACTCTCTGTGTCCTGTTTACATCATTCTTCCCACAAGAATCTATTTATGCCACGCGGGTCTAAAAGCATTCAGGAAATCATCACGCATAAATGCCAATTTGGGACTGTGAGGGCAGAGAGTGTGTCTCTGTAAACAGCACTTATCAGTGCTCAGGGTAAACACACAGAATGCTGGGTAACGGAGGTGCCAGTTGTTCGGGGGCTGCTGTGAGGCAGAGATAATATGGTGTGTGTGTGTATGTGTGCACTCTCTAAATGATCAGCCGGGCGGCAGCTTGAACCATTTGGCCTAATGTTCACAAACAGCGTGCCAGTCGAGCCGACAGATGGGGGCATTACAAATCACGGCTGAAAATGCACTTTGTTGGCCTGTACTGCGGGTGGGCGCATTTACCACAGAGCAGATATGAGACTTCCTGTCAATGCCCGAGCTCAGTTAAACATTGGCATAGAGAGTATTCCCAAACGGTCCTCACCAGCATCAGAAACACTGTCTTCATCTTTGCTGACCAGTCTGTCAGACGAGGTTTGCCGACAGATACTACACCTGCAAATCAAACAGAAACAGATGTTGCCAACAGAGAAGAAAAAAATATAGCCACAAACGCACTTCAAAAATGGTTATATATATATATATATATATATATACACACATTATATATATATATATATATATATTAGGGGTGGAACGGTACACAGAAGTCACGGTTCGGTTCATACCTCGGTTCAGACATCACGGTTCGGTACGATTTCGGTACAATGGAGGGAAAAGCAAAACAAAAATGCAGAAGGCATTGTTTTTTTTAAATAAGTTTTATTAATAAAGGCATAGAACCAGTTTGTTTGTAGTGCACTGACAATAGTTTTATATAATTAGTTTATTAATTAAATTAATAAAAAGACAAAAAGACCTTGCGATATGTTTGGTAATTGTACCTGAATTAATTTAAAATTATTTTGCTATATTTCAGATCAATAGATTTGTTTTCCTTAATTTTAATTAACATTATTAATTAACAATGTAACATTATTCTCATCTGAATTATAAATAATTGATTTCTGTATAAAATAATACAATCATTAAAAACACATTCGATTTTTTTTAAAATGAATCTAGAATGTGTGAGATTAGTGCTCCGAGGACAAGAAATGAAAACCAATGCAATATGACGAATGTCCAAAAGATGGGACCCACAGACTGTTTTGAAATGGAGTTGGATAAATATGTTTTGCTTTTAAAACAGTGTGTGAGTGTGTGTGTGTGTGTGTGTGAGTGTGAGTGGGATTTTGGTTGGGTGACAGTTGTTGGTTACAGTTTGACATGAGTTTACAGTGTGACAAAAGCACAATGTTGTGTTTTATTGCCAGTGTACACAAATATAAGTAAACACTTTGCAGGTTTAATGATCTGTATGAACAAAATGACGGAGTATGTTTTTATGTTTTCACTGTTCGATCGCGCCTCTCTCTCTCACACACACACAGTTCGATCGCGGCCGCGCCTCTGCGCGCACACACACACACACACACACACACACTCACACACTCCAGCATTGCAATCTTGACATTGCATCCTGTTCATTATGCGGTCACACCAAACGCGAATAGAGCGTCAAATTTCGCGTCTATCGCGTCTAGTTCGACGCTAGTCCAAAGCGGATGCGCGTATAAAGCCAACGTTTGAAGTGAACGCGCGTTCAAAGGTAAGGCGATGGTACAGATTATGTGTCCCTAAAGAACCCGCGTATCTAACAGTAGTTCCGCATTACATTAATTAATTTGCACGAAAGTTTTATTTATTTTTATACCGTGTATTCTGCGTGTAAATTCGTGCACCGAACCGTGACGCCCGTACCGTTTCGGCACCATGTCACAAAGCTCGAATCATTTCAAATTGGTTTCTTGAACATGCCAATGAGTTCACTGTACTAAAATGGCCCCCACAGTCACCAGATCTCAACCCAATAGAGCATCTTTGGGATGTGGTGGAACGTGAACGTAGAATTAAGGCAGTTCTGAAGGCGAAAGGGGGTCAAACACAGTATTAGTATGGTGTTCCGAATAATCCTTTAGGTGAGTGTATATATACATATATAAAACCATTGTTGTAGTGCGTTTGTATACACATACATATCGAAGGAACCATCAATTTAACCAAACATCAATTATAGCCAATTATATCCAAAATGTTTAACACACACAAGTACATTTCTATTTTAAACTAATGAAGGCATGGTTTAAAAATATAAGTAGGAACAATGGTATTTAGTCGTTATATTAAAATATTTTGACTGTATTTAGGGGTCAGCCATTTTTTTTTACATTTTTATTAATACTTTTATTCAGCAAGGACTTATATTGATAAAAAAATGACAGTAAAGACATTTATAATGTTACTAACTACATGTATCACAATCAGATACAAAATAAAATGTATCTCGGTTTCCAACATTGATAAAATAAGACATGTTTCTTGAGTATCTAATCAGCATACTCAAATTATTTCTGAAGAATCATGTGACACTGAAGACTGGAGTAATGATGCTAAAAAATTAATCAGCACAATAGACTTCTTAAAAAAAAAAAGAAAAAAAAAAAGTACTGTCTCCAAACAGTAGTGTATAATTATCACCAAGCCCTAGTTTACAATAATAGAAACAACATCAGATGATCAGACTTAGTTGGTTAATTTTACAGGTTTTGTCATGTTGTGTTCATGTTTGCTCCCTGATTCATATTAATGGGATTGTATTATGACTAAGCAAAAGACACAGTACAGCATTTACCCAGACAGACACTGCATTTTGTCTCTTGGAGTTCCCAAGTTTCCTTCAGCAGGTAAGAAGGACACGGTTCCCTCATAGTAGCGATGTGACAGAAATGTTTTAACACCTGTGGGGAAAAAAATAATACAAAATTGCATTGCAAATTGCAGACAGACAAGACATGCCTATTTCAGTCTTGAAAGATTTTCCTGTGTACCTGAGATATCGTAACGGGCCGGGCCCATCCAGCGCTTCCTCTCGCTGTCCGTCAGCACGTCTCCGTAGAACCCGTAACCCAACAGTGACACAGAGTAGCGCAGGAAGCTGTCTTCATTGTGCACTGAGCAGATGTCCATTGGTTGAGAATCACCTGTGGTAAAAGTCAGGATGGATTTCAGGATACACAAACTGATGACGTCAGTATTCTGTGCTGGTATGTCACATCTGAGAATAGTGCATATTCCTGTAAAATTAGATCTCTGTCTCTCCAAAAATATAATTTTAGGAAAATCCTGACATTATTCAACCTGGTATAATGCTTTGTTCGGTAAGATTTTTAATGTTTTTAAAAGAAGTCTCTAATGTTTACCAAAGCTTAATTTTTTTGATAAAAAAACAACAACAACAAAAAAACGTAATATTGTGAAATATTACAACAATTTAAAACAGCTGTTTTGACTGGTGGTGTATATATATATTCAATTAATATGATAATTAAACATTTCCCCCAATAATGGTAACAAAGGACACTTTTATTGTAAAGTATTTTTTATAATTATTTGCTATTAATGAAAATATTATTATCTCTTCATTTGGAACTTGGTGGACAAGAACCCAAAATAAATAAATAAATAAATAAATCTTTACAAATGATTGACAAGTTGCTTACTTGAGTTAAAAACATAATAGCAGAATCTCTACTAGTTGACACATTTCTACACTTGCATAATATATACTGTCATACTGCTCAGCTATAACTGTCAAATGTTATAGAGAAATTCACATAAATATACATACTATATATGTATCATAGGCAGATATGGAGATGCCCACTTACCCACAACAATGTGAAGTGCTGAGGTGACAGGGTCATTTGAGCCGACTGTGGCGTAGCATACACAGTCAGTCGAACCTGTTTCAAAAAACACATTTCATGGGTCAGGGGTTCAGAAATGGCCTAAATCTATCCTCTCATAATTCACTCTGAAGGTTAACGTATGAAAATCACACTTTCTTTTTCAATTTCAGTGGCATACGGGGGCAGCCACAATCTAACCTTCAATTGTGAACGCTAACCAAACATCACAAGCCAATGGAGGTTTTGCTCCATTCAGCCCTTGTGAGAATAAAGTTTTTCGATCTTGAAATGATTGTAGCTGAAGCATTGCAGGGCACTGTTATATAGAGAGATGAGATTTCAGATGAGTTCAGCCCTCTTTCTATCTCTTATATGCTGGTCTGTTAATCTAATTCCTCTTCCTCAAATTGCTTATAAGCATGAGGTTGAAGGTTTAAAAACACACCGACTGCAAACGTGCCGGACTAATTCATTCACATTTCCACTATTGTTTTCACGAAGGGGACAAAAAAACACTGTTTTTGAATTTTGGATCAATATATACATCATGATAAAATTATACTGTGGCGGTACCATTACACAGTGATAGTATTAGATACCATGGTACTTTGATATATAACATGGTACTGAACAATTGCCATATTCATATACCATGCTATTTATATTGTACTTTAAAGAATATTGTTGTACTACTACATCAAAGAAAATTTTCTATTAAATCTTCATAGAACTTGGTACATGGTAAAATCATGGTACACATAAAAAAGAAACGGGGTATTTCCATGCTAGATGGACAAAAAATGTTATTAACATTAGGATACATGATGATGCATTCATCTATTAGACATTGAAGTCAAAGATGTGTCTGAAATTCCCCTGTTGTTCAGATCAGTTGTCACCAGTGCAAGATAAAGGACCAGGAGATGTTCTTGGAAATTGTCACTTGTCCTTGCGTGTCTGGACAACGTGAGATAAGAATTACAGACGCTGATAACATGACTGATAACAACATGGACTCTTAAGGGTTCGACATTGTCAGGTTTATATGGCTAACAGTAATATCAGAAAACACGATTCGATAGGGCACAGTCATTAAGATATCAATTGCTGTCAGAGCTTTTGTAAAGGTGTCTACTTATTCTTCTTGTGCTCGTTGAGGCTGGTCATTTATTAATAATGTCTGGGGTCAGTGAGATTTTTTGGGGAAAGTGTGTATATAGTCAACATTTCTGATCCACAAAGGATACATGAAGTGCTGTCTTAGGGCCCGTTTACATCTGGCCATAGCTATCGGATCTTGAAAAGACCAGGTGTAAATGCCCTCTGAAACACATTCGAGAGGGATTTAAATCTGATCCACTTAAGGAGTAGGTTTGAGACGCATTCCAGGCGAAATTGGACAAGTTTAAATGCATCTGGTTGTTGAAGCCACATATGTAAAGTTTCCTCCTTCCAAAATGGTAAAAACATTAAGGGTCTGAGAGTGTGTCTTGAGTATCTCTAACTGTGTAAAAAGTTCTTTAGGGTGTCAATCAGGATGCATTAAAACTAGGGATGCACGATATGAAAATTTTGGCCGATACCGATAACCGATAATTCTTTATATTTGAAAGCAGATAAATCTAAATCCAAATTTTTATATACTTTTTGAGAGCCTGATTACAAAAACAAAAGTCTCATGTCCCAATCGCACAATTATAATGATGTTCTCATTATAATTTTATGTAGATTATATGACAGACTTGCGCTGCACATGTTGCACTTACAGTAACTATTTTCCTTTTTGAAGTGATTCCAATCATATTTCAAGCCATTCAAAACCATCATGGCGAACAGTGCGCATCTGAAGTGTCTCAGCTAAAGGAAATAATCCATTATTGATCGGCTTTAATATATTGGCCAAATTTTCTTAGAGGGCCGATAACAATAAAAATTAACATATAATCGGCCGATACCGATATTATGGCCGATATTTCGTGAATCCCTAAATAAAACGTGAGAACTAGAGAAGATGCAGGAAAAAGTATATTTACATAGTCCCACGCTTAAAAAAAAAAATTGTACACACAGAATGCAAAGACGTGTTTTGTGTGAATGGCTCTCTAGAATTTGGTCAAAACATAGCATCTAAAAATGCCTTTGTATCAGGAGTGCACCTATGGCGTGAAACATGCTCTCTAGGCAGCTCACTAGGTTTTGAAAGAGAGCTATAATCTCCCGCCGTTCTCCTCCAGTATGCAGCTGTGCCCATGAGCAGGTGTAAAACTTACAATGACTTGGAAATATCTCAAAACAAAACGTAATGGAACCGTGAGCAATAGATGTTTCCAGGAACACAGCCAAAGAAGTGATGTGCATGAAAAAGCAATGAAATTCATGCTGAAAAACTGTCCTGGCTGCACAGACTCTGAGATTTGTGATTGTAGACAGGTGATTCCCAGTCCTGGAGCATCACCAACACTGCACATTTTGGATACCTCTTTTATATAGCGCACCAGATTAAACTCATCAGCTTGTTAATAGAGTGCTCATGGGTGTCAAATAAGGGACAGGCACAAAATGTGTTGGGTACATGCTCCAGTACCAGGATTGGGAAACTCTGCTATAGACTAACCTGCAGGAATGATGCCGATGCGAAGTCCACATGGAACAAGGGTCTCCTCCATGGAGTTCTCGTCTACACCTGCATCTTGCTGCATACGGGAGACGAGGCCATGCATAATTTCGCTGAACATGCCATCTCCTCCTACACACACCACACTGCAGAGAAAAACATTACCTGTATTGAAAGATAGGGTGCATAGGTGCTTTCGCACCGGGAAGCCACCAGGGTGGTTCCCCGAGAACTAATGGTTGCCTTAGGAACATTTTCCTGGTTGCGTTCGCACCGCCAGTAGGAACTCTGAAGTGACGCAAGCCGCACATTTGTTGTGACTTATTTTGACGGCGTGGCAGAGCTTTATTATGAAAGTGCTGAGAACGCCAGAGCCTGAGCTCACAGTCTCCGAGTTCATTCGTTTTCAAACTGTCTAACAATCCTGTCTAATACGCGATTAGATAGAACTGTTATACATAGAAAGTAAACAGTATATGAAAAGGTATTAGCGTATGCCGTGTGGTTAATGTACAGTGTTGCTAGCTGAGCAGAAATACATAATCATGTTTGGATTGGCCCCCTCAAAGTTGCGTTGGATTTTCTCCTCAGCGTAAAGGTTCAGTGGCTCATCTATCACTGTTTTCTATGTTCGTAGAGTTAGTTTGTGGAGTAAATATATAGGCTATAATCTGCGTTTTTAAATGGCGGGTGCTGGTGTTTCACGTTCGTTCGGCCAATCAGCGTACACTAACGTCACTGGTTGTTCCTATAGTGCTGGTTTAGACTGGACTCTGAATTAGGAGCTAAATTAGTTCCTCCAAAAGAAGTTCCTAGAACTAAAATCGTTCCCAGTTCCTGCGGTGCGAACATGCCAAAAAACGGATACTTCCGCCAATAGTTCTAGGAACTATGAAAAGGTTCCTCCGGTACGAAAGCCCCTCATGTTGGCAAATTAAATAAATCTGGCCAAATTACAAAAATTGGGAAATGCTCTGCAAAAATAAAATTGACTAAAGGTAATCACTTTCATTTTTGTGACTGAAAGTTGATCTTGTTGACTTGATCAGATTGCCAACAAAAGTACCAACAAAATACTAAAAGGGCTGATGTAGTTAGTCTAGGCCCCTCTATTTGTAGGCTTATGTGACATCACAATTCAAAGATTTAAGAGTGTACAAGGTAAGGATGCAACCAACCATAGCTAGTTAGCTAAAGGAAAATTTTAACAGCATTTTAAAGGAAGTGCATCACCAAAGAACTAGCAATGAAAGTCGGCAAGGAAAACAGACTGTGTTTAACCTAAGTTACTTGCATCTGTGCCAGAAATTTGTGCTTGAACACACCACAAAGTCCAACATGTAACTAGCACTAGCACAACAGCGTGAGAGGAAATAACTATATATTATACTGTAACTATATACCAGTAAGTGTCAGAAGTCTATATTTGTCATTCAAAAAGGGAAACTGAAACTAAAAATCTTCATCCCATAAGGCCATGTTGTTATAAAAAACATTGCTCAGGTAAGAGTTCAACATGCTCAATCGGCCAAAAAGCAGCCAATGGAGTCTGACTAGTGCCAATATCGAAAAAACTGGGCTGACAAACGCACAATGGCCTGACTTTGACCAATCGTCAGCTTTGTGTGTCACGGCCTTAAGCGGTAGAAATAGTAGTAAGATGGAATTATTGTTGCTTGTGAGAGTAACAGATGTCATACCTGTACCGTAAAGTGTATTTTATGATTTTACACCATTTGAACAGCTTTACTGTGTGAAGGTGGATTGTGTCTATACTGTTGTTAACAGAAATGCATGTTGAAAAGTACAGGAAAAAGATCCAGACGCAAGAGTCACAAGTTGTTTTCTGAATCTAGCCTCTGGCCCAGGTTTGAAGCAGCATCCATGCTGTCATCACCAAAAGCCACTTTACTTTAAGTTGTCATTTCCCAAGCTGCCCGCCGTCATCTGCCGCAGTGCCAGACCGATGTGCATTGATGTGCAAATGTTAATCTGAGCTTTGCTGCAGAGGACGCTTCCCTCGCTGGGCAAATTAAGAGTCGCCGCACAGCGACCACAATCTCCCAGCAGGATGCCCACTCACCCATCATACTTCTTCAGATCAGCCTCTGTCTTCAAGTGGTCCCTGGCATGATTTGCACGATCTGTAACTATAGAAACAAAAGGGAGAAGCCATTGTTAACAGGATGATGACAGTGAGGCTGAGCAAGGGGGGGGGGGGGGGGGGGCATCATTATGTTCATCTGGCAGTTAAATTGCATTTTTCTGCTGGCTTGATGGAGACCATCAATCAGCTGCATCAAATGATAAAGCTGAAGTCACGGTGAAAAACAATCCCTGGTACATTTCATTACCGGTTCTTTACCATCAGCACTGATGTAAAACCGTAACTTGGAGGGATGTGCTGAAAATGAATGGGGCCTAGGACAGAGCCCTGTGGATCACGTTGATGATATATGACAAAGTGATGTATAGAGCTTATTAAACCGTCGGCAGAACATCTTGTTTGGCTCCTCTAATGATTTGGTTTGAATGGTATTTGTCCAGGCAGACATGTACTTTACCATTTACGAAATGTTCTCATGGTCGTAAAAAGAAAGACCCTCAAGCAACTGCTGAGTAAGCCTGTAAGCCTTAGCTCTAACAGCCAATATTCACACCAACCCAGGGTCTTCCTCTCTTTCAAACTTAATAAATAATGGATGTCTTTGCATTCCTATGTTTATCGACTATCACAGTTTGCATTATGTCCAGCTCGGGTGATAGATGACGCTGTAAATAAAATCATATTCCTGGGACGGGTTGGCAGGTGGGGGCCATTTGCCAACGGAGATCTATTTGTGAAGCATAAAAGCTCATTTTTTATTTAAATGTTAATGCAGGCAGCTGACAGGCACTCACCAATCACATCGGTGGAAATGGTAGCCTGGGAAAAGATGGGGGCCACTTTGTGGTCGTAAATCTGCTTCCCGCGTTGTTTTCCTCCGTAGGGGTTGATGTACACCAGCAACCTCTTTGGTCGATTGGCTGTGGAATTAGAGGCGGGCAGAGCATTAAAAGTGAGTTGTTGTTTGACAACAGTCTTTCTAGGTTGTCAAAACTACTTCATTAAGCTGCTTTTGACAAACTTCATCAGATTTGACAATACAGAGAAGACCAAAACTGCACTTGCACATGATACTACATTCAAAACACTTGTAAACGTTACTTAGGTTTAAGTTTTTTAATAAATATTCTGAGTTATTTTAAATTTACAATTATTTTCCCAGTCTAGGATTTAGGCACAACTCAATGCAAATTACACTACACTAAAAGCAATTCAGCAAATCAGAACATAATTGATTTTTAATACACAGCTGGACTACGATTTTTGGACAGAGTTACAGAGCAGAGAACAGCTTCAATAGAAACAGAGCAACTAACAAAAATGCCAGCCATCTTGAATGGAAGAGAGTTATCATCGTGTTATGTCAACAAGCAATTAGTGTCCATATTTTATAATATATAATACTAATTATGTACAGTACCACATGTGTGGCAATAATTGACTTTATATAAAAAAAAAAAAAAAACGTGTTTACAGTAAATTTACACATAATGGACACTAAGCAACAATTACAAAAACTTTTGGTACTGCAGCCAAACAAAATCTTACCGAAAAAGCTCATTTTTTGAGATAAAGCTCAAAATTGGAACAACTTGTTTAGATCTATTTAGAGTAATTGTGATTTTGAAAATATATATTTCATTTTAAAATGTAAAATAGTATTTTTGTGCATTTTTCATAACAATACACGTACAATTCTGTAACTTTTTAAGTTCACTTTAAAACTTTTTTCACTTATAACTTATAACCAATAATCTGCCATGTGTCGTCTTTGAAAAGGGATCAAACTTAAGTCTGTGCTCTGAAGCATTCAAGATTTACCACAGTTTAAGTTGGAATTCAGGTCTATGCTCAAAAAGTGAATAAATGGGTTATAAATGCAGTGTAAATATAATTTAGTATAACCCCCCCCCCCCCCCCCCCCAAAAAAAAAATACACTATAATAAAAAATTATCAAACTAAAATATAGTACAATCATTTCACTGACAAAAAAAAAAAAAAAAAAATAAGGTCATTTTTGACCGACATGCGAAGAGCACCAGAGTACAGTGCTGTGAAAATCACCAACCTATAACAATAACTTATTTTGTTTGCTATAGTTTATTTTGTAATAGAAAATAACCCAACAATTTGTAGTAAGGACGCACTCAACAATCCAAGCTGCTCCCTGATAGTTTGGACCCAGAGCAGACACAGGGATTGTTCAGAGCAATGGAAAGTCACGTTGCTGCACCGCCAGCAGTGCTGCCTCGTCCTCTCTATGTAAAACACTGCAGAGAAACACAAAGGAGAATGCCACATTATTCCAAAGGTAAAAGGTGACCTGTATGGTCAACATTGTTCTGATTATACACTCACAGCACAGTAGATAAAACTTAATCTATGTATTCCCCTGTTATCATGGGCCAGATGACAGTCTGATTGTGTACCTGTGAAAGCGTGCTGGCAGTCCACTGGGCTCTGAGGAACCTTCTGCCATTTCCCAGTGTCTTTACTGGGAGAGTCATCTTCCTTTTCCTGAACCGCTATAATCTCACACACGGGAACACAGTGACTACCTGTGTATAGAAGACCACGAAAGACATACATTTTAGCTAAAGTTTTATTAACCTTGTTGTGTGGTTTTATTTTTTACTAGTTTTTTTAGATTAAAGATTTTTTTATTGTTATTTCAGTTTAGTTTTAGTACTTCAACTTAATTATTTTAGTTGCCAAGGTTTTTTAATTAAAATTTTTAAGTTTGACTCCAACATTACCATGCTGCTAAGTTAAAGACAATAAAAATACAATACTAACAAATATTGGGTGAAAGCTCATTTTAATTAATATTTGAATATTTGAACTGACAATTAATTGATTGGATTCATGAAGCATTGCTTTTCCATTTAAATTATTTTAAATGGAATTTAAATTAATCGAGTCAACAAACATTGAACAGACTGTATATCAAGACTGTACATCAGTTATTGTTGACTTGGCATCTATCAATGGATAAGTCAGAGTAGAAGCCATATTTAATATTTGCCAATGAAAACGCCAATGAAAATAATGAAAATATATATATATATTTTTTTTTAAAACAAATTGGTGACTACAAACTGTCATTTAATTTGTTTTAGCATTTGAAATCCAACATAAGCAATTTACAATTGAAAAGTCATATTTTAAAATCAATGCAGATTTTTGTAAACATGAATTTGTACACGCCTTGTAACCGTTTATGATGCCTTTCGGTAATTTATTATGAGCTAATTTCTGCAGTGTTTGTAATATTTTTTTCAATAATGCCTGAATTTGTATATGATTACAGAAAATGCTTTAGAGACATCAGTTTGCAAAATGTGAGTTTTGAGATTTCTTGGTGAAGTCGACTGTTTCATTTTGTTTGCTTTGCACTAAAACACTATGCAAATGCCAGTTTCCATCATCTCTGTCTCCGTGCTGTGGAAAATATCTCTAAGCAAAAGAGGTTTTTGCATTCTGACGGCTTGTGCCCAAATGAGTCAATCTTGTGTTGTTACATAACGCAGGCATTCCAGAAAACCCATAAGAGAGGAAGTTAATGAGGTCTGACCTTATTCAAAAGATCAGAGAGTTATACGGATTAGAATAAAGTGTTGCTTCAGAAACTTTACTTAATACCCAGATAAAGCTAGGGTAATGATTTATCTTCATTAAAACTTCATGACACATGTACATTAGACATAACAAGTGCATTTCATTTTTATACAGCCTAATGAAACCATTCATACACCCAGATGCAGCCATAAACTTAGCATCATAACACGGAAACAACAACCTGATAAAAGTTTCATGATACTTGCATTAGGGAGTTATTGTATAATGCATGAATACTTCATGAGGAAAAAGCTGAAATGTAAAGGTGTTGTAATAGAGTTATAGAGTTCATATAAAGGGACACTAGAAGCTTGTTGCATGCATTCTTGGCTTTTTGCCCATGTTTTAGCATCCACTGACCAAATAAAAAAATCTAATAAAAAAAATGCCACACAGGATTCGAAATTCTTCAAGATAAATGTCTAGTCACATTGGCCAAATCTTAGAGAAAGGTCAATTGTCTATTGTCAAAAGTGAGTGTGTATGCAATGCATGTATACTATGTATACTAACACTATTGGCAGGGTACAATTAATGAAAGCTTGATGAAAGCAGTCAACCGCAACATTTGGTTAAATATAGAGAATTATTGGCTAATGCACAACTTCAATGCATTTCTGCTCAGTTTCTAGTAATTCTGTTGACATATTACTTATTTTACATTACCCTTTAAAATCATACAGGAAATAGATTTATTTGGTTGTTTTATCTAAGATTTTATGGCACAGAAAAAAAGGCAAATAAATTAATTTAGGGATAACAATTTTCATACAGAAATATACAATCTTTTCAATAATTAAAACCACGGTATACATGATACAAATATCCACTGACTGACATATTTCCATCATTGCACGGCATATACAGTTATAGCCTACCTCCCAGGCATGTTTGTTATATCGCAAGAAAACATGACTGTAATTATTGCAATAGCACAGTTGATTATTGCACAATTATGACATCACGCGAGCCACAAATTAATGTCTTGAGGGCTGCGTGTTTAATACCACTACACTAGTGGAAACCTCAATTTTATGGCAACAATTTGAAATAACAATCCCAGTACATGTGCAATACTTATGGATCCTGATGCAGATCATGTTGCGGAATATGGCTCGTATCCATCTATTACCATGGAGAGATGAGTTTGGGACCAAGCATTTATACCCTTCTCGCAAACATCTGAAGCACAATGTTTGACCAGCATAACACACCATTCATTCATCCAACGTGACCTTTCCAGCAAAACCAACATTTGTTTAGTATGAAAAGGCCCTCTACAAATAACGTCTTTTGTGTCCCCACTACTTCGGTTACGTGCATTCTGAGAAAACCCAAGGTGAAAGGGGTTAGATTACATGGCAGATGGACATAGTACATTGCACACTACAGCCAATGCTGACACAAGTCACACTGACAGCCTGAAGCTCTCCGCAGTAAAAACGAAGTAAAAAAATCAACTGGTTCACAAACGGAAAAAAACAAAAAAACATGTTCTTCGTGTCTACATGGCAATAAAACATTTCAAAGAGTTAGAAAACGTTATTTGTAGTCAAGTGATCTGGATGTTTTTCTCCAGGAACTACGTGTTGGAGACAAATCAAAACAAACAAACAAAAAAAAGCAAACACACACACACACACACACACACACACACAAAAGCAAAACATAGAAGAAAAAAGCAAAATAAAATAGCAAAACAAAAAAGAACAAAAAAGCAAGACAAATCAAACAAAACAAAACCAAGCAAAACACAAAAAAACAAACAAAATAAAAAAGCAAAACACAAAACAAAAGCAAAAAAACAAAACAAAAAAAAACTCAAATATATTTTGGGCACTGATGACAAATGTAATTTAGGCAACTGGAATCGCTCTCACCTCTCATCATGAGCAATAGTTTTGTTCATGTAAAATCCTTTAATTAAACTACCTTAAACAGGGTGGAAACTTTTCATATGCGTCACAGGGGCCCTGAGGAAAACATCCATCAAGACTTTTAAATAAAAGCTGGCTTTGTGTAATGTATCTTAGTACTGGAATTCACCCTGTTCTACACTTCTCCTCAGCATTCAGTATTATGTATCCACGGCCTTGCTAAACCATTTCAAAAACTGGATTAGGTTTGGACTCCATTTTTATGTGGCGTTTATGGTTCTTTAACAGGGACGGCTTTGAACATGTTCCAAAGGTCAAAAGACGCAACCTAATTTTATGCAAGATATCAACCACTCACACTAATGTTATTACAAACCTGTATGAGTGGGAACATAAGATTTTTAGCAGACTCTTTTATAACAACGGTTCACTGCAACCATGCATGTCATGATTCCTAATGATTATCACTGATTATGATTATCAAATTAAATGCTCAGTAAGTCCATCTGCCATTTAACAGGTATTACATTTGAAAATGCACAATCAAATGAAAAACACCATTTGGATGAGGTTCAGTGTTTGCCTGGACCACACAACTTTCTTTTTTTTTTTTAGTTGAAAGGTTATAATGTTAAAATTGTGTAAGCTTTATTCTAGACTATAGAAATTTGTTTCAATACAACACAATATATTTCTGTTTTATTTAATCAGCAAAAAGAGGTTGGGAAACAAGAACTCCTCAACCTTTATTCAATTTATTTGCTAAGAGCAGAAGGTGAACTGCAGCACGTCTTTGCTTTTTGTATCAAATGGTTTTAAACTTTAACTGATTGACATTTTACAGAGTAATCTGGAAAGGTTGTGGTTTTTTGTGAAGCATATTATTTGTGGTCACTCTTTTGACCATGTTGTTCTTATGAAAAGGTCTAGGATTTTCCCAGTGTAACCTGTAAATATGTATGTTTCATCTTGAATGAGACAACCCATGATTAACAACCCAAAACCTGGAGGTTAAAATATGACAATTCATGACAGACATCTAAAGATTCATTTACAATCCCAGGCTTAACTCAGCAGAAATGAGAGTGTGTGTGGCAGACAGGAGAAAACACACAATCCAATTCCTCTAGATCAGTGACATCCTCTGACCTTCCAGCACAGTCTGAGAACTCAATACACCGCTTCACTGTTACTGAACTGATGTTATTACCAGCCATTGAGTGCATGGAAAGACAACTTTATACCCACTTTATATTAAGAGTATTTAACGATATGTGCTAACACTTAAATTAATCATTTGATAAACTGCCCTTTGTATGTAAAATGCATGTTTTTAGTTTGTATTTACAAAATACTGGCATGTGATTACATCTGTAATTAGCAAAAAGTGTTTTGTAATATAACAAACACAATAAGGACATTTTACCAAACCTATTTTTTGTTTTTACGCAAGTACAAGTTAAAGTTAAAGCTGCAGTCCGTAGCTTTTTTTGGGTTAAAAATGATCCAAAATACATATTTGAGAAAATACATAAACAGCCAGTGTTCAAAACTATCTGCTTGCCTTAGCTCGATTCAAAGCGGTAAGCTTGTAATAATGTTAATTCCAGTGGTACTGGTGGATTTCCGCGGGAGATTCAAGCATGTCTTTGCGTCATTACGTCACATCTGTACACATAAAGAAGGAGTCTCGGCTAGTCGGCTATATTGAGTCATTACATCACATCTGTACACATAAAGAAGAGTCTCGGCTAGTCGGCTATATTGAGTCATTACATCACATCTGTACACATAAAGAAGAGTCTCGGCTAGTCGGCTATATTGAGTCATTACGTCACATCTGTACACATAAAGAAGGAGTCTCGGCTAGTCGGCTATATTGAGTCATTACGTCACATCTGTACACATAAAGAAGGAGTCTCGGCTAGTCGGCTATATTGAGTCATTACGTCACATCTGTACACATAAAGAAGAGTCTCGGCTAGTAGGCTATATTGAGTCATTACGTCACATCTGCACACATAAAAAAGAGTCTCGGCTAGTAGGCTATATTGAGTCATTACGTCACATCTGTACACATAAAGAAGAGTCTCGGCTAGTAGGCTATATTGAGTCATTACGTCACATCTGTACACATAAAGAAGGAGTCTCGGCTAGTAGGCTATATTGAGTCATTACGTCACATCTGTACACATAAAGAAGGAGTCTCGGCTAGTCAGCTATATTGAGTCATTACGTCACATCTGTACACATAAAGAAGAGTCTCGGCTAGTCGGCTATATTGAGTCATTACGTCACATCTGTACACATAAAGAAGAGTCTCGGCTAGTCGGCTATATTGAGTCATTACGTCACATCTGTACACATAAAGAAGGAGTCTCAGCTAGTAGGCTATATTGAGTCATTACGTCACATCTGCACACATAAAAAAGAGTCTCGGCTAGTAGGCTATATTGAGTCATTACGTCACATCTGTACACATAAAGAAGAGTCTCGGCTAGTCGGCTATATTGAGTCATTACGTCACATCTGTACACATAAAGAAGAGTCTCGGCTAGTCGGCTATATTGAGTCATTACGTCACATCTGTACACATAAAGAAGGAGTCTCGGCTAGTCGGCTATATTGAGTCATTACGTCACATCTGTACACATAAAGAAGGAGCCTCGGCTAGTCGGCTATATTGAGTCATTACATCACATCTGTACACATAAAGAGTCTCGGCTAGTCGGCTATATTGAGTCATTACATCACATCTGTACACATAAAGAAGGAGTCTCGGCTAGTAGGCTATATTGAGTCATTACGTCACAACTGTACACATAAAGAAGGAGTCTCGGCTAGTCGGCTATTTTGAGTCATTACGTCACATCTGTACACATAAAGAAGAGTCTCGGCTAGTCGGCTATTTTGAGTCATTACGTCACATCTGTACACATAAAGAAGGAGTCATGACTGCAGCTTTAAAGACACCTAATATTAAGACTTCAGAACGAATTCAGTCACATGATGCAAGTATGGAGTTTCTACTGCTAATAGACACACAGACACACTGCTGTGAGCATGTAAGATAAGCTGCTACTGCATAACATACATAAATCCCGTAGCAGATCTAGGCAGGTGGAGCTGGGGGAGGTTGAGGGGTTCAGACGAACTGCTGCCAGTCTAGCTTACAGCAAACAATGAACCAGACTATCAATGTTGAGCAAGCAATCTCACTGGCTGCAAGATCAGTAGAGGCCAACCAGGTTGTGTCATGCGGTAATGATGTGATGGCTTGCAGATCACATGTAATACATTTATTTGTCTATTCTTTGGTGTTCTATTCTTAAGGCATGCCCACACTTAAAGCTTTTTAAAATCAGATTTTCAAAACGTGGGAGACCATAAACACGACGATAAAAAATAAAATAAAAAAAATCATAGATTTAACAGTTTTGTTCCTAGTGTGCAAAAACCCCCCACAAAACACACTAACAGATTCCATTCACAAACAAACAGAGTCCCAACTGCGAACACAGGAAATCTCCCAAAATATCTCTTGATCAAACGAGACTTTAAAGTAAACTAAACACGGCGGGCGATGGGCAAGAGAAAATGGCGATAATGGTGTCTGGACTGCTTTTTACATAACATTTAAAAAAAAAAAAAAGAAAAAAAAAAAGGTTTGGATGCAGTCGTGTTATGCCTCCGTCAGATCGCTTTCTGATTGTGTATCGTTTCGTTCCATGTGACAATCTACTCAGTGCACATTTTGGATTCTTACGATTTGAGATCGATGCGGCCCCGACATTATTCCTAGCAGAACACACCTCACAGCACAGGGAAATCTGAGAAGGCACTCTGTAGAACCATCAAGATAATCAGGACTTTAACTAGGATTGTCAGAAGGGGAGAATCGGGCCCACAATCAGCCTGATTATCTTGAAGTGTGTGGGTGCCTCAACTAACATAAATGTTCATCACAGATTTTCTATTACTGTCCGGAAACTAGACTAAAAAATTTATTATTTCAAGAGTCATGATTAATGAGGCTAGAAAATTGGCTGCAATTCAAACCAACTAAACAGCCTACCTTGTAGACAGCACGTTAGATCATGTGTCACTAGGAAGTTACCTAGAGTTACTAGGAAGCATGTTTAGAGTGTCATAGGCATTTTCTGAGTCAGTAGTGTTTTGGGCATCATAGACCTGCATTTCCGTGGATCATACATCTGAGCATTTCTGGGCATTATTTATCTCATTACAAGCAACTCGAGTTACGTAATTAGATTACTTTTCAAGTAACTAAAGTAACGCATTACTTTTAAAATTTACAACAATATCTGAGTTACTTTTTCAAATAAGTAACGCAAGTCACTTTGTTTTCCCATGTATTGACTGACAGCTCTCCTGTCCCGATATTGAGACAAATGGAAGTGCCGAGGCGTTGTGAGTAAACATGATGGTTATTGTAGTTCTAGACTAAGCTTGCATTTAGCACTTGAACAAACAACAACAAAAAAAAGATTCAATATTCCTCAAAATGAATAAAATCAGTGAAATGCAGAATCAGAATACTATGCAAACCTCCAATAACTAAATATGCTAAATAAAACATACATTTTTATGCATTTAATCTCACTTTATTGACCAATGTACTTGCCTCTGAAGTTAAACCACAAACAAAAATTACTATAATTTTTTTTTTATTGGTAAAGTAAGTGTTTTTTCTCCTGCATCCAGCAGCAGCTGAAGGTTTGCTTGAGTTGCACCCTCTACTGTACACTCTTACAAAATTTACATATTTTTTCACTTTTGTGTGAAGGGGTCTTTACATTTGCCCAAAAATATAACTTTTTTTGTTTAAAAAACAACAACAACAAAACAAGCCCAGCCCAGGTGAAAAAAAAGTAGCGCAAAAGTAACGTAACGCATTACTTTTCTAAAAAAAGGGGATCACAGACATCTTCCAATCAGCAGCATCCTACATACAGAAGTTCTCAGTCAGCAATATTTAGTTTGCAGCGTTTTTGGCCATTAATATTTCTACACGTTTTCTCTAAACTTTTCCACAACCCCCATAGCACCCCCTTGGTCCCCCAGACCCCAGCATCATTTGGGGCATCACAGTCAGCTGGCCCAAAATGCTGCGTACTTTGATTCTCTGCCCTGTAAGATGTCCTAAACTGCGGTCTACTAGGTAGGCAGCTCTGTTTGCTATGAGACACACGCCACTAGAACACACAACAGCAGCGAAGAAGACGACGCATTGTATATCTGTTAGTGTTATTATTGTATTAGATATGCAACTCACCAGCTTTGACAGCTCCATATATGGCGCGTCCGGTGTGTTTTTGGCCGATTTGTACGTCTTTCCACGTGAGAATAGCGCAGTTTAATGTGACCTCATATGGTCTGCGTTGAACACACAGCTCAGAACACAACAGACGCGGCTGCTTCTCCATTTCTGCTCTTAACAACACAAACACGTTAGTTATCTCACTTTCATCTTCAAAACGGGTTTATACTATACCAGCCGACGCTTTAAATTATTATAAAAATGCTACAATCGCTATAATGGTGTTCGTTTTCTCCTGAGCAGTTTGGCTACATAGCGGTTTTCTCTTTCCTGATAAAGTGGGAGGAGTTTAGAGATATGCGTCACTCATAATCCCATTCTAGGAGGGGCGATGTGGGTGATTGACATACTTTTATAAAGTCATTGACATGAAGAAGCAAAGTTTTGATTCTCCTTTCTCTAATGTAGTGGCATGATGTGGTTTCTAGTGTATTACAGATTGTGACTAGCAGCAAGGAAACAAATAAAATATATATTTTTTGAATAATCGTTCTAAATTTATTGTACTACTTACGGTACATTTAATGCCACTTTTTAAAATGTATTTGTTTGTTTGTTTCTGTCTTTTTTTAGACCCTGACAACATCAGTACTCTCACTTTCATCATATGGAGAACACTTTCAGTTTGACCCAAACAATACATTTTGAAATTGTTATGCAATACTCTATTTAATTTCTTCTTCTTTTTTTAGCATTCAAATGTTTTTCTTTGGCTAATGTTTTTGTTTTAAATAATTTTCATTCGTTTAGACATACATTCCCTAACAGAAAATATTTCAAAAAGCTCGTGAAGGAACTGAGAGGGAACTACATTTCCACTTGTGATTGGCTGTTCAGCAGCCACTCATGACACCCCTTAGCCAATCACAGCTGCGCTTATGTGCAGTGGGTGGTACCAACATGGCGGCTCTCTGAGTTTCCGAAGAGGAATTGAGGTGTAAATAAACTCTTCGTGCACATTTTACACAACTTATCAGCATATTTCTCTAAATTAATTTATGAGCAAGTACTCTGAAGCCAAAAGATGTCAGCTGACGGCAACAAAAAACAGTTCTGGAAGAGAAACACAGCCAAGGTTCCTGGGAAGTGAGTGACGTGTTCATGCTAATGTCTGTGTGTTAGCTATGTGTGTGTATTTATATGTGTTCAGTTAGAGGTTCAGCTAATCGAACAATATCTGTCAGTGCTAGATCTCACCAGAGGAGCTCCAAATATTTAGAATAACATGTGTCATCAAAATCTGACCCTTTTAAAGACTGTCTTAAACTCAGGTAATGTGTGCTAGCTGTACACATCCATGTTTGTATTGATCTCAGTGATGTATTAAGTTCATATTGATCATGATTATATTCTTCTAGCACTGACATCTGATCAATGTGTATATGGTGGTAATATTTTAAATAATGATTTAAGCTCTAGTTTAGTTCATAAAGGCATTTATTAGCCTGTTAGCTATGTGCTGCAGGGCCCCTCTTTTGAAACTTACAGATTGGTACAATGATTGTAATACTACGTTAATAGTAGTATATTGATATATACCATGGTTCTGGATGATAACTGTATTCAAATACCATGCTATTTACGTGGTACAGTGGTGCAGTTTGGTTGGTGATGACAGCAACTTCCTCAAATGTTATAATATAGGCTATATATTAAATTATATTATATTATATAGATATACATGTGACAAATATATCTAATAACTCTTTTAAAAGATGCCTTGTTTTTTTTTTTTAATCAAGAATTGCTTACGTCTTGAACCTTGACTTGTCAAACCAGTTTTCAGGTCATATAAATAAAGGAGGGAGTTAAAAATAAAGACAGATTTTTCTTATAAACACGCTTCGTAAAGCTTTTTTTTTTTTTTTTTCACAGTATCCAGCATGTTTATGGAGCCCAACATCCTCCCTTTGACCCTCTGCTACATGCCAAGTAAGTGCAGATATATGTGCGGAAAATGTGTGTATGTATTTGGCATATTTAAAGATTGAAGAGGATCTTTTTAAAATTGGTTTCATGCTTTTGCTTTCACTTTCATTTTTTTTAAGTCAGTGCTGGTTGCTGCAACCTATTTTACTTTCTTAGTTTCACATATTTCAGAGTGAAAGAGTAAAATTCAACAACTATATGCTATATATTTCAGGTTTTATAAATCTACTCGGTTACTATCGTAACCTCAGTTCCCTGAGAGAGGGAACGAGTATTGCGTAGCTATACGCAGTGGGGAAACTCCTTTTCCTCGATTTACTGAAACCTATATGTGGAACGCATTTGCAGCTGCACAGCTAGGACACTGAGCGTCTGGCACGCTCATAGGCTGTGCTGAGGAACTGAGGTTACGATAGTAACCGAGTAGATCCCTTTCGAACGGTCACTTCGTATTGCGTAGCTATACGCAGTGGGGACGCCCTGTAAAACGCCGCACCCTTAGTAACTGGTTGCACTGCAACTCAGGCCCCCTGAGCTAACAGAACAAGCCAGAACCCAATATATGAATATATATATATAACAGACCAGACACTGTCAGGCCTGAATAATATATAAGAGTCAGTAACAACCAACAGAATATAATAACAAACCCCGACACTGTCGGGATTATTAGTACAATTCATAACCGGCCTAAGCGGGTTTTATATGTATGTGATTATGCACAGTAATTTTTTGTAGACAAGACAAGACAGCATCGAGTCTTAATCATACTGAAAGAACCTTCGCCTGCAGGGAAGGCACCTCCATATTATAGAACTTCATAAATGTGGAAGGCGAGGACCAGCCGGCCGCATCACAAATATCTTGAATGGGAAACCCAGATGACCAAGCCCATGACGAGGCCATGCCTCTAGTCGAATGGGCCCTGACACCTATAGGGCAAACCTGACCCACTGAAGTATAAGCCATAGAAATGGCATCCACTATCCATCTAGACAGTCTTTGCTTGGTAACTGGACCACCCTTAGATCGGCCACCAAAGCAGACAAACAGCTGTTCTGACTGTCTAAAAGACGCAGAACGCTCCAGATAGACTCTCAGCGCCCTGACAGGGCAGAGAGGATTAACCTCCCCATCCTCAGCAGAAGGGGGAAGGGCTAATAGCGTGATAACTTGCGCTCTAAACGGCGTTGAGAGCACCTTGGGTACGTAACCATGCCTGGGTTTGAGATTGACTCTGTAGTCATCCGCTCCAAACTCCAAACATGCCGGACTCACAGAAAGGGCCTGCAGATCTCCCACTCGCTTGATAGATGCCAATGCCAACAGGAGAGCAGTCTTAAGCGAGAGTGGTTTTAGATCCACCGACCGGAGCGGTTCAAAAGGCGGCCCCTTCAGGGCCCTGAGGACCGTGGAGAGGTCCCAGGGAGGTACTGATGGGGGCCTGGAGGGGTTAATTCTCCTAGCGCCCTTCAGAAATCTTACCACCAGGTCATTTCTTCCCAGTGATTGACCAGCCACCAACGCATGATGCGCTGCAATGGCTGCCACATAAACCTTGAGCGTGGACGGGGTGCGGCCCGCGTCCAGTAGCTCCTGCAGGAAGGAGAGTACCACCGATACCTCACATGACTCTGGGTCAACTCGATTTTTCGAGCACCAGCTGGAAAAACCCGACCACTTCAAAGCATAAAGACGCCTAGTAGACGGGGCCCTTGCTTCAGAGATAGTGCTTAAGACCTTGTCAGGAAGGCCCCCGGGTACCCGTTTAGGGGCCACACATGGAGGGCCCATAAATCGGGTCGGGGGTGCCATATCGTCCCTTTGGCCTGTGTGAGGAGGTCCCTCCTCATTGGAACGGGCCAGGGGACCGTGTCTGACAGCTGAACCAGCTCCGGAAACCATGGTCTGGATTTCCAGAGAGGAGCCACCAGAAGGACTGGGCATCCGCTCTCCCTGACCCGTTCGATGACTTGTGGGACCATCGAGATGGGGGGGAAAGCATAAAGGGGGCGGTTGGGCCAGGGATGGGCCAGCGCGTCCCTGTTCTTCGAGAAAAACACCCTGCAGTGGGTGTTGGCTCTCGAGGCGAAAAGGTCGATTTCGGCCTCGCCGAATCTCTCCCATATCAGACTGACCGTCTGAGGGTTCAGAGACCACTCGCTTAGGGGAGTGTTGCCCCGTGAGAGCATATCCGTGCCCAGATTTTGGACGCCCGGGATGTGCGCTGCTCTCAGGGAGCTCAGGTTGGCCTGTGCCCATAGGAGGAGGTCCCTTGCCATAGCATGCAGGTTGCCCGACCTGATGCCACCCTGGCGATTTATGTAGGCCACCACTGACATGTTGTCCGTACGGACCAGGACATGGTGACCCCTGAGGTTTAACAGAAATGCTTTCAGGGCCAAACCAACTGCTTTCATTTCCAGACAGTTGATATGTAAGCTCTGCTCCGTGCTCGACCAGAGGCCGGAGGCAGGCTTGCCCTCGTGCAGCGCTCCCCAACCCAGGTTGGATGCGTCTGTAAAAACCACCTTCCTCCTGGAAACTATCCCCATGGTCACCCCCTTGCGGTACCAGTCCTGAGCCCGCCAGGGAATCAGTGTTCTTAAACACCCGTGATTCACCATAATGTGCAGGCTGCCTGACTGCCATGCATGGGTTGGCACACGGCGTTTCAGCCAGTGCTGCAGCGGGCGCATGCGCAGTAATCCCGTGTGGAGTACTGATGATGCGGCTGCCATTAGACCAAGCAGTTTCTGAAACCTCTTCAGAGGCGCGCGCTCGCGCGCCCTGAATCCGGCTGCCAGTGTCTGCACAGAGAGCGCGCGCTCTTGAGTGAGCCGCGCTTTCATTGTCACCGAGTCTAAAACCGTGCCCAGAAAGACCACAGTCTGGCTGGGGTTCAGTTCGCTTTTGGCAACATTGATTGTGAGACCCAGGCATTTTAAATGGCCGATAATCAAATCCCTGTGAACTATTAGTTCGTCTCTCGACTGCGCTAGCACCAGCCAGTCGTCGAGATAATTCAGCACACGCACTCCCTGGCTTTTTAGCGGGGAGAGCGCTGCATCCCTACATTTCGTGAATGTACGGGGTGCCAAACACAGACCGAACGGCAGAACGGTGTATTGATATGCCCTCCCCTCGAAGGCTAATCTCAAGAATGGCCTGTGACGAGGGTCGATCTGAATATGAAAGTATGCATCTTTCAGATCCATTGAAACAAACCAATCCCCCGGGCGAACTTGCACGAGAATTTGTTTGAGTGTTAACATTCTGAAAGGCCGTCTCATGAGAGCCCTGTTCAAACGTCTCAGATCTAGTATGGGTCTGAGCCCGCCGTCTTTCTTTGGAATTAGAAAATAACAGCTGTAAAACCCCGAATACATTAGCGCGGGAGGGACTGACTCTATCGCTCCTTTTGCTAATAAATTCTGAACTTCGGTGCGAAGCACGTGACCCACGCCGCTTCTCACCGATGTCTCGATAACCGCCTGGAATTTCGGGGGTCTGCGAGCGAATTGGAGCGAGTAGCCTCGCTTTATAGTGTTTATGACCCAACTCGACACACCAGGGATGGCTTGCCAGGCCATCGCCCGTGTGGCTAGGGCTTGACACACTGAATGGGGGGGACCGCCTAACATAGGGGGACCTGATACCCTTACACTGTGATTTGTGCACATACTGAGTGTTTGACTGATTATACAGGCTTTTGCCCAGGGGGATTTCAGTCTTACAACAGGGCGGGGGCCGCCTAGTGAAGGGGGACCGTGAACCCGTGTGTTGTGATTGTGAAACATACTGTTTTTGTGCTTTAGTTGGGTCGCCGTGAAAACGGCGTTTGTTTGCAAAGACGCGCTCACTGCTGCGGGCCTGTTTACAATAATAAAATCCCCAGCCGCCTGAACTGAACAGGGAGCTGCGGGAAGTTTTGCCGGTTTTTTCGAGGGTGGTCCGGCTAGCGCGAGACACGAGCCCTCTCTCTTTCCTCTCCGTGCTAGGACGACTTCGGAGGCACCTGGTCGGCCGCGGCGCTGGGTCGAGGGCCTTGACGCCTGGGGAGCGGGTAGCGCTTCGCGGGCCTTGGCTGGCGTTGGCTATCAGCCGCAGGGCGGGGCTGAGAGGCCTGTTTCACCGGCTTGGCTGGATGAGGCGAAGGCGGCGGCTTGGGCTTGCTGGTCGCGGAGCTCGAACGTTTCGGCAAGAAGTGTCGCATGGCCTGGGACGCTTTCTGTGCCTCTGTGTACCTCTCCGAGAATCCTTTCACCGCCGGGCCGAAGAGACCGGAGCTGGACACCGGGGCGTCGAGAAACCTCGTTCTGTCGGCGTCCTTAATCTCGGTGAGGTTAAGCCAAAGATGGCGCTCGAGCACGACCAAGCTCGCCATGTTTCTTCCGATGGCCTGTGCTGTAGCCTTAGTAGCACGCAGCGCTAAGTCTGTAGCACTCCTCAGGTCTCGAAAGGTCTCCGGGTCCGGGCCAGTGTCGTCCATGGACCGGAGGAGTTTGGCCTGGTAGACCTGCAACACGGCCATCGTGTGCAGGGCCGATGCAGCCTGACCGGAGGCGGAGTACGTGCGTCCAGCGAGGGCTGAGGTGTTTCGGCAGGGTTTGTTGGGATGAGCGGCTCTAGCTCGCCAGCTAGCTGCAGTGCTCGGGCAAAGATGAGCTGCCACGGCCTCTTCGAGGGGCGGCAAAGACTCATAACCCTTTTCCGCTGCGCCATCCACGGAGGAGAGCGTCGCGGAAACTGCAGATCCCACACGTGCTGAGTATGGAGCGCGCCAGGCCTTGGTTAGCTCCTCGTGGACCTCGGGGAAAAATGGCGCCGGTTTGTGACGCGGGGCCTGCTGGCGCCCCTCCAGAAACCATCCATCCAGCCGACTACGAGGCGGCTCCTCGGGCGAGGCCCACTCTAGCTCGAGGTCCGCGACGGCCTTCGTCAGGATCCGAAGCATTTCGGCGTCGGAGTTCGTCCTGGTCGCTAATCCACTGGCCACAGATTGAGAAGCGGAGACGGGGTCGAGAGAGCCCGGCCATTCGTCCTCCGAAGCGGCGATGGATATGCTGTCGTCGCGCTCGAGAGATCCGCCGAAGGAGACGAGGCCCGCCACGTGTGGGGGGGGGCGTTGGTCTCCTGTGAACAGGACCGGTGATGGCGTTTGAGTCGGAGAAAGTGAAGCACGCGGGGACGCGGCCGGCGTGCGTTCACAAATCTACAAACCCTCCGGTTGCCGTTGGCTGCGACGCTTCTTCTTCCTCGGAATGGAAAGCGTGATTGAAGCGGCCTCGCCGTCTCGAGAGAGAGCTAGCCGATTGCGCAGCACGGAGATAGGCATGCAGTCGCAGGCCGCACATCCGCCGACAGAGAGTGCATTCTCCGCGTGGTCGACACCCAAGCAGGAAATGCAGCTCTCGTGTTGGTCTGCCTTGTGCAGACGGCCTCCGCACGTGGCGCAGGATGAACGAGGCATTCTGAAACAAACACAATAATAGAAAGGATATAGGATGTCGCCGGATAGCCACAGGTGAGACGGCGTCAGGAGACGACGGCGTGCAGGCGAAGTCTGCTGAAGAGAAGCTCGCTCAGGCTGAAAGGCTTGTTCGACGGCGAATTCACAGTAAAAAGCTCAGGGACATGTGTACTGTCGCTGAAGGAGTAAAATCTGCTATAATGGCGAATTCGGGGGTCTTTTATAGGCTAAGCCACACCCCCTTGACGGGCTCTGACGTTGAGCTAGCTCATTAGGCTGCAGGTCAGAGTCGCCCGCGCCATTGGTTGTGCAGTTGCGGCAGCACAGCCTATGAGCGTGCCAGACGCTCAGTGTGCTAGCTGTGCAGCTGCAAATGCGTTTTACATATAGGTTTCAGTAAATCGAGGAAAAGGAGTTTCCCCACTGCGTATAGCTACGCAATACGAAGTGACCGTTCGAAAGGGAACTGTGAACTGTTGTGTGTACGCAAAATCGAGCAGTAGCCACTAAAGGAGTCCCTACATACTAATAAATTAATAAATGATTATGGTCTAAAAGCAGGTGTTTCGGTTTAATTGTCTGACCCCTGTATGTAGATATAGACAGATGGATGGATAGATAGATGGATGGATATATGGGTTGGATGGATGGATGGATGGATGGATGGATGGATGGATGGATGGATGGATGGATGGATGGATATATGGGTTGGATAGACGAATGGATAGATAGATGGGTTGGATGGACGAATAGATAGATAGATAGATAGATAGATAGATAGATAGATAGATAGATAGATAGATAGATAGAGGATGGGTGGATGGATGGATGGACAGACAGACGGATAGATAGATAGATAGATAGATAGATAGTTAGAGGATGGGTGGATGATGGATGGACAGACAGACGGATAGATGGATGGGTGGGTGTATGGATGGATGGATAGATGATAGACAGACAGACAGATGGGTGGATGGATGGATAGATGATAGAGAGACCGTCAGTCAGACAGACAGACAGATGGATAGATAGATGGATGGATGGATGGATAGATGATAGACAGACATTAGGGTGGATGGGTGGATGGGTGGAACTAGACGCGAATTTGACGCTCTATTCGCGTTTGGTGTGACCGCACAATGAACAGGCTGCGATGTCAAGATTGCAATGCTGGAGTGTGTGTGTGTGTGTGTGTGCGCGCATGAGAGAGAGAGAGAGGCGCGGGAGCGATCGAACTCTCTGTGTGTGTGTGTGTGTGTGTGAGAGAGAGAGAGAGAGAGAGAGAGAGAGAGAGAGGCGCGGGCGCGATCGAACAGTGGAAACATAAAAAAACATTTGTATGACAGATGGGTGGATAGATGATAGACAGACAGACAGATGGGTGGATGGATAGATGATAGACAGACAGATGGGTGGATAGATGGATGGGTGGTTGGATGATAGACAGACAGACAGATGGGTGGATAGATGGATGGGTGGATGGATGATAGACAGACAGACAGATGGGTGGATGGATGATAGACAGACAGATGGGTGGATGGATGATAGACAGACAGACAGATGGGTGAATGGATGATAGATAGACAGACAGACAGACAGACAGACAGATGGGTGGATGGATGATAGATAGACAGACAGATGGATGGATGGATGGATGATAGATAGATAGACAGAAAGATGGGTGGATGGATGATAGATAGACAAGACAGATGGGTGGATGGATGATAGATAGACAGACAGACAGATGGGTGGATGGATGGATGGATGATAGACAGACAGATGGGTGGCTGGATGATAGATAGATAGATAGACAGACAGACAGATGGGTGGATGGATGATAGATAGATTGACAGACAGATGGGTGGATGGATGATAGATAGATAGACAGACAGATGGGTGGATGGATGGATGATAGATAGACAGACAGATGGATGGATGGATGGATGGATGGATGACAGACAGACAGACAGATGGGTGGATGGATGATAGACAGACAGACAGACTGATGGGTGGATAGATGATAAATAGACAGACAGATGGGTGGATGGATGGATAGATGATAGACAGACAGATGGGTGGATAGATGGATGGATGGGTGGATGGATGATAGACAGACAGACAGATGGGTGGATGGATGATAGACAGACAGATGGGTGGATGGATGATAGACAGACAGACGGATGGGTGGATGGATGATAGACACAGACAGACAGATGGGTGGATGGATGATAGATAGACAAACAGACAGATGGGTGGATGGATGATAGATAGACAGACAGACAGACAGATGGGTGGATGGATGATAGATAGACAGACAGACATACAGATGGGTGGATGGATGGATGATAGACAGACAGACAGGTGGGTGGATGGATGATAGACAGACAGACAGATGGGTGAATGGATGATAGATAGACAGACAGACAGACAGACAGACAGACAGACAGATGGGTGGATGGATGACAGACAGACAGACAGATGGGTGGATGGAAGACAGACAGACAGACAGATGGGTGGATGGAAGACAGACAGACAGACAGACAGACAGATGGGTGGATGGATGATAGACAGACAGACAGACAGACAGACAGACAGACAGATGGGTGGATGGATGATAGACAGACAGACAGATGGGTGAATGGATGATAGATAGACAGACAGATGGGTGGAACGCATTTGCAGCTGCACAGCTAGGACACTGAGCGTCTGGCACGCTCATAGGCTGTGCTGAGGAACTGAGGTTACGATAGTAACCGAGTAGATCCCTTTCGAACGGTCACTTCGTATTGCGTAGCTATACGCAGTGGGGACGCCCTGTAAAACGCCGCACCCTTAGTAACTGGTTGCACTGCAACTCAGGCCCCCTGAGCTAACAGAACAAGCCAGAACCCAATATATGAATATATATATATAACAGACCAGACACTGTCAGGCCTGAATAATATATAAGAGTCAGTAACAACCAACAGAATATAATAACAAACCCCGACACTGTCGGGATTATTAGTACAATTCATAACCGGCCTAAGCGGGTTTTATATGTATGTGATTATGCACAGTAATTTTTTGTAGACAAGACAAGACAGCATCGAGTCTTAATCATACTGAAAGAACCTTCGCCTGCAGGGAAGGCACCTCCATATTATAGAACTTCATAAATGTGGAAGGCGAGGACCAGCCGGCCGCATCACAAATATCTTGAATGGGAAACCCAGATGACCAAGCCCATGACGAGGCCATGCCTCTAGTCGAATGGGCCCTGACACCTATAGGGCAAACCTGACCCACTGAAGTATAAGCCATAGAAATGGCATCCACTATCCATCTAGACAGTCTTTGCTTGGTAACTGGACCACCCTTAGATCGGCCACCAAAGCAGACAAACAGCTGTTCTGACTGTCTAAAAGACGCAGAACGCTCCAGATAGACTCTCAGCGCCCTGACAGGGCAGAGAGGATTAACCTCCCCATCCTCAGCAGAAGGGGGAAGGGCTAATAGCGTGATAACTTGCGCTCTAAACGGCGTTGAGAGCACCTTGGGTACGTAACCATGCCTGGGTTTGAGATTGACTCTGTAGTCATCCGCTCCAAACTCCAAACATGCCGGACTCACAGAAAGGGCCTGCAGATCTCCCACTCGCTTGATAGATGCCAATGCCAACAGGAGAGCAGTCTTAAGCGAGAGTGGTTTTAGATCCACCGACCGGAGCGGTTCAAAAGGCGGCCCCTTCAGGGCCCTGAGGACCGTGGAGAGGTCCCAGGGAGGTACTGATGGGGGCCTGGAGGGGTTAATTCTCCTAGCGCCCTTCAGAAATCTTACCACCAGGTCATTTCTTCCCAGTGATTGACCAGCCACCAACGCATGATGCGCTGCAATGGCTGCCACATAAACCTTGAGCGTGGACGGGGTGCGGCCCGCGTCCAGTAGCTCCTGCAGGAAGGAGAGTACCACCGATACCTCACATGACTCTGGGTCAACTCGATTTTTCGAGCACCAGCTGGAAAAACCCGACCACTTCAAAGCATAAAGACGCCTAGTAGACGGGGCCCTTGCTTCAGAGATAGTGCTTAAGACCTTGTCAGGAAGGCCCCCGGGTACCCGTTTAGGGGCCACACATGGAGGGCCCATAAATCGGGTCGGGGGTGCCATATCGTCCCTTTGGCCTGTGTGAGGAGGTCCCTCCTCATTGGAACGGGCCAGGGGACCGTGTCTGACAGCTGAACCAGCTCCGGAAACCATGGTCTGGATTTCCAGAGAGGAGCCACCAGAAGGACTGGGCATCCGCTCTCCCTGACCCGTTCGATGACTTGTGGGACCATCGAGATGGGGGGGAAAGCATAAAGGGGGCGGTTGGGCCAGGGATGGGCCAGCGCGTCCCTGTTCTTCGAGAAAAACACCCTGCAGTGGGTGTTGGCTCTCGAGGCGAAAAGGTCGATTTCGGCCTCGCCGAATCTCTCCCATATCAGACTGACCATCTGAGGGTTCAGAGACCACTCGCTTAGGGGAGTGTTGCCCCGTGAGAGCATATCCGTGCCCAGATTTTGGACGCCCGGGATGTGCGCTGCTCTCAGGGAGCTCAGGTTGGCCTGTGCCCATAGGAGGAGGTCCCTTGCCATAGCATGCAGGTTGCCCGACCTGATGCCACCCTGGCGATTTATGTAGGCCACCACTGACATGTTGTCCGTACGGACCAGGACATGGTGACCCCTGAGGTTTAACAGAAATGCTTTCAGGGCCAAACCAACTGCTTTCATTTCCAGACAGTTGATATGTAAGCTCTGCTCCGTGCTCGACCAGAGGCCGGAGGCAGGCTTGCCCTCGTGCAGCGCTCCCCAACCCAGGTTGGATGCGTCTGTAAAAACCACCTTCCTCCTGGAAACTATCCCCATGGTCACCCCCTTGCGGTACCAGTCCTGAGCCCGCCAGGGAATCAGTGTTCTTAAACACCCGTGATTCACCATAATGTGCAGGCTGCCTGACTGCCATGCATGGGTTGGCACACGGCGTTTCAGCCAGTGCTGCAGCGGGCGCATGCGCAGTAATCCCGTGTGGAGTACTGATGATGCGGCTGCCATTAGACCAAGCAGTTTCTGAAACCTCTTCAGAGGCGCGCGCTCGCGCGCCCTGAATCCGGCTGCCAGTGTCTGCACAGAGAGCGCGCGCTCTTGAGTGAGCCGCGCTTTCATTGTCACCGAGTCTAAAACCGTGCCCAGAAAGACCACAGTCTGGCTGGGGTTCAGTTCGCTTTTGGCAACATTGATTGTGAGACCCAGGCATTTTAAATGGCCGATAATCAAATCCCTGTGAACTATTAGTTCGTCTCTCGACTGCGCTAGCACCAGCCAGTCGTCGAGATAATTCAGCACACGCACTCCCTGGCTTTTTAGCGGGGAGAGCGCTGCATCCCTACATTTCGTGAATGTACGGGGTGCCAAACACAGACCGAACGGCAGAACGGTGTATTGATATGCCCTCCCCTCGAAGGCTAATCTCAAGAATGGCCTGTGACGAGGGTCGATCTGAATATGAAAGTATGCATCTTTCAGATCCATTGAAACAAACCAATCCCCCGGGCGAACTTGCACGAGAATTTGTTTGAGTGTTAACATTCTGAAAGGCCGTCTCATGAGAGCCCTGTTCAAACGTCTCAGATCTAGTATGGGTCTGAGCCCGCCGTCTTTCTTTGGAATTAGAAAATAACAGCTGTAAAACCCCGAATACATTAGCGCGGGAGGGACTGACTCTATCGCTCCTTTTGCTAATAAATTCTGAACTTCGGTGCGAAGCACGTGACCCACGCCGCTTCTCACCGATGTCTCGATAACCGCCTGGAATTTCGGGGGTCTGCGAGCGAATTGGAGCGAGTAGCCTCGCTTTATAGTGTTTATGACCCAACTCGACACACCAGGGATGGCTTGCCAGGCCATCGCCCGTGTGGCTAGGGCTTGACACACTGAATGGGGGGGACCGCCTAACATAGGGGGACCTGATACCCTTACACTGTGATTTGTGCACATACTGAGTGTTTGACTGATTATACAGGCTTTTGCCCAGGGGGATTTCAGTCTTACAACAGGGCGGGGGCCGCCTAGTGAAGGGGGACCGTGAACCCGTGTGTTGTGATTGTGAAACATACTGTTTTTGTGCTTTAGTTGGGTCGCCGTGAAAACGGCGTTTGTTTGCAAAGACGCGCTCACTGCTGCGGGCCTGTTTACAATAATAAAATCCCCAGCCGCCTGAACTGAACAGGGAGCTGCGGGAAGTTTTGCCGGTTTTTTCGAGGGTGGTCCGGCTAGCGCGAGACACGAGCCCTCTCTCTTTCCTCTCCGTGCTAGGACGACTTCGGAGGCACCTGGTCGGCCGCGGCGCTGGGTCGAGGGCCTTGACGCCTGGGGAGCGGGTAGCGCTTCGCGGGCCTTGGCTGGCGTTGGCTATCAGCCGCAGGGCGGGGCTGAGAGGCCTGTTTCACCGGCTTGGCTGGATGAGGCGAAGGCGGCGGCTTGGGCTTGCTGGTCGCGGAGCTCGAACGTTTCGGCAAGAAGTGTCGCATGGCCTGGGACGCTTTCTGTGCCTCTGTGTACCTCTCCGAGAATCCTTTCACCGCCGGGCCGAAGAGACCGGAGCTGGACACCGGGGCGTCGAGAAACCTCGTTCTGTCGGCGTCCTTAATCTCGGTGAGGTTAAGCCAAAGATGGCGCTCGAGCACGACCAAGCTCGCCATGTTTCTTCCGATGGCCTGTGCTGTAGCCTTAGTAGCACGCAGCGCTAAGTCTGTAGCACTCCTCAGGTCTCGAAAGGTCTCCGGGTCCGGGCCAGTGTCGTCCATGGACCGGAGGAGTTTGGCCTGGTAGACCTGCAACACGGCCATCGTGTGCAGGGCCGATGCAGCCTGACCGGAGGCGGAGTACGTGCGTCCAGCGAGGGCTGAGGTGTTTCGGCAGGGTTTGTTGGGATGAGCGGCTCTAGCTCGCCAGCTAGCTGCAGTGCTCGGGCAAAGATGAGCTGCCACGGCCTCTTCGAGGGGCGGCAAAGACTCATAACCCTTTTCCGCTGCGCCATCCACGGAGGAGAGCGTCGCGGAAACTGCAGATCCCACACGTGCTGAGTATGGAGCGCGCCAGGCCTTGGTTAGCTCCTCGTGGACCTCGGGGAAAAATGGCGCCGGTTTGTGACGCGGGGCCTGCTGGCGCCCCTCCAGAAACCATCCATCCAGCCGACTACGAGGCGGCTCCTCGGGCGAGGCCCACTCTAGCTCGAGGTCCGCGACGGCCTTCGTCAGGATCCGAAGCATTTCGGCGTCGGAGTTCGTCCTGGTCGCTAATCCACTGGCCACAGATTGAGAAGCGGAGACGGGGTCGAGAGAGCCCGGCCATTCGTCCTCCGAAGCGGCGATGGATATGCTGTCGTCGCGCTCGAGAGATCCGCCGAAGGAGACGAGGCCCGCCACGTGTGGGGGGGGGCGTTGGTCTCCTGTGAACAGGACCGGTGATGGCGTTTGAGTCGGAGAAAGTGAAGCACGCGGGGACGCGGCCGGCGTGCGTTCACAAATCTACAAACCCTCCGGTTGCCGTTGGCTGCGACGCTTCTTCTTCCTCGGAATGGAAAGCGTGATTGAAGCGGCCTCGCCGTCTCGAGAGAGAGCTAGCCGATTGCGCAGCACGGAGATAGGCATGCAGTCGCAGGCCGCACATCCGCCGACAGAGAGTGCATTCTCCGCGTGGTCGACACCCAAGCAGGAAATGCAGCTCTCGTGTTGGTCTGCCTTGTGCAGACGGCCTCCGCACGTGGCGCAGGATGAACGAGGCATTCTGAAACAAACACAATAATAGAAAGGATATAGGATGTCGCCGGATAGCCACAGGTGAGACGGCGTCAGGAGACGACGGCGTGCAGGCGAAGTCTGCTGAAGAGAAGCTCGCTCAGGCTGAAAGGCTTGTTCGACGGCGAATTCACAGTAAAAAGCTCAGGGACATGTGTACTGTCGCTGAAGGAGTAAAATCTGCTATAATGGCGAATTCGGGGGTCTTTTATAGGCTAAGCCACACCCCCTTGACGGGCTCTGACGTTGAGCTAGCTCATTAGGCTGCAGGTCAGAGTCGCCCGCGCCATTGGTTGTGCAGTTGCGGCAGCACAGCCTATGAGCGTGCCAGACGCTCAGTGTGCTAGCTGTGCAGCTGCAAATGCGTTTTACATATAGGTTTCAGTAAATCGAGGAAAAGGAGTTTCCCCACTGCGTATAGCTACGCAATACGAAGTGACCGTTCGAAAGGGAACTGTGAACTGTTGTGTGTACGCAAAATCGAGCAGTAGCCACTAAAGGAGTCCCTACATACTAATAAATTAATAAATGATTATGGTCTAAAAGCAGGTGTTTCGGTTTAATTGTCTGACCCCTGTATGTAGATATAGACAGATGGATGGATAGATAGATGGATGGATATATGGGTTGGATGGATGGATGGATGGATGGATGGATGGATGGATGGATGGATGGATGGATGGATATATGGGTTGGATAGACGAATGGATAGATAGATGGGTTGGATGGACGAATAGATAGATAGATAGATAGATAGATAGATAGATAGATAGATAGATAGATAGAGGATGGGTGGATGGATGGATGGACAGACAGACGGATAGATAGATAGATAGATAGATAGTTAGAGGATGGGTGGATGATGGATGGACAGACAGACGGATAGATGGATGGGTGGGTGTATGGATGGATGGATAGATGATAGACAGACAGACAGATGGGTGGATGGATGGATAGATGATAGAGAGACCGTCAGTCAGACAGACAGACAGATGGATAGATAGATGGATGGATGGATGGATAGATGATAGACAGACATTAGGGTGGATGGGTGGATGGGTGGAACTAGACGCGAATTTGACGCTCTATTCGCGTTTGGTGTGACCGCACAATGAACAGGCTGCGATGTCAAGATTGCAATGCTGGAGTGTGTGTGTGTGTGTGTGTGCGCGCATGAGAGAGAGAGAGAGGCGCGGGAGCGATCGAACTCTCTGTGTGTGTGTGTGTGTGTGTGAGAGAGAGAGAGAGAGAGAGAGAGAGAGAGAGAGAGGCGCGGGCGCGATCGAACAGTGGAAACATAAAAAAACATTTGTATGACAGATGGGTGGATAGATGATAGACAGACAGACAGATGGGTGGATGGATAGATGATAGACAGACAGATGGGTGGATAGATGGATGGGTGGTTGGATGATAGACAGACAGACAGATGGGTGGATAGATGGATGGGTGGATGGATGATAGACAGACAGACAGATGGGTGGATGGATGATAGACAGACAGATGGGTGGATGGATGATAGACAGACAGACAGATGGGTGGATGGATGATAGATAGACAGACAGACAGACAGACAGACAGATGGGTGGATGGATGATAGATAGACAGACAGACAGACAGATGGATGGATGGATGGATGATAGATAGATAGACAGAAAGATGGGTGGATGGATGATAGATAGACAAGACAGATGGGTGGATGGATGATAGATAGACAGACAGACAGATGGGTGGATGGATGGATGGATGATAGACAGACAGATGGGTGGCTGGATGATAGATAGATAGATAGACAGACAGACAGATGGGTGGATGGATGATAGATAGATTGACAGACAGATGGGTGGATGGATGATAGATAGATAGACAGACAGATGGGTGGATGGATGGATGGATGATAGATAGACAGACAGATGGATGGATGGATGGATGGATGGATGGATGACAGACAGACAGACAGATGGGTGGATGGATGATAGACAGACAGACAGACTGATGGGTGGATAGATGATAAATAGACAGACAGATGGGTGGATGGATGGATAGATGATAGACAGACAGATGGGTGGATAGATGGATGGATGGGTGGATGGATGATAGACAGACAGACAGATGGGTGGATGGATGATAGACAGACAGATGGGTGGATGGATGATAGACAGACAGACGGATGGGTGGATGGATGATAGACACAGACAGACAGATGGGTGGATGGATGATAGATAGACAAACAGACAGATGGGTGGATGGATGATAGATAGACAGACAGACAGACAGATGGGTGGATGGATGATAGATAGACAGACAGACATACAGATGGGTGGATGGATGGATGATAGACAGACAGACAGGTGGGTGGATGGATGATAGACAGACAGACAGATGGGTGAATGGATGATAGATAGACAGACAGACAGACAGACAGACAGACAGACAGATGGGTGGATGGATGACAGACAGACAGACAGATGGGTGGATGGAAGACAGACAGACAGACAGATGGGTGGATGGAAGACAGACAGACAGACAGACAGACAGATGGGTGGATGGATGATAGACAGACAGACAGACAGACAGATGGGTGGATGGATGATAGACAGACAGACAGATGGGTGGATGGATGATAGATAGACAGACAGATGGGTGGATGGATGATAGATAGACAGACAGACAGATGGGTGAATGGATGATAGATAGATAGACAGACAGACAGACAGATGGGTGGATGGAAGACAGACAGACAGACAGACAGATGGGTGGATGGATGATAGACAGACAGACAGACAGATGGGTGGATGGATGATAGACAGACAGACAGACAGATGGGTGGATGGATGATAGACAGACAGATGGGTGGATGGATGATAGATAGACAGACAGACAGATGGATGGATGATAGACAGACAGACAGACAGACAGATGGGTGGATGGATGATAGATAGACAGACAGACAGATGGGTGGATGGATGATAGACAGACAGACAGATGGGTGGATGGATGATAGATAGACAGACAGACAGATGGGTGGATGGATTATAGATAGACAGACGGATGAATGGATGGATGATAGATAGACAGGCAAATGGGTGGATGGATGATAGATAGACAGACAGACAGATGGATGGATGGATGATAGATAGACAGACAGATGGGTGGATGGATGATAGATAGACAGACAGACAGACAGATGGGTGGATGGATGGATGGTAGACAGACAGACAGATGGGTGGCTGGATGATAGATAGATAGATAGACAGACAGACAGATGGGTGAATGGATGATAGATAGACAGACAGATGGGTGGATGGATGATAGACAGACAGACAGATGGGTGCATGGATGATAGATAGACAGACAGACAGATGGGTGGATGGATGATAGATAGACAGGCAGACAGATGGGTGGATGGATGATAGATAGACTGACAGACAGATGGGTGGATGGATGATAGATAGACAGGCAGACAGATGGGTGGATGGATGATAGATAGACAGACAGACAGATGGGTGGATGGATGATAGATAGACAGGCAGACAGATGGGTGGATGGATGATAGATAGACAGACAGGCAGACAGATGGGTGGATGGATGATAGATAGACAGACAGACAGACAGATGGGTGGATGGATGATAGATAGACAGACAGACAGACAGATGGGTGGATGGATGGATGATAGATAGACAGGCAGACAGATGGGTGGATGGATGATAGATAGACAGACAGACAGATGGGTGGATGGATGATAGATAGACAGACAGACAGATAGATGGGTGGATGGATGATAGATAGACAGACAGACAGATGGGTGGATGGATGATAGATAGACAGACAGACAGACAGATGGGTGGATGGATGATAGATAGACAGACAGACAGATGGGTGGATGGATGATAGATAGACAGACAGACAGATGGGTGGATGGATGATATATAGACAGACAGGCAGACAGATGGGTGGATGGATGATAGATAGACAGACAGACAGACAGATGGGTGGATGGATGATAGATAGACAGACAGACAGATGGGTGGATGGATGATAGATAGACATACAGACAGATGGGTGGATGGATGATAGATAGACAGACAGGCAGACAGATGGGTGGATGGATGATAGATAGACAGACAGACAGACAGATGGGTGGATGGATGATAGATAGACAGACGGACAGACAGATGGGTGGATGGATGATAGATAGACAGACAGGCAGACAGATGGGTGGATGGATGATAGATAGACAGACGGACAGACAGATGGGTGGATGGATGATAGATAGACAGACAGACAGACAGATGGGTGGATGGATGATAGACAGACAGACAGACAGATGGATGGATGGATGGGTGGTTTGGACAAAAACTCTGATTAACATGGAAAAGATACCTTTTATTGCGTGTCGTTAGGACACGCTGTACTGCTGTCAATATTAAATACATACAAATACTCATTAGATCACGTTGTTAATTTGCATCAGTTAGGATTAGGGGACAAAATATGCAGTTTGTACAGTATAAAATTATTATTTCTATGGAAAGTCCTCATAAAACATGTAAAACCCAACGTGTGTGTTTAATGTATTTGTAAACATTTTAAGGAACACTGAATATGAATGCAATTAATGTCTAATAAAGGTAGGTTCAGAGCCTTAATTTCCCACGACCTAATTGAAAGTGAGAGCTGTTTATGGTTAATAAGTTGTTAATGCTGAGTTCACAAACCCGTTTCTCTGAAAAACACTTCTACAGGTATTTTACTTTGAAATGTGCGTTCCGTGTTGGAATGTCTGTTTTTGTTTTGGTCTGTGTGATCTCGCCCACTGCCAGTTCACACAATAGTATTTCGACACCCCGGGATGCCAGTTGGTGGGAAACACAGCGCATTGCAGCCAGCAAACAAACTGGGTCAGAGATTGCAGATTCAACCCAACCTAAAAAGCCTTGTATCCATCTAAAAATCTCTATGAACGAGAGCATATTAAAACGCGGATAAATCAACTTACGGCTTAAGTCTCCTCGGCTTTCATTGTCAATTGCGCTGGTTCATGTTGCGTGTCTTCAAACTGGGAACCCGCGTGAGCGTCGAGTCTAAGGAGGAGGGGGCGGGTACCATATTTTGAATTGGGACTGCAGTACCCATTTCAACCACTAGCTCTTATTCTTACAAACTGCACCTTTAACAAAGCATTATCTAACTCTTTACATATGAGCTAATTAAACAATAACACTTTATTAATTTCAGTGACAGTGATTGAAGAACTAGCTGTCTGTATATTGGCCTGCTTTCACA
Organism: Rhinichthys osculus; assembly: GCA_029959095.1. NCBI lineage: Eukaryota > Metazoa > Chordata > Actinopteri > Cypriniformes > Leuciscidae > Rhinichthys > Rhinichthys osculus. Next base: position 23,996,527 of record JARWKJ010000013.1, on the reverse strand, counting down.
GATAAGGCTTAGATTAAGCCAGGATTAGCCCTTAGTTCATTAAGGATATTTAAGTAGCTTTTATAAACATCCCTTAGAAAAAAAACATTACCGATGTCCATCTTGAGACAAACGAATGGGACTGACATATTTTATGATACATCAGTGCAAGTTACTTTCTGTTAAAACGGCTCAAACATGCATTTTAGTCTGGGACTAGCTTAAGCCGTGTCTGTGAAACCAGGGGATAGTCTAGTAATGTATTAACTACAATGTTTATAAACTATTAATTAAAAACGAAAAGTTTGCTAATGATTTATTAGTGCTGCTTTGTTACTGCATACGTATTCTAAAGTGTTAACAGAAAAGCATACAGGTTTAGAACAACTTGAGGGTGAGTAAATGATGACAGCAATTTGCTCTGACAGCTGCTGTGACAAAGTGTGCGGAAGTCTTCGGATTTTAATGAGAGTTGGCAAATCGGGGCAACATAAGCTAGTAATTCACCAACTTTGAGAAAAATGTTGCTTTTTGTAGGTGAGCAGCGATGTAGCAACTACCAATGGGAGTCAGAGAAACCAGAACAACATCCCTGTTCTTTATGAGTTGTCTTTTCCCACATGCAGGGATATCATTAACCATTATGCGGAAAACCAGCATTCTGTGTGAGTTTGATTCATATATTGTATCAACAAAAGTCTCATCTATTTTTTGCAGTCTGATAAAAGCAGGGAACAAGCCTCCGTCTTCCACTACGCCAGGAAAACCAAAGAAAGCCACCACCTTCCAAGAGTTCGAGAGCATCACCAGTGACGCCTGGGATGTGGGAGATGATGATGATGAACTTCTCGCCATGGCAGCCCAAAATCTCAACATCGAGGTCGTCATGGAGACGGCCAATAAGGTGATAGAAAACCACAGCAAGCTGCAGGAAAGAAGACAGCAGGAGATGGATAGCATGACTGAGCCTGATGGGAAAGACGGAGAGGAAGCGCACGAGGAAGAGGAGGAAGAAGAGGAGGAGAGAGAGGAGGGGGCAGAGACGACAAAAGATCTGTCTTTCGGCTCAGAGGCTCTTCCACTCAGTGACAACAGACTGGTGAAGTCCCACAGTGAAGCTCCTGTCGGCTCGCCTAAAGGTCAGTCAAACATCAGTCTGTCTCTCTGACATTAATCCTTTGCTTGTTTTGTTAATCACTTTGTTGTTGTTGTAGCCTAAAACAAATAAAAGTGCTTTTTGGTCAATTTAATAAAGCAAAATATACCATTTTATTAGATGAAAAACGTAAACTTAAATAAAAAATAGTTTAACAATGGAAAATAAAACAGAAAAAATAAATAAATGAAGCTAAATAGAAATAATAACATGATTAATTGAAAATATAAAGAATTAAAAGTTAATTTTAAATATTAATACATACTATAATAGTACATAAATAATAGTAAAATAACAATGGCTTATGTTATTAATAATTATTGCTATTATTATTATGCAGTATTTCAGGTTTCTGGTGCACCTCTGTGTTTTATAAATTTCATACATTTTAAAGCTTGTTGAAAAGATGTGTGGTGTTGCCTTTCTAGAGATTTTCCCCTGGCAGATGATAAAATGATATTGCATTGAAAGAGACATGCATAAAAAAACACACCAACAACAAAAAAAAGAATACATTAGTCTTGATTATCATTATTTCCAATGTTGTCTTGTCAACTAGATGCAAGACCTTTCTGCATGGGAAAGATCAACCAATTTTCATAAGACTTACATGAAAGTTTAGATTTTGGATCAAACCTGTGACCTGTTTCTAAACTCTAGCATTTCTTTTTCCTCCTCGTCCTCTTCCTAGCTAATTAGCACGACCTTCATTAAATCGGTTTTTATTTTAACTTCTGGTAATTAACCGAGAGTCTGTAACAGGCAAATTGGAGTCATTGAAATGTCAATCAATTGTTTTGTTTGCCACTGAGCTTTGTTATGTTAATATACGGTGTTTTCCCACTGACCTGTCACTCAGACTTTCTCTCTGATGCTTCTGAAGCATAGAAAACTGAGTGGAAAGCATCTTTATTTTAATACTATTAGAATCCCAGATCTTCATGACACTGAAGGCCTAAAAGATTCAATGTTCTTCAATTGAACACAACGGCGTTTTGTACAAAAATCTGGCGAAAACAACGTTTCGTGTCTGGGCACGTTTCTGTGAAACAGCTCACCTGCGTGAACTTTCCAGAAAACTTTGCAATGGCTGTTAAACGCTTTTGATCTGCCATTGGTCCCGGTGTGGTCTAAGAATTCAGCTTTTTTGAGGTTAATTTCTTAAAGGCCCTGTCACAACCTACGTCGTTGAGCATCGGCTAGCCCAGTTTTGCGGTGTCTTCCGCGCCATCTGCACTAGTTGGACCCCGTTGTTTTTTTTTTTTTTGGACAATTGAGCACATTGAATTGGCGTCCGTCGGCAACTCTGAGAGAACTCTGATTGGCTGTTCAGTATGTTAGCTTGTTTCCGCCACAGAATAAAACATTTTAAAAGATAATTGCGACTTTTTATCTCACAATTGCAGAGTCAGAATTGCGAGAAATAAAGTCGCAATTGCGAGAAAAAAAAGTCAGAATTGCGAGACTTTTTTTATCGCAAAAAAGTCCAATTCTAAGGAAAGTTTGTCTCACAATTCTGACTTCATAACACGCAATTGGGACTTTATATCATTCAATTCTGACTTTATATCTCCAAATTGCGTGTTATAAAGTCAGAATTGCGAGACATAAAGATGCAATTCTGAGAAAAAAAGTCAGAATTTCTACTTTATATCACGCAATTCTGACTTTAGAACACAATTGCGACTTTATATCATGCAATTCTGACTTTAGAACACAATTGCGACTTTATATCACGCAATTCTGACTTTAGAACACAATTGTGATTTTATATCACGCAATTCTGACTTTAGAACACAATTGCTACTTTATATCACACAATTCTGACTTTAGAACACAATTGCGACTTTATATCACGCAATTCTGACTTCAGAACACAATTGTGACTTTATATCACGCAATTCTGACTTTACAACACAATTGCGACTTTATATCACGCAATTCTGACTTCAGAACACAATTGCGACTTTATATCACGCAATTCTGACTTCAGAACACAATTGTGACTTTATATCACGCAATTCTGACTTCAGAACACAATTGTGACTTTATATCACGCAATTCTGACTTCAGAACACAATTGTGACTTTATATCACGCAATTCTGACTTCAGAACACAATTGTGACTTTATATCACGCAATTCTGACTTCAGAACACATTTGCGACTTTATATCACGCAATTCTGACTTTAGAACACAATTGCGACTTTATATCACGCAATTCTGACTTCAGAACACAATTGCGACTTTATATCACACAATTCTGACTTCAGAACACAATTGCGACTTTATATCACGCAATTCTGACTTTAGAACACAATTGCTACTTTATATCACGCAATTCTGACTTCAGAACACAATTGTGACTTTATATCACGCAATTCTGACTTTATAGCTCTCAATTACAACTTTATATCACGCAATTCTGACTTCAGAACACAATTGCGACTTTATCACGCAATTCTGACTTTAGAACACAATTGCTACTTTATATCACGCAATTCTGACTTCAGAACACAATTGCGACTTTATATCACGCAATTCTGACTTCAGAACACAATTGCGACTTTACATCATGCAATTCTGACTTTAGAACACAATTGCGACTTTATATCACGCAATTCTGACTTTAGAACACAATTGCGACTTTACATCACGCAATTCTGACTTTAGAACACAATTGTGACTTTATATCACGCAATTCTGACTTCAGAACACAATTGTGACTTTATATCACGCAATTCTGACTTCAGAACACAATTGTGACTTTATATCACGCAATTCTGACTTTAAAACTCTCAATTACGACTTTACATCACGCAATTCTGACTTCAGAACACAATTGTGACTTTACATCACGCAATTCTGACTTCAGAACACAATTGTGACTTTATATCACGCAATTCTGACTTCAGAACACAATTGTGACTTTATATCACGCAATTCTGACTTCAGAACACAATTGCGACTTTATATCACGCAATTCTGACTTCAGAACACAATTGCGACTTTATATCACGCAATTCTGACTTTAGAACACAATTGCGACTTTATATCACGCAATTCTGACTTTAGAACACAATTGCGACTTTATCACGCAATTCTGACTTTAGAACACAATTGCTACTTTATATCACGCAATTCTGACTTTAGAACACAATTGCGACTTTATATCACGCAATTTTGACTTCAGAACACAATTGCGACTTTATATCACGCAATTCTGACTTTATAGCTCTCAATTGCAACTTTATATCACGCAATTCTGACTTCAGAACACAATTGTGACTTTATATCACGCAATTCTGACTTCAGAACACAATTGTGACTTTATATCACGGAATTCTGACTTCAGAACACAATTGCGACTTTATATCACGCAATTCTGACTTCAGAACACAATTGTGACTTTATATCACGCAATTCTGACTTTAAAACTTTCAATTACGACTTTACATCACGCAATTCTGACTTCAGAACACAATTGCGACTTTATATCACGCAATTCTGACTTCAGAACACAATTGCGACTTTATATCACGCAATTCTGACTTTAGAACACAATTGCTACTTTATATCACGCAATTCTGACTTTAGAACACAATTGCGACTTTATATCACACAATTCTGACTTCAGAACACAATTGCGACTTTATATCACGCAATTCTGACTTTATAGCTCTCAATTGCGACTTTATCACGCAATTCTGACTTTAGAACACAATTGCTACTTTATATCACGCAATTCTGACTTCAGAACACAATTGTGACTTTATATCACGCAATTCTGACTTCAGAACACAATTGAGACTTTATATTACGGAATTCTGACTTCAGAACACAATTGCGACTTTATATCACGCAATTCTGACTTCAGAACACAATTGCGACTTTATATCACGCAATTCTGACTTTATAGCTCACAATTGCAACTTTATATCACGCAATTCTGACTTTAGAACACAATTGCGACTTTATATCACGCAATTCTGACTTTATAGCTCTCAATTGCAACTTTATATCACGCAATTCTGACTTTAGAACACAATTGCGACTTTATATCACGGAATTCTGACTTTATAGCTCTCAATTGCGACTTTATATAATGCTATTCTGACTTTAAAACTCTCAATTGCGACTTTATATCAGAATTGCGAGATAAAGTCACAATTACCTTTTTTATTTTTCATTCTGTGGCGGAAACAAGCTTCCATAGTTCAGAGTTCAGTGCACTAGATTAAAAGTGAACGCGATGAAAGCAAGCGAAGAAATCAAGACGTTGCAGACAGAAGCCCGTTCTAATTTGACATCATCTTACCTGAACATTCCAATGCGCGGATATTTTCATAACAACATGAGCCGCCTAGAGTGAAGAAAGTGATCAGCGTCATTAATGTTTAAAATGGTAAGCAAGCGCTGCTTTATTCACGGTTTGTATCTCTGCAGTCCTAGTTTCGGTTTCCCTTTTTGAATGAGAAATATAGACTATTGATACCTGCTAATATAGATAGTTATTTCCGCCGCTAGTTCTTTTACGTCGGGGTGTCACGGCCTTAACTCGGGTATTTCACCAACCTAGGGAATTTCAAAATTTTAACCTCTGAGTGAAGAACGAAACAATTTTTTTGCTATGAGTATTTGAGTATATCAGACAGGGACTGTGTGCTTCCACCAGTACCTGCACTGACAGACAGTTCTGCCAGTCCTTTGTTTTGCCAGCCAGAGTGGCGATGGATGACTGTGATAATGGACTTCCTGTTGACGTGTTCTGCCTGTTTTAATAGTATCTTGTGTTGACACTGTCAGCAGCCGTCACGCACCGTCTAATTTCTGCAGGGATTACACGAACATCTGTAAACGTTGAAGATGTTATGATGCTTAATGCAAGAATGATATCTCAAACTCATCCATTTAATGCCTCTAACAAGCGTACAATCACATTTTACAGTGACTTACAATGTTTGGACAGCATGATTATGAAGCATTAGGACAAAATCAATTCACCGATGCATTGTGATTCACTGCCAAAATAGGTACTTATACCATAGAATGTACCCGTGAACCCATTAAACATACTTATTCTTACCCACTAATTGACACAGAATAAAGTGCATGTTTGTGTGTGTGTGTAATGTATATATTTTACCTGGTATATTTTACCTGAGGTAAAAACAATGACCCGCGTATAGACTGGCTGTGTGGAACTAAATTGTGTGTCTCTGGGACTAAACTTTATTTATGCAAAATATCAATAAATCATTCGATCAATCAATAAATGAGTGTAGTCTGTATGTTTTTGTAAATGTATGATAAATCAAAAGATCAAAAGCACAAAACAAAAATGATTAAACGAAAATTAATTAAATCAAAACTGAAGACATAGCCTACAAACCAAAGATGTCGTTTTTAAAAATAGTTTAAAATAAAATAAAAATAGTCAATAAACTTGTTTTATGAAGTGAGAACACATTCAAATTTTTTCAAAGTCTTGACGTTTGTATTTAATGTACAAAAGGGTTATAAGCACACACTTTTGAGCCGTTAAATTCCAATTCCGGTTTATTAAATAAAGCAAGATTTTTGTTTTTAAATGCCTACTATCGGTGAGCAAACTGTTGGGCAGGAAAGTGTTTTTAATATGTATACAGTATTAATTACAGTAAGTACTCTGGCATCTGCATCTTCTCAGCCAGCCTTCCCTGAAATTCATCTAATAGGATTAAAGTGCGCTTGCTTCCAAAAATTGAGATGTGCCAGGTTTAACTCACAAATGATCGGTCCCTGTGCTGCTGTTGCTGAAGAATGTACATTGAGAATCGTATGCAATCTTGTCATGACTCCCTAAATTAAAATTAAAATAGAAATCTAATCTAAATGAATTGAATCGTGTGATGCTAAAAGATTCCCACTCGTAATGATGATGGCACTCCGAATATAAGGTTCATCCGTAGTGAGTATAAGTGTTTCATTACCACTAGCTGAGCATTTTGGGGTAACTCGGGGCAAACTGTGTCATGAATGGCCTCCATTATTACATTTAATGGGCTGAGGCATGTGCAGGCAGCGGTTTGTTCTCATTACAGCTGTGTTTTCTCTTGTTTGTGGGTCAGAAGTGGGCGTTGAACAGGCAGCACTACACAGACAGCAGTCACTCCCGCACAGGCCCACGATTCCACTGGTGGCCCGCATGGCGGATCAGAACACATCCGGGACTCCTGTCATGACCGAGAGAGAGGCGTCAAGGCTCGACAAGTTCAGACAGGTTCTGGCCGGCCCTAATACTGATCTGGGTAAGATGCTGTTTTATGGCTTTATGGCTTGACTATGAATGCTTAGGCAACGCAACACAAGAACATACGCAGAGCAAAGTCTAAAATATACTATTTGCAACACATGAATTGTGTTCTGACGTTTCTGAATGCAACATTTGAAATCGTGCTTGCAAAGATAGAAGCGTTAGTGTTCACACATATTAGGCCATATGATTTCCATGATGCAGAAAAAGTGGACAGAATTGCGGAATGGAATTTAACTTATAGCGCAGAATGTCATGGAATTGGTAAATAAGTACTGCTGTACAGTTAAATTCCTGATATTGACTTTAGAGTGAATCAGTGGCAAAAGTTGGTCTGATTCATTTTAGACACAGTCTAGATGACGTTTAGATGAATATGTAAATATGTGCTGTGCTCTTTCCTCTTAATAACATAATAAACACGCAACAAAACTGGCAGCGGTGAGAAAGCAGCAGTTAAGAAACATCTGATCATAGCGATGTGGATATATTTGCATCAGCTCTGCAATTCATCGGCATCATGTTCTCAGATGCGTTAATTAAAATTGAACTTTTATGATAGCTTAATAATTATAAGGTATATTTAAAATTATAGACTATATACATCTGGCTATGTGAGACTATAGTTTTAATTAATGCCATTTCTTTGCATGACACATTGCAGTACAGAATAGCTTTTTCGGCAGAACATTGTATAAGCATTCATGTGTTTTTGTAGTTGACGTCATTAAATCATTACACATTAACATTGTTTATGTTACTGTGAAACAGAAACCCTTTTTATTTCAGTTTGTGTCGGAGTCTGTTTTGTTCGGTTCGCTTGTTGGCGTTAGTGGATTTGATCTCTAAGCTAACGTTAGCTAGTGTTGTGCACAATGTTTACATTGCAATAAATTGTTAATGTTTTATGAATGAAATTGATTAGACAGACATGCTTTTTGTTGATTCAAATTTAATTAAACCATTGAACTGGAATCCAGACAAACAAAACGGAAAACAGAATTTGGGGGGAAAAAGAAAACGCACTGTAGCCTAATGCATGTAATTTGTTGGCCAAGCATTCTTGTTTTCTTGTATTATGTTTTGGTGCAGATGCAAATGCACATTTTATCATTATTTACTAACCCTCATGTTGTTCCAAACTCATATACCTTAAACTGTTTTTGTTTTACTGTTTGGCAGACAAAGCTATCGTATTTCTTGGAATATAGTGCATTAGTTTTATAGACCACTTTAATCTTTTTTTTTCTTTCTCTTCATTCTTTGTGGACCTGGATAGATATGGTTGCTGTGAACTGTATTAAATTATAAATAACATGCATGTTATTCAGAAACCGCATATAGGTTTGGAATGACAGGAGCGTCTGTAAATAATTACAAAATGTTTAATATTTATTAAAAGATAGGCTAGTGAATTGTGCACAATAATTCTGTACCACATTAAAGCAACACTAAGTAAGATTTTTTTACCTTAAAATAATGTTTCCAAAATCGTTTCAGTGGTTCATCAAGTCGTAACAGGGTGAAAGGCACTTCTGGATTCGCTTTGCGGTCCTATATCTGCTATAACCACGCTATGTAAGATTGCCAGATCAGGTCGCGTTTCTGTAGTTCTAATGAGACATAAGAAAACTACAAATTTGACTTGCTTTACGTCAAGCGTTACAATAGTTCATTATTTTGTTTTTCTTCATTTCTGATGTCGCAATACATCATAGTTTCATGAAATCATGCAACACACTCTACCTTGTCTGTGGACATCGTTCATTCCAAAGCCGGTGCTGGATAAATAAAGAGCGTGCGTGCGACAGTAGGCTGCGGTAGGCTAAATTATTTACGACAGCGGTAATGGACAATTCCGCTTCCAACCTGTAGGGCGACCACAGAGGAAAAGTTACTTGGTGTTGCTTTAAAGTCCCCATGAATTCAAAATTGACCATACTTTGTTTGCCTAAATTGATCGTTTTGTGGTGAACAATTCATCCATGTAAGTCAATCCACACAAAAACATTTTTTGGCTTCGTAATCTTTAATCAAAATCTGAAATTTCCCCTCCCCTTGAGGCATTGGAGGACCTTCCCTGATGACGTAGGTTTGACGGTTTGAGTGTCTGCTTAACATCCGTAATCACGCCCCTCCAACTGACAGTAGACAGGCTGAATGAAAACACCTACTTTTCTAGGTCCAATCAGGTGCTAGTTGGGGAAAAAAGCCACACCCACTATTTTGCCTCATTTAGTATTCCGTTTCTCTCGGAAATACGTCACAACACTGGAGAAAAGTCGTTTGCAACTTCCGGTTCACGGGGACTTTAAGGAAGTAAATAGTGAAGTAATTGCTTTCACTTTAATGTCTTCCTGTAGACAATAATCTTATCCCTTAAAACTCATCTTTGATCACCAACGTTTTTCCTTGAAAACAAATTTCTTCATGCCTTAAAATAGCTTGAATGTTACTCTAAACCCTTGCCTCATTTAGTATAAGTGGGTCTATGAATGTGCACATTAGCCCCGCCTCCACTCACAGCAGCTCAGAGATCCACTCGTTGACGATCGCACGTTGACCTGATTGGTGGTTACAAGGTCGTTTGTGAGGTCTTTTTTTTACTACTTAGCAATTACTGAGTATTTACTGTTGCCTTATGAATTCACACATGGGTTGTCTTAAAGCATATTAAAAACACCACATAGACATACAAACAACATTAGAAGCTTGATTTTCACCACAGGGGGGCTTTAACAGTTTGTAATCTCAACCGCCTCTGCACAGTTCTAATATCATTGCTCAGCAACATCTCTGGGGTTTAAGCATTGCAGATCCATGAAGTCAGGACGGTGTCGATGTTGACAGGCCTCTGGACGTTGGCGTGTCAGTTCTGGTTTCATTTGACTGCCTCTCAGGGCGTCCCTGAATCAGTTTGGCTGCTGTTGCCGTTATTAGACATCTGAAATTATGAGTCAGACATGTGGCAGCAGAATGAAATATGAATGAAATCTATAATTAAGCTGGGGTCTCCAACATGATAATGAATTCCCATCCATCCATCCATCCAAAGCACTGATGACTGCCCTCTATTGGCAGTGACTCATAATAACTCAAAGACCGCGAGAAATAGCACTGAGCCTCCTTTCTTTCCCCTGTGTTGACGTATTTCTTATTATAACATAAGGTTTAGGTGAAACTTTTAAAAAAATAGGCTTATTTTACTATTTATTGAAACGGTGAAAATGGCACTATATTGGCTATACCATTACCATCAACCATGACATTTGCATATCAACAGTATTCAGCAACTTGGATACTCCTGAATGAATTGAAAGTGTGAACTATGGCAGTGGTTTTCACATGCAAAACAGTTTGTTTTTGGTGCGCTCCAGGGTTCCGATGGCAGCGTTCACACTTAATCAAATGAGCCGCACTAACAGAGTAATCGCACCAGAGTTCGTTTTAATCCAACCAAAGCTGACAAGCGTGAACACAACATCTTGAACTACACGTGTCTAAATGATGCGCTTCGCTCTGAAACCACAAATATTTACTTCATTAAATCACAATTGCACTAAGCCATATCACAACATCGCTTTTATTTCAATATATCGGGCAGCCGTGCATTTAAAAAAAAAAAAAAAAAAAAAGAAAGATTCTGTGAACACTTGTATTGTTTTTCACAGTAAATGAATATATTTAATTGTTTAATTCTAAAGGCCCATTCACACCAAGAACGATAACTATATTAGCGTCCACACCAGTGGATGATATTGTTCTGTTTATTCTACGCGCGTTCTTGTCTGCTGTTTTAAATGCTCAAGCTAGTTACAGCAGGATGGATTCTGATTGGCTGTCAATGTTTTTATCGTTCATCAGCTGGATAAAACCGTTCTGAAAGTGATTCCAACAATATCGTTTCTCTGTGCCGTTATTGTTATAGCTGTGGTTTGAACTTTTGCTATTCTTTAATATTGAGAACGGTTTTTAGAACTATATCTTTATCATTATCATTGTGGATATTGTTTTTGGTGTGGACGGGCCTGAAGGCTCAGAAAGGAGGAGGAAATTAGTCATTTAAAATGCATAACAATCTTGGTGTGGCAAACTTTGACCAACTTTTAATGGGACTCCAGCCAACTTCTTTGTATTCACTCTCTGCTACGTACGTTTAAGTACGCACATAAAGTAAGTAAAGGTTATGTAAGGTTTTGAAAAGAAAACTTAAGTAGGGACAGTTCATTTCGGTCTACAAAATAAATGTCAAGCATTGAAGTGTGAGCCTTTAGATTTCAATTTTGTTTAAGATCATAAGAAACGTTTTAGTCTAACATGTCCAAACTTTTAATGTGTCGTGTATCGAAGCATTGTACCAAAGCGTCTTTGAAAATAGATAGAACAGTACGTAGACATTTAATTTGTCATATCTAACGCACAGTAATGAGCAAAAAGTCATTTTTTTCCTTTACAAGCTTGTTTCTGAAGTGTTTGGTGCAGTCTTTGTCTCCAAATTAATGAGTACCTGACAGATGTGTTTTTAAGAGGGATGCCATCAGATGGTCAGCTTTTACCTCCGAGAGAGAGAGAGAGACTGCTACAATCACAGGAAGCAATTACTCGCTGATGCTGTCCACTGTTGCCATGGCGATGCATCACCCCTATTGTACCCTTCTCTCTACCGTTTGACTACCTTTTCTCTCTGTGTTTCTCAGATGGGGGAGCTGTGGTGCTCTAGTGGTCTTAACGACAGCCGATTCTTCTATTAGTGCTCAACCTCAATATTATAAATGCAGTCGGATTCAAATTAACTTAGTTTAGTGGCATCTGTGGCACAGAAATTCTTTAAAGAATTCAAAAATATTATATTGAGTATCTGGCATTGAACAATTGCAAGCATTCCTGAAGACATTTCATGTGCTGTGAATGAATCTAAAAACATGAAAAAGTAGAGAGAATATGCATGTACATTTGAATAGCGGTATATGTAGAGTAATGAAGTAGAATTCCTCTCGCTTTTCTATTCTATCAAGCTTAACATTGACAAAAACACACAAGCTTAATGTTTTAACTTACTGCATCGCGATTCAGATATGCTGTTTGACGTCTGTTCCTCACAGTTAAATGGGTTTAGAATATTGGAGTATATTGCAAGAGGTTAGCACTTTTTTGACACTTCATTTTATTTTAACATTTGAGTTTTACATAGATAACATATAGATAATTCTCTCTGGTTTGATGTATTTTTGTTATCCCTTTACTGTACGTTCACACCGCCGCCGACCTGAGCTTCCAAAGCGGCCGGAAGTCATTCATTTTCAATGGAAGCTGGCTTTTCTCAGCTGCAAGGAGCGTCAAATCCATCGGCATCGCGTTTTGGGCGTTTTGAGCGTTTTGAGCGTCAATCAGAAAGTTGAAAGAAGCTCAACTTTATGGTAATGAGCTGTGACGCGGTTCAGCGGCAAGCAGCGGCAAAACGCCAGCAACCAATCAGAATATAGACGTCCTTTGCGCTGGCTGATTCCGGAGAAACATACAATGTAAACTTTAGTTCCTACCAAAACATTAGTTCCGAGAAAATGGAAGAGAAGCTAATAATCGCCGTTGCTGGGTTTCCTATCATTTATGACATGATGTTGTTTTCTTATAGCGACGGCATGAGCGCAACTTTTAAAAAAAAATATTTACGAACGCTCGTTTTAAAGCGGGAATGCAATTCATTTGCTCACGGTGACACCGATTTGACCGCAAATAATAATAATAATAGCTAACTATTATTTTTTCCCCGACCAAATGTGACCAAAACGGTTATTAAAATGCCTTCATTATAAAAGGTTTCTTCAATGTATTGCTAGTTTTTTTCTGTTTATTACATTTTATGTTGTGACACTTCTATTCTCCCTGCAACGTCAGAGCGTTCAAAGCGTCCAAAGCGTCAACAAGCTTCACCGTACTTTTTGACAAGCGTCCTTGACAGGGCGGCCAGAGCTTCTTTGACGCTCAAGTCGGCGGCGGAGTGAACGTACAGTTATAGTATAATCAGCACAAATTCTGGGATTAATCTGTAGCTACTGCTTTACTCCAATTTGTCCAGTCATTTGATTTTTTGAATTGGTAAATGACTAAACCACTCTGCTACATCTGTAATGTATGCTGATGCTGAAGTAAACCTTTAATTGAGAAGTAACTTAAAAATCAATGTTTATCAATGTTTTGACAGATATGTGTTTCACTGTTTGTGTTTCACATCATTAAGCAGTAGGCTAATGTTACTATTTCTCATTTCTGCCAATATGAGGCAAGATGTTTATAGTTTAGCCAATTACCTTTATCACTGCAGGAATCTGAAGTAATCTAACAACGCTGATTATTTTCCACATCCTCATTTGGTTTTAAAGGAGTCCTGTTATGCTGTTTTACATTTTCAACTTTCTTTATGTATAATGTTGCTCTTTCAGAATGAAAAAGGTATGCTAAGTTACAAAGTCCACTCCAAAGGGGCTTTGGGTTCACAGGAACTGGGAACGATTTCTGGGAATGCTTCCTAGTTTTAGGAACGCTTTTTGGGGGAACTAAAGCCGCCTTTCCACCAAAATTACCCGGAACGATTTATCCCAGGAACTTTTTTTTTCTCTCAGAGCTGTTTCTGTCTGCGTTTCCACCGCGGTCTAAAGTACCATGAAGATTAGGCTAATTATTCTGGTGACGTAGTACTGCACGCTACTTGCCAGTTCCCGCTTGATTTCATCCTCTGAATTAAAGCTTAATAAAGCCTGAACCTCGTTGTCGGTCCGTAAGTCGTATTTTTTTAAACTCCATTGTTGATTAGAATAGCAAACAAATCTTACTGCATGCAATGCAACATATTTTTAAAAATGGTGGTTGAAATAAAAGTCTCAATGCGTGGAGTCAACCAATCAAAATGTGGCATGAACTCAACCAATCAGTATGTTCAGCGCCCAAGTCCCACCCCTGGAAGTTCCTGAACTTTGAAAAAGTACTTCCTCGCAAGCAGGGACTTTCTGAGGGGGACATTTTTCCCCGGAACTTTATTAAGACCCTGGTTCCTGCGATGGAAACACACAGAGTGCCACCCCAAAGTCCGTAGTTCGTGGGGAAAGTTCCTGCGGTGGAAACACAATAGGAACTACCAGTGATGTAAGTGTATGTTGATTGGCTGAAACCATGCGAAACACTGGCACCCACCATTTTTTAAGTTTTATAGCCTTTACATTTACTCCACAAACATGGGGAAAAAAAGCGATAAATGAACCGACACTAAAGTGCTCTGGCTCTGGCCAAGCCGCTCTCAGCGCTGTCAAAATAAAGTCCCATACAACAGCCAGAGCGGCAGGGCGTATGTGACAGCTTACATCACTTGCTTCACAGTTCTAACTGTTGGTGCGAATGCAACCAGGGAAATGGTCCTGAGGGAACATTTACTTCTTGGGGGATTACCCGTGGTGGCTAGTTCCTATATCTACCCGGTGCGAATGCCCCTTAAATGGAGTTCTTCTCTACATAATTAAGCACCGTTTCTGAACTCCCTGAAACGCCTCGAATTTAGTCTTGAGTTTTCTGTAGACTTTACAGAGTGCTGGACTCTTGCATTGTCAATACAAGATCTTGACCAAAAATTGATGGACCTCTTGATGTAAATTAGCCTGGGAAAAACCCAGACAACTTCCGGCAAATTTAGATTTGCTCTGAAAGTTAGTCTGGCAAAGAGCTCATTCAAGCCCATTTCCAATCCGTCGAAATCGAGGCACCAATCAGAAACATTGGGGCGGGCTTTACACGATGACGACAGCGCTGGGATTTTGTTGCCTACATTACAAAGATGGATGCCGCCGTCGAACATCACTCGTTCGAATCAGCTATCGCGTCTGTTTTAAGCGATTTGAACGTTTCCTTTTTGTTAAAAACCGAGCAAAGAACAACACTCGGAGATGTTTCTGCCGCTCTGCATACGTCATCTCCTTCATCGATCTGATTGGTTTTAGGTCTATCCGCGACGTCCGTTGGTGACGCCCCTCTGGAAATGATTTGTCTATGACGCTTTGCCAGACCATAACTCAGTTACAACTGAGAATGGTCTGGTTTTAACCAGGCTAGATGTAAATAACATCACAACATTTATTCCCATCAAGAGGTGCATTCATTTTTGGTCAAGATCTTGTTTTGACAATGCAAGAGTCAAGCACTCAATAAAGTCTCCTCCAGCACATCCCAAAGACTTTCAATCAATTTAAGGTCTGGAATCAGAGGTGCCAATTCATGTGTGAAAAGGGATTCTTCATGCAATTCTCCCAACCATTCTTTCACAATTTGAGCCTGATGATTTGACTGTGATATACAGGGCCAGTAAGCAGTTTAAACTTATATCAAACTACAGGATATCTAGGGATGTCCCAATGTTTGGTAATACGGTCCCAAGTAAAGCAAATCACAAATGAAATGAATATAAAATGAATTTAAAATGGTTCATACTGTATATTATTTAGTTATCTCCTGAGATTGGTGATTGACATTTTCTTGGAGGAAATTACTTTAATTTTAAAGTGTTTTGGCTCTGTTTTGTATTCTGTTTGTGGATAGTGCTAAAATGCAACCATTTTCTTAGTGCTTTATTGCAGTGTCAACATTTGGCAGCCTGTGTTCAATTTCATGTTTTTTTTTATTATTATTTGTAATTATGACTCCGTGGCAGTATCTTTTCATCATAGAGACTTTTGAGAAATCGAGAATATTGCTCACAGATATTGCTCAGCTCATGTTCTCTGTTTAAGCAGTCTACAGTTGAACAAGGTCACCTGGATCTGATCTACAGTCATGAAGTACTCCAGACAGTTGTTCAGATAACCTTGGTGAGCACTCAAATCTTAACAGGCAGCACTCGAGACATAATTAACTGTGGTAAACCAAGTCCCAGAAGTGAAGGAAGCACCAGTTTGTAGATTCTGAGACTTATTCATCTCAATGCATTTAAAGTTAGTATTTGGTCTCCCATATTTAATTTCAAGAACGGCAGTTTCTTTCAGTTTTTTCCCCCTCCATTTGGCATAAAACACAATATTCGTGCCGGTGGTCATTCAGTTTAAAATGGTGACTAAAAAACTCAGAGGTTTTTCATATTTTCCATCGTGGCATTTTCTCTGTGTTTAGTTTTTCCCAAAATGTTTGTCCTTCCTTATTTTTGTGGAGTTATTTACTATACACTGTAAAAAAAGTGGCTGCCTTAATCAACTTGGATGAAAATTTCTTAACTTATTTTGATGAGTTAAAGTAGTGTCAAAACATATGCTGTCATAAATTATTGATCAAATAATTTTTTTACAGTGTAGACTTTTTTTTTTGTGGCAGTGAATATATTGAGTTCCAGTCAAAGATTTCTTGATTGAACCATTTATTTGAAGGATTTAGTTGACAATATCTCAAGCTTTTTCTTTATCGCAATTAAACACAAATACATATTAGTTGTATTACATTATTGAGATTTGTGTTTAACATTGTTTTATTTTAACAGCCATGCAACCTATTTTTTTTTAGGTCTCTACTGGTTGAGAACCACTTTGTTAGAATATCTTACGCCCAACTTTAGTTATTTCAGAGATATCTGAACTTGTGAATCAGATGCACTGGCCTGAAATCTGCACCGAAGGCAAAGTTTGCACTTTTTTACTAACTTTATTTCTGTCCAGAAATGTGTCACCTGGCTTTGGGTGTACCTGGCTCATGACGCAATTCATATGAAAGAGAAAGGAAATTCATAATGCAATCAATGAAATACAACGGTGCAGTTATTCTAAGACCCCAGAGGAAGAATCTACTGTACGCTGTCCCCAGACACCTGAACTACATATCATCCTCAGCAGCCTGCGTTAATACAGTGAAGTATCTCTTTACCAGAGCTGCATTACTTTATGGCTCTGTTACGTGCTGCAGTGTCCTTTATATGACTTATCGCTGTCATTTAATCTACCTTACAAGTTTTAGTGTCGAACTAAAGTTTTATAGCTCAGAATAAAGACAGTTCATGTTTAGGAGAGTACTATTCTTTCAGGACTATAGGTGATATCGCGTTCCAACGAGTTAATATCAAAGTCCCTTTAAGACAAGTCATTTCACTCGGCGGCCATCTTTGAAACGCCTCACGTCTCGAGCATGCAAGTTTAGCTCCTATCTTTTTGAATGGGTAAACATCAAATTCTACAAGACGCCAAGCTTACGATTCAATTTCATATTTGAAATCACCAATTAAATCTGACAACAACTGTCTCATAAGTTTTGTTTCTAAACTCTCAAATCATGACAGAAAACGACATTTTACAGGCTGGATCAAGCTAATGCGCATATGCAGTGGAAGCGTGTGTCTGACTGACTCCAGAGCTTCTAATGACAGCTGCAGTGACGCGATGACTTTGCCAATCGGCGATTGGTTCTTATTTAAAAGGCGGGACTTATTCCGCCATACTGAGCATTGCACTTTTCCCCATTCAAAACTATACGAGTGACGCGTCTTGTGGAATTATTTAGTCTTTGTTCATATTTCGTGGCCACAACATACTATATTGCCAAAAATATTGGGACACCCCTCCAAATCATTGAATTCAGGTGTTCCAATCACTTCCATGGCCACAGTTGTATAAAATCAAGCACCTAGGTATGCAGACTGCTTCTACAAACATTTGTGAAAGAATGGGTCGCTCTCAGGAGCTCAGTGAATTCAAGCGTGGTACCGTGATAGGTTGCCACTGGACTCGATAAACGAGTCTGAGTTTGGCGGTTGCCAGGAGAACGGTACTTGCCTGACTGCATTGTGCCAAGTGTAAAGTTTGGTGGAGGCGGGATCATGGTTAGGGGTTGTTTTTCAGGGGTTGGGCTTGGCCCCTTAGTTCCAGTGGAAGGAACTCTTAATGCTTCAGCATACCAATACATTTTGGACAGTTTCATGCTCCCAACTTTGTGGGAAGAGTTTGGGGATGGCCCCTTCCTGTTCCAACATGACTGCGCACCAGTGCACAAAGCAAGACCATAAAGACATGGATGAGCGAGTTTGGTGTGGAGGAACTTCACTGGCCTGACCTCAACCCGATAGAACACCTTTGGAATGAATTAGAGCGGAGACGGCGAGCCAGGACTTCTTGTTCAACATCAGTGCCTGACCTCACAAATGCTCTTCTAGAAGAATGGTCAAAAATTCCCATAAACACACTCCTAAACCTTGTGGAAAGCCTTCCCAGAAGAGTTGAAGCTGTTATGGCTGCAAAGGGTGGGCCAACTCCATATTAAACCCTATGGATTAAGAATAGGATGTCATTAAAGTTTATGTGCATGTAAACTTTTGGCAATATGTGTAATTAAGTGAACCGAATATGTCCTGTTTCGGTCACCATAATGAATAATTTGAATGCAATGTAAGTTGCTTTGATTAAAAGTATCTGCCAAATGAATAAATGAGAATGACGCTATTAAAATATCTTGTATGCTTGTATTGTGACACACAGAGCTTCTTCTACTGCCACTGTCTTGAGGGAACCTAATAGCCAAATATGAATACTGGGTTCTGACCCTCAAATGTTTCTTTTTCACTCCGGATGATAAGCACTACAGTGGGTTTGACTGAGAACCCTCGTGTCCCCTGGCGAATGGAGCATGTCGTTCATTTTTCTCTCTGTCTCTCTGTCTGTCTGTCTGTCTCTCTCGCTATTTCCTTTGCTGTCTCTTAAATAAACTCTCAGATGAACCATTGAAGTCCTGTATGAAGTGGCATTATATGTTTTCTTTTTAGTAGTTGTAGTGCTTCTTTGAGGGATTATAGAGCACATTCTTCCTGTGCCGGTCTATTCAGAGTTCTTGTGTTTGATTCAGTCTGCGGCAGTGTTTGAAGCACACAATAGACCACTAGACGACTGTTGCGCAGAGCCAACACAATGATGTACAGGCTTGGGAAGGCATTCTTTCTAATCTATAATGTGGTCTGGAGACTTGGTGTTCTTTATAAAGAACATATAATGGGCTGTGTTCGTGTAATATTCATGCACTCGTCGTACTGGAGAACTGCAGTATGAACATTGTAAAGGAATTCATACATATTCTGTCATCATTTTGCTCAGTCATGTTGCTCCAATCCTTTTTTCAGTCATTGAACATCAAAACTTAAATCATGTGGACTATTTTAATGATACTTTCATGATGCATTAACTTTTATTGTACGAACAAGAGCAGCTTGAATATTTAGCAAAACATCTTCTTTTAGGTTTCCATGAATGACAGTCATATGGGCATGAGGGTGAGGTTTATTTATTCACTTATTTGACTTATTTATTTGTATTTTTATGTAAGGGTTGTTTCTGGAGGGATTGCCAACCATGGGTTAAAAAAGATGATAGATTTGTGGAAATGGCATGTATTCTTGAAAATGAGATGTGGCACTCTATTGAAACGCTCAGCTATTTTTTTGTGAAATATGCTTGTTTATTTGCTCTCATTTTCAGTATGAATATCTCATTATGTATGAGATGGAGAGGTTTAGCTCTTTGATGTCGAATATGATTACAACATGAACTTTGAGTGTTGTGTTAGCAAAACTTAAACTGCAATAACAAGAGGAAAGCCATCTGTCAAGAAATCCGAATGACTCAAAAGAATCATTTAGTTTTTTGAGAATATATCTTTATTGCTTCCTTGGCTTTTTTTTGGGTAGAGTTAACAAAGAAAGATGTGTTGTGGAAACAGTATTGGCACAGAAATAAACAGCCCTCACACAAATTAGATAAAGAAAATTAAATGACTGCCTTCGAGTGGTTTGGCATGGATACTACTGTCCGTACACACAACCTGCATACAAAATGGGGATTACATACAGTTCTTACGAAAACATCACGGTAATACCCCCCCCCCCCCCCCACACACACACACACACACACACACACAAACACACAAAAAAGAACAGGTTTTGTACTGTATTTAGTGTTATGGAGTGACTGTTATGTAGCTAAGTGTTATAATAATACTTTTTTTTTGTTGTTGTTAATTTTAGATACCATGGCACATGAACACTGTATGTAATGTAATTAATATAATACAATATAATATAATATAAAATATAACATGGTATACTATAATATAAATTAATATAATATAATGTAATATACAACATAACATAATATGATATAAATTCATATAATATAATGTAATATAAATTCATATAATATAAATTCATATAAGTTTCCTTTTTTCTTTCCACATTGTGGTAATGAGTGAGTTTTTAGGATTACATTTAATACGAATTTTGGTGAAAATGTGCTTGCTTGATTAATGCAAATTCATTTTTATTTAAGCAACAGATTTGATCATGGTCTTTTGATTATTGGGTTAAATACGGCCCAGGCATATTTTATACGGGTTTCGTAAGACTCATTTAGCTGGCAACTGTCCGGATGATCACAACCTCTTTTGAGGTCACCGTCTCCAGAGGGACAAAGACAGCAACAATGAGCTGATGAAATAGTGAACGTCTAATTCCTCTCTCTTCCTCTCCCCCCGTTGTGAGATTAATGCCACGTGGAGGAAATATAACAGATAGTTTAATTAAGTGCCAGGGCACAAGATTCATCGACTAATTTCTGCAGCTGACAGCGCAAATGAGGGTTCAAAGGTGCGAGCCGAGGAGACACCCTTGAGTGGCTCTGTGTTTAATGAATTGAGCGCTTTCCCGATAAAGTTCCCGCGTAAAGCAGCACGCACATTAAAGCTAGCCTTCAATGTGTCAGGACAACCCACCATCCTCATATACTACACCAGCATACCTGCCTGGAGAGAACACACACTCATACCTGCCTGGAGAGAACACACACTCATACCTGCCTGGAGAGAACACACACTCATACCTCTGTCCTTATACGCTTTAGCTTCACAGGTATTTACACAAGGACAGTGAAGACCGGCACAAATGCATTCATTAGACTGGAAATAGTGTGTTTTATAATGATGTATAGCTTAATGAAGACTTTGGAATGACCTGGATTACTGCATGACTGACCCCTGTAAGACTGGAGAAACTGGAAGAACTGGAAGAGAGGGCTACTTTCTGAGAAAACAAAGGGAATTAACATTTGAACTTTCTTGCTATATTACCATCCCCATTCAAGACACTATCACACCTGAGTTGATCACCTCCCAATTTACACATCATTCCCTTCACCCATCCCTACCTGAATTCACCCATACATCTACAGTATATGGTTTAATATGAACAATTATTATACATGTCTGGTATCATTTGAAATGTCTCAGTGCGACTGGTACAAAGGTCTCATTCCCACAGAAGTAAACCAAAAAGGTAATAAGGTGTGGAGAGTTTAGAGATATCTTGTTAACTGCTGTGGGTGTGCCCCCATGTAAGTCTGGGACGGTGATTCATGCAAATTCCCATTGTGAACTCTTCTTTGGAGGTTTCTGCCTTGGTCTGAGTATTTAGGGAGATACTGAAGAGGGTTCAGCGCTATTTGTAGTTCAAATCAGCCCGTGATGCGGCGTGTATGCAAGACTACACTCATGCATTTTTCGCATCTTTTCTCTTTATATTTGTTTGATGTTTTGTATTTATTATCTTTGAACTGATTATGAAATTACCTGACATAATAAATTGTTACATTTGATTTTATTCCGACTGACTCTGAAATTGTTTTCCCAAGTAGATTAAACGGATTCGTACGTTACCGCAAGTCTGCGTCAGATTAGTGACGACTAATATTTGGCAATAATTCAAGTGTACTTGTTTCCCAAAGACAAGAAATTAATTTCCGTTTAGGACAGCAAAAATGCTGCTTGACCAGTCTAAATATGGGTGTGTCTTACCTCAGTTTTAATTTAATGTTACTTTAGTTAAGTGTACGTGGGAAACCACGGCACGGCCAATCCAAAGCTATTATAAGAGAAGTAATGTTAATGTTTTATCTGTAGTAGTGGCCATACCTCTGCCTGAAGTAAACGTGACTTTAAATTCAAGTGTATGCAAAACCATGGGGGCTATACCAAATTATCTTTGATTGTGTAAGCGTGAATGCGACCATCTCAGGTATATAGCCAATTACCTCTGTTTAGTGACCAAAACTGAAGAGCTTGTGAGCGTGAGACCCGCGTTAAACAGAAGGCGTGAGCACCTCAGAGCGACATAGCTTCCTAATATGAACGGGTAAAATATAAGTAAAGAGTTAAAAGAAATAATCAAACATTCGCTCACATTTAATGATGTTCGGATATTATTAAAACCTTTTTCATTTATGGAGTCAGATGAAATAACGAGGTAATACATGAGAAATCACATTCATGTTTTTCCAAGCCTGCAAGACTTCCTTTGAAGAATGTTCAGGCTTCCTCTTTTGCAAGTGAATGGAACAAAAAAGTTCCATCCGTCCATCCTGTATTTCTTTCTGCCCATCCATCCGTACGTCAGTCCGTCCGTCCATCCGTACGTCAGTCAGTCCATGCATCCGTACGTCAGTCAGTCCGTCCATCCGTACGTCAGTCAGTCCATCCATCCGTACGTCAATCAGTCCGTCCATCGGTACGTCAGTCAGTCCGTCCATCCGTCAGTCAGTCCGTCAGTCCGTCCATCCGTACGTCAGTCAGTCCGTCCGTCCATCCGTACGTCAGTCAGTCAGTCCGTCCATCCGTACGTCAGTCAGTCCGTCCATCCGTATGTCAGTCAGTCCGTCCATCCGTACGTCAGTCCGTCCATCCGTACGTCAGTCCATCCATCCTAGAGTTGTTCCAATTCCGATACTAGTATCGGAAATGCCACCGATACCAATAAAAATGCTGGCATCGGTATCGGCGAGTACTTCTACCCATGTACCGATCCGATACCATTTTCTTATGTCTAGTTATGCACGCTAGCTTTGCATAACGCTGCAAATCGGAGATCAATTCTTCTTCGCTGCTCTAAACAGTGGTTGCTTGTGGCGACACAGGAAGTTGTGCTGTTGCCACAAGCAACCACTGTTTAGAGCAGCAAAGAAGAAAAAGCGTGCGCGCGAGCGATAGCAGTATGTCCGCTGTTTGTTTAGCAATATTTCAGACTGGACCAACCAGCCAGTAAAACGGCGACATGTCTCGTGTGCCATACTGCAATTTCGAGTGGTGGAACAAGTATTAGCAACTTCAACACGAGTAACTTAAAGCATTTGAAGACGCGTCACCCCGCAGAACACGATTACACAAAGGCAAGGGCAGAGAAGAATGAGCCGCGCCAGAATCAACAATCTCTGAAAGCTCCATTCAAACAAAGATAAAAGTTTTCAAAAGACAGCCAACGAGCGATAAATAATAACGTTAACCGACAGCATGTATTGAGTTTATTTTTCTGGATGACCCGCCGCGGTTACAACTGAAATGCCGTTTATTTAACAAAATTGTTTATGGACTTTAAATTATAAAGAGATTATTTTCTTATATTGTTCATATATAATTTTTTAGAATCCTAGACTTATTTGTTGCACTTTTTTAATGCAGTTATATTGTAAAACTAAAATACCTTTTTCAGTATACAGTATTAGATATGTGGTTGCATTTTAAGTTCTTTTTCACTTAAGAAAGATAAATAATATATTGCTGTGAAATGTATGTCAGATAATAAAAATATCTTCACTGTATGTATTTGTTCATGTTTAATTAAGGAATAAGTCTGAAACACACCATAAAATAATTCTATCAATTCATACAGTGCTAGTATGAATTGCAGCTGTATAGATACACACCCAGGTATCGGATCAGTACTCGGTATCGGCCGATACCCTGAGTCCAGGTATCGGGAAGGGAAAAAGGGTATCGGAACATCTCTAATCCATCCGTACGTCAGTCCATCCATCCATTCGTACGTCAGTCCATCCATCCATCCATCCATCCATCCATCCATCCATCCATCCATTCGTACATCAGTCCATCCATCCATCCATCCATCCATTCGCACGTCAGTCCATCCATCCATCCATCCATTCGTACATCAGTCCATCCATCCATCCATCCATCCAGCCATTCGTACGTCAGTCCATCCATCCATCCATCCATTCGTACATCAATCCATCCATCCATACGCCAGTCAATCCATCCATCTATCCGTACGCCAGTCCATCCATCCATCCATTCATCCATCCATCCATCCATCCATTCATACGTCAGTCCATCCATCCATTCGTACGTCAGTCCATCCATCCATCTATCCGTACGCCAGTCCATCCATCCATCCATCCATCCATCCATCCATCCATCCATCCATCCATTCGTACGTCAGTCCATCCATCCATCCATTCGTACATCAGTCCTTTCATCCATCCATCCAGCCATTCGTACGTCAGTCCATCCATCCATCCATTCGTACATCAATCCATCCATCCATCCATCCGTACGTCAGTCCATCCATCCATCTATCCGTACGTCAGTCCATCCATCCGTACGTCAGTCCATCCGTACGTCAGTCCATCCATCCGTACGTCAGTCCATCCATCCATCCATCCATCCATCCATCCATTCGTACGTCAGTCCATCCATCCGTACGACAGTCCATCCATTCATCCATCCATCCATTCATACATCAATCCATCCATCCATCCATCCATCCGTACGTCAGTCCATCCATCCGTACGTCAGTCCATCCGTACGTCAGTCCATCCATCCGTACGTCAGTCCATCCATCCATCCATCCATCCATCCATTCGTACGTCAGTCCATCCATCCGTACGACAGTCCATCCATCTATTCGTACATCAATCCATCCATCCATCCATCCGTACGTCAGTCCATCATCCATCTATCCGTACGTCAGTCCATCCATCCGTACGTCAGTCCATCCATCTGTACGTCAGTCCATCCATCCATCCATCCATCCATTCGTACGTCAGTCCATCCATCCGTACGACAGTCCATCCATCCATCCGTACGTCAGTCCATCCATCCATTCGTACGTCAGTCCATCCATCCATTCGTACGTCAGTCCATCCATCCATTCGTACGACAGTCCATCCATCCATCCGTACGTCAGTCCATCCATCCATTCGTACGTCAGTCCATCCATCCATTCGTACGTCAGTCCATCCATCCATTCGTACGTCAGTCCATCCATCCATCCATTCGTACGTCAGTCCATCCATCCATTCGTACGTCAGTCCATCCATCCATACGTCAGTCCATCCATCCATTCATACGTCAGTCCATCCATCCATTCGTACGTCAGTCCATCCATCCATCCATCCATTCGTACGTCAGTCCGTCCATCCGTCCGTCCATCCATCTATCCATCCATCCATCCATCCATTCGTACGTCAGTCCACCCATCCATTCGTCCATCCATTCGTATGTCAGTCCGTCCATCCATTCGTATGTCCGTCCGTCCATCCATCTATCCATCCATCCATCCATTCGTACGTCAGTCCATCCATCCGTACGACAGTCCATCCATCCGTACGTCAGTCCATCCATCCATTCGTACGTCAGTCCATCCATTCGTACGTCAGTCCATCCATCCATTCGTACGTCAGTCCATCCATCCATCCATTCGTACGTCAGTCCATCCATCCATTCGTACGTCAGTCCATCCATCCATTCGTACGTCAGTCCATCCATCCATTCGTACGTCAGTCCATCCATCCATTCGTACGTCAGTCCATCCATCCATCCATCCATTCGTACGTCAGTCCGTCCATCCGTCCGTCCATCCATCTATCCATCCATCCATCCATCCATTTGTACGTCAGTCCACCCATCCATTCGTCCATCCATTCGTATGTCAGTCCGTCCATCCATTCGTACGTCCGTCCGTCCATCCATCTATCCATCCATCCATCCATTCGTACGTCAGTCCATCCATCCATTCGTACATCAGTCCATCCATCCATCCGTTTATTTGTACGTCCATCCATCCGTTCTTGCGTCAGTCTATCCATTTTTATTTCTTTCTATTCGTACGTCAGTCCATCCATCCAAATTTACATTGTGATTTCATAATCATGATTTCTATTAATCTGCAGATCAAATAAAAATAAAAGTTCTGGGTGTTCCCGCTAATGTAATGCGAAGAATAATTTGGGTCAATATTTCATTCAACATTTCATTTTCAAATATTGCCATCAATAATAATGAATGATGTGTAAATAAGTAGATCACGTCTGTTTTTACACTCACTCATTTTTGCATGGCAGTCATAAAAACACTTCATTATTTATACTCTTCAGTCTTCATTTTGCCCTGACAAAGAAACTGCACAAGAAATATCCACCTCTGATATCAGAAAGGTTCTTGGTTTTTTTTTGTTGAAAAATATAAAAACGCTTTCCCCAGAAGGCTCTTGTTGTATTCATGGCACATTTGGTCTGTTGTATGAATTTTTAAACCAACCTCTGATTTAAAATTCAGATTTATCTTTGATGTCAAATAAAATGCCTGCACATTACACTGCAGCCTATTGTCAAGGCTCTGAGAAATGACTAATCCACGTTCAACACATTATGATCGCTGCCATCAACCCTTGAAATATGCTATACAGATATGAAATGAGAAATATTTGCTATTAAAGTTCTTTTTCACTCTTTTAAGGCTCTGCAGGGACTCTTTGTCCATTTTAAAAGTCAAATTTGCCTCACTGAGATTTATTCACATTAGCACTCTTGGGTTCACATATTCACACTTAAGCAGTGCTTATTGAAAGCATGGTGTGCCCATAGAATTCAAATGTTATAGGCTGAATCCTTTTTTGGAGGCTATCCGCACTTTTAAATATGCCAGATTATTGCGTCTCAAATCATTAGATGTTGAAAACGGTTTATCAGAGATGCCTTGATGACAGACTATTTACTATTAAGAGCATATCAACAGATGTTTGAACTAAAAACTTTATTTTACTTTTTTTTTCTAGCATGTATACAGTATGTAGTATGTACATTTTCTGTATTCATCCTTTGTTAATTGGATTTGATCGGAAATTTGTACAAAATAAAATTGTATGCATTATAGCCATGTTTATTTCCAGAATGATAACTGGGCGTCATTTTCTGAACTAATAAGCATGTGCCTCATTCAAGAAAAATGAGCAGAACAACTTTCAGACAAAGTCATTTATGCAGGAAAGTATTCCTGCATAAATTGCCAGTTCAGTGTGACAATTTATGTAAGAATGGTTTTACAAAATTTACAGAGCAATTTTTTTATGTTTATGTTTCATGCATGAGGTGCTGAGAGGTCGATTTGACAATGTAGTGTACTGGTGTTCGAAAAGTTTCATTGTTGCATATTGTGTAGAGCTGCACAATTAATTGTTAAAAGATTGCGATCTCGATTCAAACATCCACGCGATCTCATTCCTAAATGACAATGATTCGCCTTTGTCTATTAAACCTTTGACAAAATCACACCGGGACATTCAAATCTGTGTTCGTGCTGCCGCTGACCCTGCGAGGGTATGGTTGTGTCTGTTACAAATATTCAAATTATCGTTGTAGTACTGGGATAAAAAGTTTAAAACTTGTCTACGGTAGTGATCAAAGTAGAGTAAGTCACCTTTTGAAAGTAACGTTACGCTTCAAGTAAAGATTGTGTCAATTACATTCTTACACCAGTAGGTGGCGACAAGTGACTTTAAAAAAAATTGTGTCATTGAATCATTCACATAACACATTTGTTCAAAAACGTGGATTCATCCAGTAATGAAACAAGTGGTGTTTGATTAAAAAAAAAAAATAGACTGCAATTAACATTTTGTAAGAACCTCTAGTAAATTACATGTTATTTTGTTTAGTTGTCTGCTCTATTTAAAACTCACACAAAAAAAATATGATTCTCAATTTATCCAAAATCATGCAGCTCTATTATACTGTGCTGTTTATTTTTGGAGTGAACTGTAAGTGGTATTACTTTCTGAACATAGCCCATGCTGTCTTTTTCATCAAATATTGCCCACAGTTCTTTACATTTATGGTTCTCTGTGTGAATGTAGGCAATGTACTGGTGTTATCAAAATCTGTTTGCTTTATGAAGTCAACATGAAATTAAAATGTACCCTATTTTTCAGGTTGTTATTGTGCACAATTCATGCTTCATGTTGTTATTATTATTAAAGTCCCCCTGTGGTGAAAATCAAGCTTTTAAAGGATTAGTTCACCTCAAAATGAAAATTTCCTGATAATTTACTCACCCCAATGCCACCCAAGATGTCCATGTCTTTCTTCTTCAGTGGAAAAGAAATAGTTTTTTTGAGGAAAACATTTCAGGATTTTTAACACAATGGACTTCAATGGTAGCCAAATTGTTGAAGTCCAAATCAATGCAGTTTCAAAGGGCTTAACTAGCGAAACGATCGGTCATTTTCTACAAATAAATAAATAAATGTATATACTTTTTAACCACAATTGTTCGTCTTGTGCTAGTCTGCGACGCGCCAGGCATTACGTAATCACATTGGAAAGGTCATGCTGGACGTATGCGGAAGTACCACCCCAGCACAAGACGAACAATTGTGGTTAAAAAGTATAGTGTTTTTAACATTGCAAAAAGCAATTTTGAGCGTGGCATGGTTGTTGGTGCCAGACGGGGCGGTCTGAGTATTTACAATCTGCTCAGTTACTGGGATTTTCACGCACAACCATTTCTAGGGTTTACAAAGAATGGTGTGAAAAGGGAAAAACATCCAGTATGCGGCAGTCCTGTGGGCGAAAATGCCTTGTTGATGCTAAAGGTCAGAGGAGAATGGGCCGACTGATTCAAGCTGATAGAAGAGCAACTTTGACTGAAATAACCACTCGTTACAACCAAGGTATGCAGCAAAGCATTTGTGAAGCCACAACACGCACAACCTTAGGGCGGATGGGCTACAACAGCAGAAGACCCCACCGGGTACCACTCATCTCCACTACAAATAAGGAAAAAGGGGCTACAATTTGCAATAGCTCACCAAAATTGGACAGTTGAAGACTGGAAAATGTTGCCTGGTCTGATGAGTCTCGATTTCTGTTGAGACATTCAGATGGTAGAGTCAGAATTTGGCGTAAACAGAATGAGAACATGGATCCATCATGCCTTGTTACCACTGTGCAGGCTGGTGGTGGTGGTGTAATTGTGTGGGGGATGTTTCCTTGGCACACTGACCATGTCCATCCCTTTATGGCCACCATGTACCCATCCTCTGATGGCTACTTCCAGCAGGATAATGCACCATGTCACAAAGCTCGAATCATTTCAAATTGGTTTCTTGAACATGACAATTAGTTCACTGTACTAAAATGGCCCCCACAGTCACCAGATCTCAACCCAATAGAGCATCTTTGGGATGTGGTGGAACGGGAGCTTCGTGCCCTGGATGTGCATCCCACAAATCTCCATCAACTGCAAGATGCTATCCTATCAATATGGGCCAACATTTCGAAAGAATGCTTTCAGCACCTTGTTGAATCAATGCCACGTAGAATTAAGGCAACGTGCGATTGTCAACGAGTGGATCTCTGAGCTGGTGTGAGTGAGTGGAGGTGGGGCTCAGTTGCATATTCATAGAACCACATATACTAAATGAGGCAAGGGTGTAGAGTTACATTCAAACTATTTAAAGACATGAAAGATTTTTTTTTCAAGAAAAAAACTTTTAAATATATAATTTTGGTGATCAAAGGTGAGGTTTAAGGGATGAAATGATTGACTAAAGGGGGACTATAAAAAAACAACTGCAGAACTGCAATTAATTTAACTATGCCCCAAAAAAATCCTGTAACTAATACTAATTACATAAAATACACAATGGTTATTGGTGGGTTTTTACTGCAAAGCTAACCAAAACAAAAAGGCCGCAAATTTCACTGCATTTATTTGAGGAAACCTGCAGCATTTTGTCCTGAAACATTTTAATGGCTATGCTTAATAATTCAGTCTATTCACAAGGGATAAAGTCATAGTTCTATTCTGAGTTAGTGATTTTCTGTCTAATAAAAATCTTTCCTTTCCGCAGATGAGCTTCGGAAGTTGAGCTGGTCTGGAATTCCGCGGCAGGTGCGCCCGATCACATGGAAGCTCCTCTCAGTAAGTAGAACGATCTCAGCGCACAGTGAAGTCCTGCATCAAATGGTCAAACTCATTAGAGAACTGCAGCGCACATCCATTACAAGATGAATCAAAGAATACATAATGCATTCTACATAAATACACATTTATAAGTAATTAGGCTTCCTACTAATGACTTCTAGGATGACATCCGCCTGGAAGCTCAGAGGTCTAGTCGACTGAAAACGAATGGTGCGTTAAACTGTTTCAGTGGTCGAAGAAAACCTGAATCTGTGAATGAGCAAAACCTACTTCTGTTAGGCCGACTCTTGGACCGTCTGTGCTGAATCCTTTACATAATTACTTGCTTCTTTTAAATCACGCTTCCAGCTCTTTGGAAAGTTCTCAAATCATGCTGGGATATCATGAATAATGCTGGGTTTTTTTTCATGCCAGCTGGAGTGTCTGCTGTCATTAAAGCTCTTCCTTTCCATGTATATATATACCGGTGTATATATATATATATAATGCAAGAATGCAAATGAAGATGTGAACGCTTGACCAATGCACTTCAAACATGTGGTCTTGTTGAACATACTTAAAGGGATAGTTCACCCAAAAATGAAATTTGTGTCATTAATTACTCGCCCACATGTCGTTCAAAACCCGTAAGACCTTCGTTCATCTTCTGAAGATATCTTTGATGAAATCTGAAATCTTCTAACCCCCATGTGTGTGCAATTTTAAACTGCCATTTTTAACTCTTCTTACTTAAAAACAACCTTTTACTATAGAGCTAAAATAGTGCATACTAACAAAACCTCTGATGTAATGTGTATGTGCCGTTTTCCGTTGTGCCGTTATTTTTGGGTGCAATTGGATCTGTCCTGTATACCACACTGAAGATATTTTTGAATGCAGTCCAGCTGGAGAACTCGACTTTTCACTCGACGAAAAATTTTAGTCTCGCGAGATCTCGTCACACCCCTAGGATTCAACCTTCAAATGTTTTACTGCAAATGGGCATCTAGGAAGAGCAGTGTAGATAAATGTCTATCCACTCCTTTGCCTCTTATCCTGGTTGACGCTGTTTCGGATCTCTCTCGGAGCGGTGTGAGTAGGGCCAGTTATATTTGAATTTGGATGGGCCAGCTGGTAAGAACTGTCCAAGTAAACCTCCCCCTGGCCCAACCTGTGTCAACCAGCATGGAAGGCAGGCTCACACTTGCTAGTACGCCCACTTCCCATGCCGGTCGACATTTATTCGAATCCCACTCTGAGCAGTGTAAACAGGATGCAGACATTTTAAGAAAGGGGAAAACGTTTTAAGATTGACAGAAATATACACATTTCACTTTTTATAATGGATGAAAGATATGAAGTACATAACTGGTGTAACGTTTCCCCCAGGACAGGACTGGCGTGATGAGGAGGTTATGTGTGGTCGTACCCTTTGACACACAGACAGGCGGCAGTATGCCCTCCTGCCACACTGATATATGATGTGCCAGTCTGAAACAGGATGAAATGGAGGGGGATATTTGATATTCTGACCCCCTTCTAGGCTAGTGTGCGGTCACACACACACACAGAAACATCCAATTTACCCGTGTGACCTTCATTTGCCTACGGCTACCTCATCTGTCATCTTGACTTGAACCCTGGACTGCAGCCCCACTCAATCAAACCTCATCGATCCACGCTATTGAGCTCCTGCACAGGTGTGCACATTGTGAGTTCATCGGTGTGTGTGTATTTGTGTTTGAGTGAGTGGAGAGCGAGCGTGAACAGCTGGAAAGCATCCTTTAACAAGAGTAATGACCTGCGTAGGGCGGCATCACTGTTTGAATGGGCGCTTTAACGCATGATCAATTCTGTGCATCCTGCTGACGTCTCACAAACTGCCACCGAACTCCGCTCAACGCTTTCCTAAGAAGAAATCATTTCTCTTTTGTCAGGTAGCCCCTAGACAATAAAGATTTCATTAGTGGTGTTTGCTAAGGCAAGCATCATTATTGGTCGTACACAGGATTCAATTTTACATTTAGCAGAATAACACATCCAGCATTATTTCTCTTTGTTATGCAGAGACCAAAATGTCATGGAGACTTGAGTTGGGTTCTTTTGTCTTTGGCCAGTAAGCAGCACCCTAGCAACCACCTTGAAATGCTGTAGCAAATGCCTAGCAACCTCTTAACATCACTTAACAACCACCTGGAACACCTCAACAATCACCTGGCAACTCTCTAGCAATAACCTAGCAACCACCTTACATCACACCAGAACCCTAGACATCACCTAGCAAATGCCTAGAAACCACTTGACATCACTGTAGTAAACCACTTAAAAACCCTAACAGTTGCCTGGCAACCTCATAACATTCATTCTAACCACCACCTGGAAAACTTCAACAATCACCTGGCAACAACATCAAGCAACACCCTAGCAATAACCTAGCAACCACCTTACATCACACCAGAACCCTATAAATCACCTATCAACTACCTAGAAACCACTTAACATCACTCTAGCAACCACGTATAACACCCTAACAGTAACCTAGCAATCTCTTAACATCACTCTATCAATCACCTGGGACACTCCAACAATCACCTGGCAACATCATCAAGCAACACCCTAGCAATAACCTAGCAATCATCTTACATCACACCAGAACCCTATAAATCACCTATCAACTACCTAGAAACCACTTAACATCACTCTAGCAACCACTTATAACACCCTAACAGTCACCTAGCAATCTCTTAACATCACTCTATCAATCACCTGGGACACTCCAACAATCACCTGGCAACATCATCAAGCAATAACCTAGCAACCACCTTACATCACACCAGAACCCTAGAAATCACCTAGTAACTGCCTAGAAACCACTTAACATCACTAGCAACCAATTATAACACCCTGACAGTCGCCTGTCAACCTCATAACATCACTCTAGCAACCACCTGGAAAACTTCAACAATCACCTGGCATTACTGGGATGTTTTGGCTTTGTTGTTCTACAATGGAAGGAAGCTGAGACATGCTGTAAATCTTTTTTTTAATTAAAGAAAAAAAATTATACAGTGTATGGTTACATCTGTCTGATCTTTCGACTTGATGCGAACACTATAGAAATGTTTGCCTTGTAACAGAGGGTTTCATTATGTGAGGTAATGGCACTGTCGCCATGACAAAAAGAGCTGGTGTTTTGCTCTGATGAGTTGAAATTTTACCCACAATCCCCATGATGCCCTGTTTATTTGTGGGGATGACGGCAATAACTGCTGAAAAGTACTGCCTTGTACTAGTTAAAAAGTGCAGTTATGAGGGTTCTAAAGTAACATTTCGTAGGTGTGCGATAAAAAAAAAAACATACCTCAGTGTCTCATATTCTCTGGTTACTATTTTTTGGAGGTGGTGGAAGACCCATCTCTTTTTCACCCACCCACACTCAGTGAAATAGCACACGGTGGGCTTTAATAAATAAAAGGATAAAGCTGTGCAGATGATTAAATGGTGGTTTCAGTCGCACTAATACGAAGTGTTTGAGTAATGGTGTCCCGTCGTGAGCAGGTGGGAGCGGGTTGATGCAGAGCCAGTGCCTGGACACAGACCTTACGCATGTGTTCATCCAAACCCAGCTGCTGGGAAACATTTATTACGGGCCTGTTGTTCCTGGACCTCTGCACCTGCTGTGAACAATGCCATGTTCTCTCTCTGTCTCTCTCTCTCTCTTTCTCTTTCTCTGGCAACAAAATGAGAACAACAACTTCATTTCATGTTCATTTCACCTCATGCGGTGTTAATACACGAGTGCTAGATCAGTGTTGTTGTCCTTTGTGGGTGTTGTTAATAACAATGGTTCTTTTTGTAGACGAAAACACTTTCATGCAGTGTGTAAAATAGCTGTCTGAATGTAATAGGTCTGCAATGTTTTAAAGATCAAAGTGCACAACAAAGTTATTGTCTTGTAATGGAGAATCGATTCTAAACTGCAGAAACGAGTCGTCAGCAATTCTAGTCTCACTTTCTGTTACATACCTATGTAACAAATTTGGATAATGCCAGCCTATGGTTTTCTTTGGCGAACAACGTCTACTTTGATCCGCCTCAAACACTAGTTGTAGCTGAGGCCTAGAATAGGTTGGTTCATGTTGTTGACGTGTCGAGAAGATGCTGTTTTCATTTCAAAAGGATGAGGACTCGCTTTGGAATTTATACGAAAAAACCGACGGCATTGTTACTGTTCGTATCATTGTGTGTCAAGTGTAGCCTGGTAATACCAAACTCTGCTACTTCGCTTTGCTTCGTAGACAGAGTCTGGAATGGCATAATTGAAAAGTGTTTTCTTTCTGGCGGGGGGACGCTTGTTTGAAGTATAAAATCATTGGTTACCCGTAAGCCAATCACATAACGCGATCCCCTCTCTCTCCAACTTAAACATCACCTCCATTCAAAATGTTTAACAAACACTCTTCTTGTTCGGGCTTCAGTTTGCAAATGCCGGGAATATTCTCCACAACAACAGAGCGAATTGCATCCCCTATCTCCATATCCGCGGTCGTTTTCGATTTCCCTAACCTAAAATACAATCTTAAACTCTGCGCTTATCGTCTACGTCACGGCTCTCAGCCCGCCCTCTGTTCGTTGATTGGCCGGCTGTTTTCATGCCGGAGGAAAACTGAGAGATAGGTCGCTATCTCAGACTGTGTACAGAAGCGAACTGAAATTGAGCGGAAGTACGAAGTCTGACGTAGTCAGGCTATGTCAAGTGCTGAGGAAGAGCTGAAATCTGACGCCTGCTGTAAGCGTTAGACCAATCACAACAGACTGGGCCATCTGACCAATCAGAGCAGAGTAGGCTTTCAGAAAGGAGGGGTTTAGAGAGGCTGAATCTTTGAACAAAACGTTTTCAGAGTTTTAGGGAAATGACGTGATGGGCAATGTTTATTAAGAGAGAATTAAAGTGTTTTTTGAAATAAAAGAATGGGGGAAAACAAATCCTCTTAAAATCTTACATTTTTTGGAACTTGTTCTATGGTGGAAATAACATTTTGTTGGTTTAGAATTTGGAAAATATTTGAATTTTCCTTATGTCTCCCATGATTCATATACACACTGTTGGATATTGTTAATAGAAAAAATAAATAAACTAGCAAGTCTTGAAAGAGTTTTATAAAAGTCCATAGGGTCAAACGTGGCTATAAGATAAAGAAACACTCCCATGTACCCCATCAAGTTTAAGAACTACCCTTTTTAACTCCATGGTTTTCTGTTAATAATGTGAACGTTACTTATTACTTATGTTCGTGTGTTAGACTTAATTACATGTACATATGCTAATGGAGCGTAGAGAAGAGCGCTGCTTGGCACGCATACATCTTGTCACAGAACTCGACTGAGTGTGGAAGTAAAAAATAGCCACATGGGGGAGCGTCTTCTGTGATAAATGGATTTCTGTGCTTGTAGATTTTTGTGCAATCAATTACTTTATCAAGAGACTTTCTTTTCTGGGCCTGAACATCTGCTGTGTTCTCATTCTCTTGCTATGGCAGTAATAAGAGGAAATGTAACTTTAAATGTGACTGATATCAACTTAGTGGCTCCAAACTCTTGGAAACCTTAAAACTTTTCTGAGTTCTGATTTGAAATGAGCAGCTATTGTGCTAGTGCTAGTTTTGTTGGCGAACGCAGATCTACATCAGATTGATTTCGAGGTATCTCGTCCGGGCCGGTGTAAACATTAGTTTTTGTATTTACAGGGGTACCTGCCTGCCAATGCAGAGCGGAGGGAAAACACTTTGCAGAGGAAGCGGCAGGAATACTTTGGCTTTATCGAGCAGTACTATGACTCTCGCAACGACGAACACCATCAGGACACATACAGACAGGTAACTGACTATATTTCATTCTAGATGGGACACACATTTGTGTTTTATGACTTATTTTATAAGCATTAGAGTCAAAATGTTTGTATTTTTGTTGTTAGAACTATGAGGTATGTTAGATTCTAACATAAAATTAACTTGGCAGAGAAAAAAAAAACTGGTCTTACTGTGTATATCGTCCCATTGATGTGAAAAAGAAAAGACTCCCTTTAGAATTTAATGCTTTTACTGTACGTAACAGAACATAAGAAAAATCATCTGGTCGTTAGCAGGTCTTAAAATTTGGTAAATACAACCTCAGATGAACAATAACACATGACATACTACACCATGAAGAAAGCCAAATTGGAAAAGCCATGCGTGAAAAGCTAAGTACACCCTATGATTCAGTTGCTTGTAGAGCCATTTTAAACAGCAATAAGTTGAAGGAATCGTTTTCTATATGACAGTATCAGTCTCTTTACAACGTTGCCTCAGGTCCTTGAGGTTTTTGGGCATCTGTTTATGCACAGCTTTCTTTAGGTCCAGCCGCAACATTTCAGTCGGATTGAGGTGTGGACTTTGACTGGGCCATTGCGACACCTTGATTCTTTTCCAGCCATTCTCTTGTAGATTTGCTGCTGTGCTTCTTGTAATCATTGTCCAGTTGCATGACCCGAGCTTTAGCTGTCGGACAGATGGCCTCACATTAGATGGACTCTATAATACTTTGGTATACAGAGGAGTTTATGGTTGACTCATTGACTGCGAGGTGCCCAGGTCCTGTGACTGCAAAACAAGCCACAAATGATCCCCCCTCCACCAGTGTGATGGACAGTTGGTATGAGGTGTTTGTGCTGATATGCTGTGTTTGGTATTCGCCTAACTTGGCGCTGTGCATTACGATCAAACATCTTCACTTTGGTCTCGTCTGTCCAAAGGACATTGTTCCAGAAGTCTTGAGGTTTGCTCAGATGCAACTTGGCAAACCTAAGCCGCGCTGGCAAGTTCTTTTCAGAGAGAAGAAGCTTTTCTCCTGGCAAACCTTCTAAACGTGCCATACTTGTCCCGTCTTTTTCTAATTGTACTGTCATGAACTTGAACATTTAACATGTTAACTGAGGCCTGTATAGAGTCTGAGGTGTAGCTCTTCGGTGTTTGGCATTTTCTCTGAGCAATGAGCAGTGCACGGCCTGACCTTGGGGTGAATTTGCTGGGACGTCCACTCCTGGGAGCATTGGCAACTGTCTTGGATGTTTTCCACTTGTGAATAATCTTCCTTAATGTAGAATAATGGACTTCAAATTGTTTGGAAATGGCTGTATAACCCTTCCCAGATTGATGGCAGGAACAGTTGCTTCTCTGAGATCATTTCTGATGTCTTTCGTCCTTGGCATTGTGTTACTGTTAACACACACCTGTATGCTCCAGACCAGCAAGCTGCCAAAAATTCGGCTTTTATAAAGTTAGTCACACATGCTGATGATAAATTAATCAAAGACATTTGATTTGAAGCGCCTCACTGCTACTTACCCTATTAATTCCTATGGAAGCAGTTTGTCACCGATGGCTTTTCCATTTTGGCCTAGTTTTTGTTAAATAATGACATGGTGTAATATGTCATGTTTTTTTTTTTTTTTTTATGTGAGGTTGTATTTACCTATTTTTAAGACCAGCCAAGGACCAGATGATTTGTTATGTCCTGATTCATAAAACCACATAATTCAATAGGGTGTCCTTTCTTTTTCACATGACTGTGTGTAGGCCTATAATATAAAGGAATATGTATAATATAATATATAATAAAATAGTTTTCATACAAACTGTATTGGTAACATGGTTGAAATCTAAAATGTATATTTATAGAATTGTTATTTATAAAATGATAATGCTGGTATAATATCTAGTAGGCTTTTCACTGACCTTTTTCTTTGGGGAAAAAATGTCTCATTCACTAAGCCTGCAAACACACAAATTTGTGCGTGAACTCTGCGTACGAGCAAATCATGACTCGCCAAAAACTTGTGCACTAAAATTTATTCTAAATTTACGGAAAGAAAAAAGAAGAAAAAAAAAATAGGAACTGAAACCATTTGTACGCAAAAAGCACCTACTCTTTTATATTTCATCTTAACATGACTATAATTATAAGAAATTATATTTTATTAATTATAAATTTAATTATATGATGTTATGTATACAATTATATAATAAATTAATAAAGAATAAAACGTAATTTCATCATATATTTTATCATATACAATGAAAGAGGAAGACAAGTTTGACTGGAGTGACGAAAGGTTGTGCAGAAAGCCTTTGGTTTGGGCGCGTTTTATGCAAATGACTAACCTCATGCACAGATTAGTATTTACAATACTCCAAATTCACTAACAATACAACGAAATTAAGAACAAATTCATGTGCACACACACGTGTTGTGAATTAGGCAAGATTTTTCTCGAGAAGTTCTCCCCTGCGTACAAATACGAAATAATAATAATTAGCTGAATCAAAGACTCTGGAGATTATTTAGAACTTCCTGCGATTTCCTTCTAACTTCCTGTACAGCTCTGCACGGCCAGTGCTAAGTTCAAAGCCAGCAGTTCAGTTTTGCCAGAGGTTTAATGTGATATAGTCAGGGGTTTTGGTTGCGTTTTACCTACTGTTTGAGGTCTTGGCAGCAACAGCATGTTAGCTTTGCCAAAAACACTGTTATGTTAGAAGCTCCGAGTGTTTAGAAATGCCACCAGCAGGTAGTGTTTGATATTTAGATGCTGAAGAGGAAAAGATGACAAGGAATGTTTAAAGCTCCAGTGAATTGGCAGGAGGATGTGAAGATCAAACTGTTGCTGTCACTCTGATCTGATAAATGTCTATCTGATTTAAGACTGCCGTCTAGTGATCACTGACGATGTGAGATTCACCTTTCGCAAGCTATATCTGGGCGATTCTCACCGGCCTGTTAGCCTGTTAAGAACATATCTTGTATACCACTCCAAAATTATAAATAAAGAAGAAAGATATATTTAGTTGCTTTTTACGATCACTAAGGTTTTTTTTTTTTTTGGCATTGTGATGTTTTCATGACAGCACTTATCCAAAGTCAGGGAAATTATGTTAAATTGTGGATATTTTATAACTAATAAAAAATAAAAGATTGGTTATATATTAAGATATTATTGTGACATTTGTACAATAATAAATGCTCATTACAATAATGCAAAATAATGTTTTCTAAAAAAGTATCTCATATTTTAAATGGATCATTTTAGTATTTGTACTGCCTTTAATTTATGCCGATATAAAAAAAAAAGACAAATCCAGACTTAATGAGAATTACCACTGAGTAGAATTGGGTTGCAAAGTGCTTAATTATCATGAAAATATTATCATGCAAAAAAAAAAGGGATTAGGGATGCACCGATATGAACATTTTGGCCGATAATCGATATTTCTTTATATTTGAAAGCCAATGACCGATATATTGGCCGATAAATCTAAATCCAAATTTGTATACAATTTCGAGATGCTGATTACAAAAACAAAAGTCTCACCATTAAAAGCCATGTCCCAAACACACAATTATAATGTTCTCATTATAATTGTATTGAGCCTATAAGACAGATTTTGCGCTGCGCATGTTGCACTTTACTGTATTTTCCATTTTTTAAAGTGATTCCCATCATATTTCAAGCAATTCAAAAAAACATCATGGCGAACAGTGCGCATCTGAAGAGTCTCAGCTAAAGGAAATAATCCATTATTGATCAGCTTTAATATATCGGACAGATTTTCTTATCAGGCCGATAACGATAACAGTAAAAATGAACATATATCGGCCGATAACGATACGGTGGCCGATATATCGTGCATCCCTAATAATGATCATATTTGTGTGTTTGTCATCTCTCAGTTCCATAACTCTCTATGTTTTTGACATCAACATTTTCTATATATATATATATATATATACGTGTATGTGTGTGTGTGTGTTTTCTGAACCATCAGATTCACATAGATATTCCCCGAATGAGTCCGGAAAGTTTAGTTCTACAGCCCAAGGTCACCGAGGTAAGAGGACTGATGGTCACGCCACATGCTTCTGTCCACCCAAAAGCATGTCACTCAATCATCATCCATCTGTCTGTCTGTCAAACTGTCTGTCTGGTCTCGATCTCAAATTTTTTTGGGTTGGAAATCTTGCGTTAAGGTGCACAGGAAGTAGAATGCAGAATTTAGGAAGTTGAATCCAGTGAGTTTCTTCTCAGGTGCAGCCTCAAACGGGCAGACCCCCGTTTCTCTCCGAGCTTTCTCGCTATTCCGTTCTGTCCTAACCTGCTTGTGCTCCTCTTTTTTTTTTGTGTCTCTTCCCTGCAGATTCACATTGACATACCGAGAACTAATCCTCTTATACCTCTCTTTCAACAAGCTTCTGTGCAAGAGGTGAGAAGTTTGCACTACCCATTTTACTCTGCTTGACTCAGTTCATCCTCACAAACTCACACCCAGACACATAAACCATCTCAAAGAAACAATCCATCTCAGAATGAGCATTCTGTCATCCTTGTCTCATTGCAAACCCATTGGATTTTATTTCTTCAATGAAACACGAGAGAAATCTGAAGACTGTGGTGGTTTACATTTAGAATGATTGGAAAATAAAGCTTTCCGGTTTCAAAAAGGATGCACCCGAACCATACAAGTGTCATAGAAGTGATCTATACCTATCATTTGAGTTGTCTTAAGCACATATACCCAAGTTTAGGGACATTTATTTATTTATTATTATTTAAAAATGTTATCCTACGTAAATAAAATGAAAGATTTTTTTTTTTTTTTACTGAGACTATTTATTTGACAATCAAGGGGAAAATTCTCACAATAATTCAGCATTGTGAGAATTTTCTTTATTTGACATATTATATCGTATTTTTATTTTAACGTTAAATTAGTATACATCTTTTAGTGTTTGTTTTAAATGTGTTAATTTTACTTTACTTATAATGTGAATCATCATTGAGAAGAATTTGGTTTTCTGGAAAGGGCTTTAATTGTCATTCAAATATACTATAAAATATAAGGGCTTAATTTCCACTCTGTTCCTTCAGAAAACATGACATATAGTGTCCTTTGGATCACTTATGATGCTTTTACATCCATTTTGAAGCTTTGAAAATTGTAGTCCTGCTTCATTATATTGGTTTAATCGAACAGTAGTTAAAAAAAAAAAAAACATTTTCTTCTGTATTCCTTGGGAGAATATATCTCATACAGGTTTGAAATGACATGAGATGATAAAATCATTTTCATTTGAGAACTAATCCTTAAAACCAAGTTCGAGCACGTTAAGCAGGAGCATGTGGTGTTGCGTCAACTTTCCGTAGGTTGCATGTTGGCTTTGAAATGCTAAATGATAGCATGCCAAAAAAAAGTCTTGTAGTGATGTCTGTCAATGACACATGCACTAACAAATTTCAATTAGCCAACACACTTTTTTTATGCCCTCAAACACACCGTGCAATCAAAATGGACAGCATGTAAAGGGAAGTGTGGGACCAATGTTCTGTTCCAAACCCTGAGCGGCTTTGCTTTAACTGAGAAGAACCTTTACATTTTACTGATTTACAGATTTAGTTGGATCTAAACCAGGTTTGGGCAACTCTGCTCCTGGAAGGGCCACTGTCCTGCAGAGTTTTGCTCCAACCCTCATTAAACACACCTGAACCAGCTAAACACAGTCTTCTGGGTTACTAGAAAGCTACAGGCACGTGAGTTTTATCAGGGTTTGAGCCAAACTATGCAGGACAGGCGCCCTACAGGACTGAAGTTGCCCATCCATGATCTTACAAGAGAGAAACAAAGCAATTCGTCAAAGAGCCAACAATATCCGTAATATAAAATGGCACCTTTGTTCGACAACTAGATTGGGAGGCAAGCTAGAGACGAATCTGAACCTGATAATTCTGTCATATTTTGAATGTACAAAATGTATGGAATACATTGGGTTTGGATCGTGCCAGGGTTATTATCGTTATTTCTGTTGATTGAAATGAAGCTTAAAATATTATCTGAAAGTTATAAAAACTAAAGCTGAAAAAAAAAATCCTAAATATAAAAAAATGTCAAAAGCACATAATTAAATTAATAAAAAATACACAAAAATTAACATGGAAATTAAATTAACATGTATAATTAAAAATATACAAATAAAAGCTAATTTAAAATATTCTTAAAACTGTAATGGTATCACTTTGCAATAAGGTAGAATTTGTTAACATTAGTTATAATATATTGACTAACATGAACTAACAGTGAACGATATACTTTTTGACGTTTATTAATATTTGTTAATGTTGGCTAATAAAAATACAGTTGTTCATGTTAGTTCACAAAGCATTAACTAATGTTATCAAATACAACTTTTCATTTTTATAACGTATTGGCAAATGTTGAAATTAAGATTAATAAATGCTGTAGAAGTATTGTTTGTTCTTAGTTAATGCGAACTAAAGTAGTTAATTAATGTTAATAAATGAAATCTTACTGTAAAGTGTTACCACTATAAAAATAACTGGTCTCACCTCACAAATATTTAGAAAATATATATCAACATGTATTGTAATATAATACATAATACACATGGTTCATTTGAATGCACATACATGTTATTTATTTATTTAGATTTTTTGCCCTAATGTTTACAGAGATTTTTTTTGGGCCTAAATTTAAAATCAGACGTGAATTATTCTTCGAATATATATAAAAAAGAAGAAACGGAGCAGATATCATAGAGCTGAGGATAGGGAGTTCCCACATCCGATGCAGGATGTCCTGCGATTGGCTGAGGTTGTGACCTTCAGTTTGTTCACTGCTCTAGTGTAGTGAAGATCTTTGCGTATGCTGCGAGCGTTTTTGTAGGCCTGCCGCCAGACTTGCACTTAAATACCCCCAACACGGCCTTTCGATTTCATATTCAACATATTCAATTTAGTGTGATGGGCTCTCAAGACATGAATTTCCATCGCAAACACAGTTCTGTCGATGCATCGTGGCCCTGAGCAAGATTCCTTCTCCACCATCCCCCCCGCCCCCCCCCCCCCCCCAAACCCCCCCCCCACCCGCTGCCTTTTAAATAATAATTTCGCATTTAAAAGGAAAATCAAAAACGAGCAGTGTTTGGAGTACGGTGATCTTCACTGTGGATGTCTCCTAACCAAATAAATGGATAATATTTTGGCTTCGGGTGCTTCAGTGCACTCCAGCTCGCCCATTGATTTCTGCTGCCCGGTTTGGTGTCTAATTTCCACTATGTAATAGGCTTCTGGAGGAGATCTTGCCATGACTACCTCGAAGGAGAAGAGACGGTGTGGGAGGGTTCGAGAGAGAAAAGAGGCAGGAGATGTCAGCTATGTGGAGAAACTCACATTATCAGTCTAAAGTCTTTGA
Source organism: Rhinichthys osculus (assembly GCA_029959095.1). Classification (NCBI taxonomy): domain Eukaryota; kingdom Metazoa; phylum Chordata; class Actinopteri; order Cypriniformes; family Leuciscidae; genus Rhinichthys; species Rhinichthys osculus. The sequence continues at coordinate 23,952,777 of JARWKJ010000013.1, read as the reverse complement.
TAAATGGAGCTTTGATCATAGAAAAGAACGCAGATGTGAAAGCCGCACCATTTGATCGACACAATCGGGAAAGAAAACGAGCGCGAGCTGCCTTGTACACATTTATTGTTTAGGGCTCAACGTGAGAGATGAGTTTATTTGGGGATGACAGATACATTACGTTCTGAAAGGAGCGCGGGAGATGTCAGTTGCATGCGTCAGAGAGAAGAGAAAGAGAAAGTCTTCCATTTTCCCTCTTGATTTAAGTCAAACTTCTTGCTTCTTTCCATTGTGCTGACAGCAAGGTGAGACGAAAACACACAAAAAACTGTCACCATCACTTTGAATTAAGGTATTGCCTCCAAAGAAAGGAACACAAAAAAAGTTCTTTTTTTTTTTTTTACTGTCAAAAAGATCAACTTAAAAACAACATCTGGCGTTAAAGTGCTGAAGTTACTCAAAACTCAGACAAGACTACATTGAATGTATTTAAAGAATGAACACGGTTTTACCAAGTAGGACATGTTCCTGAATCGCATCTTTTACTCAAATTACTGATACATTTTTTTTTTTTTCAAAACAAACTATAAGACAGAATGTGCTATGTATCATGATAAAAATAAAACATTAAACTGAAACTGTTGACAAAAATGACAATACAAAATAACGCTGACAGACAATGACATTGGACTAAGAAAAAGTGACGTGCTTGTGTGTGTAAGTTATGAATGCACTCTTTCCTTAAAACACTAAAACACAAACTCATGTACAGTGAATATTGTATTACAGTGGTGTACATTTATTATGTTATTTTTGGAGCTCGGGTTTCCACAACAGCAAGGACAATTCTCCCCTTTTTTTGGTAAATAAATTAAATGTTTGTGACGCTTAATTAAGGGAATAATGTAGATCCAGGTGGTTATCGCAAAAGAGTGTGATCAGTTATATTGCGATAACCAGCTGCATATTCACTCACCTAAAGGATTATTAGGAACTTGTTCAATTTCTCATTAATGCAATTAGCTAATCAACCAATCACTAGGCAGTTGCTTCAATGCATTTAGGGGTGTGGTCCTGGTCAAGACAATCTCCTGAACTCCAAACTGAATGTCAGAATGGGAAAGAAAGGTGATTTAAGCAATTTTGAGCGTGGCATGGTTGTTGGTGCCAGACGGGCCGGTCTGAGTATTTCACAATCTGCTCAGTTACTGGGATTTTCACGCACAACCATTTCTAGGGTTTACAAAGAATGGTGGGAAAAGGGAAAAACATCCAGTATGCGGCATTCCTGTGGGCTAAAATGCCTTGTTGATGCTAGAGGTCAGAGGAGAATGGGCCGACTGATTCAAGCTGAAAGAAGAGCAACTTTGACTGAAATAACCACTCGTTACAACCGAGGTATGCAGCAAAGTATTTGTGAAGCCACATCATGCACAACCTTAAGGCGGATGGGCTACAACAGCAGAAGACCCCACTGGGTACCACTCATCTCCACTACAAATAGGAAAAAGAGGCTACAATTTGCAAGAGCTCACCAAAATTGGACAGTTGAAGACTGGAAAAATGTTGCCTGGTCTGATGAGTCTCGATTTCTGTTGAGACATTCAGATGGTAGAGTCAAAATTTGGCGTAAACAGAATGAGAACATGGATCCATCATGCCTTGTTACCACTGTGCAGGCTGGTGGTGGTGGTGTAATGGTGTGGGGGATGTTTTCTTGGCACACTTTAGGCCCCTTAGTGCCAATTGGGCATTGTTTAAATGCCACGGCCTACCTGAGCATTGTTTCTGACCATGTCCATCCCTTTATGGCCACCATGTACCCATCCTCTGATGGCTACTTCCAGCAGGATAATGCACCATGTCACAAAGCTCAAATCATTTCAAATTGGTTTCTTAAACATGACAATGAGTTCACTGTACTAAAATGGCCCCCACAGTCAACAGATCTCAACCCAATAGAGCATCTTTGGGATGTGGTGGCACGGGAGCTTTGTGCCCTGGATGTGCATCCCACAAATCTCCATCAACTGCAAGATGCTATCCTATCAATATGGGCTAACATTTCTAAAGAATGCTTTCAGCACCTTGTTGAATCAATGCCACGTAGAATTAAGGCAGTTCTGAAGGCAAAAGGGGGTCAAACACAGTATTAGTATGGTGTTCCTAATAATCCTTTAGGTGAGTGTACATTATCCCACTTATTACACAGCTACTTGCCACATAAGTAAATAATTAGGTACAAAATATTGGAATATTTTATTAGCTCATTAAAAACAAGGCATCCACTAACAAAAACAGTTCCGGTGACGGGGACATGAAATATTGATTTTAAAAGTTTTAGAATCTTACCCGTTTATGATCTTATAAATTCATTACAGTGTACAAAACAATTGTTCTATACCAACAAGACAAACACTTCAACGATATCATCGAATGCCATTGCCATTCGCAACAAACTCATTTGTTTCATGTTTCACATCGAGATGCCCTTTCCAACGTCACAACTCTGGTATCATCTAGAATTTCGAGTTTCCTCGTTTGCAAATACAGCTGTGAGGAAATTACAAATACCTTATTCTGGTTTCCTCTTAAAAACAGAATTAACATATCGTTTGCGTCAAAACTGAAGTATACTTTGGGCTAAAGTCTAAAGTCTATCTAAGAGAGAGCGCCATCTAATAATAAATATGCACACAGCTAATTGTAATTTCTCACCTTGCTGTCTACGCCATTGAATGTTGTGATGTTAATGATTAAAAAGCTCAGAAGGCTTAATTGATTTTCTTAATTGATTGCTAGCTGGGGGGTGGCTGATCCCACTGTGTCTCTAATTAAAACCGTTTGAGTGACCTTGTACGTTCAAATTCTGCTACTTCAGTTTTCATGTTGTATTGCATGATTAAATGAAATTGCTACTTGCATATAAATGTTGAACATAATCATGATATCTTCTTTTTTGCAACTTTCTTTTTTCTAGATCTTTGAGCGAATTCTGTTCATCTGGGCAATACGACATCCAGCAAGTGGATACGTTCAGGGGATCAATGACCTTGTCACACCCTTCTTTGTGGTTTATGTTTTCGAGTATATTGGTAAGTCAGTAACTCTTTTGCAATATGATATATGCATATGAAGTCTCATAATTATGTATAAGGCCCTTGCAGACTCAGACAGCACAGCTGTGTAAACTCACAAGTTTTTCTGTTCTTCGCTTTTGGTGTTTAGCCAGCGTTGGTGTTATACCAACTGAGTTATGCCCGGTGGCATGAATTTTAATGTCATATCTCGATCATATTTTTTCAATATTTGTCATAACATGCCCGTTTAAGCTCTTCCAAGGATCTTGAGTTTGTCAGATTCAATCTTTGTGGTTGTTCCCAATGTCTTTCTATGTCTTGACCTTTACACCTTTGAGCGTATGATTTCAAGTAGACTAAACGGGCTGTCCAGACTAATGATTCTGAGGGGCCCAGAGGGACCCTTCCCAATGGACTTATGGGACAGTTATATCCTGAACCATGCAATGAGCAAGGCTCGGCTCAATTGATGCACTCAACGGATGGAGGATAAGGGGCTTTTCCCCAGGCTCTGCTGTTGGCATCTATGAGGATACATTTTTCCTGGGTCATTTGACCTTGTCTGATCTTCGAGGAATCAAATCCCTCAAGTTCCGCCCAATGTGTTCTTCAGGCCAAAAACATACTCTACACAAGTACACAAATGCTTTGCATTTGCTGAAAGAGAAAGGTTACACCGCATCACTGCTCATTTGCACACATTTCTGCTCAACTTTGTTGCCAAGGGTCGCAGTTGCCCATGTCGCAGCAAATCACTGACTTCCTTGAAAACGAGTGACTTCTGGTCGCTTTGTCACAGCAAATCACTGTCAGTGTGAACGCCCCTTCATGAATTGCGTTCTGATTTTTTTATTAATGCAGTTATTTTTGTGATATGAAGGGTTAGAATTAAAGGGTTGGTTCGCAAAAAAAAGTCATCATATACACACCATCGCATCATTCCAAAATCATAAGACTGTCATTCTTCATTCTTTATTTTTTAATGAAGCCTGAGACATTTCTGTCCCTACTTTAAAAAGTCTATGATGCAACCAAAAGGATCACGCATTAAAACATTGTAAAAGTAATCCATTTGAATAGAACGGTTTAATCCAAGTCTTCTGAAGAGACACAATTGCTTTATGATTAGTCATATGTGTTTATATGTGAATAAAAGCCTACATTTAAATCTGTTGTTGATCATATAAAGTGATCATGTCTCTTCACAAGACATGGATTCATATGGAATACTTTTACAATGTCTTACTATTAATGAACATTTTTTTTAGACTTTCAGTGGAAGGACAGAAATCCCTCAGGTGTCCATTTAAAATATCTTCATTTTTGTTTTGAAGAAGAACAAACGTCTTATGGGTTTGGAGAAACACGAGTATGTTTTGGGCCTAGGCCTTGGATGGTGCACAACATCTTGTTGTCAGAAGTCCCGCAGCGATGTTGCTTGGTTTTAATGCACCATTTGTTATTTCCTTATTGGTTTTCTTTCTCCCAGCAGAGTTTCTGCGGTTCACGTGGTAAATTGAGATTCTTAATTGCTCTTTCTCTGAAAGGCATACTTTATTTGTTTTGTATGCCTCTGTGTTTGTATACTTGTCAGAAGACAACGACAATGCCTGAAGAAGGCCCTTGTTCTCCCAGGATAAAGATGTTTGGGACAACTCTCTCTCTTCACTGTGTGTGGAGGAAAGTTTGCAGGAAAATGTACCTGGACCAAATTTCTCAGCAATTTATTTCCCTCAACTCCACCAGGCGCAATAAGGCATGGTGCCATGTGTGACAGACACTCATTCAAAGTGTTCGATGTGGGCCAAGTGCTCACTGTTGAGGTCAAGCAGTAGCAAAACATCACGGCTTCACTCTGACGAGACACCCATATCCATCAACGTACGTGTAACGGCGCACGCCAAGGAATCCTTACTTGGGTAGATACAGTTTTAAAGTAGCTTAACTACATTCAGTCTCAGGATGAACTACGGATTAATAGTTCATTGAAAAATAAAAATTCTGCCATCATTTACTCACCCTCCTGTGAGTAATGAGAGTCCACACCTTTGACGTTCATTCTACTGTGAAACACAAGGAGACATTTTGAATGTTTGAGTCCCATGCAGTTACAATGAACCGGGACTGAAGCTTTCAAGGTTCAGGAAATCATACAAATGGTCCATGACTTGTGGACTACTTTCCATGTCTTCTGAGTCGTACAATAGCTTTGTGAGAAACAGACCAGAATTAAATTGGTTATCCACTAAGAAGCTTGACATCGCCCTAGCTCTGCTAGTTATGACTGATTTAGATGGATCAGTTTCTCTAGTTCAAATTTGACTCTGTCAATAGATTCTTTCAAAGATTGGACTCAAGACTATGATTCTTTTTAAATTGCCCATAAATCACTATTTCTGTGGTGGATGTCAAGGTTTTCAGGGATATCTTAAATTCTGGTCTCTTACTCTGTTTCAAAGCTATCGTACGACTTCACAACACATGGAATATTTCGGCACTTTCATGACTTCATGGCACTGTTGTGGATATGAAGCTTGTAAGTTATTGCATGGGAAAGAACGACCACCTTCAAAATTAGTTTTCTAAAGTAGAACAAGTCTTACAGATTTGAATGAACTCTGAAGCTTACAGCTACTTTTAATCAGTTGCTCCCCAACGCTGCTCGTCTGAAATACTCTGGATCAGAGCATAAGCCTCTATTTAGTCAGTGCAGAATGAAATACGCCCACAAATTCCTTTTAGCAGAATTGTGTTATTTACTTTAAGCCACAGATCGTTCTTGATTCCTGCTTTAAAAAATGTATGATGACAGGGCTAAATTAGGGGCCAGTTAGTGCTGTGGCTGTGTGTAACTTGCTGTTAGGGCATTTCATTATTAAACAATCATTTTCATTATGCCTGTAAATAAAGGCTAGAGGAGACAGGGAAAATCTTCATTGGGGCTTTTCTGCCCTTTTTCCAAGAGCCATCAAAATACATTTGAATACGATTTGCCTACAATAAATGCAATTTCTAATCTACTCTGAGTTTTTGGACTTAGAGGGTCAAGGTCTAATGGAAGAAAAAACAAACTGAAGTTAAATTCAATCCGATTGATTTCGTGTAGTAGCAAGGCTGCAGTGAACCCTTCTCGTGGTAGTCAAACTATTGCACAGGAAAGAGGGCACCTGAATGTTTTTTGCCGTTTTTGATTGCTTGTAGTTTTACAGATTAATCGGCAGCAAGACGGGCCCACATTCATGATTCTTCATGGCCAAAAAAACCGGCAGCTTGGACAGGAAAAGCCAGACTGGCCAACAGGAAACCTTTTTTTAATATGGTGTTTAGTGGTGGTTGTATCTTTAGGAATTATCAAATAAATCGTTTCATGAATAGTCGGATGGGTGAATTCAGTGCAATGGTACCTAAACGTATCAGCAAAATAAGTTCATGTAGCTCTATGATAATTTTTTGAGTGTTCCAATCACGTTTGTTGAAGAAAAACCCGATAAATAAGCCTTTTTAAACTGTAAAATTGGGTCAGACATAATTACTCCTGTGCGTAACAAGCAATTAATACTTCAGTCCAGTAGGTGGTAGAGAAGATTTTGCTAATACCGGTAACTAAAATGGAAAAATATGGCCATAACCAATCTATCACCCATTTAAAGTCAACAAAAAGTCAGTCATGTTTTAGATTTAAACATTGTACTTTGCTCTTATGTTTCTTTTGCGCATAACTACTTAAAACAGGGGAAACGAAACAGGGAAACGGAAAAATATAAATGGATTATTACTGTGCAGGTTTTGCACATTTATGCAGTTTGTGCATGTTTTGTCTTTTGAAGCAAACGTTTAGATGTTCAAAAGCAAAAACCTAGGGATGCCCTCCCTGATCAGGAAATCGTACTGGATCGGCACAAAGCATAAGTGAAATTGCGAATTAAGATGAAAGGCAAGTTTCCATTCTTAACCAACACATTGTATAAGGATTCAAACAGCTTCTAACCTTGTCTGCAAACATGCAGTTCTCCAAAGTAGCAATAGTTGAGCAAATGAATTAAATGTCTTAAATTGCCGTCTTATTGAATCATATACATACCATTCTCTGCGGATTTTAAATCCACTTCTTCATGTACAAAGCACGTCACTACAAACTCCATGCGAAGCCTGTGACTGTTTTTGTTTCACTGTTACCAATAACAGATAGTCCCACAAAGCTACTATTGGTGCTGATAAATCAGAAAAAAAAAATATATATATCAGCAAACCTCTAGTGGGTGGCGCATAAGAAAGTAACTCCTATGGATTTGCAATAACAAGAGTAAATTGACACATTTTCATTTTTGGGGGAACTATTCCTTTAAATCTATGATACCTGCAATAATAGACTGCATCAAAGGCTGCCTGCAAGCTGTTTTACATACCACAGAAGAAAGGAGCATACAATTTTGTCTGTTTAAGTGAAAATAGTTCTTCATCAGAAGCACTAATTGCACAAGCTAATGTAGAAACATGACTCGGTTTCCTGGTGGACTGATTAAACACATCTGTTGAAAGCACTTTTGACTTGTGGAAGTTATGTAGAGATCTGATTGGAGCCATTTTCTCTCTGCAATATACATCAGACATTTTTAGTTTTAAAGTCATCTTCATTTGCCTTGGCTTATAGTTCTCTGTGTGAATAAAAGTTTCAGAACCACCAGACCCTTTCAATATCCCCATTCATTACTCTTTTAATCATTTGCCTTCATTTGCATAGCTCGTTAAGCTACATATGTCTATTCTATCGATATTTTTAATCTACAGTGCCGTTCTTCATGGAAGTCTCCATCTAATCAGGCAGCCACTTTGTCTCGGAAGGTTTTGTTCTTCAGCTCCTCTGTTCTTTCCGGGGGGGTTTTTCGGACCGGAGCTGTTTTCCCATTAGGCGACTATAAAGTTTTATAATTAAAAGGAATGAGTGTGTGATGAAATGGTACGTGGAGTAGTGTGGTACACTATTGATTCAGAAGGAAGATAATTTACATCGTCTTCATGTATAGATTCCCCAAGAGTAATGTTCTGGAGGGCAGATGTGGATCAGTGGCACTACTGTTAAAGAGCGACTGGATTAGGTGGAGTATTACTGAGGAGGACAACGCCATCAGTGCTGGTTGAAGGAATAAAGAGTTATCTTGGTGATCTGAATAGTGGAGCACAAAGATTTGAGATGTTGGTTGAAGATGGACACCATGTTGTTTGGCTGGTTAGCATGAGGAGTTAGTCTATCAAAGAAGATACATGCTAGTAGATTTCCTCCACAACAGCATTTTGCTCTGATGAGGATAACATTCAGCTTAGCGTTCCCGGCGGATGTCCAGCATATACCCATCCTGGAGGCACCATGGTTCAGAAAGATTCCAAATAGCCTATGTATTTTACGTCATGTGCATTAAGTTCCCTAACCTTGTAACCGCTGACTCTTGCTTTCAGTCCATCTTCTGGAAGGCCTTTGTGGGTTGTTCATTGACTAAGTGCCACAGGCCTCCACGGTTGAATTGAACAGTTAGTGGTGTGTGACCCACAATCGAGGCCTTAATGAGTATCGGTTTGTTCAGATTTCTCGCTTTGAAGTACTGAGCCCAGTGCTGATTTTAATGCAGGTCTGATTAACTTTCCTCATTTGCTCTAACGAGTTGTTAAGTGACTGCCTTGGGATCCCTGAGATGTCTAGTGGCAGGTATTTTTCCTCTTTTCCTCTTTGTTGAGTTCCCTCTGAGACTTGCCCTAGCCCTGTTGCTTGGTAAAAAGATACCAGCAGTTTGATTTTGTTAAATAATGCACAACTTTCCATTTAGCAAGTTTGACCTTGAGATTTTGACAGTTTTGCTTTTAAAGCGCACTAATTTGTTATTGAGCAATGCAACAGTGTTATCGAATAATGTCACATAACATTAATACATTTTACAATGTTAAAAACCTAATGTAACGTTACAGAAGAACATAATATATATATATATATATATATATATATATATATACACTCACCTAAAGGATTATTAGGAACACCATACTAATACTGTGTTTGACCCCCTTTCGCCTTCAGAACTGCCTTGATTCTGCGTGGCATTGATTCAACAAGGTGCTGAAAGCATTCTTTCGAAATGTTGGCCCATATTGATAGGATAGCATCTTGCAGTTGATGGAGATTTGTGGGATGCACATCCAGGGCACGAAGCTCCCGTTCCACCACATTCCAAAGATGCTCTATTGGGTTGAGATCTGGTGACTGTGGGGGCCATTTTAGTACAGTGAACTCATTGTCATGTTCAAGAAACCAATTTGAAATGATTCGAGCTGTGTGACTTGGTGCATTATCCTGCTGGAAGTAGCCATCAGAGGATGGGTACATGGTGGCCATAAAGGGATGGACATGGTCAGAAACAATGCTCAGGTAGGCCGTGGCATTTAAACGATGCCCAATTTGCACTAAGGGGCCTAAAGTGTGCCAAGAAAACATCCCCCACACCATTACAACACCACCACCAGCCTGCACAGTGGTAACAAGGCATTATGGATCCATGTTCTCATTCTGTTTACGCCAAATTCTGACTCTACCATCTGAATGTCTCAACAGAAATCGAGACTCATCAGACCAGGCAACATTTTTCCAGTCTTCAACTGTCCAAATTTGGTGAGCTCTTCCAAATTGTAGGATCTTTTTCCTATTTGTAGTGGAGATGAGTGGTACCCGGTGGGGTCTTCTGCGGTTGTAGCCCTTCCGCCTCAAGGTTGTGCGTGTTGTGGCTTCACAAATGCTTTTCTGCATACCTCGGTTGTAACGAGTGGTTATTTCAGTCAAAGTTGCTCTTCTATCAGCTTGAATCACTCGGCCCATTCTCCTCTGACCTCTAACATCAACAAGGCATTTTCGCCCACAGGACTGCCGCATACTGGATGTTTTTCCCTTTTCACACCATTCTTTGTAAACCCTAGAAATGGTTGTGCGTGAAAATCCCAGTAACTGAGCAGATCGTGAAATACTCAGACCGGCCCGTCTGGCACCAACAACCATGCCACGCTCAAAATTGCTTAAATCACCTTTCTTTCCCATTCTGACATTCAGTTTGGAGTTCAGGAGATTGTCTTGACCAGGACCACACCCCTAAATGCATTGAAGCAACTGCCATGTGATTGGTTGATTAGATAATTGCATTAATGAGAAATTGAACAGGTGTTCCTAATAATCATTTAGGCGAGTGTATATACTGTATATATATATATATATATATGTCAAACCAAAATGTATTCAGACACCTTCAACATTTCTCACATTATCACAGTTTATTCACTATAGTTTAGAAAATGATAATTAAATATGACAAGAACTTCAAGATTTATCAAATCAGTTGATATTTCACTGGTTTTGGCCATCTTTCTGTTAGACTGTCTCACAAATGAATTGGGTTGATAAGATAATACCAATTTAGGTCAACCAATTACCAAGCAATGCTTAATGTTGTTCAGTCTGTGGTATAAAAAGGTCGCATTAGCAATTAGAGAAAAACACTTGAGCAAAACATGATCAGGTCAAAGTGTCTGAATAATTTTTGGTCCCAAATTGTTATACATCTTTACTGGTAGTCCACTGTCACAGTTTCCTTTATTTTGCTATCCGCAATTGCATAAATGAACGATACTGTCCTGCACACACTAGTAAAAAAAAAAATATATATATATATATATATATAAGTCTGAATAATTTTTGGTTTGACTGTATAGCCAAATAGCATAATATTAAGTGATAACATAATGTAACCTTAATGGAAAATGTAACCGTTATAAATAATATAACATGGCATCAATAAAAAGTATAATGCTTTTTTGTCGCATTATGTTCAATGTGACATTAACAGGATAACGTAACATTAACATATAAAGTAGCAGTAACAAATAATCCAAAATTAACCAGCAGTGTGACATTAATTAATAACACAATGTAACATTAACAGATAATGTTATGTTACCAAATGGCATAATGTTAATGAATAACAAAATAACATATAATATAACATTAACAAATAACAACCATAACAAATAATGTAACATAACACTGCTAATTAGCATAGTGGTAAGTTATAACATAGCAATAACTCATCAACAAATAACTTGGATTACATCATATAACAGAAATAGATAATGTAATATTAACAAATAACGTTAACAGAAAACATAACATTAACTTTGAAACGATTCATTTTCAATAAGCTTCCCATTAGTCTTCTTCCATAAACTGAGCTATGTCTAGCTTTGTGAGCTGCATATTAATTTTTTTTTTTCATCTCTGAGTGTAAAATGCCAAGAATGATCTGGAAAAATTGCCCTGTCATAAAGTCATTCGTTTTCTCTGACTAATCACGGTTATTGAATATTTTTGGATCTAGTTTAATTACTTGGCTATAAAAAGCTATAAATTGAATTTCTGCGCAGATCCTAGCTCTGAGAAATCACTTTTCTGTTCATTTACATCTGTGAAACGTGTCATGCTTGACTTGGTGTAGTTTATAACAATTAACAAAATAATTTCTTGGAGTATTCTATGGAAATGTCACTTGGTCACCCGTAAAAAAATGTTTCGGAATTATCAATTTATTTATTTTTGGTATCAATTTACAAGTACAGTTTTATTGTCTGGCCATGCTTTTAATGGCTCATGAGTTTCCCATTACAGTACATGTAATGATTCCCCTTTTGCTTCTAATAAAGGCAAATTAATTCTAATGGGCTAATCTTGCATAATATTTCACACTCAGGGAAGTTCAACTCTTTTACTGCTGCTCTTGCATTCAATGCTTGGGTTGTAGAGGCAGCGAATGAGTTGTGGTGTTTATCCGGTATTTTTACCCAAGTCCCCACACTCTCAAATCAAACTATTTCAAGCATTGAGGTTTATTGGACTCCAGCCATTCTGCATAACGCACTCCCACTCTTGCACACAGAGCAGCAATAAAAACATCGTAACATTTCTGAAGTCGCAAACAATTGCTATGGTTACATGTCCAAGGAGCCATTTATGCCACTGGTGAGCAGTTTTGAGGCCCAAAAAACTACTGCAGTTTTGCAGAATTTTTTATGTAGTCTTAAGTGGATCCATGGGCCAAAACCCACACAAGAGCCATAACCTTCCTATGAGTCTGTTGCAGATGAAGACACTTTGTATTGATTTGTATTCGTTACATTTTTATTTGCTTTTCTTTTACACAAATTAGAATTTTTCTGCATATTCGCTGAGGGAAAGCAACTCTCCATGGCATTTTGTCTTTACCTGCGCTACTGTTAATTTAAGGCTGGATATATTTGTTCAAAATACTGAATAAATAGTAATCATTTGAAATAGTAATACAGCTGTTTTCTATTTAATGTTTTAATGTAATTTATTCCTGAATTTTCTGCAGCCTAATTTTAATATGCTGGCCCCTAAAGGTTTGTACAGTAGTGTATAAGACATTCTAAGTTAAATAATATTCTCCTTTTCTTTTCTTCACAAGAGTTCTAGTCTGAAAAGAAAAATCCCTCACCATTTTCCAGAAACGATTGACCGATTTTCGCCTGGCCTATATGATAACTGCCGAAAACCACATTTATAGTTCCATTGAGGCACTTTAGTCATATCTAGAGACCAGAGAATTTGATAAAGACTTGGGCTGTGTCCGAAATCGCTCCCTATAGCCTTAAATAAGGCACTATTTGAGGGGACAGCCATTCGTAGTGGTGTCCAAAACCATAGTGGACGTTATTGAGTGCACTCATTCAATCCCATAATGCACCGCAATAACGAGTGTACGACCGATGTGCGCTCAACGACTAGAGAATACTCATAATGCACTGTGAGTGAGAGTCGCGTGCTGAATTAATTCACGTGTTTTGCCCGGAAGATGGCTGAATTTTCCAAACCGCGCAGGTCCAGCGTATTATCATACAAGTATACATTCCTTTTAAATTGATTAATTAAGTTTTATACCTGCTAGTTTTGATGGCAGAGTTTCAAATGATTATTATTAAACAGCAATCACAAACACGCAGAAGCGGCAGCCCTTCCGGTGTCCGAATTCACTCACTCGTTTTCATTCACTCCTTCAAGTGGACTAAATTAGTGGAGTAATGTAGGGAATAGTGAAAGAGGTTAAAGGGGGCGATTTCGAAGACAGCATTGGACTTTTTTGACATTGTCTTTAAGGAGCCACCTGGAATATATTTTTAAACCCACCTGGTTTGTTTTTCACAGGCAAGCACCTCTCACATTGTCTTCAGATTTATTCAACATCCGTTTGTCAGTAACCAAAATCTGGTATCTCTGTGAGTTTATTTCTTTGACTGAACCCCTTTTTTAAAAAGCAAAACAACAACAGAAAATACTTACCTAATTAAGTCCCAGAGGGGGGTATTTGGCCCTCAAAAAAGGCTGTTTTGGTGTTTCTGGAACATGAGTTAGTTTGGGCCCCTCGTCAACACTTTCTCTTGGAACTTCCAGCGAAACTCATTCATCTGTTCTCATTGCAGATTGTTCCTCCCTTACACTGACTTTTTCTTCATTACGACTAGATGATGATCTCCATAAATCACATATGGATCTACACCTCGTCTTTCAGCTCAACTATAATAATTACCAACCCAACGATCGTTATTTCACCGTGTTGAAATGGTGTGTTCGCCGAGTTGAGTTCCATGTTAATTAACCTTGCCTTCAATTACAAGTCTGTGAATTCTGTTCGATACTCATTAACCAACATAGGGGTCAGTAGTGGGTGGTACCGGGTTAAAATCTTAGGACATCTTAGGGGGTCAAATTGCATAATCCTCCAGAAAGCTCCTCAGGGCTGTCTTGGGCGATGGTTTAAAACGGTGGTGAAAGCTTACCGCGTCCTTTAACCTGATGTTGACCGTATACGTTAGCCTGCAAAAAGAGGGCATATGGCGCTACAGGGATGTGTAGAGTCAGACGTCAGTAATGATTCCAGCTCCTTGCAGTTGGATGCTTCAGCATGCCAAGGGGAATCTACCCTTCGCCCCTGTATGCAGAAAGAAGATGCAGGCCAACAGGAAGTGATAGCAGAGGCCAAAGAGCCTGGCTCCAGTTGAAGGGATTTATTGTGCTTACAGCCTCTTTACGGTTACCTCACTTTGACAGTTCTGTCTCTATTTATATTTGTGTTTACTGAAAGGATCATACTGAAGGAATGAACTGTTACTGTGTATTCATTTGTGAACATTCCCTTATATTCCTTACACTATATCCTCAGCACTCACAAATTCAGAAACGGTACCCTCAATTTTCAGTTTTTCAATCGGCACCGTAAGTACCAAGTTCTCATTAACCATAACCTTAGGTTATCCATCAGTTGTTGGGGAACTTGATCCAGTAGAGAGACCTGTATGCACAATAAAACCAGGGGTCGTACTTCCTAATTAAAGGATCATAACACACTAAAACACGTGGGGTTTTTTTATGTTTACACGTATATTCTGGTTGCACAGTGTTGAAAACAATGATAGCACTCATTATGTTAATAATAATGGGTAACTGGCGATTTTTGTATTTTTTTCTGAGCCATTTTGTTCTCCTGGTTTGAACAGCAAAGTTGAAGCAGCATCACATAATTTGCGGTAAATAAGCCAACAACATCATTAGTTTCTAAGCGTTTTTTCTTTCTTTCACATTACTCATGAGAATGAACTCTTTGCGTTCAATCATTGCTCTGTATTATGCATGAGATTCAAATGTTTCAGCCACTTTGATTCACTTCTGAACCTCAGTTTATTAACACAAAAGGGTTATTTGCTTTACTGCACAGATATACTGAATATATACACTACCGTTCAAAAGTTTGGGGTCGGTACGATTTTAAATACTTTTAAAATAATTCTCTTCTGCTAACCATGGCTGCGCTTATTTGATTAAAAATACAACAAAAATCAGTTATATTATTAAATATTATTCCAGTGTAAATCAGCTGTTTTCTGTGTGAATACATAGTAAAGTGTAATTTATTCCTGTGATCAAAGCTGAATTTTCAGCATCAGCAGTGTCAGTGTCTTCAGTGTCAAATGATCCTTCTCAAATCAGTATAATATGAGGATTTGATGCTCAAGAAACATTTATTATTATTATCAATGTTGAAACAGTTGTTGGTCTGTCAGTTTTACATTTTTTTTTATTTTTTTTTTAGGATTCTTTGATGAATAGGAAGTTCAAAAGACTTTTGTAACATTATAAATGTCTTTACTGTCACTTTCGATCAAATTAATTATTCCTTGATAAATAAAAGTATTGATTTCTTTCCTCCAAAAAATAAAAATAAAATTCTCACTGACCCCAAACTTTTGAACGGTAGTGTATATATATATATATATATATATATATATATATATATATATATATATATATATATTCATGCAAATCACAGCACTGTCTCAGTGGTTTGATCGTGAATTAATGACACAGTGGATTTTTCCGATAAACGGAAGACTGATGTAATTGAAAATTCAAAAAAGAATGATCCAAAAAGTAACTACGCACTTATTCTTCATGCTTCAATGCCATTTTACACTGCGCACAACGCGATAAAGCTGAGCGAATCGCCGACGAACAGAGCTTTCACACTGAATGTGAAATGATTGACTGCCTTCAGCTAATTCACTCCTGCACGATAGGTGCACTCTTAAGAAAAATGGTTCTAAACAGTAGCATATTACGGTTCGACGGCTTGTAACAATAGCAGAACCCTTTTTGGTGCTAAATAGAACCCTTTTTATAAGGTTCCATAAAGAACCATGCTTTGGAAGTACTATATGTAAGGGATAATCCACGGCTAGCCATGCATTAAAGGATTTTAATGCACGGCGTAGAGGCGAAGATCCACCCGACGCGAAGCGGTAAATTTTAAACACACTTTAATAATCATAAAATAAACAAATACAAAACGAAAGTAAAGGCGGCAGCCCCACACTGACAACGGACGACTGCCGCCACATATAAAAACAAAACATAACATAACATAAAGAGTCCAGGCCTGGTCCTCTCTCGTCCTTCACTGTGTAGATCCTTTTACGCTTCTGAAGCTCCTTCGTGAGAGACACGAGACCGGTGCGTCGCGCAGGTGATGATCATCAGTAATCAAGTCAACGGCCTCACGCCATTCTCTCACAGCCCTCTGCCTCGTCCTGCTCGCCACAAATAATACATAACATTGACATTGAACACGATATAGATGTAATGAAGACCAAGTTCCAGTGAAATATCTTCACAATCCCCTATGATGTCTTTACGTCCTTCATCATGTGTGTATTCTGAGTGGCAGTTCTCTCTGCAGATGATTATGATACGTGACAGCATCTGAAATACACAATGGAGTTTAGAGTTGCATTGTGTCTCTTCGTGAACAATTATGTTCATGAAGGCCACAATTAGCAAAAACGTGAGACCTTTACCGTTTTAAAAGGAAAACGTGATTTAAAGTCTTGGGATAGCTTTAATATTTTGTTGTGTGTCTGGGTATGTTTAGACATTCAATATGGATCATAAATTCCATATCACTTACTTTGTGGAGAAGATGAGAGTATCTTTTACTGAACAGAGCATGTTTAGTTAAACTAAAAAGTGAAAAAGACATGATTGGTTGGAAGCCAGTTATAATTTCTAGACATTTTAATAAAGAAATCATTTACCTGTTGAGCGTATGTTGACAGTCTGTGTATAGTTGTATAGCTGAGCTCCAGAAAATCATGAGGAGGCTTTGACATTAACAGTTTTGAAACAAAAAGGCGGGAGTAAAGAACCCTAAACTGCAACACAAAGAACAATTTCAGTTTTATCAGTAGAAACGTTTCTCTCAGTTATGTATGTGCGGAACTCAGAACGAGGAAATAGACACAATATCGCCATTCAGAAGGGCAGGAGTTATGATCACATGATTGACAGCTATAGAGCGAATGAGCTCTCTGACTCATAACAGACACGCACGGAAGAAACCAGCGCACTGTACGCTGTTTCAAGCTCTTCAGATCGCACAATTCAGTGGAAAATGTATAGGACATGATAATCTGTATAAAGAACATGTACGATTTTTGATATAACTATGACTGATTGGGCTTTGCACGGCTTTGATGAAAACGGAATGTTAATGTTGCTTCTTGGTAATTAATTAATTTATTTATTTTAAAGTAGACCAGATTCTCAATATGTTCTTCTCTTTTAATTCAGGTTTCAATCATAGAAACATTGCGCTCATCCAGCCACTTCACTTAAGAGTGTGGATACATTTTCTTCAATAAAATCTCTAATTTCTGTACAGTTTTGTTCTGCTATGTCAATAGTATATACAGTCTTGTCGAATCTGCTGGAGTGCCATCTTCCAGTCAACTTAAGATCAAGCTCTAGTTAAACACACTTTAACAGCCAATCAAAGTGTTCAGGCTGACTAGAAACAGAGCCCTTTTAAGGCGCACTTCCAAGAAAGAAAAAAGAAAAGTGTAACGCAAATACACTGGTGAGGAGACTAGATGCCGTTTTTGAAGAGTGGCTTCAGTACCCTCGATAAACTGCTTTTGTGAGGAAACAGTTTATCACTTTATGAATGAACAGTCTATCGGCTAATTTTCAACATGTGTGCCATCATTTTGGGTTCATTTATAGGAAATCACGCCAAAAAAATGCTATTTTATAACAGAAGGCACAGTCAGTTTCTATTGTTTGGCTATATGTCAAAAATGTTCTCTCGAATCTCCATCTGTGTTTGAACGGTAAACAAAACTGTATCAACTTAAAGTCTTATTTTAAACCTGAAAGAGCAGAAAGCAGTGATGACGGAAACTAGCGGGGTTTATTGAATTACTTTATGTCTGTTTCAATGCACTTACTTCCAGAGGACTTTGTCTAAACTTTGTCTGAACCTCATCTAAACAGCACAAATCCCAGTGTTAATATAACATAGCAATAGGAATAAAAAATCACTGCTTTATACCATCATTTAAAACCTAGAAATGCATCTCTAACTCAAGGAGAGAAATATCCCTTAAAACCATACAATCATTAAACAATCACAATGCCGTGCCGAACAAAGCTCAAGTGGAAATAAAACTGGAACCGTTCCTTACCGTTCTTAGAACAGTTCGGGCCAACGGTGGTAAAAGCGGCTTTTTATAAAAAGCATATGCAGTGTTTTTTTGTTTTTTTTTGCCTTCAAGGCCGAATTTGGTCAGGACCTCACTGGAACACAGGCCTCAACCAACTGTAAGAAAACATGGAGATGTTTTAGTGGACATGCGGAGCGTTATTGACCTTCATGGCCATGGGCAGAGTTGGTCTTTACATATTTATAGGAAGTGTTCACTTCAAAATAAAAATTCTGTCATCATTTACTCAGCCTGTTGTTCCAAACTGCTGAACTCAAAATAAGATATTTTGAACCAAACAGTTGATGGACACCATTGACTTCCATAGTATATTATTACTATTATGGAAGTCAATGGGGTCCAACTGTCTGGTTACCGACATTCTTCAAAATATCTTCTTTTATGTTTAACAGAAGAAAGAAACTCACACAGGTTTGGAGCAACTTGAGGGTGAGTAAATGAAGACAGAATTTTCATTTTCAAGTGAACTATTCCTTTATTGCTGCTAGTTTGAGTTAAAAATAAAATCAAGATAAAATAGAAATATCACTACGATGTAAATCATTTCATCATATAATAATAATTAGTCAAATAATTACAAATTAAGTTCCTAATTTTATTGTGTAGAAAACATTCGGAGTAAAGTCTACTGCAGTCCTGATATGGTTCAGGCCTGTAAATCATTAAAAACATAACCTAAATAAATGCACTGGATTAAAAAAAAAGACTATGATTACCTATTGATTATATAATATAAGAGGAGATTGTAAATCCACCACTTCATAGTGCTCGGCGGTCCATTAACTTTACCCAAAAGTTATCAATCAGTTCTCGTACGTCCTTTAACCGTTTTGAAAATTCAGAAAATACTACTTTTCAAAAGTTTGAGGTCAGTTAGATTTTAATAGAAATTAATGCTTTCGTTTAGCAAGGATCCATTCTATTGAAAAAAAAAAAATCTATTTCAATCAAATTTATCAAAGAATCATAAAAAAAAAAAAAAAAAAAGGATCAAAGCAGCACGGCTGTTTTCAACATGATTATAACAAGACATGTTTCTTAAGCGCTAAATGTATGAATTATGACAAATAAGTTTATCAACCGATCATTGCAGCACTTTAACCTGTCTATGGCTTGTGTAATTCGTAAAGTGGCAATATGTCAGAAAAGACCCTCGGGATATGATATTTTTTTTGCAGAAGGCAGTACAGTTGGTATGTTGTCGGCTCTGGTCTGTATCTTCACAGACATCTGCTCTTTTCCTTCGCAATGCGTCCAGACAGATGGTGCGACGGTGACTTCACACGGTGGAACTGTGGTCACGGAGTCGTGCGCCTTCTGTTTCTGCGGATTTGTGTTTATGCGTACATGTATGTGTGTGAACCTTCTTATTCTCACTTCAGTAATGCTTTTCAGTTCATTTAACATTGTCATACTTCATCGAGTCACCTCTGGAAAACGTGGAAATAAATAAGAACCAAAAAGATGTGCGACTGGAACCTGTGAACACAAGGATGCTGTTTCTAGGAAAGTACGTAGTAAAGATCTAGGATCAGTTGTATGCAGATCAGTTAATATTTGACTCATTTTTGCAATGGTTTTTAAGAGTGTAAACCGGAAAAACGCATGCGAAAATTTCGGACTCAGTGTGCAAGGACCTTAACACTTGATTTAAAGCTGCAGTCCGTAAGTTTTGGCGCTCTAGCGGTTAATGAACTGAACTGCATGCGTCTTGCAGAATGTCTATGACGAGTAACACAGTTACTGGGCTACTCCGCAGTGGTACGACCAATGTTCCCTCTAATTTGTTTTCTTGCTGAGCAAAACTTTTTCCTATTGGACGGACATTTTTCGCCACCTGAGCAAAAATATTCTTTATACCTGACCTGCACAGCACGTAGAAACACAATGGTTTCAACATTCAGTTGTAACTTTTAACTTGAATGTGCCATTTCTATTTTATTTGACCCTTGATGTAACTTAATGGTATTAAATCATATTTTCGAAAAACAAGCAGTTAATTAAGAAATCACTAAATGAAGCACATTTTAGGTTACCTGATTTTTTTTTTTTTTACAGTGCTGTTAACTGTACAGTCTTTACCAAGAAATCCTATGAAAAATAATTTACAAAATCTTCTGCAGGACAGTTCAATTCTTTACAATAATAGAATATAGTATGAAAGAAAAGTAAGCTGTTACACTGAGATGGTTTAGGAAAACCATAAAGTGTTTTTGTACAGTCAATTAATTGTGTACAGGATGCATTAAACCATCAAAGTTAAATGAAAGTGAATGTGAACTCTTTTATAATCTAACCCCCCCCCCCCCCCCCGCACACACACACACACACACACACACATACACAAAAACATCTATTTAAACTAATAATGTATTTTTGCACGCGGGTGGGTGTGTAATTGTTACCGTTCTGTGTCCATCAACCGTTATTTCCACCACTTTAATCAAGCCACTCTTCGTTAAAATATTATGATGTGATTTTATTTCACATGTCTTTGCGTTTCTCGTTGCCTCTTGTGTTGAGCTATTTGGTCCGCACACACGACTAACTGTGCCAATCACACGCGCTCACATCATTCTCTTTCTATGAAACCTGTAAACTGCATTCACCAGTTTTCACTCTATAGCGGTTGACCAGAGCACTGAAATTATTTCTAACTTAAACTACAATCAAATGGATTTCCCCACACATTTCGCGTCAGTCCTCTACGTGGTATTATATTATTTTCTGTGTGGCCGCCGCTTCAGAAGTGCGTTCCCAGAAGAGGGAACATGGGGTACGACCCATACCAGCTTAAAATAGTCCCAACATAAAGACTTATTATAGCTTTACCGTAGTGATTCAGGATTAGACAAAACACATGGTTTGGAAAATGGATTTATGATGTACTCACTTATTATATAAATTTAGTAGTGCGGGGCAACGATTAATCGTGATTAATCGCATCCAAAATAAAGGTTTAAGAAATATTTGCTTTTATATACTATATATATATATATATATATATATATATATATAATGTATATACTATATATATAAATATATATATATATAAAAAACTATTTTTTCTGTTGTGTATGTGTACAAATGTATGTGTATTAATATACAAAATAATTATACACAGTACACACACAAATATTCTGTAGCAGCTTTAACATGTATTATTTTATAACCCTATAAAGCCTACTGTGTAATATTTGATATGCACTTTTTTGAAAAGTCCTCTAAATCATCAACATGATCACAATTTAGCTAAATCAATCTACTAAATGTCTTCTGTCCTTTGATTAACAGATCATTCTTTTTTTGTAGCAAATAGAAAGGCGTTTAGTATAATTTCAAAAATGTTCCCCTTCAGGTAATGATACATTTGTCTTTTTGCTGTGAAATCATTTTTGTATAAAGTAAACATAATAACTTTTGTATCACTATTAATATTTCCAAGATGAGCATTTACTGGACTGAAGGTTTACTTTATTATCCATACATACATTATATATATATATATATATACATTTTTTAGAATAAATAAAAACTACAGAGCTTTGATCATAAAACTAATCAATTCAATATAATTTTACTAGGACATATTATTAGGAGATATGGAGTGACAAATGATATTTATAAGCATTTTAGCAAGTATTCTGGTTTAGGCCTACTGTTATACAAATCCCATGGCTTTACATTACAATATTAGGCTTTACAGGGTTAATATTGTGTTTTACTGCAATGACATTGACATTTTGAACTTTTTGAGGCCACTGCATACAAGACTGCTGCTAATACCACAAACACATCATTTACTTGCAACTCCCCAGTTGCCCACAGGAGGCGCTGTTGTCTTGTTTTATGCGTTCATCTGATCAGCACCTCTTTGTGTGTCCTTGTTTTGTGATGAGTGAACGTGCTGTTAAGGGACTCTCACAACTAGAGAGATTAACACTGCCTTATTACAGCCCCACACACACACTCAGATGCCTCGTGAGTACTTTCATTCCTGAGCGGAAGGCCGTTTTGTGAAAGCACAATGAGTCTGTCTTCCATTTGGAGGTCATTCGGGCCTAAACTCTTACATTTTCTCGCCGTATCTCGGGAGTTGTACTCCATCTTGGCTTCCCCTCCGCTGTGACCTGTCTGACAGCAGACGGCGATGAGCGTCTAGGATGAGCGTAGATGACCAGTGGCATTTTTTCCACTTTACTAATGCAGTGGGCGGCTTGGAAGCTTGATGCCCGTTTGCTAAACTGCAGCGCTGCGAATATTCCCAGCAGCCCCACTGGTCCTGTCAGCCAGAGCTCGCCGCACTCTTTAAGGTTAGACTCATGTTGCCAAGGAGACCGAGCAGCAGTGTGTGTGTGTGTAGTTCTATGATATCCTTCCTCAACCTGTGACTTGCCTGTCAGAGCCGCGGTTCGACTCATTCGCAGTGGTTACTAAATAAATCTATTGTTATAGTGGCTTTTCCCCCGGGAAAATGATTATGACGTTCAGTGAAGAAACGGATGTGTGTGTTTGGTATGGGAAATGATTAACCTGTTCACAATTTGCTTCATCATAATGCCATATTAAAATGTGGAAACATGCAAGGTTTAGGATGTCAAATTTAAATGGGAGTGTTCTTTCTTTTAAAAGTGCCAGTGCTATTGTCGCTTACTAAAACTGAAATCATAAAAAAAGTTACATAAAATGTAAGTAAATACCAGCTAGTTGCCAAGGAATCATTTCTCATTTTCTTTATTTAACTTGAAGTACTAAATTAACTAAAAAAAATAAACGGAAAATTAGTAAGAACTAGACGTATTTAAAAAAGTTTGAAAATGAATAAAAAAAATAAAAAAACGTAATGATTAAAACTTTAAATGAAAATGGAAAAATTGTGTGTGTGTGAGAGAGAGAGCAAAATGGGCACGCAAAACTTATGTTTAATATGTTATAATAATAATTTAAAATATCTATGCAAAATGTTTATTTAGTATTTGTTCTTACGTACAATTGTATTTGCAAGGACACAATCAGGACGAGAGGCTTGTAAAATGAGGTCCACATTTGTGACCTATTCAAAACCGTCAAGTCAACATGAGCAAGAATACACTCTTGTATACAAACCTCTCTTGAATGATTTGTTTGTGCCATTTTATTATTTCAATTTGTGTATATTTGTTGTGCGGGATTGACTGATTATTTGAATATTAATTTATTTCCTCTTTTAATTACTTTTAACTAGATTTCTTCTTTATTGTCTAATAATAAAATGTGCAACAAAATGCTTAAATTGCATATAATCCAGCACATGGTCTTGTGTAGCATCCTATAAAAAATGGTCTGTGCAGATTAAGGCTTTTCTAGGACACTTTGCTGTTTATTTCTGCATCTAATGCTGATCGCTTTAAATTGTTTGGCGATGCGGGTCACCATCATCAGTGCAAATACACTTGGCAATGGTCAAACAAATTTGGCAATGTTCAGTTATCCTAAAGGACATTTCTGTGTTACAACTCTTAGAGCAACTGCTGTGCGTGTGTGTGTGTCAAGCTGTTTTAATAGAGAAAAATGCTTTCCATGTATATACCCTCCAATTCTACTGTATCTCACATTTGAAGATTTGAAGATTTCCATTTTGAAGGGTTCATCTTCTCTCTTTCCATTTTGTTTTCCCCTCTCTTTGTCTTTCACTTGTATTC
Source organism: Rhinichthys osculus (assembly GCA_029959095.1). Taxonomy (NCBI): domain Eukaryota; kingdom Metazoa; phylum Chordata; class Actinopteri; order Cypriniformes; family Leuciscidae; genus Rhinichthys; species Rhinichthys osculus. The sequence goes on along the minus strand of JARWKJ010000013.1, from coordinate 23,928,884 downwards.
TTTGTCTCTGTCTCTTTCTTATTTTCTTTTGTCTTTTGGCTCTTTGCAGAGGAAGAGGTGGAAAATTTCAATGTTTCCAGCTTACAGGAAGAGGTGTTGCGGAACATCGAGGCTGACAGCTTCTGGTGCATGAGCAAGCTCCTGGACGGGATTCAGGTAAATTGATTCCCTATCTGCCAGCGGTCGGGCCTGATACATTCACTCTGTGTGTGTGTGTGTGTGTGTGTGTGTGTGAGAGAGAGAGTAGAGCACCGCTGGGAAAGAGACGAATGTGTCGCGGCGAGATTCCCCTGCGTGTAGGCGCCCCGTTCCTTTTCCTCTCCTTGCCTTTCCTCGCTCGGCCCTGTCCAGGAATAAAATCCATGATGAATATTCTCACTCTGCAACCACAGGACGTAACCTCCTTATCCAAAAGGGCCTGGCGGTGCTCGAATTGTCATGGGAAAGCAAAGCGACCCCCCTCCCCCGCCCCACATTCACTTTGTCTTGCCTGCCTCGTCCCTAATTGATTTAAGGCCATAAAACACCCGTGTTGTTTACGCAGCAGAGACTCACTTTGCGGTATGAAGGTAGGTGGTTGCGATCCTCATAGCCATATTTCCACAGGAAGACAGCTAAAGATTCCCGTGCGGCCTGGTCTGTCACTTGTTTGATGAAAGACTCTGTAATTGGGTGTTTCTGCAACTATTGACCCTCTTGGCCTTGTGGACTTAGAAATTAAACTCACTTAAAACAAATTTTTTTCACTTAACTGGTTAATTTCATTTGCCCACTAACTGTGTCAGGCAGCAGGAGGGGGAAGATTATTTTGTTGTTTTTCCTCTGTTTATGCAAACTGTTATTAGAAAATTTTATTTGGAATACAATTTCATACTTGTTTGTCTTGCTAAGGCCAATTTAGAATTATTATTTTTTTTATTTTGATTTGCTTTGTTCAAAAAACTTGCAAGCTGCATTTGTAGGCATAGTTATGAGGCAGGGGTGTCCAAACTTTTTTTTAAAGGGGGCCAGGTTCGATGTTGTGGACACACCTAGTGTGGATATGAAAATTTCCTGATAATTTACTCATCCCCACGTCATCTAAGATGTTCATGTCTTTCTTTCTTCAGTCGAAAAGAAATTAAGGTTTTTGAGGAAAACATTTCAGGATTGTTCTCCTCATAGTGGACTTCAATGGGGATCCAAATTGCTGTTTCAAAAATGGCAAATTCCTTTAATTTGGCCTATATTGCATTACTTCTTTTATACATTTAAAAGGCCAACATGTCTACATTAATAATATAATAAAATTCGATATGGATATCCCACATTTATGCCTCCGTACCACGGTTACAGTTAGTTCTTTCGAAGTTGAAAAGAAGAATGAAAAGGAACTTTGCCGAGCGTTTTCCGCGCCTTTATGTAAGCAATGAGCAGCAAGGCAAAGATACAAAGATAAATATGAACACTTTCTGAATTATTGAATTACACCTATTTGGAAGTCGTGCATAAATTCCGTTCACTAAGTGATATTTACCTTGATTTGTCATTTTCTTGTCTTGCTCTTCATTTACACTGTTATAAACTTATATACAAAGTCTTTTCACTGAATTAATATTGGAATGCTTTGATTAGCTCACTCTTTTTTTATTGTTACATTGTTATAAAGGTGAGATTCTCGGAAAATAGCACAAAAAAAACAAACAGTTATTTATGTTCTTACTAGGTCTTAATGTAACCATTTAAGAAACTAAAAAAAAAATGGAATTCTACTAATTTTCATCAAATTCAACCCTTGGGACACAAAAGTGCCCGCAGTTAAAAAAACAGCCAATTACAGCGATGCGTTTGAAGTGAGTACAGACAGAAATGTACTCTCACGCGCACTGGGTTTAGACAATTGTCTCTTCACACATAAAGAGCATTTGTATGCAGCGAATCAACCCTCCTCACTGGTATTAGATTGAAATGCTCTCCAGGCCCTCCAAAGCTTTTGTGGTATTTTGTCTCTAATTACTGTGGTAATTTGTGTGTACAAAGCAGATTCTCTTAGGTGCTAATGATTTTTCTCCACCCTTTGTTTTCCTTACACCTTCACACCATGGCTGCTGATAGCTCTGAACACTTGCTCGCAAGTTTTTAGCGTCTGCATGCAGCGCCTTGCTCTCTGCGTGTGCGTGTCGGTGTTTTCGAGCGGTTGTTAACTCGGAAGTGTAGGTTTAGCGTGATTTTATAGTCTCAGCCATGCGTGATTGTGTTTGGGTCTCAGGAGAGCACTTGCGTTTTGAGGCGCAGGGTTGAAAAAAGTTGTTAATTACAAGTATTGTACTTCCCACCTGTGTTTGACAATAGAGAGTGATATCATTGCTATTGTAATGCTTGATTATTTGAGATGGCGCTTTATGATGTACATTGTGGAGTAACTATTAAAGGGTTTTGTTTATGCGTCAACCTTCTTTAAAAGAATATTTTAAGCTAAATGCAGCTCTATGAACAACTCTATTGTGTTGCGCTGCTGATAACCACAGAAAATGGTTCCTTAGTTTGTAAAAACACACAAGTTGCATTTACACTAATCCATATACAGGGCAGGTGTGGCTTTAAATGTAGAAATATAATTAATAGTAATTGTTCTGTGCAAAATTGTATCTTATTTGAACTGTGAAGGTGTATAAATTGGACTTTTAGTATTGGGACTATTGTTCTAGGCGGTTAAAGTTCTGGTTCTACAGACATAATGTAGTTTGATCTATTTTAAAGTCCCCCTGTGTCAATAATTTCATCCCTTAAAACTCATCTTTGATCATTAAAATTGCATATTTAAATGTTTCATGGCTTAAAATAGCTTGAATGTAACTCTACACCCTTGCCTTATTTAGTATATGTGGATCTATGAATATTCAAATTAGCCCCGCCTCCACTCACTCACACCAGCTCAGAGATCCACTTCGTTGACGATCGCACGTTGATCTGATTGGTTACATGGTAGTTTGTGACGTCAGAAACACCAGCGATTTCAAACCGAGTCTTTTTGGTTCACTGCAGTTTTAAAGAGAAAATACTCCGTAATGGTGTTGACTTATGAATTTGCACATGGTTTGTCTTAAAGGTGTCCTATAGTTCAAAATTGAATTTACCTTGGTATAGTCAAATAACAAAAGTTCAGTGCATGGACATGACATAGAGTGAATCTCAAACTGGACTGTTTTCGCGTTCTCATTTAATTCACGTTTATGAAAAACACCCCTGAAAAACGGTCGGTTCTCCACACAATACCGACTGTGACGCAATAGTCGGGATCATTAATATGTACGCCTCCAAATATTTGCATAATGCCAGCCCTCAATGCCAGGCGGAACTGCGCAGCCGAAGCATGGCAGTTGCTCAGTGTGGATGTACACATAAACACAAAAGTATTTTTTAGTTCCTTCATCTGAGCCTCTGAAGAAACAATGGGTTAATTTTATTTTCTCTGGAAATTTCCAAACATTTCACCGACTGTTTCCTCAACTTGGGCCAATACAGAGCTGGCCTCGGATCGAGCTACCAAGCAACACTTTCTGATGTGTAATTGTTCAAGTTCAGACAGGTAATCTTTCTCTCATAATCGTTCAATACTGTTTATGCATCAGTAAGTCAAGCCAGTGACTAAAATATCAGCTTCACATCGTTTCTTTTAGTAGGATGAAAATAATCGTATTTAAATTGTGAACAAATTATATACAGAAAGCGATCAAAGAACAATCTTTCCACACAGCGCGAGTTTATCTGGACACTTGCCAAACTCGTTATGAAATCAATGACGCACGTTACTGCACAACGAAGCTCTTACTGTATTTACATCATCGTGTTTGCATTGGTGAAAGCCTTAGAGAGAGTGCAGAAACTGCTTTGCAATGATAAGATCTTCATTCTCGCGATCAACACACTGTCATCTGCTCAATGCTCATCACGGCAACATTTTATGTGATGGGAATAGATCTAAATACTTTAAAAACATCTCACGATTCGTTAATCTCGATAGCTGTTATAGTAAAAACGTATAATAGCAGTAGTAAAAGTATTCGGGAGAGAGTTTCACATGTAATGCGTAGCTATTTCATATGCAAGCATGTCAGCCAATCACAGCAGTGGCCGCGGTTACACTGAATCCCACAGCAGACACGCCCCTTCAAACAGAGTGTTCAAATCAGAGGCTAAAAGCAGGCTAGGAAAAATGCCATTTATTTCTAAATTATGATTATTTTTTATCTAAAAAACATACTAACATTATAAGGGTAACCCAGGAAACATTATAAAATAATAAAAAAAAACATTCTAGGGCACCTTTAAAGCACATTCAAAACACCACATATAGACATATAAACAACATTAAAAACTTGATTTTCACCACAGGGGGATTTTTAGAGTATCCAGGGGCGTAGCCAGAATTTTATTTTTGGGGGGTCCCGTCTTTAAATGAGGGGGCAACATACATATATATATATATATAGCCAGATTTTTATATATAGCCAGAATTTTATATATACAGGCCTATTCTGGTGGGTGCGGTGATGCGGTGGCGACTCGTGTAACATGTAAGGGTGGCGCTGCCAATAAAGCACCTAAAAGCTGTCACAAAGAACCGGCAAAAGTAATGATTTTGAATATGTAAAAAATATAGCAAGGAGATATTTTAATTGCTTATTAATAAACAAGTGTTTTCTTTGTCGGCTAAGATGAAGTTGACGATGCTGACTCGCGATCTTCAGTAGTGAACGCGCCAGAGAGAAATGCACATTTCATACGGATTACATAAGCAGAGAGCAGTCTGTAGTCTGTTTTCTTTCGTTTTGAATTGTTCTGTTTAAAAGTAGACATGTGAGGCAAGTAGGGTAGCCTACCTTATATGCTGAGTTTCGGTTCGGTAGGCCTATTTATTAAATCCTGTTAAAGTCATTAAAGTTGATGAAACATTGATTAAAATTAAGATACAATTAATACAAAACGAAATTCAGGTTAAAGAAAGTTTAAAATTCAGGTTAAAGTGCTTTCTGTTTGATGTCTCTGTGAAAGTTTTAAAGCATCTTTTAGTGCCGCTTTCAGAGCGCGTCGCGTCCGTAATGGAGAACACGTCCATATAACATTGTTTTTTCCTAATAAATGCGAACACGAAAAATAAATAAAATAAAATGAATATTTTATGTAGGCTACTGTGGAGACTAAGAGCCAACCCTTCTTCATCCGGTGGATAGGCCTAGTATTACTTTGGTTTGCGCACTGAGGGTGTGACGTTATTAGCTATAACCATGAGACCGACGGTTTTAGTTGAACACCGTCATTAGAACTCTATAACCGGCAAAACACCGTGCGTATATTAAACCGTAAAATATTAAAATATTTTTTAAAACATTTTTTATCATAGAGAATGTTTAAATACTAATATCAGCTTACGAGGGAAACAGATCGGCGGAGTTGCTTCGGATTCGGAGGCTGAGTGCTGGAGATGATTCGGGAGAGGTATTTGCCCCTTTACCGATAAGAGCGCGCGCTGACACGGAGTAAAGCCTTGTTTGTAGGCTACTCGACGCGTCCGCACGAGCGCGAAGGTGCGCTCGGCAAAAAAACGCGTTGGATGCGCAAGACCGGCAAGACCCCATTTCGCTTGGCTGTGTGCATGGCTTTTTTGTAACAGCGCGCGCGGCGCCGCGTCCGAGGATGACCGACTTCCAGCCGAATCTGCCCGAGCATGTATGTCTCACCGCACCGGCACGCAGTTTGCGCGTCTAAATGGCAAAGTTAATTTGTTAAGGTTTTGTTTACTGTGTGTGATTCATTTATTGGAAAGCACATTCACTTCTAGTTGTCTTGCTGTTCATTTTAAGAGCGAGTTGTCCCATAACAGACGAACAGTTATTCAACCGAACGTCCTATAACCCCCCCCCTCCCCCGGACGACGACGGTTATGTTACGAACCGTCACATTTGACTCACGTCATAACCGTCATCACCAATTCTGAAACAAACAGGCACACCCCTTAATCACTAAAAAATATTTTTGCCTCCTAAAGTTTTTTTTTTAAAGCAATCAGAAATCTGAGGGGGCCGGACATTTAAATGAGGGGGCCTAGGCCCACCCAGGCCCCCTCGTGGCTACGCCACTGATCTGTGATTGTATCATACTAGTATCTTGTTCACAGAGAGGGCTTAGATTAAGCCAGGATTAGACCAAAAAAAAAAAATAATAATGTTGCGCATCTTAAGACAAAACAATGGCACTTACATATTTTGGGATGTCAGTGCAAGTTGCTTTCAGTTAAGTCTCCACAAACATGCATTTTATCCTTAAGCCTTGTCTGTGAAACCAGAGGAAAGGGTTTTATTATTTTTAGTTTTGTGGCTGTGTCACCATAAACTATTATAAATGTGTAAACAACATGCTTTTAAAAAGTTAGTTTTTTTTTTTTCAACTTGAATTGAACTCTGAACATTCCTTTTAAAATAATGAGTCATGAACAGGATATGCCAGATCAAGGCTGGTTTGTTCAGCAGAAAGTACCAGAGTTCATAGTTTGGATATTTGGGAGGGTTATACAGTATGTGATCATGCAGCTAAGAGCCAGTGGTTGTCCTCCTCTCCAGTCTGTCCTCTTTAAAGTCAAACTAAATGCTTGCTTGAAGGGTTATGACTTATTAATAGGAAGACCTTAAGCCCCTGGAAAAATGACTGTGTTGTTTGTCCCTTGCTAGCTGAGCTGGTTGCTGTGTGTACATGTGTGGATCCATTAGGAGCAAATCCATCTGTATTCTCAGCCCTGAAGAGGGGAAATGAGAAATGGGTGTTAAAGCAGGCAGCTCACTGCAGAAGCCATTATCTGTGATGTCCAACCCTCAGGCCAGGACACCACAAAAGCAGCTTCTGCCTCAGGACTGCGGGAGTTTGTGTCTATTCGTCTCGTATTGCAAATCAACACGGTCATCCTGAAGGACCACCACAGCCTGCATTTCTTTTTCGAAACGGTGCTCTCATCCAAACGCAAACCACAGCATTTAAATGCCATTCGCTTAAATTTGAGACCGTAATTCAAACAGTTGTCATTAGCAGCAGTCAGGAAAATGCTGTACGTGATCAAAAACAGTCACAAAACTTTTTCACAATTTCGCCCCGCGAGTTATGTTTAAATCAGTCTCGCTCGGCCTGTGAAATGTTCAGAGTTGTTAATGAGTCTGTAAGCCATAAGTTATATGAGTGTGCTGACTGTCTTCAGGAAAGTTTTGATGACATCCTACCTCCATGTAATGTGTAATATGTGTTGTGTTTGTAAGAGCAGCACTGCTGTGTGAAGGAGAAACCGGGGTCACCACTATATTTCTGCTTTTCCATAAGCGTCACCTACTGACAGAGAGGGAATTTGCATTGTTCATTCAGCCGTTTTTTTTTGTGTGTTTTTTTTTTTCCGATAATGTTATAGTGATTAATGCCATTGTGAATAAGCAGAGGCTAACAAATCTAACAAGGCTGAATGAATGACACTAGGGCAGGGGTGTCCAAACTCGGTCCTGGAGTTTAGCTCAAGCTTGCCTTAACACACCTGCCTGGAAGTTTGTAGTATGCCTAGTAAGACCTTGATTAACTGGTTTAGGTGTGTTTAATTGGGGTTGGAGCTAAACTTTGCAGGGCAGTGATTGGAAACCCCTGCACTAGGGGTTAAATTCAACAATCACATGCAAATGTCGGAGATAGTGAAAAGATGGTGGACGACAAGTTGGAATCGTACCTTAACACTAGTAAGACGAGGTGGACCAGACTGGATCTCCAGACTAAAGCAGACCATAATTCACTCCATCACCTAGAGTAAGGACATTTAGGAGGACAGCTGAAGTGTAAACACACACATTGAGCAGTAACTGAAGGAGGAGACCTTTGGACTCCAGTCAGTCATGGTGTAGGGAAGGAGACGAGGCTTGTCGGAGACAGACTTCCTGTCAGCAAGAACGTAATTTACTCACCTCTCACGGTGAACGCTGTGGGTGTTGAGTGTGTTGTGTAGAGGTTAATAGTCGACACATGACCTTCTGACTGTGGAGCTTTGGGGCGCAGTGATGTTTTGGAAACATTACGCCAATGAAATTTAAAAGATAAACCCAGTTATATACTGTCTGTTCTGAGAAACAGCTTTTGGAAAGTGAAGTTTATTTATTTAAATCGCACTGGGAAAACTATTGAATACCACTTTTTTTTTAAAGTTTTGCGATTATGAACTTATGAAGCAAGCAAACACAACATTCTTCAATATGTTTTTTCTTCAATGGAGGAATGAAATTCATATGTATTTGGACACTCAACCAATGGTGTGAGTTTGGGACGGTGACTGTCTGTTTGCCTGACCAATGACAGATGAGGAGTATTCAAGAAACCTATTTGAAAGCAATCTTTATTTCAGCAGTTCCGTTTGGTGACACTAGTGGTGCAGAAATGGCACACTTCAGCTTTAAAGCCAGTGTGTGACAGATGACAGCAGGACTCATGGGAAAACACTGGCAGAGAGACAGCTGTTATAAGGCGCTGTGACCGCTCACTCATGCTCCTCATATGCTTTCTTGTACAGCAACTCAAATCTAAGATCAGTTTACTGTTACCAGATGCTCACTTGAACATAGAGGTTCTTGCACAGGTTGGCCATATTTCTCTGCTGACACATTACTGGCGCAACATCCGTGCTTTGACACTGGAGACCATATGTCAGAGTACAAAGTGTTGGGCAGATTGCTTGATCTGGGTCCAGTGTCTGTGTGATTATAGGCATAATTTATATACCATTTATGTGTGACACAAAACTACCACTTTTCCATAGTTGTATTTGTAGAAGTTAAACAGATATTAGTCAACCAGTTTTTAAGCCGACTCTAGAAGTTCCATTAAGCAATGTTATGCGACTAAAACCTAATTGTTTTCTCACGCGATAAGTCATTCCAAAAATCATGGCAACGGATGTTGGTAGGTTTATGTATATCGCAGCCATGTATGTATATCTGCATTATTTTTAATCGAAGGAGACGTAGGCGTGTTATCCAAGCATTAATGGCAAAGAAAGCCCTTATTCTTGGGAGCAGCCCTGTATGAGGTGTTTCTGGGTGTTTCTCCCTCCTATCTGCTTCAAGGTCTTGATAAATTGTGGCATTTCTTTGTTGTTTAGAATCTAGTATTCCCGTAGTCTCGTTTTCTGTCCATACATACCGCCTTTAAAGAATGATAGACTTTTGCGTACGCCAGGTGACCTGTAAATACGAAGAGAGAAAAAATCCATTGCAGTTTTGCAAAATATTCCTTTTTTGAATTGCCTGAAAAACCACCTCATGGGAGATTAAAAACTTTGTTTGCGATATATTGGAGTTTTGGCGAAATAGACGTTTCCATTGGGCGTTTTTTCAATTCGCATTTTCAAATTTGCGCAATTTGAGGGGTCATGGAAACCCAGCTATATTTAATTGTGAATTGTGTACAAAGAACCTAAGAATGTTGCTTGCCTAACCAAAAACCTGCTGTTTTGTCCATGCAATTAAAGTCAATGGGGACCAGTGTGGTTTTGACATTTTGAACAAAAACAGTTGAACCTTTATCCAAAATACCTTGTTTTGTGTTCCACAAAAGAAAGAAAATCATTCTAGTTTGAAAAAACTCTTTGATACTGTGAACTATGGAATTATATGTAGCAAACACACAGCAAGCTGAGTAATACAAAATATCAGCACTCTTTTAATTGTCAACCAAGTTAACAGACTAGAACTTCCGTAGGATAACTAGTTTGTAGTATCTTGGCACATTAATATAGAATTCATTTGAAGTCCGGTCACAGATCTTCTCCTTTCATGGCATATTGCTTAATACACTATACCAAGCCCAAAGTAACTACTTACAGTTAACATCAGACATTAAAGGTTTTATAGAATATACAATATAATATATAACAAATAAATACCTTTAATGTGTAGTGAAAGTGGAGGTAAGTGACAAGAATATGTTTTCCTTTCTGGAAAAGCCCATTGCATGATGGAGATAAGCCAAATAAGAGGCATAAGCCAGATAAGAGGTGACGGGGGGGCACAGAAAAAACTTGAGAGTGGTAGACAGGTGCGTTTATATATACAGGCTTGAGAGTGTGATGAAGGCAGATTATTGAGCTCATGTGAACAACTCTGCTGTGATCCGTTTCACAGTTGCTGCTGCTGATGCCTTGCTTGACTTTACCCTTCCTTTTTTTTTCTCTGATCAGTGCTTCTCTTTACTAGGCTTCTTGCACCACACTGTTCGTCCACCTCTTTAATCCCAAGGGCTTCTAGCTGCTTCTGTTTTTTTTTAGTGCTGCTCGCACATATAAAAATCATATTTGTAAGACTAAAGCATCAGATATTATCTGAACTGCCTTGCATCAGCCATATGTTAAAACCATATGTTATTTTTGACTCTTGTATATAAAGCAGTCTTATGCTGTCTCACATGCTGACTTGAAGAACTACAGAAATTGTTTTAATTAGAGAACTTCAGAAATGTTAGCATGTACATCAGTTGGTGTAGCCAAGTGGTTAAATGTATAAGATGCTGCATAGTGCTCTATTCACGTTTCTTTGTCTCCACCCTGCAAACATTTCACACTTCTTGCCCTGTGTGAGACTCAAGCATCTGCCACCAACCTTTTGTCATGATCCTCTTACGTGGATTCTCTTGGCCAAATTATTCAATAAATATAATCACATCTTAGTGCACATATTTCTCAATGTGGAGAAGTTCTTATCAACATGATTACTTACTTGACATTACATGTTTATCATAGCTTCCATGATTGAGTTATGTGCTGCTTTATCTCCTAAGTCAGTCCTACAGTTAGTCAAAGTTTGTTTTGCATTTGTTCTCCTGACACAAACGCATTTTTCCCCAGAACATTTCTATCATAGAAAACACTTCTCATCATCCTCCGATCAATATTGATTTTATAACTCTAAAATGTTATACAGTTTTTAAAAGTCATTTTTTCGACGATACAATATTCCGTTAATGTTACTGTGTACATGACATTGTAAATTGTGTGCCCCTTTACATGTTTTTTTGGCTAGTTTATAACTGTAATGTTCACTTAATTATGTGTACTTTACCGGGGAGAAGTTAAACAAGTGCAGTAGTCCGTAAATTGTCCCGCTCTGTAAGGTTAATACACCACTATTAGACCCCCTACTGGTTCCTCTGTCAGCAGTGGGATAGGAGGGGGTTTAGGGGTGTGAGTCAGAGGACCATAAACTAATTAAGGTTGTAGAGAAGTGGAGCCCCTTTAAAATTGTTTATAAACCATTAGGGGGAAACACGTTCTCCCGGGGATCTTCCGTGCAATTAGAACCAAGGTCAGAGGAACAGCGGTCGGGGAATGGGGCTTGCTCAGAACTGCTGCTGTGGACAGAAAGTGGCATTTGCACTGGGGCAAATGCTCGCTTTTATTAATTTCCTAAATAAATAGGTGCCTCACGAGACCCTTTGTCAGTAAAATGCACCTTCAGTGATATTAATGAACCTCTTGCTTATTTAGCCTATTTTTCCCTCTCTGGCTTTCCCCCCTTTCTCTACCTCCCTTTTTTCTCTCTGTATGCCAACTTAAAAGAAAGGGAACCATTTGCAACCATTTTGCACATTGTGGCTCTTGGGGGTTGGTGTCAAATGCGGAAATGGAATGTGTGAAATTGGTTAAATGGAGAAAGGGACTTGTTAATCATTCATTTACAAAAGAGAAGCAAATGTGGTTATATTTTGTCTCAGTTCCCGTGATTAGGAGACCCCTTGTTGTATTAAAATCAATGGCATTCAATGTTTCACATAAGCCACAGAGACTGGAGGTAAACAGTCCCAGTTGTATTTACCAGAAAGTAGGCCTGTAGGTAATCTGTCCATTTTATTATATCTCTCGTCTGTTATTCCCCCCTCCCTTGAATGTGGTTAAACAGCCAGGACAAATTAATTGCCTGTGGAGCTTGCTATTTTGTGATAATCAGATAAATATTTGCATGAAATGGTGGCAAAAAAAGTAAATGGGGCCTGAGGCCTTACCAATTGGATTTGTCCAATTGCTCCTCTGCTTCATTAGAACAGTTTATTGACTGGAAGTGCGGCTCTGCAGATTGCATTGACACATGCTCAGACAGTTGCCTGCCAGCCTATACTTCCATCTCTTACACATTTAGCATTGATTAATTCTTGATCTTTGATGCGTATGCCAAGTCAAGTTCTAGCCTTCAACACATGATCTTTGAAGAGTCTACGCTGCACGTCAGACCTCTTGCCTGAAATGCGTCCTAGGTTTTATTTTTTGTAAGTGTGAATTTTCTGGAGGACCCAATGGGTTGAGAGAGAATACAGAAGCGGCCCTCTTTCATCCTTATCAGCTGGGCGCCTCTCAGAGAAAAGGGTTTGAGATGTCCTTCACTCTTGCATGCTGAGACCAGCGAAGCTACAACATAGCAGCCAGACAGCTACCAGTACCATCTCAAGAGCACTCTTGAGACACTCAGACTTTTCCCTCAATCTCTTTTTTATTTTTATTTTTCACACTCTTTTTCTCTCTCTGTGAAGAACACAGTACTGGGCCAGCGTGTAATTTTACTTGTTTCCCCCTGGGCCGGCATGGCCCTACGCACAGTCAGGCTATATTCTGAACTGTTGTTTAAGCAAGAGGGGGCTATTGTCTCAAATTTTGTTTCAGCACATGTAGGATAAGGTGTTCAAGAGAAGCATTATTTTATTCCACGTGTGTATCAGTGTTCTTTTGCGAGGGTTGCAGCAGGGGCCGGTCTTTTGTTTTAGAAGGCTGAGTTATTCTCCTGCCCCCATGCCAATTATATTCAATCAGCCACTCTTGAGGAAGTGGCAGCAGGAAAAGCTTGAGTTTTCTGCTTGGCTGCCACTCTCTCCTGTCCCTCTTTTACTGACAGCCGTATGCCTCCGTCTCAGCTCACTGAGCCCCACAGTCAGATGTCTGATAGTGCAGCCTGTCGCTCATATTATGCCTGCCACATAACCTCCCTCATTAACTCTCCTCTAAGCATGCACATGTGAACGCACTAAACTCATGAACCATATCTTTAAAAGGCAAATCCATCAGCCCCTGGCCACAATAACATGAATATGATGCGCAGTGTGCGAATACATTCTCAAGTGTCTCTTTTTGTCTATCAAGATAATGTAAAGGCTATGCCATGGTATTCACTGAAGAGAGACAACAGACGTTAAGCAACAAAAAAAATGATGATTCTGCCAATCATTCATCTTCACGTCATTCCAAACCCATTTTCTTTTCTCAGCTCTTTTCCATAGTGGGCACAGTTGTCAGGCTCCAAAAAGGACCATAGAAGTAGTCTGTATTGCTTACTATCTCACGTTGTCCGATTCCATGCCATAACTTAGTGTGAGAAACATACTGAAATTCCCTCTATCAAAGCTCTTAAATCTTATCTATATTCCCTTGTCAGATCAAAACTAAGTGCCTTGATGCAATGCACCAGGTTTGACATCATTAATGCAAAAATGCCATTAGTTCTTGCTTGTCTTGTAACAGAAAATTGGCACCAGTTCAAATTTGTTTAATCAAGAATCTGTTTTGAAATCTGTAAGTAATTGTATTTCTTCAGAATACTTTGAATATAGCACATGGGACATATAGTATACTTACATGGTGTCATTTCGAAATCCATTTTAGAGCTTGAATTATGTAGTGAACAGTCTTCAGATTGCCCTTTTGTATTCCACAGGGGAAGGGGGGAAATGGGCTTTAAACAACACAAGGGTGAAAAAAACAATTGCAGAACTTTCATTTTTCAGTGAACTCTTCTTCTAAGACTCTATGACTGACATAGAAAAGAAGAGTATAGTTTATTTAAAAGAGTGAACAAGGGAAGCATTGAATGCAGACGCTGAAAGGTTCAGAAGATAAGCTCATGATCCTGGATGTTCATACTCTGCATTGCTGGGTTATTTCTGATCCAGCTTTGCCTGGAAAAGCAGGAGCGATTGAGAGAGGAAAAGAGGGCTGCTTAGACTAATGGAAATGCACCAGCAGCCACAGAGAGAGTGTAAAAGCCCTCTCCTCTCCATGAATAACACAAAGCTGAGGTCTTATTATGTGCTCGGGGTTATCATGGGTCATCATCACAGCTCCAAATCCTTTCAGCAGGCCTGCTGTTTGCATCAAGCAGATCTTTTCACCACTTCTTATCAAAGGACTGGCCTTCATCTCTTCAGATTTACAGTTATTCACTTATTTACAAAAAAGTCACCACCTTCTTCTGTTGATTTCAGATCACCTTTTTTGTTCAGTCTGTGGCTTTATTCTTTTTCACCCAGCGGAGAAATCAGTCCCTTTGTATGAAGTGTCAAAGGGAGATTAGTAATCTACTGAAGGTGAGTGATAGACAGTTAGGACAGTATAACCCCCCCCCCCCCCCCCCACACACACACACACACACACACACACACACACACACACACACAAAAAGCTTCAGTTGGAAGCTCCTGTTGCTTTAATGGATCAAAGATGGAGTGAACAAAAAAGGATGCCATGAAGCTTCAGCTTGTGCCCAAGCCAAAGCTTTAAACAAATCCCTGAAAAGGGGGATGCTCTCTAAAGAGTATCCAGCGGGGAATTTAGCACCTGCTTGTATCATCAGAGCCCTTCCTGTCACAGCATGTTATAGTGGTCCAAGTCAAACCCTTCCTAGTTGTCCTTTTCAAGATTTCAGGATCCTCTAAACTTGGTTCAGAGCTGGTTAATGATATTACTATGGATACTGGATTATTTACAGCTCCCATGGTTCAGTGTGTAAGAGCACCTACACTTCATTAAGGCATGGGTGCTTTAATAATGCAGACATAATTACAGAGGTCTCTGGGCAGGCTTAATGCATGCTTAAGACTGACCCACTCTTCCTGCCTCAGAGGTAATTGCATTGCATCCATGTGTCTCCAGAACATGACACACAAGGAGCAAGAGAAAGAGGCATTTAACTTGTTTAGCTCCTGCCATCCAATGGATTTCTTATCAGATGTTGTCTCCAGGGCAATCTCACAGAGTTAAAGCAACAGAAAAACAACAAAATTAAACTGGTGATCTCGTTTCGCTCTATATCCCATTGGAGTGTTGTTGGAGTCACTTTTGCCTGTTAGCATAAACAAGGAAGAAGTTGTATCCATCAGCCCCGTTACTTGGTTTTTATTTCTGCAGTGTCATGCTGGGGAGCTCTGCAAGCACCAAAATCGCATTGGAAGCATAAACAATTAGAGAGAGAGACTGTGAAAGTTTAGACTCAAATGATATCATAAAGTCCTCAAGTTCCACAAAGAAAGCCATTAAGAGCATATTGTCTGCTGACTTCTCACAAATGTCATGAAACTACAATGCTCACTTTTCAGCTACAGTGTAAAGTACCTGTTCTGTTTGTGACATGACATAGCATGATACTTCCTGTCAAGTATTACATTTTCTGAATACTTCCTGATCGCTTTGGATATATTTTCTTTCACTAGCTAAACCTTCCAGAAAAATGTCTTTTGGACACAGCATTGTCATCAGTTTATGTGGTTTTAAAATAGTGTAGAAACAACATTAAACTGATAGTCCCGTGTTTCAATTTTGACTGTTAACATACACTTAGCACTTGGCAGGTATGCAAGAGTTGGAGACAAGACTTTGCCCACGAGATGCCCTTGTTCTCAGATCTGGCCTGATTGTGACTCGTGATTCCCACTCCTTCCCCCACAACAGAGCCGGTTTGCCCTAACTCTCAGGGACTCCTGCAGAGATAGATTAGCCCAGCATGGAGCGTTAATGTTCACTGAGCCACAAGCATCCTCCAGGGTCAGTGCTCCAGCTGAAGATTAGGTGTAGACCTGCGAAAGTAGGCCAAGCACGGACTCGGCCGCCGACGCCCCATCTGTTTCAGTGCCGCCTCATTGTGTTGCCCCTTTAAAGTCCTGTTTCGAGGTCACTGCAAAGAGGAGGTGGCTTTTTTTAATGGTCGGGAACCAGCTATTCATGTATTCATCTAAGGCACCTCTGGAGCGCAGAGGCTGCACATCTGAGCCTGAAGGACAGCTGAAATTGTTTATCGGTTAATGACTTCTCTCCCCTCGCGGGTGTTTGCCGCCTCAGCTGCTCCCAGGCTACATTAAAGCATCCTGACTCTCTGAAGTCTCATCAAAGATGGAGCCATAGACCTACTCACATTGTGCAGAATATCTGTCTGTCCACCTTTGCAAGTTGAAGACTGATTACGAAAATCCTTCTCTTTGTTCAGTCCAGGGTATTTGCACTTGTTGGGGTTGCCAAGGCACAGGGGACCATGCTATTTGGCAAGCAATTAGGTGATTGTCCAAAGTGTATAATTAACTCTCCTACAGTCATTACCTCTTGACAAATTTTGGATCCCTCAAAAGAGCCACTTGAGGTTGATCCAATGAAAATCGGCTGGAGTATAAAGCCAGATAATACTGATATCAGTGCAATTTATTGCAAAGGAAAAGGCTAGACACCATTTGAATGTAGCCTCTATACAATTACGAATCTTCTTTGCCACTAAATGTACTTAAGTTTCAAAAGTTTGTATGAGGGTGTCCCTATTAAGTATGATATAACTCAGACCGCTTGATAAGGTGTCAACCTTTATTGTCACTGAAACTGTCATCTCTACATTTTTCCAATGAAGTTATACATTCTCATGGTCGTCATGGCAGATATTTTGATGTTAAACTTCATCTAAAAATTAGGAGCAGCTTCCGTCTTTCCATGCATTCCAGTAAATGAGTAAGATAGATTAAAAATGTAGTCAGTGAAGGTTGAAGGCAAAAGTGCAAGACTATCCTAAAACCTGTTTTTTTTTTTTTTTTTGTGCTCTGTCCTACACACACATTTATATGACCTTCCAAGTTATTTACTTGCTCTGTCACATGCTACATCTTTCCCACAGTTTGGTTTAGGGGGTAGTTTTCACAGCAGGCATCTTTGGACCCGTTAACGGTTGTGTCCCTCTCACATACAATGCATACGTCCACAGTCAGCCTGTTGTTATTTTTTTTGTACGCATACCTCCTTCACATCAGCAGTTTCATTGGTGTGAATGATGGCTCTGCAACTTCTGTTGATTATATCCATGGCTGACAGTCTCCGCATAGCTAACCACCCAATTTATCATCCCTAACCTACAGCTTATTTTACGCTGGCTCTCGACAGCTGAACTTGAGCTCAGTTTCTATGAGCAGTATAGCTAGTCTAAGTTTCCTCCAGTGGGAGCGCAAAGGAAATCCCACTGAGGCTTGGGGAGAGATAGAGGTGGGTGGGGGTCTCTTAAGTAGCTGTCTGGTCAAGAAGGGTCTTTTAACGAAGGCTGAAATGAATGTGGTAATTAAGCTGCACTGTGGGCCACAGGACCTTGATGAATATTATCACTTAATTATAGGGATCACTATTCCCAGCACGCAGTTGAGCTCTGCCAGCACACAGTTTCCTTCCCAGTGTGGATGGGCAGTGGTGCATGCATTTGTGCATACATGTGCATATGTATGGGGTGTTTTCGGTGTGTGCTGTGTCCAATGTGTCATTGTGTTCGCATCTCTACATTGTTTACTCGTCCCCCTCTGGCCAGTTTCAATGTATTATGTAACTATTACGTTTACCAGCTAATTGTTTACAGTAGAAATATTGTGCATGTTGAATCTAGAACAAAAAGAACTGTAGCCTATCAAGAATAAACTATCATAGACATCTAATAAGTGACATTGTTATTTGTAACGGGTTTACGACAATGTTATTCATTATTAGTTTACACCAGTGTTACTTGAATTATTTCATGCCAGTGTTATACTTGAAAAGTTACTCATTGTGAGTGTTGGTGTTAATCATTTCAAGTTTATGGCATCTGTGTAAACTTAAGTATTGTTAGCATACTGTCTAACTTGTAACACTTAAAATACTTGTAACATTATCATAAGGAACTCCTAACAAATTAACATTGTTGTAACTTTGTTGTACTGTTGTAACCAGTAACATTGGAATGAAGTAAAACTTAAACATGCAAAACAAGTTTCGTCACAAAATCAGACTCTGATCAAACGCAAAGGCATTTAGGCAAATTCCCACAATTTTTTATTAATTAATTTTGTGTTTATATCATGTATTTAATTGAGCAAATGTGTGTAGAGTTTTAAGTTTCTCATATTACTCTCTTTTCCCTCAAGGACAACTACACCTTTGCCCAGCCTGGTATTCAGAGGAAAGTGAAGGCACTGGAGGAGCTGGTCAGCCGGATTGATGGTGCGTACCCTCCATATTTTCCTTTTTTCTGCCCATGTCCTCTCTCTCTCTCTCTCTCTCTTTATCTCTCTGTCTCTGACTAACCCATACCAGCCCCCCCCCCCCCCCCAGCTGCAGTGTCAGCCCCAATCAGTGCACCAGTTCTTTGGCCTTTAGTAGAGAGCGCTCGCTGCTCTGGCCAGGAAAGCAAAAGGCATTGGAGCATAAGCCTCTCTCATTACTTTCTATTAGGTGGCCGTAATCAGAATTCAATGCCCATTTCTCGGAGACAGGAAGCCCTCTCCTCTCCTCCTGCACAAGGCCTCTATCTCCTCAGCCTGCATTAGACCCAATGATTGCTTTAATTTCTGAGAGAAAGACTGCAGTCAGAGCATATTGTTGATGTATTCACCACACTCACTTTGTGTCTATGTGGGAAATAGAGAGAGAGACTTTGTGTTCCACTCTCATCAGTTTTTATGCTTTATATAGAATTGCTTGTTCTTTCTTCCACTTTTGTTTTGATTGCCTGCTCTATTCTATACTTTTGCTCCAACAGAAGCTTTCTTGTCTTTTCCAGTTTGATTATTCTGTTATTTGTGAAACCCATCGGAGTGAAATAAGTAACTGATTACAACAGTTTTTGCTTTTCTACTAATGAAATTATCATTTTTCCAAACACGTGGACAACTACATTTTAGGCAGATGTCTCTTCTGAAAAACAAAGTATACCACCCTGAAATCTGCTAAAACTAGATGGTCCTCTAGTTTTCATCAGTCTAGCAGTTTTGAATCGGAAAATGTGATTGTATTTCATCGAGACAAGCACATTTACATGGTTTAATGAGCCTGGTGATTGAGCAATATCAGTTGAAGTGTTTGTACTCGGGCTTGTTCTTGAGTAACCTTCACATTGTCAGGCTCCAGAGCTTTTCGCCTGTCACATTTATTGTGTTTAGCCACTCTTGATTACAGATAATGTCTTCTATTAGACATTCAAATGGGGTTTGGAAGTGCCTTGCATAGAAACCAATGAAAGGGAACAATTGATATTTGGGAGTCATGCATGTGACTCCTGCCTTTTTTTTTTCTCTTTTTTTTTGCTTCCCCAGTTTTAAGCTAAACAATAACTTCTGCTTTGTGAGTAATTCTGAAGGATGCCGTTAGTGAATCCTGATGGACTTGAGTCCTCTGTGACTATTTTTTAGGGCAGTTTATTTTTATATGCCTCATTAATAATAGAAAAAAGACAATTTCCAACAAATTTTGAGATATATAACTCAATCTCATGATTTCATATGAATTCGTACAATGTACAAATTGCTCTAATTTGCCAAAATGTAAAATACTTACAAATTTTTACGAGATTTTGTTGTTTATTCGCAAATGTATTGATTTGGAGAAGGACCGTGGTCACACCGTGTCCTAACCTGTTATGATGCAATTTGTCTTTCCACACTAGACATGACATGGCTATAAGAGACACAACAAAATTAATCACAATCCATCCCATACAACCTTTGTCGTGGAATACACTCATTTGTTTACATAAGTGAGTTCATAGTCTGAACGTTTATGGTTCTTTTGTTCTGAGTTAGATCTGAGTTATATGATCCATTGTTGCTTTCATTATGACTGTTAAAGTTATACTCAATGATACGCATACTCAAATGAAACCATTTTTAATAGTATACAAAACACAGTCGGTGCCTGAACTGTCAGCCATAATGTCGTAGAAATAGAAACCATTCCTAAAATAGAATCCCCTATCACTTGTATCATTTCCCAGTCACAGATGGTTTGGACAGAACCTTGGATTAACATAGAAATGATCGTGTGTCATGGCGTCACGACTGGTTAGGACGCAGTGAGCGTTGCGCAATGGTTGATGCTTTGGCTTCGTTTTAAACATGTTTTCAATGGTGGAGCAAAAATAGGTAATGTAATTTTCTAAAATGTAAATTACAGAATATCTGTCTGGTTTATTAAACTGTTGGATAAAAGCAATATCACACTCCCAAGCATGCTGTTGATCTAAATATCAATATAACTTTGTTTCTTGCCCAAACAGCTGCTCAAACAGAAATGAGCTTTTTGTGAGTGAAGTTTAGATGCCAAACACCTATTTCACATTTCCCATTACTCCTTCATTTTAGTTAATCTACTCTGATCAAACCTAATTTGATCGAGTCAATTGGGTGGGGATTTCTTGTCCACATCAGATAATCACTTCTCTTGATTTAGTCCTATGGGTCAGTGTGCTGTGTTCACAGCATAAATCATTGGGTTCGACTCGGATAGGACAAGACGCAAATAGCAATAGTATGTTTTAATTCTTGCCACCTGGGCCAACCGGGACAACATGCCAAGAAAATGGGGTCACAACAGAAACAGAAAAGCTATTGGTTTCTCACTGCTTTCCAAAGGGGGATACTCTGCGGCCAGCTGAGGGGAAAGTTTTGTTGTCTTTTTCCCAATGAAAAACAACAAGGCCTCAGAATTTCAGTTGGAAGTTAATACAGCAAGGTCAAAGTGCGCATATCCTATCCCCCTTCTTACCAGCATTCCTTTATCTTGTCCTCTGAACAGCCCTCACTCAGTATGGGTTGCCGTTTCCATATATAAAAAGACATGCCAGAGAAGGGAGGGTGTAATTGCTGGTCGCCAGAGAGTTGGGTTTCTGCCATACTCATCTTCATCAGGCTGCCTGGATTACTGTCGCATTATTTCCAAATTTCCCCCTTGTAAGGACGGCACATGTCGACCTTAATCAGGCTGCTCTTAGATCTGGCACTGTCGTGGTGTTTTACATCATATTCTCCCCTGTAATAAAGTTGGGGATGTAAATCAATCAGGCGAACCTTTCTTGCACTCCTTTCTTCGCCGCTACGCTAAGGCACGTAGCATGCTTGGTCACTCTCCTGTCCCGAACAGAGGTTACCTCTTCCAGCACTAATGAGGCTGGGGGTTTAAAACATGCGGCTGCTGGGAAGGTCTGAGCCCAGACCTGCAGTGTAGTGATCAGGGTATACGTGGCGCTGCTGACGCATGATGCTCCGACACCTTTGTTCACGGGACGTGTTCGTTCTGCCTCCGTCGCCATATGGCTCCGCTCAGTCAGGGTACAGCTAGGGCATGTTTGTCAGGGCTCACAGCGGCCCACCGACATGACAGGCGTTCCCCGCAGGAAGCCGCCCCGGAACATCAACGAAAGAGGCCGAAGGTCTTCTGACCTTGCAGCTGTGAGCTGTCCGTCCCTTCTCGCTTGTGTTCGCGCACACCCAGATGTTCGGATACAGATGCACTGCTCAGGTGCTGAGGTCACGCCTACAAAACACCTGCTTTTTTGTTATGCCTTTGAGAGCCACTGGCGGGAATAATGCCAGTAATGAATGTGCAGAGGGAAAGAATTTACCGGTTTAGAGTTCTGAAATGCATCAGAAAGTCTTGCAACTCCTCTAACTGAATAGTACTTTCAGAGAAAAAGTCCATTCTGAGTTGCTTGATATTCAATTCGCCCCTGATTTGCACCAAAGAAGAGCCATATTTAATTTCAACTTGTTTGATCAATCGGTTGCAAAGCATTTGAGCAGGGTTTTTACAGCTATGAGCAGTATTTGGGTCAACTTGGCGAGCATGTCATGTTATTTATGTACAGTCTTTTTCCGGAAAAGTACGATATTCCAAAAAAAAAAAAAAAAAAAAATTTGCAGCTTGGATCAAAACAGCTTAGTGAAATGTGAAAAATCTGAATTTGGTGTGTGTGTACTAATTATTAATTGCTATTGTTACATAGAGATTGTACCTGTGACAGGCTACCTGTAAAGCTGAATAGAGAGGGCAGCCAGATGGCATGAACATAGTTTGATGTGAAGTATTCGGTGTGAGCTCACTTTAAATCTGTCCCACTTGTTTGTACATTCTGTTTGGTGATATGTGCTCGGTTAATTAGGACTGCGACTAATTATTTTTGGTAATTGAGCACTTGCAAATTATGCAAATAAATGAAAAAACTGGACTAAAATAAAAGCATGAGCATGAAATTATGAGCACTTTTTTCATATCCTTTTTTGATATCAGTAAAGTTAGGGCAACAGTAAGTTTCTGGTGATTGTTCATACAAATCTGACTGCCACAGTTCCAGCTTTTGATATGGGTGTTGCCAGGGCATTTCTTGGTTGTTACTTACTGGCTCAAGTCAAAAGTGGCTCAAGTCAATGAATTTCTGGCCAATAAATATTGGTTGTTACTGGCTCAAGTCAAACGTGCCTCAAGTCTATGCATTTCTGACCACTAAATATGGTTCTGGTCCATCCTTAAATTTGAGTTTGTGTTGTTGTTGTGGTGTTTTTTTTTTAAATCTACCAGGCAAAAAAAGGCCTTCAATAAACCACCTAATTTGAGGTATCTTTTCCGACACACAAACAGTGCACAATGAGTTACATGGTGTTTTTATACACATATTGACTGCTTGACTATGCTTGACTTTGCAAAACAGTAATAAATCACAACTGAACGACTTTCCAGCATCATTGTTTATGCAATTATAAAATTTCATGAACTAGCATTATGTATGGAGTAAGGCTTGAGAAAATGAAGTTACTTTGTGAAAGTGCTGTAGAGTTTGACTGAAATAGCACATACTGGCTAATGATACTGGTATGTGCACGTATATAATTTTAAATGTCAGCGCTATAGAAAGACCTTCGGTTTTATTGTCATAGAAACTCCACTCGTGGACTTTGCTCTGTGCCTTGCTGACAGGTAAGCTAAAGAGCAAAGAAGCCGTTCCTTTCCACTGAGAACAACTCTACAGACTGAAAACCTGACATTATAACACCAGTACGTCTGTGTGTGTGTGTGTGTGTGAGGTCTTTTTGTGTCCTTTGGCTGTGTGACGTGCATGCAGATGTACTTTCATGCGTAACCCCATGCATTTTGTCATGGTTCATTTTTGTCAAGCCTTTGCCTCTAGTGCAATGTTGAATTTTACAATGAAGACCGCTTTATTTCTCGCTGTATTTCGAACTTGGTTCTCTGTCTCTTGCTCCGAGTCAGAAAATAAAGTGTCTGGTTCTGTGAAGTCATTGTGACAGATCAAGCAGATCAAGCTACATTGATTTCTTTTGCATTTCCGTCTCCACCAGGCCCTAAGCGGCCTGCCAATTTCCTCGCCGTAGAGCGATCCTATGCTTTAATTATCTGCCCGCTTTTCCAAAGAGCCGAAGGCACTTTTTATAGGATTTTATAGAACACCATAATCACCTTCAAGATATGGCCATTTCCACTTCCTGTTCTCATAATTACATGCTTTGCTGAAACACCTTTTATTAAACTTTAACCCACTGCTCTTACCATCATAATGCTTTCCAAGAAATGCCTAGGGATTAATATATTATTACATTGACCCCTTATATAGAGTTGTGGTCAGAATTATTGGCACCCCTGGTAAATATGATCAAAGATGGCGGTAAAAATAAATCTGCGTTGTTTATCCTTTTGAAAAAGAATTCGCAAAATTCAAACCTTTCCTAGGGGATTATTATGATTATTTTTCACTGAAAGCCATTTAAAAACATCCACCCAAAATTTAAAGATAAAATCACAGTAGTAAAAAAAAAAGAAAGAAAGCTTTTTAAGAGTTTCAAGAAAGTAAGAACAAACTGAAACCGTTTCTGTAAAACATCCACTTTGGATATATAATAATACCCAACACTAATATTTAGAGAAAACATTTAGACCGCATATACTACGGAAAAAGACCTAGATAAGGGATGGGGGGGATGCTGGCCCATAAAAAAGATTGAGAGCCACTGCTTTACAGGATGGTCTTTATACAGTACAGTACAGCAATTTATAGCTGAATCAACTTTGTTTCGTAATTGATCGATTTTTGCAACATCGACTCTTATTGAACTGAAGTGAATCAACATTGAACTGACTCAAAGTGAATTACAATAGTCTTGCTTGTAAATTAATTTAACTCATTTCATAATTGATTTACTTTACAAAACTATTGACCCGAACTGAATCAACCCTGAACTGACCTCGGGTAAACAATCACACTGTTGTCTTCTTAGAGCTGTTTTACAGCAGAATTTGAATTTGTCTCATGTTTGATGAAGATTGTCTTGTTTATTAATGTGAAACTGCTTCGACGTGCTATATAAGCGCTATATAAATGACTTGACAATCAGATGGTATCTTGGCAGAATAAGTTTCATTGTGGGCTTTATTCCGATGTGCAAGCATGAGTTCTGTGATCAATGACCATGCCCAACATCCCGATCAGCTGAATGTTTCATTGTTCTGTTGCAGCACTTTCATTTTTCAATGTCTAAACTGGCTTGGAAATAAGAATACGCTCGCAATAGAAATGTAATGCACCGATCAGACTGCTAGATAGATGAAGACAGAGAATAGGCAGGAAGTTGCCTTATACGGAGAAGGAAAAGAGAAGAGCAAAGATGTATATCTCCATTACTCTTTGAGGACATGTTTACTTACACGTGTCTTTCCCATTATGTTATGATGGGTTTGATTGTTTTTGACCACAGTGATCCGACTCAATCTATTAGCCATGGTGCTGGAGATAGCCTGACCATATCTTGTTTGATTTCCCATGTCCTTTTAATATTAGTTTTTGGGATTCACTGTCTGGGAGTTTTCAGGGTTTTTTTTCGCTCCCCTGAATTTTGAGGAATTAGTTACGCCCATAACACAAATATGGAGTAAAAGAAAGGTGAAATCTTGATTTGGTGGTGGGCTATTTTGTCTAGACCAATAAGCAACCATCCAGAACACAGTAGCAACACACACAGAATATGTAAACACTACTGGTCAAAAGTCTGAAATAATTTACAATTTTTTTAAGAAGTCTCTTATGCTCATTAAGGCTGCATTTATTTGATCAAAAATACAGTAATAAGATGATCTATTGTCATCCTTAATGGCTTTCTGGGAAAAAAAACGATGCGTATTTTTGAATATTGCATAAGATGTGAACAAAATCTGTACACCTGTTTTAGCTTATTACTCGACAAAAAGAAATGCACATAAACAGTGATGGAAACATTTACAGAACAAACTCCAAGTGAATGTATTAGGGATTTAGAAAGTATGTGACTGAATAAATCATTCATAACTGGAACTGGAACATAACTTTTTGACTCTTTTGAAATCTTAGATCTGCACTGCAAATTCATAATGATGGAGGAACGCATATACTGCTCCTTGTGACACGCTGCTGTGCTGTCATTCCCAGAAATTAGACACGTTTCACCATGTTTTGTCTGTTAATATCTCATTAATATTAATGTCATCGCTAGAATTTCCTAGGAAGTGATGATTTTGTTCTTTTGAACAGAAGGGATGGAAACGCAGGTTCTGTCGCATATTGTTTTTGCTATAGTCTATTCTGATTTTCGACATAAATTGTCAATTTAGATGACGTTTCGCATTTTGTATGCTCTTGAATCATTGTGCATTTACATCCACCACGGCATGCGCATTTTAGAGTGGTGCAGGTATGACATCACTTTGTAGGCCAAAAACGCGGAAGCGAGTTAGCATTTTAGCACTTCCGGTTCCATCGTCCCGAACTCAATGGGTTTTTTGAATGGGGTTTTGGTTAAATAACTGAAATAAGGTTTGTACAGACACTTTCACATTTTATCCTACGATATAAAATGCATCAGTTTTAAGGCCCATTCAGACCAAGAACGATAACTATATTAGCGTCCACACCAGCGGATGATATCGTTCTGTTTATTCTACGTGCGTTCTTGTCTGCTGCTTTTAGTGCTTGAGCTCGTTACAGCAGGGCGGATTCTGATTGGTTGTCAATGTTTTTATCGTTCATCGGCTTTATAAAATCGTTCTGAAAGTGATTCCAACGATATCATTTCTCTGTGCCGTTATTGTTATAGCTCTGCTATCTAACGGTTTTTAGAACTATATCTTTATCGTTATCTTTGTAGTTATCGTCCTTGGTGTGAATGGGCCTTTACCCAACTCGTGATTTTTTATTTATTTTTTTTTAAATGGCTACAGCGGCAGTCGTGGAGATTAAACGTCATCACGCTGGAAAGGTAATCTCAGTCCGCTTTTACAGCCTTATCATGCTCATAATTGTGCACTTATAAACTAGTCTAACTCAAACGTTCTGGGAAAATGTTTTTAGGCCGTGTGTCCACCAAAGCGTTTTTCCACGCGCCTGGCGTATGTTTTCAATTGTTTTCAATGGGAGCGCCGCGTTTTTAGAACGCCATGAGCGCAACGAGGCGCTGAACGCTTTTTTCAAGCTGAAGCGCCGAGCGCCAGGCGTTTTTTACTGGTCGCCGAGAGTTGAAAAATGTTCAACTTTGGGTAAAACGCAGCGCTCATCACTGTCACTTTTTACCCAGCCGTCCAATCACAGTGGAGGAGGGGCGGGTCTAATACCACACCGACCAACTGTCACAACATTCTTTCTGTACAACGACATCAACCAGCAGAGCTAACCGAACAAAAATGGATGAAAAATAAATTTTTAGTATGAAACAAATTATTTGCGAAATCAGTTACAAGTAAACTGTGCTGCGATTATTCTGTATCATAGCAACGAAACGTCTCAACGGAAAAAACGCTGTGCTGCCAAAACGCTCTCAAGCGCCCACAGCTAGGCGTCTTCAGCAGAGCGTCTTTGGTGGACACACGGCCTTAGAGTAAAACGGAAAGAGTGGCTGGAATCTTAGTGATGTTGACGTTGAATTTGTGCGACCGTGGTGTAGTTCGTTTATAGCCTAACTTTAGCTTTTCACTTCTGGCGACTGCATTTAGGCTTCAAAAATTCATAAAAGTTGTGTTCATCTGTGATAATTATCTTGAAGGACAAAACATGCAAGTATAATAAACTTTTGTTGATCTCAGAGCTTGTTTTTTGCGACAACCCAAAAGCCTATGGGAAAATCCTATTGGTTTTTTTTTTCCTATTGGGAACCAGTGTGATGCTAACTAGCGGTTGGCCTACAAAGTGACGTCATACCTGCACCACTCTATATCTTGAGGGAACCACTTGTCGTGATGGAGCCCGTTGCTTGGGAGTGAGTTATCTGTGTTGTTGGACATCGTTTTATTAAATGCTGCGAGGAGACGCAGAGGAATTGATGAAATATCTCATATGGGGCCTTAAACGGCTGCTATGCTCAATATGCCGATGAGGAAACCTCAATATAGCCTGCCTGCATTGAATTCCGTATGAATGTCAATGGCTATGTTGGAGGAGTTGTGTGCCAAGGTCAGACCTTTTGTTAGGCCTAATGCATAATGCCATGGTGTTTTACATGCACAAATGGTCACAACACGTCATCAGTATGCGAATAAACTGTTTCCATCACCTTAATGCAGATTTTAACTAACGCAAAACTGAAGATATTCTAGAGCATTTTGAAGAGTTTATTTCGCATGTCAACCGTTTCCATCCAGTTTAATTTTTGAAAATGTGCATCAAAAATAATAGGATGGAAACCCACCTGAGATTGCGCTTTCAGTTACTTTTCCCAACCTCACTAACTTACCGGATCCGTCCCATCCCGTTGTTCCGGAACATCAGAATTTACAAATTAAACAACGCTTGAGCCCCAAATCGGCATATTATAATGATTTCTGAAGGGTCATGTGACACTGAAGACTACGATTGCATCACAGGAATAAATAGCATTTTAAAATAGATATAATAGAATAAGAATATAATAGGAAACGGTTATTTTAAATTACAATAATGTTTCACAATATGACTGTTTTTACTGTATTTTTCGATCACATTTCGAAATGCAGTCTTAATGAGCACAAGGTTCCCAGTGCGTAGTTTGAATTGCATCATGTTTTACGTGTTCATATGATGCATAATTTATATATGTAAATTAGATGTTATTTTTTAGTGAATATTTATTTTATATGTATAACTGTTGAATGTGCAAGATATCTCCTTTCTCTCTCTCTCTCTCTCTCTCTCTCTCTCTCTCTCTCTCTCTCTCTCTCTCTCTCTCTCTCTCTCGCTTCATGTCTCGTTCACACTCCACTCTCATTAGGAAACCAAACACACTATTGTCACCGTACGCTTTCACTTCGTTTCGAGGGCTTGTAGTAATTAGCAGTCATATTAGACCATAGCCCATAAGAGTTGTTTTACGCTAAAACAATTCTGTTCGTCAGAAGCGCCCCAGAACGTGAACACTGTTTCCTCTTATCTCGTCTGTTTTGTATGAATACATTGAGGTTCATCAGCATGCAAATTGCTCAAGGTGAATTTATTTATGTAAATGAGGACACAATGTGGGCTTCTTCTTTTTTTCTCACACAAATCATATAAGGTTATAAAGCAGACATTAACATTTCAGGGGAAGAAGTAGAGAGACTCCTTAGGAAATAATGAGGAAAAAACTTCTGATAATCTGAATGACACCTGATTTATTTATTTATTTATTTTTCTGTGGGGTTTTCTCTTGCAAATGTAGCTTTGGACATCAAATGTAGTCTTCTGACCCCAACAGAAAAACCTCAGCTGGTATAAAACAACGCTCTTTTATTTATTTTTGTTGTAATTTCTCCGTTTGGACATCTTAAAAGGATAGTTCACCCGAAAATGAAAATTATTTCTTCATTTATTGATTCACCATGTTGTTCTAAGCCTGTATGAATTTATTTCTTCTGTGGAATATAACAGAACATATTTTTAAAGAATCAAACCGTTTTGGTGACCATTGACTTCCATTATATGGACCAAGCAACACTGACACGTTTCTCAAAATATCTGCTTTTATGTTCCACAGAAGAAAGCAAGTCATACAGGTTTTGAAGCATGAGGAGGTGAGAGATAATAACACCGTTTTCATATTTGGTGGAACTATTCCTTTAATTCCTTTGATTTCTCTTGGCAGCTTTTTTCACGCACAATCTCTTCCACTGCTGAACATGAAAGTATCATACGCCGGACTGTAACTCAAATTGGCCAATTAAGGGTTTTTTTTGCTGAGATTTCTTTTTTTTTTCTTGCTCTCATAATTTTCAAATATGGTCTAGCATGTCCATTTTAAATACGCATAAAAAAAAAACCCAATGCAATACTAATAAAGCTGCCGTCAAGGTCAGCGCCAAATTGCATGTCAATTAATTATGAAGAAAGAAATTAAATAGAAAATTATTAAATGTGTTAGTTTAATTCATTAATTTAATAAATTATTATATTAATATTAAATGCAAATGTTACATTTTAGATTATTATAATTTACTACATGATTAAATTATGTGATATATGTATTATAAATTAAATATTTATATAAGGGGATTTATATATTATTGAGGTCAGGCCCCGTTTTTTATATGGGATATATATATCATGGGAAGTCAGCAGTGCAGTTAAGGCAAATATTGAGTTAGATTGACACAGTAATTGCATTAATCCCAATACCATGGTTAATTTATCACATTGCAAAAAAAAAAAAAAAAAAAAATCAAATGCATATCCAACGTGTTTTCACAGAACCGAATTGAAAATGTCATATAGACCTTGATTTCTGCTGATCACACTGTATTCCGAAAACCGGATCTGTTACATAAAGGGGAAAAATCATTTGGGCCACAGTCAGCTGTGAGGAAAGAAAGGGAAAAAACAGCTTTTTTTGTGGCTGTTTGTTGCTGCCTTGGTCCCTGATAAATGTGTGCATTATACTTGCCTGTTTTCCATTTACTTTGCATGTATCAACTCTTTGACTGAGGATGTGGATGCGATGTGTATTCGTAATGTGGATTATTGCACTGTTGTGGGCACTTGTGGCCTAATGGCTAGAGAGTTGGACTTTTAACCATAAGGTTGCGGGTTCGATTCTCAATACAAAATGACTGAGCAAGGCACCTAACCCCCAACCGCTCCCCAGGCGCCACAGTGAATGGCTTCCCACTGCTCTGTGTGTGTGTGTGTGTGTGTGTGTGTGTGTGTGTGTGTGTGTTCGCTACTCACTGCTCCTAATGTGTGTGCACTAACTTGGATGTGTTAAATGCAGAGGACAAATTCCGAGTATGGGTTACGGTACTTGGCCTTCACTTCACTTCACTTCACTTCTAGCTTATGAACGAGCACAGGAAGTAGTTTTCTGCCTTGATGATAAATGTCATCTGTGCAATCTTGACAGCGCAATGACAATGGCTACTGTCAACTGTCACATCTCTAGATCTTCATTGTGGATTCCAGTGAATAAATAATCCATACACGTATACATATTCAGAGAACGGAAGCATTAATGCGTGAAAAGGTGGCCTGGTCCAATGTTGAGGGATAGTTGGCAGAAAAAAAGAAAAAAATCAAATTTTGTTGTCATTTACTCAACCACATGATGTTCCAGTTCAACTTTTTGTTTACTTTAAATGCATTCTTTTCCATAAAAGTATATAGTGAGTGTTATATATAATGAATACATGACCAGGTGTTATTTTGGTATCATTGATATACCATTATAGTTTTTATTCATATTTTGGATGTTTTTTTTAATATATATTTTTCATGTTCATTTTATATATGTGACCCGTGCTGGCAAAATGAGTTGGAATGCGCATGGGATAATTTTGAGCTACAAGTGAAACAAGTTACAAGGCAAATTTGGGGCTGTTTACACCTGGCCACTTCATGTGTTTTCTGTGATCGGATAGCTATCCGATCGTGAAAAGACCAGGTGTAAATGCCCTCCGAAACGCATTCGAGACGGATTTGAACCCGATCGCTCAAACCACATCAGGAGGAGGTCTGGGCCGCATTCCAGACGACACTGGACAAGTGTAAATGCATCTGGTTGTTGAAACCACATATGTAAATTTTCATTTTAAAAATAAACGTGTGAGAGCGTGTTATATAGGCTATATGTCATGTTATAGTCAGATATGACGACGCTACTGCGACACGCATTACCGCGGATGAGCAGCTGAGCGTCTATTCATCAAGCCAACACGCCGCAAACTATCGCAAATCAAAGTGAAAGTAAGTCGCAGACACTTAACACACAATCGTCTTCATTAAAAGTAAAGAAACTAAATGATCTTACCAGGGCTGTTGCCGCTCTCTCTTATTTCTCTCTTTGATTTTGAAATTAGCTGATGATCAATAAAATGCAGCTCATATCTGTTGCTCTCGGTGACGTGCACTCCATTAAATCTGCATATAGCGCGGGAATTGAAAATCGGATTTATATCCATTTGGCAAACACACATTTATGTGACCAGGTGTAAATGGAATCGTTTTGATAAATCAGATAGCTATCCGATCTGAGAAAACGCATGAAGTGGCCAGGTGTAAACAGCCCCGGTAACACTTTACTTGAAGGGGTCTACATAAGACTGACATGACACATTCATAACCATGACATGACATATGTCATGAATATGAAGTAGGGTTTATGCATGTTTATGACAACTGTCATTAAGTGTCTTTCGCTCAATAATGACATTTTGAATGCAAATATGACATTGTTTAAGATGTCTTTGTTATGACACCTTGACATAAACCATAACATCATAACCTGTCAGTGTCTTTGTCATGACAACTTGACATTAAATTAAATTAATTTAATTGACATTGACATTGGCTGTCATAAGGCCATTATAACTGTGTCATGAATATTTTTCGTGACCTCAACTACAGTGGTACAAATTGA
Organism: Rhinichthys osculus; assembly: GCA_029959095.1. NCBI lineage: Eukaryota > Metazoa > Chordata > Actinopteri > Cypriniformes > Leuciscidae > Rhinichthys > Rhinichthys osculus. Next base: position 23,896,925 of record JARWKJ010000013.1, on the reverse strand, counting down.
ATTTGTCATTAAACAGTTATAATGGCTTCATGACAGCCAATGTCAAAACCAACCACCTGACAGTTTAATGTAATGTTAACCAATAAAGCTAAGTGGTTTCTTAAGTTTGATAATTAATCTGCTATGTCATGTTTATGACAGGTTGTGTTGTCTTAGTAATGTCAAGTTGTCATGACAAAGACACTGACAGGTTATGATGTATTGGTTTATGTCAAGGTGTCATAACAAAGACATCTCAAACAATGTCATATTTGCATTAAAAATGTCATAATTGAGCGAATGACACTTAATGACAGTTGTCACAAACATGCATACAACTTCCTTCATATTCATAACATGTGTCATGTCATGATTATGAAGGTGTCATGTTAGTCTTATGCACACCCCTTCAAGGAAAGTGTTACCACAGCCCCTAAGTGAAAAATGCCAATTTTGAGGTTTTCACATTAAATTTGATGCGATTAAATAGAAAAATTATACGGCACATCATGTAATTAATAATTAGATTAGATTACGATGCTTTTGGGAAACGCAAACAAGATCCAGATGATAGTCACTTCCTTTTTGTAGATATGTCTGTCGACTTGATTCACTCATTTTAAAGATGCAAAAGACGCGCGTGAGCGGCGAAAATGAATGTGGGCTAGATTAAATTAACGCAGTTATGAGGTGTGTATAATTTAAACTAAATAACTCCCGCTCGATTGGGACTTACAGTAGCTGCTGTTCACTTCTCTGCTGTTCGAGAATCGATTTTGAATCAAATTTCAATTTGATATATTTTAAATCTATGCATATATCGAATTGAGAATCGAGTTTGAATCGAATCGTAACTCGAAGAATTGATTTGAATCGAATGGCGGGATTCCAAAAGATTCCCACCCCTAATATATATATATATATACACTCACCGGCCACTTTATTAGGTACACCTGTCCAACTGCTCGTTAACACTTAATTTCTAAGCAGCCAATCACATGGCGGCAACTCAGTGCATTTAGGCATGTAGACATGGTCAAGACAATCTCCTGCAGTTCAAACCGAGCATCAGTATGGGGAAGAAAGTTGATTTGAGTGACTTTGAACGTGGCATTATTGTTGGTGCCAGAAGGGCTGGTCTGAGTATTTCAGAAACTGCTAATCTACTGGGATTTTCACGCACAACCATCTCTAGGGTTTACAGAGAATGGTCCGAAAAAGAAAAAACATCCAGTGAGCGGCAGTTCTGTGGGCGGAAATGCCTTGTTGATGCCAGAGGTCAGAGGAGAATGGCCAGACTGGTTCGAGCTGATAGAAGGGCAACAGTGACTGAAATAACCACTCGTTACAACCGAGGTATGCAGCAAAGCATTTGTGAAGCCACAACACGCACAACCTTGAGGCGGATGGGCTACAACAGCAGAAGACTCCACCGGGTACCACTCATCTCCACTACAAATAGGAAAAAGAGGCTACAATTTGCAAGAGCTCACCAAAATTGAACAGTTGAAGACTGGAAAAATGTTGCCTGGTCTGATGAGTCTCGATTTCTGTTGAGACATTCAGATGTTAGAGTCAGAATTTGGCGTAAACAGAATGAGAACATGGAACCATCATGCCTTGTTACCACTGTGCAGGCTGGTGGTGGTGGTGTAATGGTGTGGGGGATGTTTTCCTGGCACACTTTAGGCCCCTTAGTGCCAATTGGGCATCGTTTAAATGCCACGGCCTACCTGAGCATTGTTTCTGACCATGTCCATCCCTTTATGGCCACCATGTACCCATCCTCTGATGGCTACTTCCACCATGTCACAAAGCTCTAATCATTTCAAATTGGTTTCTTGAACATGACAATGAGTTCACTGTACTAAAATGGCCTCCACAGTCACCAGATCTCAACCCAATAGAACATCTTTGGGATGTGGTGGAACGGGAGATTCGCATCATGGATGTGCAGCCGACAAATCTGCGGCAACTGTGTGATGCCATCATGTCAATATGGACCAAACTCCCTGAGGAATGCTTCCAGCACCTTGTTGAATCTATGCCACGAAGAATTGAGGCAGTTCTGAAGGCAAAAGGGGGTCCAACCCGTTACTAGCATGGGGTACCTAATAAAGTGGCCGGTGAGTGTATATATATATATATATATATATATATATAGGCCTAACTTACAATGTGTTTCAAGTAATAACAATTATTTTTACAATTATTTTTCCGTCTGTGTGGCTCATGTAGAGATACAGCTGCTCGCTCCTGAAGGTGGGCGCTGTAGATCCTCTTTCTCTTGGTGTCTGAGCGGGTTTTGGCTGGAAATGCAGTGAGGGCGAGACAGAGGGTCAGTGCAGATGTAATTATGGGATAGATGGGCGGGGGCAGAAGTCGAGCAGAAGTCCATTGCTCAGCAGAATCGTGGCAAACAGCTCACTTGTCTTTCTGTGAACTCTGACCTCCGTTCCCCATCCTCCTCAGAACCTGCATGTGTTTTGCTGCATTGAAGGTGGAAAGAGCAAGCAAGCAAATGCATTCTGCTTGCTGGAAATCCTTATTCTGCTAATAAAGCTGCAAGGCTTATTCTGACATATTTTGAATATTCCTAAAATTTTATTTTCCCCAAAGTTACACCTGGAAGTTTTTATTGGGGTCGGGGTCGAATAAATTAGTACTGAATAGTTAATTAATACTTAATTAACACTTTTTTTTTTAAAGTTTTATTTCATGCAGACACTAACTTGCTCCTCCTTTATATGACGAACATGTATGTGTGTGTGTGTGTATATATATATATATATATTAACCCTGTCGTGATTAATTTCAGAAACCTTTGCTATTAATAAGTTTCTTCATTCGGCAACCCTTTTACTGAGCATCATTTTTAGATTTACTGTCAAAACACTTGATAAACGATATTAAAAGATTTTAAATGCACTTGGAATATGATGTTAAACTAGAAGTTTTGTTTTTTGTTTTCTTTATCTTGGACATCTTTATCTGTCGCTCACCCTTTAATTAGGCTAAAAATATGAGGATTTTGATGTGCAGTGCTAATAAGCAAAATCGGTGTGTTTGTTTCGTCAGTCTATCGCTTCCGTTTCTTGGCAGTGAGATGTATTCAGCGTTAATGAGTATAAGTTGTTTATTCAGGAGGGCTGGATGTGAGAATGACACTGTCAAGGCAAGTGTGAGGTTTGACAGAAGCTGATCTTCGGCATGGGTGGGTGTGCTTGCAACTAGGGCTTGATGTAGTATATACAACCACAATTCCAGAAAACTTGGGTCATTTTGAAAAATGCAATATCAAGAATCTGAGATTTGTTAATTCTCGAATTAAATTTCCATTTTTCGCTGGCAAAATGAATTGTGTTTTGTAAATGTAAACACATTTTAATCTTGCAACACACTCCAAAAAAGTTAGGTCAGATGCAAAATAAAAATGAAAAGATAACAGAATATCCAGTTCAAGAACTGTTTTGAAACAGTCCACAATTAGCAGGTCAATTGGTAATTGGTGAGGTTATCATGATTGAGTTTAAAAGGAGCATCTCAGTCTTTGCAAAAAAGTTGAGTCATGGCTCACTACTTTGTGCCAAATTTCATAAGAGAATTGCCAAACAATTAAAAAATCTGATTTCTCAATGCAAGATTGCAAAGTCCTAAGGAATATCCATTTGTGTAGGGCAAGGCAGGAAGCCTTTGTTGAATGTGTGTGACCTTCGAGACTTCAGATGGTAATGCATAAGGAATAAAAATGCTACTTGCGTTAAAAATAGCCACATGGGCTCAGGAGTACTTTGGAAAACCAACAGTCTGCATCAAGAAATGCAACTTGAATCTCTGTGATGCAAGGAAAAAGCTGTACATCAGTTCTATGCAGAGATGCTGGCGAGTTATCTGGGCCCGAGCTCATCTCAGATCATCCAAAACACAGTGGAAATGTGTGCTGCGGTCAGATGAATCCACGTTTCAGCTTGTTTTGGGGAAAAATGGACAGTAAAATCAGAATGTTTTTAAATTTGCAAAATACAATTAACTTGGTCAGTGAAAACATTGGACATCTTTTCTTTGTACTTTTGTCAGTTAAATGAAGGTTAAAGAGAGTTAACAAATCACAGTTTTTTGATTTTATTGCATTTTATAAAATGTTCCGACTTTTCTGGAGATGGGGTTGTAGTATATTGTCCTTATGATGAACTTTTCTGTATGGTAAATGGACTGCATTTATATAGCGCTTTCACAGACCCAATGGCCACCAAAGTGCTTTACATATTGCCTCACATTCACCCATTCATTCTCTCATTCATACACCGACGACGGCTTCTGTATGACATTCGTATTATATTTGTAGAGTAAATACAAATGTCATACGAATCCAGAAGAACCTAGAGGAACCATCATTTCAACCGTAGTTGCCTCGATGTTCAAATGTTTATTACAAGATGTAAAATACAGTTCTTGTGAGTAAAATATTTATGAGGTATAATCCCATTAATAGCACTCCAGGCTGACTAGGAACATGAAATGTTCCAGTCATGACTTCCTGTTTCACAGAAAATATTAGGTAAAACGAAGGCCAAATTTCCTTAATCATCCATCACAATTGGTAAAACAAAAGAATATAGTTCTGATGTGCAGCATCAATAAACTAAATATGTTACAAATCTGCCTGGAAGAGGACGAGTGTCTATATTGTCTTAATGCACTGCGAGGAGGATAGTTTGAGTGGCCAAAGACTCTCCAAGGATCACAACTCAAGGATTGCAGAAATGGGTCTGAAAGCCTCAAAAAATGTCAAACAGCAGCTCCATCGTGAGGGAAGGATTCAGGAAAAGTCATCTGCTTTCACTCCAGCATATTCAGTTGCCAGACACTACTGGGACTTCAAATGGGACTGAATTCTGTTGTCAGATGAATCTAAAAAAAGAAGAACTTTTCGCAGCAAGCCCAAAAGCTGTTTTTTTTTTTTTTTTTGTTCACAGGGATTAAAAAAAAAAAAAGTACCCCATGCCAAGAGTTAAATATATTGCTCTATCTTTAATGTTGTGCACTTATTTCTTTTGCTGGAGGTCCTGGACATCTGGTTCAGATACTGTACAGATTTAAAAAAAAATCAAAACCTGACTCCCTCTGGCAGATATCATATAATGCGTTGTGGTTGGATCTACCATCAGAACAATGATCCAATACAAGCACCAAAATCAACACAAAAATAGGTCACTGAGCACAACATTAAGGTTCTGAGCCGTATAGATGAGTTGGTGAACTGAAGAGGAGAGTGCACCAACATTGACCTGGGAATTTGAAGGATCTGGAGAGATTCTGTATGGAGGAATGGTCTCTGATTTCGTGTCAGGTGTTCTCCAGCCTCGTCTGGCATTATAGCAAGAGACTTTATTAAAGAAGAATGTTCTATTCATCAAAGATTCCTGAAAAAAGTAGCACATTTTCCACAAACAATATAAAGCAGCACACTGAAGACTATTATTATACGGTTATATTATGTAAATATAGCTGCAAGCAGCAATTAAGGGGCCAAGCACAAAGAAGTCACGATAAATCAGGCCATCATGGCTGGAAGCATCAGACCAACTGCAACAATTAGCAATTTAAAGCATATTAAGATTATTTTCGAAAAATCAAATACAATCACTAGTAATATGCTTTAATGGTTTATCACTTTTGACCAATAGGGGGTGCTGTTATGAAGATTTGGTATTGTTCGACTCGGCATGCTGTACCAAATCTAAAGAGACGAGTTTAACCGTTCAGAAGTTATACGCAAAAAACTAATTTTTCATATCTCGTGACCATTTGGTGGCACTGCGCCGAAACTGTGCAGGTAACCTAAGGTCATGATTGTCATAACACACACCAAGTTTGGTCAGAATACTCTAAAGCATTGCGGCGATATAGCCCCACGTTCATTTTGGCGGGCAGTTCGTCGAATTTGTCCGCACGTTATTCGAGAACCGTTTGATGAATCGACTTCAATTCCATATCTTTTTGTCGGCACGGACAGAAAATGGTCTGGTTACATTTTTGTGAAAATCGGTGCAACGGCCAAGGAGTCAAATTGGTGGTCAATCGAACCGTCTTGAGCCAAGGAATCAGAGGAAACATTAATGTGACAAGAAGAAAGTTTCTAGCCCTTAGAGACTTCAAATTTGCTCTGGTGACAGTTTAGACTGTCCTCTAACTGTGTGCCAAATTTCATAACTTCCCCTCAAGCGTTTCTATGTGCTGCCATAGACTCGCAGAACGGAAGAAGAAGAATAGGAACGATTATAATAGATGCCTACGCACCTTCGGAGCTTGGCCCCTGATTATCTATAATTATATATTGTGAATATTCAGTATATCACCCACAACTCTCAACCGTATCCTATCATACATGTGATGTCCAAAGACTGCCATCTTTGTCAGGAGGCGAATGAAGATGCCTATATTTCACGCAGTCATGCATGTTACACACTCTACCCATCAGAAGACCCATCCCTGTTGATTAAAGAGACACCCATAAATAAAGCTGCCGTTTCTTCTCTAACATAATGCGCTCAGACGTTGGGTTGACAGCTGAGTAATTACCTCATGCTTACATGACAGCGTCGAGCACATGATGGCACGGACGGAGAAATTCTTTACGGCTTTATTAGGGTGTTATGTCTTACGCCCGGCAGGCTGTCATCCATGAACTGTGTCTGCTGTCTGTGAGCGGGAAAAGCGGCAAGGAGAATAAGTGTTATTGTTGTGTTGTGTCCGCCGAGCGCCTGTCATTTATTGTTTGGTCTCAATTTTACTGAAGAGATTCTAATGATGCCTTAATTGTTTGCGATAGATGAATAGGGGTGATTGACGACAGGGTGGTGATTTATTGTGCTGTTTTTTTGTGTGTGTGTCCTGAACAGAGATGGTACATCGCCACATGCAGCAGTATGAGGTGGAGTATTTGCAGTTTGCTTTCCGTTGGATGAACAACTTGCTTATGAGAGAACTTCCTCTACGCTGCACCATTCGCCTGTGGGACACTTATCAGGTAAAAGAGAACCTTAAAAGTCTTGGTGCGATCAATTACATATAAAAGCTATGCTAGTGTTTTGCAACTGAAAATGGTTATAATTTACTCACCCTTTGCCCCGTTCGCCTTTATAGTTGGTAAAAAAAAATTTTGACTGTGCAACGAATAATCACATCCAAAATAAAAGTTTGTGTTTAATATATGTGTGTGTTCGGTGTATAATTATTTTGTGTATACAGTATATATATATATATATATATATATATATATATATATATATATATACACACACACACATGCATGTATATATTTAAGAAATATAAATATTTAATCGCGATTAATCGCATTAATGTCATAGTTAACTCGCAATTAATCGCAATTTTTTATCTATTCTAAATGTCTCTTCATTTCTTTTTGTCCCATTATTTTTTCTCATTTTAATGCTCTTATCAACATGGAAAAGTGGATCGGCTTGCTTTGTGCAAATGTTTTTATTGAAAACAACATTGACAATACTGTGTTCAATTTCACACTAAAACATTTTCACTTGGAGCAAATAATCACTCACACAATGTAACACTGTCCATCAATAAAAGGGTGAAAGAAATACTGACGAGGTCCTGATATTGACGAGGGGGCGGAGAATTCGCATCAGCTGTGTGTGTGTGTGCTTGGCCATCAAGTGGTTTTTCAGACTGGACGCGCTGCGATCGCGATGATGATAGCTCAGTTCACAACGACAAAACACAGATCACTTTGGTCTTGTCAATGGAACCATTTGGCAACTTTTTAAAAGTAAACTTTCCATTCAGAATCTTATTGGCATCCATTTCGGCGTCTCGCGCTCGTCATCCACTCAAAACGTAACGTTAACCAACTATTTGGCCGGCTCGCAAGCCTAAACAAGTGTGTGGCGTCGTGCCTGTTGTTTTGTTTCCGGTCTAGCTAGATCCGCTTGCGCTTTGGTCGACGAAGCAACAAAGCGTCCTTGCGCGGCGCAAGCCATTGAAATGAATGGGTTTCATAGCGCAGAGCCGCGCATGCCGCGTCCTGTTGCAAAAGCATGTGAAAAAAACTACAAAGTTTGCTAGGCCAAAAAGACCGTTAATCGCGCGATAAAAAAATTAACGCCGTTAAAATGGGTTTGCGTTAACGCCGTTAATAACGCGTTTAACTGACAGCCCGAATATATATATATATATATATATTTATATATAATTTATATTATATATAAATTTAAATATGTTATGAATAAATAACACGTTTCTTAAATATATATATGGATGTGTGTGTATTTATACCTACAAAATAATTGTACACAGCACACACACACATATTATGTAAACACAAACTTTTTTTGGATGCGATTAATCGTTGCACAGCCCTTAAAGGGGGGGTGAAATGCTGTTTCATGCATAGTGAGTTTTTTACACTGTTAAAGAGTTGGATTCCCATGCTAAACATGGACAAAGTTTCAAAAATGAAGTTGTAAGTTTGATGGAGTAATTCTGTTCCAAAAATACTCCTTCCGGGTTGTCACAAGTTTCGGAAAGTTTTTTTCGAATACGGGCGTGTGTGACGTCAGAGTGGCCGGAATTTCCTTATACGGGTCTTAAGGGCACTTCTCCCGGAAGGGCGCGCGTGCATCTGTAGCCTAGTGCCCGCGAGAGTACGCCTATGCCCATCAGAGCGCTGGGCTCGGTCGGCTGCGCTGCAATTAAAAAAAGGGCAAGACAACACTGCACAAATTTCCAAAGAACCCAGCGTTAAGGGACCAGTGGATGGATTTTGTTTTTCCAGAGCAGCAACGGAATTGTGCAAGTGTTTTTGTTTGTTCCCTTTATTTCGACGGTAATAGTTTTATAAACAAGGCCCAGTTCAACGCCGGATTTGCAGAACGCCTAATACTTAAAGATGGAGCAGTCCCAACGATAAAGGTTCACGGTCGTGCGTTGGAACCGCAGGCGGTGAGTAAAACTGCTTCAAATGTCTGTGAGTTGTTAACTATCGGCGTGTAAGCACAGCAAGTAAACAACATGATCACATACAGTTAATGTATATCTATGGAGCATGCGATGTATGGTGTGTGTGTGTTTAAATACATTTGTTTAGCTGGCCACTGTAGGTGTCAGTTTGTTTATTGTAAAAAATAAATCATGTCCTCATAAACCACGAGTCTGTCTGTTTACAACACACAAATGTTATAAAACTTAAACTTTTTTTTTTAAACGCTCGAGACCTTATGGTTTTCACCCATGCATTTTACTGCCCATCTCACGTTTTTGTGAGCAAAAACGCGTTCTGTATGAACGAGCCCTTAGTATTGTTTAGATCCTTGTTCTGCATGGGATTACTATCTGATTGTTAGCCATGGTTTATTTTCGGATGTCACTCACAGCTTCCAGACGCTCTCAACGCAAAAGCTTTGCGCGCTCGTGTCGTGATTATTTAGCTCCGCCCACACGGCAAGCCTCCACCCGCTCGGGTTTTTCCGGAAAGACTCGGTACAGCCTATCTTTCTTTTATAAATATAATAAAACTAAAGACTTTTTGGAGATATAAAGGATGCAATACCACTATATAGGTACTCAAGATTAACATGAGATTGAGTGAAACTGAGTGTTTCACCCCCCCTTTAATTTTTTTTTTTGATTTCTTATAAGTGCAACTTTATCTCACAATTGTGACTTTTATATATCTCAATGGAACAGAATACAGGGGTCTTAAAATAATTTTTTTTTTTTTTTTGTAATTTATAAAAAAAATATATATATATATTTGATTTTGAGTATAACACAGAGCACGGTTACATGCACACCGATGCGCTAATAACTCCCAAAAATCAGCTTATCAGAATAACCCGTTGTCCCGGTTTACATGCAAAAAAATAACACGGTAAACAGCGTTTACAAGACTTTGTTCATAAATCAGGTTATTTCCTGGTAGTGGCATCAAAATGTAATCTTTAGTGTATCTGATTCCGAGGATCCCATTTGCTGTGTCGGTTGTGATGTTAAAAAAAAAAGCATTAGAAACCGAAGAGTGTTCCAACATGTCAGCGGGGTAACTTACAGTCTCATATATTCTCCTCTCATGCAGCTACAGATGCAGCATTTCGACTGAACCACTTCTACGTCTGCTGCACTTGATGAGAACACATTTTGATCATTTCTTTGGTTGAGAAAGAGTCTCAGCTTTTGATATATCTTCTCCTCCCTTACCGCGAAATGCTCACTCTGTCTAAATCCGCTTTCCCGTCACATATCACACATGAGCGCTTCAATAAGCCGACTTAACGCAGGTTAACATGCCGCGTGAAAGCGGGGTAAGGGGCAAAACTCAAGCTTAAACCGATCAACACAGCTAAAGCCGTTTTTGGCCTTACACTAATAAAAGAAAACGGGTTACGTGACCACATTGACATTGTCGACTTGAGCATAATCGGGTTAAGAACGTGCATGTAAACACTCGCATGCTTAAGAAAAACAACAAAACACTTTTTTTTGACCATCTATTCTAGAACCTTTATATCTCGTAATTGCTACTTCATCACAGGTTTCAATTCTTATAATTACTGTTTTTATCTTCCACTCTGAGGCAAAAACAGAAATTCCGTAGATGTTGGGCAAAAATCCTGTGTATTTTTTGTTGGCTATGAGAGGATGGTGACCACTAGTCGTGGGTTGTCTGATTCAGTCTCTGATTACCCGACTCTGAAGTCATGAAATATGTGTTAATCATCCTATAAAGAGGATGTATTTAAAGAATCAACATTTCTGAAAAGGTTTTACTGTCTAAAAACTGAAGCACTGCACACTATTTAAAGACCACTGCTAAAATTATAGCAGTTGTCTTTAATTAAATAAGTCGATAATAACAACAAAAAATCAATAATAAAGAGATATTTAATAAACTAATAATACAGATGAAGGTTTTAGTGAAATTGATCGAACTGATTCATTGAACAAATCAGAACAACTGTTTAAAATGTAAAAACTGTTCTTCATGCAAAGCGATTGCATGACCTCAGAACATTTGGTGCGCTCAAGCTGTAGACCAGTGGTTCACAACCAGGGGCCCAGGGGCCACTAGGAGCCTCAGCAAACTTTGAAGGGGGACGCAGGATAACTTACAAGTATTTTAATTCAATGATTGACTCTAATTTAAATTTAAGTGCTAAAAAATGCAAACTGAAATCATGTTTCTTCTTTCCCCTTCTCAATAACTATCGTTTTTATTGAAGTATAAACCGTTCTTGAAACTTCTGGACTTCACTTCTGTAATATATACGTACTCCCAAGTTTTTGTTTCTGAAAACAAGCATTTTTATAATAATTTCAGGAGAAACACAGAAAATATATTCAGTCTTATATAAGACACAAAGACCATCTTTGACAGTTGGAATTACAGACCATTTTAATACATCCACCTTATTCATTACTGAAAAACACCATGAAAATGAATCTGCTTCTATATATAAGCTGACATTTCTGAAGGCAGTTACTTCACATTTAGGTTCCCCTATGTGTAGATGGCTAGATTTCTAGCACCAAGCCATGAAAAGACCCAGAGCATAAAAGAAGAAGAATCTTTAGCACAGCCAGGAACTTCAGAGGTTTTACTGACATCTAACCCAACACTTTCACGCTGTTCGCTATACAACAGAGCTGCCATTTCCGAGTGAATGCAACGGCCCTGGTGCTTCCGTTGCGCTCGGCTCAAAATAGTTGGAAAATGATGCTTAATTCTTTCTTTGAAAGATTTTCGAATTACTTTCATGGTAATTGTGTGCCATTATAAGTATTTCTTTGTCTCTCAGTCGCATGCTCTATGCTTCCTTTCAACAACAGACGCCTACTGTCTTAAATGTCAGTTTCCTTCCATCTCTACAGCAAAGAGGAAATGCTTTCACTGGCTAACTGTCCCTTTATTCTACTTGACGGATTTTGATTTTAGACATATTGTAACCCTTTCCAATAGACAGTTCACATGGTTTGTTTGCCTAGCCGTTACTCACTGGGGACGTGTCACTGGATTCTCTCCGACAACACCAGCCTCGTCATTGATGCATGTTGATGTGTGCGTTAGCGCGGAGGGCGCCACAAAAACAATCTCTTGTTAGGCCAGTCACAAGTCAATAAGACTAGGATATTGCTTAACATGCACTATTGATCGTTTATTCCAATAAAGAGAAGGCTGGTAGGTTGCAGAGCAAATACGGTACATTCAAATGTTTTTTTTTCAGGAAGTTTAACTTCCACTGATGGCTTATTTTTGTTGGTGAAGGTCTCAGTTTTGGTCAGGTTATGATTGCAGGCACTCTGAGTTGCTTTCCGATATTGATTCTGCCAGCTGAGCAAACAGTGAAAGCGAGGGCAAGAGGAGATAACTACGGCAGGATTTGCTGCAGCAACCCATTTTTTCTCATTTTTTCCCATCAGTTTTCCACTAACGTGAGAGCCGAACAATGTAAATGAGTTACTATGTGAACATACAGCACTGTCTTTGTTTATGACTATTACTCAGAATTTTGGGAATGTAGGCCTACAGTAATGTATACATGTATACAGTAATGTATTGCCAAAGCAATAGAAGGGCCAGTTGCTATGTTTCCATTCAAATTTGCGAATTTAACTTGGAATATTGCATAAAACATGTTCAAATAAAGCACTGTTTTCATCAAAAGTCTTCTAGAGAACAATTTCGTCAATTCCTTGGGAATTGGCCCAAAATATCTGGAATAAAAATGGAAGTTGCTGCAATCGGGGAAGCCACTGTTGCTCTTTTTTCGTATGTCATAAATGACTTGGACCTCAGAGTAATTGTATTTACCATTTAGATAGACATTGTTTCAGGCATTTCAGAATGATCAAACCAACATTTCAGATGCTGTGCAAAGAAATCGGTCCACTGGTTAGTCCAGTAATCCAGTAGTCCAGAGTTTTTCTGTTGTGTACTGTAATTCAGTAAATGTATTTACATTGGAGCTCATTTCTTATCGGATAAAACAATTATTTGCCTCAAATGAGCACATACGTTTTTTTTTTTTTGGGTGGGTTGTTTGTTTTTAGAATGTATGCACGTCTTGGGGTTTCCATCCAGCGAAACACATTCCATTCCTTTTTATTTTATATTACAATATTTGCATACAAATAGGTGGATGGAAACAAAGCTAGGATGTATAGTGTCCACAATAAAAAAAAAAAAAAATTTAATTGAAAACAAATGCGCCACTTATTATTCATATGGTTTTAGGAAACCGTTCATACCTTTTTTTTTAAAGAAAAGTGTAAATTTAACGACTCTAAAATGTTATGTGCTGTAAACAAGTGAAAATGAATAACTTTATAAAAAAAATATTATAAATGAATAATGTTTTCCTTACACCTTCTATACAATTGAGTGTTCAAATCTTAATGATTATTTTTAAACAATTCTTTTAAAAAACAAAAGGAAATCTTGCACACTATCAATACTTGCAAAAGTATCAAAAATATTTGTTATAATAAATGTTTTTTATGTCGGGATTTCCTTTTTTTTTGTCTTCTCTCCTACGCACCTATCTATTACCTGCATGTGTGCGATGGTATAATTGTTAATTGATTAAACAATATTTTTTAAAAATCTTTTTTTAATGATTTTATATTAGTAGGTTTTAGAAAGCTTTTATTTGTAAATTGTAATCTGTTCACAAAATTACAGTGTGTACTGTATTTTTGATCAAATAAATGTAGCATTAACAATTAAAAGACTAGTCTGCAAATTGAAATATTGTGGGAAAAAAGAAAGTTTTTTTTTTTTTTTTTTTAAATAAGAATGACTAATTAGTATGATTAAAAACCCTTATGGGATTGTCAGCAATCAATTTACACTTAAAATTAAAATCATTTTATTTCAGACAGAAGGGAGAAAGAAAATTGTCAGGATTTGCTGTGCTGCATGTCAAACATCAGAAATGGTGTCCATCTACTGAATGCGCAACACCCACTTTACTTGAAATGCAGTCATCTTTGTGAATATATAATTTGAGTGGTTTCTTTGGCAATTTGAGGCGCTGATTTTGTCATTTTAAAATTCATGACACTATCCTGCTTCTGAGCCACTATACTGGTGGCAATGGTTTCTAGTTGGAGACCAACTTGTTTTAGTTTTTTGCTTTTTTTTTTTTTTTTGCCAGCCCAAAATTACTTTGGTGGAAATGCATAAAATGGTACGAGATTGGGCTTTGGAACTGTGTTGGTGTAACAGGGCAGCATGAGTAGGCAAAAGCAAGAGAGAACTGACTGTCGGGGCAAGTCTTGATTTATCCAAACCTCCTCTTTCGGAAGCGTTGGCAGTTGATGCAAAAGTTTTACAGCTCTTCAAACCTTTGGATGACTTTCCTGTGTATATATTCAAACTGAGGAGGTCGATCAGTGTTATTCAAAGAGAAGTGAACCAAGCTCATCTGTCTTTGAAATGAAAGGTGATGTGTGCCCTTCTGAAGACTTCAAGATGTGACATTTCCGATGCGTAAACTTGTGTGCATTGACCTGATAGTGCTATTGTGGTCATGACGTCGTAGCCTACTGTTACCTCGGCCAAAATCCTTTCTCAAGCTTCCATCAAATCACTGGGCCATTTCACTCATGTTTGGCCAGAAGCTATGAAAGCCGTGCTGTCAGGGCCGTGAGCTTGCTTGAAAGTGCTCGCTCGGAGAGAAGTGAACCCAGCTCAGTCGTCTTTGAACTCAGAGAGGGCTGTGAATGGAGGACCTCAGGAAAGTCTTGTTCTGTGCAGTGAATTTGACTTCAGATGGAACATACTCATGGAAACTTTTACTGAGCTTGTTGAACAGTTCTTGTCAAAGTCAAATTTAAAGGTTATATATGTAGTTGAAATAAAAGTACTTTCATATACAAGTTTGGCCACTGTATAGAAGTCATCGGCTGACTTCCTGAAGAAATGCAAATAATAGAAATGCATAACATCTCAAAAGGAAAATCAACTTTTGATGCTGTACATTGTTGTATTGCTTAAATCAGTGTTTCCCAACCCTGCTCCTTGAGGCACACCAACAGTGCACATTTTGGATGTCTCCCTTTTCTGACCCATATATTTCTGGTCTTGGAGTCTCTACTAACGAGCTGATGAGTTGATTCAGGTGTGATCGATTAGGAAGAGTTGGAAAATGTGTAGTGTTTGGTGTGCCTCCAGGAACAGGGTTGGGGAAACACTGGCTTAAATTACCTTGTGGTATTTACAATGATTGATTTTAGTTTTGAAGTTTTTTCAATTTATTCAGACAAAGTAGAATATCGATATTGGTCATTCATCGGTTGTCGGACATGATCTTGAATGATCTTATTACCAGTTGTTTGGCATCATCCAATGGGCATGACTCCTGAGAAATGGAAGATGGGGGCCTTGTTCATTAAAACATTTCAGAGTTTAAGTGGTTTGTAAAACCATTCTGTGGTAAATTGTTGCATTTATACATGAACAGAGAAATGTATAGTTCCTCCCCAGTTCTCGGTTCACTCAAATTCTTTCTTCTCATTTTTCATGAATGAAATATATGTATACTTTGTGATTCCTTTTGATGCTGCTATAATGGTGCAATATTACCTTTTTGAAATAATGTCCAAAAATCCTAAAGCGGTGTAACTGATACACTTTCTTCATACTTCGTTTTAAATATTCAGTAAAATCATATTTTATTGAACACTTTACTGCTCTTTTTCTGCTCAAGTGAAGTTCCAGAGATTGGAAATTTAAAGTTATTCTTATTCTCTGTTTTGCCAAGTGCTCGATTTTGGACCCTAGTGTGAATTCCTCAACAGAGGCCAGGAATAGAATGTAATTCATCCCATGCATTTTTAATGCATAACCAAATAGTCTGAAAATGACTGCTCGCACTCTCTCCCTCGCTCGCCGACTCTGACAATCTGTGTCATACTAACTCACCTTAAAGATCTTGATGGCCCGAATTAGCCAAGTCTGAATGATGAATATTTCATGGGGTTTTTGAAAACAGAAAGAGTACCTTCCCTTGTATCTCTCAGGGAGATGGTTTCTGTGCCATTCACGGTGCATTGTGAGTTTTTCTTGATCTGTGCTGCTTGTTGTCATCACTTCTGCTTTACACGCTGACTCATGTTCTTCAGAGCATGTTTTTTTTTACCCTCCACAACTCCTCAAGAAAACCTCTACACAGTAAACCAAAGTCCTATGTAGTTCAGTGAGCAGTGCATCAAAGCTCATGGTCTCTGCAACTGCCCCGTTTCTGTGTGATTTTCATTCCGTTACCAAATAGTTATGTTCTAATAAAGGAGTCTAAACTGAGTCTACTCTAAACACAGTCTAAACTTGATAGATTTAGAAAGTGCCACCAAGTTTGAACCAACAATCCAGAGCATTATCCAAAGTGTTACATACATAGCCTATGTATGTAACACTTTGGATAAAGCTCTGGATATTTGGTTCAATCTTGGTGGCACTTTCTAAACCTTTTGAGTGTGTTGTATTGGGGGGGTATGTAGTATTTGCTTGAAAAACAAATCTAGGAAAGATTGTCACTCAAAAATGGCAAATTTCTCAAATAACTGCAAAGAGACGGCAAGTAACACATTGACTTCAACAGGTTTTGAAGTAGAAAGACTGAAATTGTATTTTCTTGTAAAACATACTCCTATAATCTTTGTAAAAATGATTTTTCAAAGTTGTAAATAAGAGTGCACACCACATTGTGCATCTAAAATCTCAAAAACTGTTTCTCAGTTATGTTTATGGTATGTTTCCCAGAAGTTTCCTTTGAATATTTAATGAACAACTTTTTAAGGCTTTTTCAGAATGCACAGCGTGATTCAGTCAAAGAAAAAAAAGAAGTGTATACTGCTCCCCTGACTCTTCCTGCTGTTTACAGAGCCTAGGGCTGTCACAGAGACAGGTGTGATTTCTCAGGACACCTATTTTAGTGATATCTGTCAGGTTGTGGGGGAAAATGTATGCATGCTTTTCCAAAATTGCTTACGGCACCTTTAATTTAACTAATTTAGAGCACTTATCTTTGCATAAAGTTCAAGAAAGGCTTCTGGTTTCTTGCCAGACTTCACATTTTATGAGATTCCCTGGCTATACCTCAAAACCTAGTTTCCTGTCTCGTTAGACAGCACATTTGGGAATTAATAGACATTCTCTCAAATTCTAGGGAACATTGCATTCAACCTTTTATAGATAGGGCAATCCCAGAACGAGCTGTTTCAAGTTCAGTTGAAAATTGTTCATCCAAGATGCCAGACAGAGCCTAAGGAAAAGTGTTTATAATACAATAATATGAATCTACCAAAGAAATATTTTAAAATAAAACATTATTGTAAATATAATTTGTTTGTTATCTTACCTGGTTTTGAGATACCAAGGCTCTGTAGACTTGGCAAAAGCAGTTTTACTAATGTGCTGATACTGTCTCATCACTGAAACAGAGATGTATTATTTGCAATGGCAGTATTGTGCGCAGTGCCTGAGGTGTCCTCCCCTCAGTCCAATTACACTTTCAGTATGTCTTAGTCTACTTGAACCTGAAAACAGTAATAGTCCCTCTGTGGCCCTTTGACACGCTGAATGTGTATCACAGCCATCTGCCGTACATGTGTGTACGTGAATAGCGGAGGCTTACTAAGGCTATTATGCTCCTTGACGTCCTTGCTACAATTACCTTTGTCTTCGATATATTATTCCTTAGCGTGGCTCTGAACATGCTCATAACACTAACACATACCACTATGAGTGTTCAGTTTCTGGTTAAACTCCCATAAGTGAATCCTAAGGCAACCCTACACTTCCAACAGTATGTATATGTTCTGATTTAATTTTTGAAACCTTGCTCTGTCATGATGCAGCTTGTTTCCCAGCAGGTGGTTCTGTAGTTGCCTTCCCTCCAAATGCATCAATAGCGTGGCCTTCAATTATTGAGTTATCGTGCACAGCTGAAATAGAACTGGGATGTTTCGTGACCCATCACAGTCAATAGGAGTCAGTGGACTAAAGAATAAATGTGTGTGCATCTGTCTACATTGCCCGCAGCAAGGTCTTATGCTCTTTACTGTACAACCACATCACATACTCAGTACTCTGATGCGTTTGTTGGGTTTCTCAGCAGGGGGAATTATTAGAAGCCCAAGGCAAGCAAGGAGTCTCTTTTAATGTTGTGTGCTCACACCTCAAACTGCACATCACACATCTGGGCGCCGACTTTGGCGAGATGCCCCCCAGGATGAGCATTTGATATCGCCGACAAACCTCTCATAACCTGTTACATGGTCTTCCTTTAGGGGGAGCTCTGAGATTTTTCTCTGAGATTCATCTTCTTGGTCTACATTCTCAGTTCTGTTCAAGCCCCAGCTAATACATTTCTGTGAGAGGGCTGTTTGAAAGAAAAAAAAAAGCTAGGAGTTATCATGTGCGGCTAAGTGTGAAGCGTGATAGCGTCTGTGCTAAAGAGCACGGTGTCCCTGGCTCCCCCTGGTTGGTGATTGATCCGAGAGACTGGCGGTCTTGCAAACTTCTCTCTGCTATAGAGCCAGGGGGACTTCACAACGGTTTGTTGGCGTGGCGCGAATTAGCAGATTCAGCTCAAACACACGCAATGGTTGCTGCGTTCCTGCTGTTCACTGGTGCTTGTTAGCCCTGTACAGTTTAACAAAACTCCCCCAGCTTAAGCCTTTCGCCTCCGTAATGAGCTAGAAGATTGCTTCTGCTAGGACAGGCTCATCTGCAGTCTCTCCCAAAGGAAAGAAACACTAGCTTTAGCCAATTCCAACTACGCTCTTCTGCATATTCCTAAAGGCTTGAATACCAATGAAATCTTCCCATATCTAGAATTCACATCCAGCAAGCACTTTCCTTTCCTTTCACATGCTGTTCACAGGTCTCCCTTGCATGTGTGTATTGAATACATCTGTGCACCAAGCTGTAGTTCCATTCTTCTTTTCCTCATCTGTGTAGAAAAAACCTCACCGTAAGGCACATTGGACAGAATCTTCCCAACAGGGATTTGAACCGGCGACCTGAATCCCTTTACCTGTCCCGTGGGGTTCCCCTAATGATTGCCCTATGTTTTCTGACACAGAAAAGGCAGTACCCAGAAGGCAAGGTCCAGGTCACTGGCACAGCCCCTTGAACATCAATATTTCATCACTCCATCTCCACTGCTAGCTCCTTCATAGCTCCTGCTCAATCACTTATAGAGCAACACCTCACTGGGTGCCCTGCACTCAATCATTTACGATAAAAGTGTTAGCAAAAGTCAACCCTGCTGCACCCTTCTTGAGCTGAAGCTGACTTCAGTGAACGGCTGTGGACAAATTCACTCTATAATCGAATGGGACTTAGTGGCTCTCAGACAAAATATTGATTTCAGAGAAATCACAAAAACAAAAACAAATGAGTCATCATTCACTCAATTAATTTAGAAGTTGGAACCCAAAAGGAGAACTTTAAATAGTTTTGCCAGTTGTTCTTTTTCTTTTGTACACTTGCGTTACATGGACTCACAGAGATTGACTATTTCTTTATAAAAATCTTCATTTGAGTTCATCTGAAGAAAGAAGGTCAAGGTCTGCATGAGAGAGTAATTTTCATTTTTGGGTGGAATAGCCCTTAAGTTATTATCCATTAAAAACCTTGACATCATAACTGTCTTTCATGCAAGAAGTAGAGATCTGTGATTCTCAAACAAATCATTATTTGAAATCAGATGCAGTTGATCCAGTTCTCAACAATGGACTTGAAAGACTTGATCTTGAGTCGAACTTATTAGGTTGTCGAGTTCATCCCACTGACTGGTCGCAGTCCGGTCGCAGCAGTTAACAGCTGACTGAAGGGGAAGGTTATCTGTAAATAGCATCTTAAATTTCTATTCCTCACACATCTTATGGTTTCAGAAGATTTAATCGTATGACTTTTTAATAATACTTTTATGTTGCTTTGGCTCCCTTTTTAAGGTTGAAAGTATCAGTTCCCATGGGGACTAGTTGCATGAAAAAGTATGGTCAGATGAAGTTTTTTGTCTGGGTTCACTCTCACTTTCTCTCGCCCTCTCTGTAATTCAAAGTACATTGTCCTCTCTTCTCGGCTATGGAAAGCCCTGTCATCTTAGGTTTCGCATTTTTGTTGTCAAAAGTCAAGTTAAAAATAGTTTTGGGTCCTCGTGGACTGTGTTGTAAGTTCACCCGACAGCAAAGGCCAGAACTCTGTGTAACTGAAATTGGAAGGACAATTTTGGCTGATGAAAAGCAAGGGGCCCAGAACTGCTTTGGCCTGTTGCAAGCAGACAGAGATTGGAGATCAAACTTGATCAAAGTTATGGTCATTGCAATATTATATCAATATACCCTACCTTTCAAAAGTTTGGGGTCAGTAAGATTTTTGTTTTTATGCTTATAAAAGATTCACACTCGGTTGAAATTGTGTTTCGGGGGGGCACTGCAATACGACCGAAAGGGTCATATTTTTTCCAGATTCTTTGATGACAAGAAAGTTCAAAACAACAATAATTGTTTGAAACAGAACTTTGAGTCTTTATTGACATTTTCGATGAATGCACCCTGAATAAAAGCACCTTATGCGGCTTAAACAAAAAAATCTTACTGACCCCAAACTCTTTAATGTGTATGTTAAAAATATTATTGTACATTAATAACGGCTGTATTTACTTGATCAACTACAACAGGATAACACAACATAAACAGCTACCCCAAGGTGTCCAAGGGTGGTAATATTTTGACTGGGGCTTGAATCTGACATAACACTGGTGAAGACGTGGGCATTCGGTCACAGTTTTGCAACCTTTTCCTCCATCACATACACTGCAGTTCCTGTCTGAAATATTTCACTCATCCATTCTTAAACGTGCACTCTTAGATCAACACCGGGTCGTGACTTGTCACAAGTGTCATGTTTGTTCCTATTTGATGTTTCACTGAAAGATATACACATCCTCCCAAATTATAGAGGTCTCCCTTTGACATTTGACTGCACACATGCTCCCAGACAGTGGGCGATATTTTTTTTTTTCCCCACTGACAGCAGGAGTCTCACATCTCCCAGGTAGAGAGAGGTTTAATAAAGTAATAAAGCACAGTAGCAGAGAGCGTGTCACAGCTTGATACCCTCAGACGGTCATCTTCCCTGCTGCTCTGATTAAGGCCGCTAGGTTACACCAATAGGCAATCATCACCCTGAACATAACTCAGAGCGACCCACTCCGTTTCGTCTGTGCGCTCTCTCTCTCTTTTCTTGCTTGAGGCTGAAAGATGGGTAGATATGAAAGTTGTGAACTCTTCGATGTCAGAACTACTCCATCTCAACAGACTTGTTGGTAAATCAAGGCTGCGTTCGGAGCGCCTTTAATATTAGAATGGTAAATATATGACTCTCTAAGGATCTTGAAGATGGAAGTATAAACTGACTGCAGGCTTTTTGCTAACCAATGATCTCCAATGAGTGGCATCAAACTACTGCCAAAGCGCTCTGACTGCTGCATTGCTGTTTATTATGACTCGTACCTCAGATCTGTGTCCCAGCTGATTTTGTATTATGGCTGTAAGCTTACACTTGTATTTACATGAAAATCCGTCAAGACGTTACGAGGTTCTGCTTTGAACGAATACCGTTGTGAGTAGACATGTCAAAAGAGGTTTAGAAAGATTTGCTCCCCTAATGTAATTAACGGTGCCTGCTAAGGATTTGAACGAACCCTAACAGCTCATCCCGCATGTGCTACAGACATTAGTGATACCTCAAATCATGGAACTTGTTTATAAGAGGTTTTTCTATGCGATCAGAGTTTCGGGCTAGAAAACGGCCGAACAAATTTCATAGAAGGAGCGACTCAAACCATATCTATGTACCAAAGAAAACACCCTAGCACACTCATAACTGTGGCCTGGTAGCCATTCAGCTCATAAATTATATTACTCCCGAAAATGGACAAAAGTTTACATACTCCTTGAGGAATCTGCAAAATCTGCAAAAAAACTTTTGAACAGGATGAAGATTGTTTGGTAAACAGTTGGTAAATTGTTCTTATTTTGTTTAAATATCATATTATTTTCCAATTAGTACTACCCTTCGGAAGCTACAGAAGATAATTATGTTTCCCGGAAGACAAATTCAGTACAATGTACCTTGATCTTCAAATTCATAAAGTTTACACCCCCAGCATGTTTCCTTCTGGAGTATCAGTGAATGCTTGAACCTTTTGGAATACCCATTCAAAACGTTTGGGGTCGGAAATACAGTAAATACGGTCTTCAGTTTCACATGATAACTAAAACAATAAGAATTCACAATATTGTATTGCAGGTGTGTATAATGAAATATTTTATTTCAAAAGGTCTTTCAGAAGTTTTCACAAGGACAATTTTCTCTGTTGTGAAATGTTTATACATTTTTGTTTACTACATTTTAAGGAAATTTCCGTCAAAAGGCAAAAGTTACTAGCCACTACAAAGCAATTCTTTGATAACACTAGCGTTATGTGCTTAGTTCAAACAGTCGCTCCACTTTTGCATAGGCAAGCCCCATTAACACTGCATTATGTGTGAGTGTAAAGGTTCTTTGATATGCGTGTTATTTTATTATAATTTCTCTGCTGTATCTTTGCATGTTGGTACTCAAACGTGGACTACGTGTGTTGAGTTTGTCCTGGTTTTAAACTTATCCCACCTGAAGTGTGTCACCAGGTCTTGCGTCACAACGTTCCAGAATGGACCACTGTGTCTATTCCCCCACTGGCTCCATTAATTAAGACCCATCATCAACCGTTCGCCCCCCGAGGGAGAGACAGACAAAATAATTAAAATGATCAATGAAGAGAAACTACAGCCCATCTAAAGGTGAACCCAGCCTTCACTCCCACATTAAACTAGACCACAGGCTTTAAAAAAAACACCAATGCTGCATACGCCTTCTCAGAACTTATAGCAGCTTTTCTTTACAAGACAATGATTACATTTGGACATAACTAGTACCTTCGTAGAGAAATAGTTCAGCCATTAATATCTTGTCATCACATTCACCCTCATTGTATTCCAAGTCACCTTTATTTATATAGCACTTTTTACAATACAGATTGTTTCAAAGCAGCTTTACAGAGATATCAGGAAAATAATGCAACACAATTTGTTTCTAGAAGAAAATAGCGTCATAGTCCAGCTTAAGTGAGTTCAGTGATGGTTCATTGTTGTTGTAAAAATAATATTAATTTAGTTAATTTATATATCTAGCCGCTCTGGAGAAAACCGTGATCCAAGCCCACATATATTCCTCAGTGGAACACAAAGGTGGAATTTATCCAAGCTGCTACTTTGCAACTTGTCAAGCTGCAAAAATGCTACAAAATGGCCTTTTTTTGTGAGTAACAAAGCAAAATTGATCACAGTATTTGCTGATAATCTTCCTCCCTGCTGCAACTGCAACAAAATGCACTCAAGTTGGCTTCTCAGGACACAGCTCTAGATGTGACAGTGACACAAAACGGTATTCGTTCTCATGTTTCGTTACTGAATGCAATCCACTGAGTTTGAATGTGCGAACGCGCAAATGATATAATTAAACATTATAAAACATTCTGCTTAACATCAATGTTATGATCCATGGAAAAATGTAAGTCGTTAGGTTTTGAACAACATGAGGATTAGTAAACAACAATGACAGAATTAAACTTTTCAAGAGAACTATGCTCAAAGAAAATCAGAAAATCTAAAATGACGTCTTAACAGTAATTCACCTATATCTCTTTATTTATTTAAACAACTGTTCCCAGGGATTAAGTATTTTAACAAAATCAAATTAGCGTTATGAATACGTGGAAGAAAGCCAGAGCTCTGCATTATAAAGACGGAAGTTCATCCCTGCACAGCTGAACATATGCAGATGCCCTTGCAGCTCGGCCTTGTCTATTGAGTGTCTAATTAAGTGCATTTCACGCTTGTGTGGTCACTTTGACGAGGAGGTGACTGAGAATGACTGCGGGGTAATTGGACTGGATGTAACGTGCGCCGTCTCAAAACCACTTCCTGCCACCGTTGGCGTATACTGCGCTGTTTTGCGTGTGGTGCTCTAACATGCGGTACATTTGGGAAGATTTCCATTGCCCGTGCTTACCCTTGAAGGGGAGACCTGTCCTTCCTGTTTATTGCTGGAAGTAACGTCCATTGATTTTCATTAGGACCCTCTGTCCGTGTCTGGCATTGCAGATAATCTTCCCTTCCTCCGCGTGCGGAGCTCATTGCACCTCCAGCTGGAGCGGTTACACCACGTGGGCTCCTCAGGTGGCTAGACTTTTGGCTAACTGCATGAAAGCATCCATGTAGAGGAAGATGCTGTCTGACTGATATGTCAAGAAACCAACCACAGTTTGTTTTACTTATTTAGAGGTGGGGACATCTGAAATGGGATGGCAAAATTTGTGCCCTAAATTGTAGACTGTCCTTTCCACACTGTAAAAAAAACTTCTGTGAAATTTATGGTGGAAAACGGCAGCCGTGGTTCCCAGAAGTATACAGTAAAATATATGGTAGCAATATACACTGAACCATCCCCCCCCCCCCCCCCAATACATTTTAGAGTAGCCTTTTATTGACAGCCTAAGGCACACCTGTGCAATAATCATACTGTCTAATCAGCATCTTGATATGCCACACCTGTGAGGTGGATGGATTATCTCGGCAAAGGAGAAGTGCTCACTAACACAGATTTAGACAGATTTGTGGACAATATTTGAGAGAAATAGGCCTTTTGTGTACATCGAAAAAGTCTTTGAGTTCAGCTCATAAAAAATGGGGGCAAAAACAAAAGTGTTGCGTCACTATGCAACACATAACGGCAAGCGAAGATTTAAAAGCATTTGGTTAACAGAAAAGACATTGTTATTTAAGAAAGGAATGTATGAAATCCAAATATCACAAATAATTGTTTTCCCACTGAAAATTATAAGATGACTTGTTCCAAAAACTGAAAATGTAACAGAATTTATTAAATGCTCTGGTAGATTATACTTTTAGTTTTACCAAATATAATAAGGAAAGTTACTGTTAACCAATGAAACAGGTACGATGTGATAAAGCGACAAATGATATTGGGGGGAAAATACAACAACTCGGTTTTCTTTTCAGAGTCTGTTTCTTGGTTTTAGTTTATGTGGCACCATACTGTGTAATCCCACCCACAGTGAAATTGGTTTCAACGTCACATGTTCTGATTGGCTGTGATTGTTGCATCAATTTCGCTTTCAAGTGTTGATGACTTGCTGCTTTGACTACAGCTCTTTTCTATGGCGGTGTGTTCATATTCAGATGAAGAATAGATTGGTTCAACAGGGTTATCACAGTACAAGGTGTTTGAGGAGAATAACGTGCACCATTCCGTGTCCCGTTCAGCAGACACAAGGCCTTGTTAAAAGGGTTACTATTATTATACCCACTAGGCCTTCACACAAAGGCTCATCTTGTTTCAGCCTGCCCTTTAATTTCATTGTTGTTTTTTTTCTTCTTCTGCACCGTCAGAAAATGTGTCAAGAAACCTAAATGAGGGTATTAAATAATTGGTGAGAAAAAATAAAAGGAGAAACATGAAAGGTCAAACTAAATAGAGAACTCTTAATAATGAAAATTGTCATAAACTCTGGCTTCTTTCTATGTTCCTAAC
The DNA here is from genome assembly GCA_029959095.1 of Rhinichthys osculus. Classification (NCBI taxonomy): domain Eukaryota; kingdom Metazoa; phylum Chordata; class Actinopteri; order Cypriniformes; family Leuciscidae; genus Rhinichthys; species Rhinichthys osculus. The sequence goes on along the minus strand of JARWKJ010000013.1, from coordinate 23,871,244 downwards.
GGGATCTTTTTGCACAATTTAGTAGCACTTCATCAATTTCATTTTTTTTGTATTGTTAATAAAGGTTTCTTGCACCAAAAGAAGGTTATTAATTATTTTAGTTTTCTGTTTTCTGTTTTTGCAACCCCACCTTTAAGACTTACACAAGGAGTCAATCATTGCGTAGGCTTCTTTTTGAGTTCCTATAACCATGATCGGGTGCTTTTGTTTGGGGACTTATCATAGAAAGTGTTCTTGCTGCTTAATGGAATGGAAGGAAATTAATTAAAAATGTAATTATTTTTAACCAGGTTTATTATACTCAAACTAAAACCATTAAAACATTTATATTTCTGTTAATTGAAATAAAAAAAAACACTGACTGAAAAAAAAAAACATTTTAAGCTAGTTTCATTTCTTATTTTTCAATTTTTATTAATAAAAAAATAAAAAATGTAAATTAAACAAATACAAATTTAAAAAAAGCTCAATAGACATTTTAAAAAACATACTAATACTTAAATTTGAAATTGAAAATATAAAAATGGAAAAGAATTTAAAATGTTAAAACTATAATATTATCACATTTATGCTAATATAACATTGTTTAACACCAAATAACACAGAACGTTACAAATTAAAGTACAAAAACTATAGAAAAAATGTAATCTAGTCGACGTCACTAATAGTCTGTCCAACAGTTGGTTGTTTATCACAGCGACTCCCAAAGCTTTTTGTCAATCGAACCCCTTTGACCTAAAATATTTACTTGAAGTACACCTATGATTTTACGTTAATATTTAAATAAATTCACTCATTTATTCACAGTTGTTAAATAAACTTGTATCAACTACTGTAATTTATTTTGTGCACTGTTAATAGCAATGTACTTTATATTTTTTATTTTATTTTTTTTATTTTACTGAACCAAGCTGTGTTCAACTGTGGTCATATTTTAATGAGCTTATAATTGTGATGTCAGAATGAAAATGTCAGAATGAAAATCGATATGACCCCTTCAGTTGTGACAATTGATGACACTGTCATCTTTGTGTTCGCAGGCGGAGCCTGAAGGATTCTCTCATTTCCATTTGTACGTGTGTGCTGCCTTCCTGGTGCGATGGAGGAAAGAGATATTAGAAGAAAGAGATTTCCAGGTAAGAGAGTATTTGTGTGGTTTTGTGCGGTCCCCCGAGCCGCAGAGTGTGTCGTCCTTGCGTGAGCCCCCTCCTCCCTCATTAACTGGCAGGGTCGAGGGGTCACTGCGCCTGCATTAGTGTGATGACAACAGCAGCTGCTGTAAGGTGACATTGTACCGTCCCTTTGAGACTCTTCTATTTCCCGTCCCCTCGCACACTCACTTACTTGTACCATGCGATTGAGAGGTAAAGGGTTTAGGCATGGAGGCTTGGAGAGGGCAGATGTGTCACCAGAACTACAATATGAGTGTTTATTTGATCAGAACTCCCACTCCTGGTACTGAATTATTACTTCTCATCCTGTCAATCAATCAACCATCACAGCTATATACATATATATACAATTTAGTTAGGACTAAAAGATTAAAAGAAATCAGTATTATTTTACATGTGATAACTTTATTCAGTTTCTGTAGCATTTCTGAATAGTAGTGTTAGACCTACCCAAAAACTTTTCTCTTTATTTATATGTTTATTATTTTGTATACATTTTTGCTACTTTTTTTCAATTTAATTTTACAGATTGAAATCAAGGTTCCTTGTGCTGTGTAAACTCTTAACAACAAAATTATGCCATTGTAAAAATGCAATGAGTGAGCAAACATTTAGGTGAGATAAATGTAATAAAAAAAATAGTCTAATGATGCCCATTGGGCATTTAGCTCATTGGAAAAGGATGGAAATTGCCCTTCGTTTTGTTTCCACTAATAAATGCTGCTGTCTGCCTGCTGCAATCACCAATAAAACGTTGTTCCATTTTATTTTTTTATTTTTTTTATCGTCATTAATATCATTATGTAAATATTCTTGAAATATCGTGATATCATTTTGAGGCTTTACCTCTATTGTGGTGATACAAGCATTCAAGCAGTTGGCATATGCTATAAAGTATGTATCACCCTAATTGAGTATACTCTCTGTATGTGGATAAATGTATATATAGATCTGTGCGATAATACAGTTTACATTTTTTACAACGATGTAAAAAAAAATTTGCTTATGTGAATATGCTGTATGCATGCAGGTAAAGTAGGATGGATTATATATCCAATATTTGTTATATTGATGGGTAATAATATAGTTAATTTTTCTGCATATAATCAAGTACTAGTTGAGTTTTGCCATATAATATATGTAGCTTTACGTGTGTATACTCAATGTAACAGAGTAAGGTTGAATATACTCATAATAGTTATATAATTCATTATTAATTTGTTGTTATTTGTCAACATAAAATTTTCTTTATTTTATTTTATTTTTTTTACCAGGAATATAACAAATAATTACAAATATCTTTATAATAAAAAAAAATATTAACATGTATTAACTATTTCTGAAAGAAACTTTCTTTTTCTTGCTGATGTTTCTGCATAACTCGTATGTCATTCCAAATGTATATGATGATTATTTTGGGGGGAATTTTTGAAGAGAGAAAAAAAATCACTATGATTGAATCATTAGCTACCAGTAAATATCAGAAACTAAACGAATCGTTCTTTTGAGCCATTTATTCTAAATAAACTGGTTGATTTACAAACTTTACACACTGCAAACTTTCATTCCGGTATGGAACACACACTTCTCCCCACTAATCAGTTTCTTATCAATTTCCTAATAATCAAGCCCTGTCCTACTTTTCAAATATTCTATTTCAATCATAATTACAAAAAGAAATTGGGTCTGAACAGTATTCACAATCCAGATATCCAAATACTACTTTTTTCTTTTGAAATCTTTGCCTTCGCTTTAGACTTGCATCTCTGTGGAGTGAATAGACTCCTCAGTGTGTGTGTGTTGTTGAATATGCAGCGAGTCAGTGGTGTGTATCAGCAGTGTGTTGTGGGGCGGTTGATTTATTGTGTTTACAGTGCCCAGTGATTCCGAATTATCCCCTGCACCAGCTCTGCAGCACACGGCTGCTGTTTGGCATTCAGACAACAGCCCCGGGCCTCCGTCTTTACCCGCCTGTGCCATGTGTCAGCAGAGAGATTATTTCTCCTATTCTGTCTCCTTATCCTTTTGTTTCACTGTATATTCCTTTCCCTTTTTTGCTGATTTGTTTTCACACACATGACCGTTGATAAGCGATAGCCTATCGTGCCCTGCAAGACTGTCATGCCATAGACCAGTTAGAGGTATAGTGGTGTTATGGGAGATGTGTGACAAAGAAGTTGACTTTGGTGCGCCCTAACCTGTGGTTTTACCTCCCTCACTGCAATCGGCTCTGGTCAAGTTCCCCTACAGTTCCTTGCAGATTCTTCACTTTTTTTTTGTTCTAGCAAGTCTTAAAACAATTTGCTAGCTGTTTTCCAAATAAAGTTTCCTGATTTAGAACGCTCTCCATGCGCTGCTCACGGCACATGGGCGATTGATGTTAGCATAAGAAAACCTAAGATAACAAAACTATAGTCTATTAAAAATAAATATAGTGATGCCTAAGTTTTAGCAACCGAAATTTGTCCGAAATAGCTGCCTCTTCTTTTTTTTGGTGCTGTTTCTGACCATTTATTTTTGGTTTCTAAAATTGAGCCATTACTATCTTTATTTTGGATAGATGGATGGATGGATGGATAGACAGACACTCAACTTTCAAGTTCTTTCAATTTCATCACAAATTTCACACACTTTTTTTTTTGCATTATGTGCAATTTTTATTTTAGTGTTTTAATTATTAAATTTGATTATTATATAAAGTAAATGTTCAGTTTGGGTTTTCAGCTAGCTGGAATCTTCACTTAAAAGTTTGTATTTATAATCAGCAAATCTCTCAACTTTTCCACCATCTTGAATTGCTTTTTTTTCATTGAGGTTGTTCAGGGCTCGACAAGAAGGATTGCCCTGATTGAACCGAACGTGATGATAGTATCACTGGTCCAATCAGAACAGTATTGCTTTGTCACAAAAGTTTATCATTTGCACATTTTTAAGTCTTGCCAATTTAAACATTCAAGTGGTTTTAAACCATTTAAGCACAAGACGACTCAAACGAACTATGCACTCTGAAATATGTCAAAATGGCCACCTTGGCGAATATCCTCTTAAGCACAGTTTATACAGTTAACCTGTTATTGCTGTGCATTGAATGCAAGTCTTATGTAATGCTGAGAAATACACTCACGTAAAGGATTATTAGGAACACCTGTTCAATTTCTCATTAATGCAATTATGTAATCAACCAATCACATGGCAGTTGCTTCAATGCATTTAGGGGTGTGGTCCTGGTCAAGACAATCTCCTGAACTCCAAACTGAATGTCAGAATGGGAAAGAAAGGTGATTTAAGCAATTTTGAGCGTGGCATGGTTGTTGGTGCCAGACGGGCCGGTCTGAGTATTTCACAATCTGCTCAGTTACTGGGATTTTCACGCACAACCATTTCTAGGGTTTACAAAGAATGGTGTGAAAAGGGAAAAACATCCCGTATGCGGCAGTCCTGTGGGCGAAAATGCCTTGTTGATGCTAGAGGTCAGAGGAGAATGGGCCGACTTATTCAAGCTGATAGAAGAGCAACTTTGACTGAAATAACCACTCGTTACAACCGAGGTATGCAGCAAAGCATTTGTGAAGCCACAACACGCACAACCTTGAGGTGGATGGGCTACAACAGCAGAAGACCCCATCAGGTACAACTCATCTCCACTACAAATAGGAAAAAGAGGCTACAATTTGCAAGAGCTCACCAAAATTGGACCGTTGAAGACTGGAAAAATGTTGCCTGGTCTGATGAGTCTCGATTTCTGTTGAGACATTCAGATGGTAGAGTCAGAATTTGGCGTAAACAGAATGAGAACATGGATCCATCATGCCTTGTTACCACTGTGCAGGCTGGTGGTGGTGTGATGGTGTGGGGGAGGTTTTCTTGGCACACTTTAGGCCCCTTAGTGCCAATTGGGCATCGTTTAAATGCTACGGCCTACCTGAGCATTGTTTCTGACCATGTCCATCCCTTTATGGCCACCATGTACCCATCCTCTGATGGCTACTTCCAGCAGGATAATGCACCATGTCACAAAGCTCGAATCATTTCAAATTGGTTTCTTGAACATGACAATGAGTTCACTGTACTAAAATGGCCCCCACAGTCACCATATCTCAACCCAATAGAGCATCTTTGGAATGTGGTGGAACGGGAGCTTCGTGCCCTGGATGTGCATCCCACAAATCTCCATCAACTGCAAGATGCTATCCTATCAATATGGGCCAACATTTCTAAATAATGCTTTCAGCACCTTGTTGAATCAATGCCACGTAGAATTAAGGCAGTTCTGAAGGCGAAAGGGGGTCAAACACAGTATTAGTATGGTGTCCCTAATAATCCTTTAGGTGAGTGTATGTGAATAGTACCAGTTAACATAAAAAAACACCTTAAACACACATTAAATAAAGATTCATATACATAACCCTTTGTCATAGAATCGAGACAATGGTTTTTGAAGACTCTGAAAATTCTTTGAGTGCACTTCCTCAGTAGGTTAAGTTTGAAAATGTCTTTGATTCTTCTTATAAAGATAATTGAAGATTCATCGGGAGAGATTTAGATTGAAGGAAAGACCTTATGCAAAGAATTAAATAAGTCTCCATTCAGACAAGAGTGATTTATAATTCTATCCCAGCATTTCAAACTGTGAAAATTAGACTCGTCTTTTGGGACGCAGGTCTTTCATAGCAGTAGATTGCTTGAGTGTGCAGTATTCGTCTTAAATTTGGCCTCTGGCTTCTGCACTATCTTTCTCTCACTGCATTTACCCCTTCGTATCATATCTTTCTAAACATAAAAAAAAGGCATTTATTCTCATTAGGACCGGCCTCCAAGAAATACTTAAAGCCCCATATTTTCTCAGAAGCTGTACACATGCAGTTCTTGAGGAGGATGCTAACTGCAGAGAGATGGATTGCTGGGCGGGAATGTTTTTGTGTTTTTTCAAGTATGTCTTGCAGACAGCAAGACTAAGGAATGGATTTCAAGAGAGATTGAGTGTTGGTTTCTAATGAAGCTTTCTTAATGAGCGTTAACAGTTAATGGCTCTTGAAAATGAGGAAATCAGGAATTGTATAAATCCTTAATTAAGCACAATCCAAAATAAATTGTTGCTGTCGTTAAATAATGCTTATTGAAAGGGATTGTTCACCCAACGAATGTGACTTCCTTTATTGTATGGAACACAAAAGAAGATGTTTACTGTGGTTCATAGTCTTTCGAGGCTTCAAAAATTATAATAACACGCCATAAATATTAGTCCATATGAAATCTACTGAAGTCATGCAATTGTGTGAGAAACGCATTCAAACTCAATTAATCTTCCACTTTGCTAAATTGAACTTTTAGTTGCACTTGCATACAGTCAAATATCAAGACACTTTGCATCAGGTTAAATGGCAATAATATCATCGGTTCATGTCTCAAAACCTGTACATCTTGACAGGCGACGTACTCAAACGCATGTAAGATCAGGTCATTTATTAGCTCACATTCATTGTATGGAGAGAAAAAGTCTGAATATTTTCCTTTGGTACTCCACAGAAGTCGGTCAGTCAGTCATACAAGTTTGAAATGAGATGAGGGTGAGTAAATAATGAGCAGAATGTGGCATAACAGTATAAATGATGTAGATTATCTTGCAGGTTTATTAACGTGTCAGAAGAGTAGGTGTGTCTTGTTTCACTGTGACTTTTGTCTGACCCCCTGGTATTTCTAGTCGTTCGTAATGGCTTCTATTCTTGGCAGGAGGGCAATTAATGAGTATTGAAGCAGGGGGGAAATCTTTACTGGGACAGAATAAAGGTTAAAAGGACTAAACCACAGCGACCTCTTGAAAACCTGCTGTTTGAACCAATCTGACCCGCTTTTACCGTTCCTGCACTCCTCATAATGTACGTAATTATATATTGCTGTCTCACCTCTAGGTGTTGGGAAGCAGGAACCGTTCTTATTGAGAAATGGTACAGGTTTTGACTAAATACAGTCAAACCAAAAATTATTCAGACACCAGATATAAGTTTGTATATGTTTTTACTAGTAGGTGCAGGACACTATGTTTCATTTATGTAAGTGAGGGTAGCAAAATAAAGTAAACTGTGACATATTATACCCAAAAATTCTTCATACAGTGGACTTGCAGTAAAATGTAAAATAAAAAATAAAAAAATTGGGACCAAAAATTATTATGACACGTTGACCTGATCATGTTTTGCCCAAGTGTTCTTTCTCTAATTGCTAATGCGACCTTTTTACACCACAGACTGAACAACATTAAGCATTTCTTGGTAATTGGTAGCTGACAGCTATTCAACCTAATTCATTTGTGAGACAGTTTGACAGAAAGATGGCCAAAACCAGTGAAATATCAACTGATTTGGTAACTGAGTTCTTGGCATATTTTATTACCATTTTCTAAACTATAGCGAATAAACTGTGATAATGTTAGAAATGTTGAAGGTGTCTGAATAAATTTTGGTTTGACTCTAATTTTGATGATTTGGTTTTAATTCCAAATCATCTTAATATTTCACAACAGGGTTCTTAGGGAGGTGAATGCGATAAAAAAAGTGTTAAGGAACTGGATTTTTAAAGGGTAACTAAACACTAAACCAACTTTTTTTGATTAATGATCTGTAAGACTGGGGCTTTATTAGTGCTGTTCATTGATTCGAGTAACTTTTTTGACATTTGGGTATAAAGTGTTTCAATTCTACAATATATGGTGTAAAAACGTCTGAGTGCTACCCTCTTCAGGTTAAACGGTGGCTACTGCAGTTGAATTTTCCTATTGGATGTTTGCGGTAGTTCGTGACGGTAGCGGTGAGAGCTGACGTAAGCAGGTTTCAGCTTACCACGCCCTTGGTACGAGCTACCACGTCCATGGCAGTATAAAAACCATCTTGTTTCGTGAAAACCACTGTAGTGAGTCAGGAGTTGGAATTGCGAGTATTGAAAACGATCAGGATAGAGTATCCGTTCATCCCCTCTATCTCCGCTGGGCTCCGCCCACTTTTCCTGCATTTTTCAAATATTGCCAGTGGGTGGAGTCAGGCTCTGACCAGGGGTTTAGTTACCCTTTAATGGTTTCCCTTTAAAAATCCAGTTCCTTAACATTTTTTTATTGCATTCACCTCCCTAAGAACCCTGTAAGGATCATTTCCACAAATGGCAGTTGTTTAGCTGGAGTATGTCTCCCTGGAAGTATATCTTTGCTTATGGACACTTAGACCTGTTTTTTTTTGTTTTTTTGTTTTTAAGTCGGTAACTTATTATAGTGGTCAGTTTGGTGAGGTAACTGCAAAAGTAATTTACCTAAGCGGTAAATGTCACGTGACTCATCATTTGAGTCACAAGAAAATGACGCCCTGACTACAATTGAGCATCTGACAATGGATCTGTGAGCGTCAAATATACAAGACCATTTTATGCCAAGCCATCCAATAAATTGGTCACTCATAAAACATCTAGTTAATACAATAAAATATAGCAAATTTGTTGCTGTAACAAAATGCATTTCATCCAAATGCGCAGTATGGAGAAAGGACCACTCTAACTAGCCAAAGCTTCACTCTTTGGTTTGTACTCAGACGTTTATTGTGTCCTCCATAAATATCAATGTGTACTGCAGCAGCTCCAGTATAGACTCTGCTCTCAAGCAGATGATTCTTTTTGAAGGCAAAAAATAAATAATGAAAGCAAATAAATTGGACGCTAGTGTGTTTAGATGAGAAGCTCTAATGCTTGGATAAGTGAGCGTGGAGACATAATGGCTGCCGCTATCTGTGCTCTAAGCCCCTCTTATTCACTCCATTTTACTGTTGATGCTAATGACGTTTTTTTACTGAAATTCACAGTGATGCTAGTAAAGATCTGAATAAAAAAGAGAGGGCAAGGCCATGTACAGTTGAACATTGGCTATGAGCTGCATGCGTCTTCCCTGCAGAGTGGCACGGCAGGTTACAGACAGCCAAATGTCAACCCCTGATGCCATTTAGTAAGGGCAATATGCAGCAAATGAGCTCTCATTAGGGGTTTGTTTATCATGTAATGAGAAAGCCTTTGGTGCAGCTAACGGCCCGAGAACCTCTTCCCTCTTTTGTCTGTGATTACCAATTTACTCTTTATCGATGGGATTTTGTTTCGCTTTTTGGTGCCCCGTTGTCTCAAATGCCTGCTAGAATACCAAAATATATGTTGTTTTTTTAAATTCATAGATAACGATTTCGGCACTCCCTGTTCAAAGGACAGTGACCATATCACACAGAAATCGTTGTTTTCCTCAAAACACGTTCTAAAAGCTTAAATACACTTTACCCTAAGATACCTCCTCTCAGAATGCAAGAGAGATGTTTATTATAACAGAAGGGAACAGAACAGAATGGAATCGTGGAGCACAGTCTTAAAAATATTGACTGTATAAACGTAATGTCAAGGAATTTGGCAAAATTGGAATGGATAAATCAAAACTGTACACTAGGCTGTACACTTAATCAAATCTCTAGTTTATAGACTAGTACATCACTAGATGTAGACTAGTGTCTGTGAATATTAAATCACAAAAACACTATATGAGGATGCTCTACATTAACTTCATCTCTAGAAATGGTCACCATTTAATTATTTCAATTGATAAAAACTATTGTCATAACTGCACAGAAACTCAAAGGTCTTCGCTACAACCCACCAAAATATTCTGACATAAATATATTACTTTTCTGTAGTATAGTGTACAACGTAATTAAAATAAGTTTATTAAAACATATTTTTGTTAAGGAATATCACATAATTTCCCATCCATATTTCCATTTAAACATTAAACCTCTGTAGTGCATCACTTTGTTTGCCAAAAAATGAAAGGAATTATTTGATTTTCATTTGATTTGTATTTTAAAAGATTAATTAAGCTGTTTTATGATTACCACTGTTTTTGATCATACATTTATATTAAATCATTAAAACAGAATCTATAAAAACTCAAACAAACACAGAATGTCTGAAAGTATATTGGGTGAATTCAGGTTGATAGGAAATCGAAGCAAAAGTGAGGCTACATGGGGCAGTGGCTTTTTTCTCACTTTGCTTGCTGCATAGCATTCTGGGATTGCCTTCTCCGCTGTGAAAATGTGCGACTCAACCTTAGATTTTAGCCAAAGGAATGTTAGTAATGTTGCTCTCTGCCTTTTGGAACAGCCTTTGCATTGAGGATGATACCTTCAAAATGCTGTTTAATTGACCCTTCGCAGGGAGCTTGATTGACAGGTGATCTGACCAATCATACTTCGCCATCTGCCATTTTGTCCGACAAAGCAGTCAGGAGAGTTAGTAGATTAACATGGGAGGATTTGAACATGAAAAACGGAATGTACTGATACCTTTCTGCGGTTAAAACAACATTCCTTCTGATGTTCATTCATGTTTATTTGATGCTATAAATGAACTAGAAGGAAGAGATGATCAGATCACGAGCAGATTTAACTGATGCTCTACAGTCAGCGATCTGTCATGACACATTAAAGAGCCACAAAACGGTATTTATTGTTTAAATTTCTTTTAAAAAAATGACCAAATTTGAAAGGTGAGACTTTGTTTAATATGTTTAATATCAAAAGTAACCAAAAAGTAACCTGGTCTGTCCTGTTTGTCAGCGTGTTGTCAGTCCCCGATGTATTTTTCACTGCGTGAAAACATGGTGTGTGTGTGTGTGTGTGTGTGAGAGCAGCGTAGCTTGTCGGACATAGCGACAGTAACTAAGGGGGGCGTGTCTTTGCGAACGGTCAATTAGGCTGCTCACAAGGTTTTGGAACCGAGCTTGGCTCTTCTTCCAGTGGGAGCTGGACTTTTTGTCCAAATCAGTTATCCTAACCTGTTTTTCACTCATGCTTCCTGTTTTCAGGACATAGACAGTCATAACCTTCATTGCAGTCAACTCGAAATAAACACACACATCACACAAGCTCACTCTATCGCTATTAAGTTTTGCAGTCTCACTTGCACGTCTCAAAACTTTAACATGGCAGTTCATAGAGTTCTCTCTAACCGCTGAGACGCAGTCGAGTGTGAGCTCTGATAACGTGTTTATGCGTGGATGGAAGGAGGAATCGGAGAAATCAATCATCCACTTTGGAGTTTTAATGGGTTGATTTAAATGGAGTTTACGGCAGAAAGGGAGCTAGTTGAATCACAAAACAGCGTTTTAATGTGTGTGTGCGCATGCCAGCTATCTTTGGAAGAGTGTTGACTGCACAAGTAACCGCCGAAGCCTTAGTGCAAGACCCCAGGGCAGACCGCTGCTATCTCTACAGCACATGAAGCGGAAAACATGGAGTTATGTGCAATTATTATGTCCACCATACGCAAATGTGAGGCTTAATTAAAAAGAGGTCTATATATTATGCTGTCCATGAAATAAGATTATTCGCCTCTATATGATGAACACCTTCATTCTTGCTTCATTAGTTGTGCTTATTAATAGCTTGTGATTTGCACTAGCTGGAGATGAACGTGGACAATATCTATGGTTATTTCTGTGCTTTATTCACACCTAATTTAAAATTGCAACAAGCTCTTTGTACTTGCTGTGGGATTCAATGGGGATTCAAACTTTTTGAATGCCACAGACACCCAATATGATGACCCCCTTGTGAGGAACCTCTCTGCTAAAATATATTTAATCATTAAAGACCAATTTGCTGTGTTGAAAAAAAATATCTAGCATTATACTGTTACGTCAGCATGTTGTTTCCATTTAAATTAAATAATTGGCTCTTTTTTTTTTATTAACATTCGGTTCCACTTTATTTCGATAGTCCACTTTAGACATTCTACTAACTATAAGTAACTTTGCAACTACACGTCATCTAACTCTCATTAGAGTACTAGAGAGACTGTCGGTAAAATGTTAGGTTATGGATATATGTTGGGGTTTGGGTTAGTATAATAAGTTGATATATATATAATAACGTGTAGTTGCCAAGTTACTTATAATCAGTAGAATATCTTTTGGTAGACCATCAAAATAAAGTGTTATCATTAAGCATCCGGTCTACTAATACTCTATTGACAGTTAGTTGACATGTAGTTGTAAAGTTACTTATAGTTAGTGGAATGTCTAAAGTGGACTATCGTGGACTAACATAAAGTTTTACCAACATTCTACTAAATCCAAAAGAGGTGATTAAAATATTATTTGGAGCATCTATACTCATTGTTAAATGGATAATCCCCCCCCCCCACCCCCCCCCCCCCCCCCCCCCAAAATATGTTGGTATGGTTGCCATTAACTTTCACTGAGACGTCTCAAAATATCTTATTGTATGTTCCACGAAGAAATGCAGTTTGGAACAACACGAGTGAGTGACTGATGACAGAATTTTTAGTTTTGGGTGAACTGCCCCTTCAAAATGAATGTATAAATGTTTCTTAAACAAAAATATTGTCATTTTTTCACATAATTATATATGGATTTGTTCTTATATCTAAGTGTTGAAATATAAATTAACTGACACTAACATTTCCCTGGCAACCACCCAGAACAACTTGTAACCACATAGCAACACACTTAAAAGAATGCCTTAACAAACCACATCACAACACCCTGGCAACCATCCAAAACACCCTAATATATTGCCGGTGAGTTTGGCATGGACAAGCACCATGGGTTTCCTCAGAAAATGAAAAAAACAAAATCTAGTTCTGTATGAAACACTTCTTATACTTTAATTTGGAAATGTTCAATAACTCATCTACGAATGTAATAAATGCAAAGAATATTTCATCCTTGCTTCCCTCTTGTCTTTCGAAAATGACTGAATTAATAAAAGTAAAAGAAATGGCAAAGAACTCAAGAGGGGAAGCTGGGTGGTTAACGCCTGTTACGTTCATTATGCTGCTAAATTAAAAAGCAGCAACTATCAGCTCCTAATGTTTTGTCTCGTTCCACCTCAGGTGGTTCAAACAGCCGAAACTAAATGGATTCGCTGTCTGTGTGAATAACTGTGAGCAGACAAACTCTTAATTTGTTGTGCAGGCTCTTAGGGGCATGTGGCTGATTGGCTTACCGCTCGAACCTCTGAGCTAATACAGCTTTTAAACTCGTGTTCTCAAGTGTGTGCATCACTGAGATTCTTCATTCCATCAAGTGCTAGTGTGACAGAACACTAAATATGTTTGCCCACTGTGCCAAGTTAGTTGTAGTAAACTACTATATGATTTTGTTAGTGCAATACAAGCCAAGTACCAGTTACATGCAAGTTTTTGTATGTTATTAGAGGATGTTTTTGGTACTGTACCTTTAAGGGTGAAATATCTGGCAAACTGAATTGGGTAACACTTTATTTTAAGGTGCTTGTAATAAGCAGTAATTAACAGTTAATAAGACACTTATAAGACCTTATAAGATGCATGTAAGCATTAACAACTACATATAACTTCTGAGGACGCTTTGTTTCACTTTTCCCGCTCTACTCAATCGTGCCGCCGACGAGCCTCACGACAGTTACAGCCAGGGTGAGTGTAGACTCCATCCCCTGGGGTCCAGCTGGGTCATGACCACTCCGGGGCCGCTCAGTTGCCTCTCCGGGTTCGTCTTGTGCTTTAATTAACCCTTATATGAAGTAGTTAATGCTTATATGCATCTTATATACATCTTATGAGGTCTTATAAGTGTCTTATTAACTGTTAATTACTGCTTATTACAAGCACCTTATAATAAAGTGTTACCTATATTTTTTTTATGATTGACTTACCTCTCAAATTGTGCATGGGCATAATAAAGTGTTATATTACAACCAGGATGTGAATTACATGGATGCCAAAACAATTTATTGAGGGTGGGTGTTTGCTTACACTAAACTGATTATATTCCGTATATCAGATAAATACTTAGAAATCATAATTTTACATATAGCTTCAACAGCATGATAACAACATTTCAGTAACCAAAACCAATGATATTTCAGGAAGAGCGTGCATTATCAGCAAACAAATTCGTGGCAACAATAGGCTATTTCGTTTCGAATTTATAAACTAATTTAGTTAACATGAACTGAGAATGAACAATACCTCTTCAGCATTTATTAATCTTGGTTAATATTAATTACAACATTTACTAATACGTTATTGAAATCAAAGATTGTATCAGTTAACATTAGTTAATGCACTGTGAATTTACATGAACAAACAATGAACAGCTGTATTTCTATTAACTAACATTAGCAAAGATTAATAAATACAGTAACAAATGTATTGCTTATTGTTAGATCAACTGATGAACCTTATTGTAAAGTGTTACCAAAAAATCTTATCAAGAATTCAAGATCAAATTTGCTTTGGGAAAGATGTAAATCCCATGAAAATTCTTTAGAAATAGATGACCACTGAAAGTTACGAGACTCAAGAACCAATGTAATTTGCTATTAGTGACTTCATTCCTGACGTAACTCATCTTAATGCAAGTTTGAATATTGACAAACTTCCTCCTTATCTATCAATCTCTGGATAATGGACCAGTTTCTGAATACAGAATATGTGCTTGTACGTAAATGTGGGCGGTCATGTGTCAATGAGCAAATGGCTGTGACGTCAATCGAAGGCAGTTCTGGGTTTTTGCAGCTTAGTTTTAAAGAGCAAGAAAAATCCTACTTTCCACATTGTCTGTCAGCTGCTTTTCCTCGGCAGTGCAAATGTCAAGCACTTTTTAAATTAACTTCCAATTTTACATGCATATCGGATATATAAACCGTTCACAGCGAGCTGTAATTGAGTGCGAATCATTATCTAATTGTTTGCGGATCGAAAGTTTAATTTTGTTCATTTTGCCTGGTTTGACTTGAAAGGATTTCAAAGTGACAGTCATATTTTGTTTCATCTTGGGGGCATCTGCAAGTTTATTATTAGTTCTTTGTGTTGTAAAGTGTAAGATTACAGTTAGTCAGAGGTAAATTTGCATGCAATTTAAAAAAAAAAAAGTATCTCTAGAGATTTATAGTAGTGCAGATATTTTCCTTGCCATCTTGTTACTGAGTTATAGTGTTGACTCTATTAGGACGGTTGCATTGAAGGATTAGGTGAAATGAACTCTTCATGATTAATCGAAAACCTAGCACATTCATCAGAGAACTAGTAATTTTGTCCACACTAGAGCTTCTGGAGGAGACCCGCCGGTAATGATTAATCGTCATACGTGCAGGTCCCGAATCAAGAGCAACCCTCCTGCCTGTAAATGTGCTTTAATACAGTTTAATGATAGAGTGTCACTGTTGTTGCAGGAAGCTCGCTCAACGAGAGGCAGGGACAATTTATCCGAAAAGAGACATGGAAAAGCATGAAGGACTTAATATCCTGGAAGTAATTACAGCTCTGCTCCTTCCCCGCGCACCCGAATGCCGATACTCAACCTATCGCTTCTCCGTCTAGCAGAAGCCTTGATAAACAAAGCTGTTTATAAAGTTCCTCGCAATCAATCACCACCTCTCTACCGGTTAGTCTCACGAGTGTTTAAAACACTGGGATCAAACGCTCAGGATCTGCAGAGCTGCGACTTTGCCGTTTGATGGAGTGACTGCGCCGCTGTTCTTGAGCCCCTGATCGATTCTTACAAATTCAGGAGGGCTCAGCAAGAAGATGAGGGGCTAAAAGTCTCCGTTCGACGTAATCCTCGGTGGCAAACATCCCTTCACCGGCGTTGTGAATATAGTAATCAGTCTCTTCTGTGCTAAAGTTTGCCAACAGCAGTTATTAGCGAGGTGTCGTCATGGCGCTGGTTTATCTGTCCGAATGTCTGCATCAAAACTCACACAATTGCAGCTCTGACTTGGCTTGAATGCTACTAGGTTAAAGAACAGTCATATGAGTTTCTTATTGTCACTTAGCAAACACAATTCAATCACCACCGGTGATAAGACGCAACAGAATAGAACAATCACAATTGGATTGCATCAATCGAATAGCGTTAAGATAAATGCCACTTTTGAAGAAAATCCTCATAAAGTCAAATTAGGCCAACCTTTAAAACTAGCATTACTGTACATCATAAGTTTGCCGCTTTTGGTGCTGTGCTGTATTTATTATTGATGTCCAGTTTGCACAGCGTGACTTGATTAAAGTCTGTCCCAGTTTATTGCTGTCAAACTGCAATGTAATATATGCATATGATACGACTTGGGAATGGTGTCGTAGGCGGTGTTGGCATTAGCTTTGCAATGGAAGATCTTGGCTAGAAAGGGACGATTCGTGAACCTGGAGAATTACTGGGATCTGCCATTATCGCTGAGCCCCGGAGCAAGGCACTTAACCCCAGGGTACTCCAGAGGGACTGTTCCTGTTGAGAAAATGCAATATATGTCCCTTTAGATGAGGTTGAATCTGCTGCATGTTTAACTAACTAACCGTCAGTTTATTTTAAAATAAATATTATTTTCCATTTTAGGGGATTCTCAAAATGCTATGCGGATAGTTTTGCCATGTAACAGCACCATGCCAGATCTCTTAATGCATGTGGCAACCATTTTGACAGTATAGATTTTATGAACACCCTTAATACATCTAAAAACATCTGCAGGTAAAACTTCTCTTAAAGCCTATATGAATTCCAAAATCTGGTCTTATGCATGATTCATCATCCCACAGAAATGGTAACTTACTAAATCAGGTTATACAATTTGGCAGGCTCTCGGTAAACATGCTATTTTATTTGTGTTAATAATGTGCAAGCCAAATAGAAATAATGTTGGGTTCTGCAATAATTTGGATATATTTTCGGCTGTTATTTTTGGGTTTCTTTCTTTCAGACCAACACAATGGCATAAAAAAATGAATGTATTGGTCATGTATGATTGTCAGTATATTGTGCATCCCTACATTTAGTATTTTAACTTGAATGCTGTGTTGCATTCAGAAATGTATTACGTCATGGTGGAAAAATGGGCTGTGAATGCCATTTCATATTGAATGTAATAATGCCCATTGGCAACGTTGTTACTATGTCCCATTACTAATAGTTTGCCATCTTTCTACATGCTCCAGAGAAAAAGTCTCTAAATGCAACAAAAATTATCAGTCTTGCATCAATTATGTTAGCTGGATGTGTAGATCATTAGATACTTCATTTATATCCAATTATTCGGCTTGGCTCATTACAAGTAATTAGTGTCCTAATCTAGTTATTTGTCGAAAACTAGGCTGTTGTTTAGGAGATTTGGCTATCGCACAGATGGTTTTGTTTTAAGTATAGTTGACAACTGTTTTCCACACACATCAGTGATTTAGTGAGGTATGCTATGCACTATATTTTTTTAATTTGTCAATCTTCAGATGACATCTGAAGACAGGTCTGTTTCTCACAAATACATTTGCTTAAGTGTTCAGATACTCAACAGTTGTGGAAAGGGTAGATTACTCTTCAAAATCTCTTGGAAATAACACCTACACAATCTTATAATGATCTTCAGGGATATTATTCACCCTCAAAGTTTTACATACTCTCACTCTTCTTCAATAAACAGTCTACTTGAATTCAAGGAGGACATGGGTACTTCACAAAAATGATTGGAGAGAAAATCCTAGCCTATGAAGGGTCTGTTGACATTTAACAAAAGATTGAATCTGCCGTTACCTGTTGGAGTGCAATATATACTGCATTGTGGAGGTTTGTGTAAGGAAATGTTCAGACTGTTCAACTCTCTTCAGTTGATTTAATTACTTTCTTGCGTGTGGGTGTGTAACTTCAAGAACATTACTTGCCTATCAGTCATTCTCTGTAGCATTACTTCTGGAATCACATTTTTGGCACATCATGACTTCTTACCTAGAGATAACAATCCTCAGAATGTCAATATGTTAAAGCTCCAGTCCGTAACATGGGTTAAAAATTATCCAAAATAATTTTTTGAGCAAGTACATAACCAGCCAGTGTTCAAAACTATCTGCTTGCCTTAGCTTGATGTAAAACGGTAAGCTTCTAATAATGTTAATTCCAGTGGTACTGGTGAATTTCCGCGGGAGATTCGAGCATGTCTTTGCGTCATTACGTCACATCTATACACATAAAGGAGGAGTCTCGGCTAGTAGGCTATATTGCGTGTGAGGATGTTGGAGGTGGAGATTTATAGCCTTTTCTCACAGCACTTGATATAATTAAACTTATCAATTTGATGGCGGATCCAGAAAGGTTCAAACGAAAATCACCAGTGACAACTGGAGATTCACCCGATGTAAAATGCAAAAGACTTTGGACTTCGGAGTGGCTACAGAAAAAGAGACTGCAACCTGCCCATGCGAAAACAAAGATAAATGTCGGAAGGACATTACATGTAGTCACGCAATGCTGATGTTGTTAACATTAACAATTTGAGAACAAAGTATAATTTGCACGGTTTGACGTGATATGAGAAGCGATCGTTAAGATTTAATCAGCGCAATTTACTGCAATGCTTTTTTTTCCTTTAGTTAGAACAAAAGTGGATGTTCAGATGACATTCTTATGTTGGTCATACTTCCAAAAAGTAGAATCTGTGATTGCGAATGACATTATCCACACCACGCGGGGACTGACAGCCGCACATTCTCCTCAAAACATTAATTCATCCGTGCTGTGCCGTGCCGAGGCACAACCCACGTAAAGTTGATAATTCCTCGAATAACTGCAATTGCAGATTTCAAACAGAGATGGAGACAAAGAGGAAAAACTACGGACTGCAGCTTTAATGTTCAATTAATTATGAAAAGTAATGTGATAACTTATATAGTTCTTCATTCTGATCTTTACATAAAATCTAGAATTAGGATTTTAAAGTTAGAATTAGCAATTAGCATTTAAAGTTTAAGGGATTGGAAATGCACTTACAATATCCCATGCTTCTTATGGTATGCAATTAGTTTACATACTCCAGAGAAGAAGTCCCTAAATGCAGTGAAAATGAACAGTGCCCAATCAATCATGGTGGTTGCCTATGTGGATCCCACTAATATCACTAATTTATTTCCAATTATGTAACTTGGCTCATTACTAGGCAATTAGTATCCTAATATAGTTATTTGTTGAGAAAAAACATCAGACTGAGATGACTGTGTTGATTAGAACCTGATTTGACTATTGCATGGATGATTTCATTTTAAATATAGTTGACAGGTATAATTATTGATATCGGTATCAGTATTTAATGATACGGTATCAGTATTTAATGATACTGTGCTCAAGTATTTGTTAAAATGATCAGATACCAAAAAAAAAAAATTGCCTTTTTTAGAACTGTTATTGCACAAATAGAACAGCAAAAATCCAAAAATGCAGGTATCAGCTAATTGAATACTCAAGCATCAGAGCATCAAGCCTCTACTTTATACTTCATAAAAATTATTATTTTCTCTTTTGTCCTTTGCCCTCAACTCAACATTTAATAAAATGTCCCAATCAAGTGCCTGTGGAATTGCAAAGGGAATTCCACATAAATCTTTACTTGCATAGTCTTTGAATCACACACAAGGGGTAAATGGAAGCCTAATGAACACTTTTGTAATACAAACAATATTGTTATTACTCTGCCTTTTTATTCTTAGTCTAATTGTCTATGCTGAAGACAAAACCATTGAAGACTGTTTAGTTTAATTTCTCACCTAATGCCCCATGCGACAACACTGAGAATGCAACACTCATTTGCATTGGCTTACAACTTGCGTTCTGTCATGTTACAGTATGCAATGACGTGGGAAATCAAGCTAGTGTAGCCAAAAGCATTCGTCTTGACACACTCAAGCTTTTTCACAGATGTATTTGACCCTTAAAGTGTTATGCTTTGAATTCTTGGAACCGTAGTGTCTGAACAGAACAGTCTGCAGCTCTTATGTGCAGTATACACTCCATATCAGACAAGTCTGATTGTTCTTTCATCCTTGTTTGTTTTCTTTACACTCATCCCAAACTTGGAGAGAAGATGGTGGATTTAAGTACATTTATTTGAGATTCTCGTTAGTTCTTGAATGAATAATCAAATGAGGATTTGGCTTAATAACTGGCAAATGTCTGAGGCACTTTGACATTCCCGTTATTACAAGATACATTATTGCTTTTTTCCCTGTATCTTTCTCTTCTACTTCTTACCTCCATCCATCCCCCTTGTACCCCTCTGTGATGGAGTATTAAGCGTTCTCATTCTCCTTCATCAGGGCCAGCAGGATAGGTGAATTAGGCTGGGAGATTGAGGCTCTAAGCCGCTGTAATGCAGTCATTGACTCTGAGGCCTGCTGGAGCTGCCTGACGCCGTCTTGAGTGAATTAGACGTGGCCTTCTATACCTAAGAGAAATGGGCTTCCACTGGCAAGGTCCTGACCGCACCGAGCGAGAAGAGAAACACACAGCTTGACTGGCAGCTCGCTCTCTTCACCCTACACTTAAGATAGAGCAGCCAAAGAATCTGTGATTGAAAGTTATAATAATTTAGAGAAGTACAGTGGTGCTTTGTGATAGCATGGCTTGACCCCGCTGAAGAAAAAGATATAAACAACTCTAGACTGTGCTGCAATGCCTTCCCTTGTCTGCTAAACACCAAGGAAAACTCCTTCCAGCAAAGTTAAGACGTGGTTTGCCAATGCAACACTTCCTCACGGGATGTATGTGTATTAGGATGCTCAAATGTCTTCCAGCAGCCGACTAGCTGATTGTTCTAAGCAAATTTATCACTGGGCATTGGCAAGTTGCTGTACTGGTTCATAGTCACCACATCACATAGCTGCTAATTTGCATAGAGAAATATTGTGCAACTTTTTTGACACAACATTTCACATAAGTCCTTAAGAAATGTGTTTAAATGGTTTATGTGACCTTAAATGCTCATATATTGCTGAGAAATGCTGATAAAAAGGATTCTAAAGTAGGGGTGGGCGACTGGCCCTGAAGGTCCACTGTCCTGCAGAGTTTAGCTCCAGCCCTAATCAATCACACCTGTAATGTAATTTTCTAGCAATCCTCAAGACCTTGGTTAGCTGATTGTGCTGAATTTAATCAGGGTTGGAGCTAAATTTTGCAGGACAGTGGACCTCAAGGGCTAGTGTGTCCCACACATGTTTTAAAGCATACTTATATTACCAAGAAACATGTCTGAAGGGTGCACATGATTTGAACGTGTCCAAATATAATGAAGAAACATGTATGATTGGTGTATATGACCGCAAAGTTTTCAAATATTACTAAGAAATATACCGGCTCAGTGGTTGTGACTGAGCCTAGTGTTAAGTCTTCCTTAACACCAATAATTTGTTTAGTTGTTCAAACTACCCACCCCCTGGTTGATTTGAAAATGTATATTGCTGCTGTGTATGTGCATGCAATCATCTTAAACAAAATCTCTTTATCCTCCACAGGGTCTAATGATTCTGCTCCAGAATCTACCTACAATGCACTGGGGAAATGAGGAAGTTAGCGTTCTCCTAGCTGAAGCTTACCGGCTGAAGTTTGCCTTTGCCGACGCCCCTAACCATTACAAAAGATGAGGCTTCGCCCAGCACAGTCACTGAATATGACAACCCCTACTGACCTCGGAGGCGCCACTGTCCGTGTGATGATACTGAAGTGAAACAGTGACATTTTTTATGGGGGTGGGAATGTGTACAGTGGACTTCAACTGTTCCTGGAATTTTTCCACACTTCTACTAATATAAGCACTCCGAATGCCATGAGTCAACCGGATGTCAAAATCATGCGCTCTTCAAATACACTAATTTAATCTGTTTCTTTTTTTTTCTTCTTCTTCTTGAATTTAATCTCAACCAATTCCAAGATTTTGTTTTTTCATGCACTGAATCTGCATAAAAGTTCATTTAGACAGCAGGATTCCGCAATACTAGAATGGAACAGTAGGATGGATGCTGGCCCAATTGATTCATGGCAATAATCAGACATTACTGAGAAAACATGGTTTATAAACATTCGCAGTAAGATCGTTTGGTTTAAACAGCGCCTACAAACTCTTATTTTAACCATGGTCTACCTCAGGAAGTGGCCAGAATATGTAGGGTGATCATTTTGTCTCTATGTTAGAACAGTGTCCATGAGGCATTGGAATGGAGTCAATGAAATTTGCCTTATTTTGGCTGATTGAGTTTTGCGAGGCACAGGTTCAGTCAACAAGGGCAGCTGGAGACGAAAACTGAAGAACTGATTCAATTTCTGTTGCTCATGGCACTGTCATTTTCACGTCCCTTTTCGATATAGATATAATAATCTGTACTGACTGTACAAGGCTATCATTAATAGATGTGTTTGGGGATATCAGCTTCCGACTCTTGACATTTTGTCAGTATTTGAACAGTGCGCTGCTTCAATCATGTCATCAGGCTTTTAAATTTGTGTGCCAGTTCTTACAACTAAATAGAAGTGAAACTGCACTTGATAAGTATATTTTCATTCTTTTTGTACAAGATATATTCTATAAATCAGCTTTTTTTAATTATTTCTTCTTTTTTATATACTGTTTACATGAGCCTGTTAAGTTGTGCCTAACTCTAGAGATTGACGACATCACAGATATTTATTTTACATTCATGATCATTTAGGATGTGGCAAAGCAGAATATTTGCCTTTACAACATTCACTTCTGCATAAACAGTGAATTCAGCAGCTTGGTATATACTTGGTATCTTTTGGCTGTTTGATGGGCCATGGAATTGAAAAAGTTTACTGTAACTGACATTCAGTGCCTGGACAAAATGGAGTTCAAGCTACGTGGGGTTGCTGGGAGATTTTCTGGATACCAAGCTTCTTGACTTAGTTTCTTGACTTCAACCTACAGAAATGTCAGAATGGATTTTAAGAGGTGTGAATGAAATGATCTTGAATTAAATAGCTTTGTACAGAATTATCATGTTTTTCAAAGATATGTAAATAGAAAAATGTGTAAATAAATACTATATATAAATATATATATGATTATCATTTTTTGAGTTTTTACATTTTTGGTTTGTTTAACATTGTTGTGTGTGGTTTTTCACGGTCATTTAGTACTGTATTGCATTGCATCGGAAATCTACAGTATCATACTGTAAACAGCTACACTCACCTAAAGGATTATTAGGAACACCATACTAATACTGTGTTTGACCCCCTTTCGCCTTCAGAACTGCCTTAATTATACGTGGCATTGATTCAAGAAGGTGCTAAAAGCATTCTTTAGAAATGTTGGCCCATATTGATAGGATAGCATCTTGCAGTTGATGGAGATTTGTGGGATGCACATCCAGGGCACGAAGCTCCTGTTCCACCACATCCCAAAGATGCTCTATTGGGTTGATATCTGGTGAATGTGGGGGCCATTTTAGTACAGTGAACTCATTGGCATGTTTAAGAAACCAATTTGAAATGATTCGAGCTTTGTGACATGGTGCATTATCCTGCTGGAAGTAGCTATCAGAGGATGGGTACATGGTGGCCATAAAGGGATGGACATGGTCAGAAACAATGCTCAGGTAGGCCGTGACATTTAAACGATGCCCAATTGGCACTAAGGGGCCTAAAGTGTGCCAAGAAAATATCCCCCACACCACCACCACCAGCCTGCACAGTGGTAACAAGGCATGATGGATCCATGTTCTCATTCTGTTTACGCCAAATTCTGACTCTACCATCTGAATGTCTCAACAGAAATCGAGACTCATCAGACCAGGCAACATTTTTCCAGTCTTCAACTGTCCAATTTTGGTGAGCTGTTGCAAATTGTAGCCTCTTTTTCCTATTTGTAGTGGAGATGAGTGGTACCCGGTGGGGTCTTCTGCTGTTGTAGCCCATCCGCCTCAAGGTTGTGCGTGTTGTGGCTTCACAAATGCTTTGCTGCATACCTTTTGCATACATTTTCGCCCACAGGACTGCCGCATACTGGATGTTTTTCCTTTTTCACACCATTCTTTGTAAACCCTAGAAATTGTTGTGCGTGAAAATCCCAGTAACTGAGCAGATTGTGAAATACTCAGACCGGCCCGTTTGGCACCAACAACCATGCCACGCTCAAAATTGCTTAAATCACCTTTCTTTCCCATTCTGAAATTCAGTGTGGAGTTCAGGAGATTGTCTTGACCAGGACCACACCCCTAAATGCATTGAAGCAACTGCCATGTGATTGGTTGATTAGATTATTGCATTAATGAGAAATTGAACAGGTGTTCCTAGTAATCATTTAGGTGAGTGTATATTCAGACTTATACAGTAGGAAACTGTTAAGAATACAGTAATAATGCTGTAAAAATGGAAAAAAAATCTATAGTATCATACTGTAAACAGCTTACAGTAGGAAACTGTTGCGAATACAGTAATATTACTGTGAAAACAACATAAATCATTTACAGTGTGACTAATGTAAATTGGAATAATGATTACATTTTAGGGGTTTTTTTCAATAGCAAAAGAATCATGCGTCATAAGTACAAGAACACATATATTTCTTGAAGTTAAATTCAATGAGCGTTTAACATTTTATTTGTAAGGACAATAGAGGATGGGGTGATCAGGACCTTGGTGTGAAGCGAATCAAAAAATTAAAAACAAACACATGTATTATCAATATATACTTTTTTGTGTGTTTGTGAGAAGAGAGTAAAAATGGAATAAGCCAATTTCACAAAATTAACTTTAATCAGAGACTTTGATCAGACTTGTCTTGCCCTGTATCACCCTTAGAAATCTCAGATCCATGCTGTACCCTCATTAAAGCCATTTCAAACCCATGTTTTCAAAATCACCATCATTTTGACTGTTTTTATATGGGGTAGGAAGCAGTCAGGTCCCTGTGGTCGCGTGCTGCAGGTTTGCTGATTAGAGTCTTAATATGCGTTCTGCATGCAGGGCGGGAGTTCCTCTCATTAGACTGACTGATGTTCACAGTGGCAGGTAATTAACGGCCCGCAGCAGCTCTGCCAGGCCATTCACATGAATTAAAAACACATTCAAATCACCATGGCGCCTGCATCTGTGATGTGCCATAAAATGAGAACCTGGAAAAGTGATGGGATATGGAGTTTATCAACACAGAATGAATGCCGAGCTGAAAGAGTGAAGGGTTTTTTGTTTTTTTCACTAATACTATTTTAATATTAAACAGATAGCACACGTACGTCTGCAAGATGTCTATTAAAGATCACTTCTTCTGGAAAGCATCTGCTGTTTACTAACATCTGATAGACGTCTTTAAGATGTAAGTTTTACATTCTAAATCATAAACATCTTAAAGACATTTTCTAAACGTCTATTTGACATCTGACAGGAAATGTTCTATAGACGTATTGCAGATGAGCAAAACATTTTACATCTTCCAGATGTAAACAAACACATCAAGTAGATGTCTCCGTGATGTACGTGTGCTATCAGATACAATTAATTCAAGATATTACCAAAAAAAACCCACAAAAACATAACTACAATGCTTAGTCACCTGAATTACCCCGGTCTGACGCATCAATCTTTCCCCATCCAGCCGCACTCACAGACTTTAGCATTTAGCACTTTAATTACCATTATAGCCAGATAGCATACAATGTCAAAATGACTGAAGCCTCCTGCTAACCAGCAAAGAAAAAGAAAAGGAGAAGTGGAAGAAAATGGGGATAAAGACAAAGGTAATGTGATGTAATGAATGAACAGTTTATTTAATGTAATAGTAGTTAGACGATACTAGTAACTTTCGCTAATTTGAAATAGGTAGCTATTTTTAACGCAAGTTATTTTTACTTTAAACCTCGTGCTGTTTTTTTTTTATTAATGTTTATACTCTACAGTTATGCAGAGTAAAAACATTAATAAAATACACTCACCGGCCACTTTATTAGGTACCTCATGCTAGTAACCCCCTTTTGCCTTCAGACCTGCCTCAATTCTTCGTGGCATAGATTCAACAAGGTGCTGGAAGCATTCCTCAGGGAGTTTGGTCCATATTGACATGATGGCATCACACAGTTGCCGCAGATTTGTCGGCTGCACATCCATGATGCGAATCTCCCGTTCCACCACATCCCAAAGATGCTCTATTGGGTTGAGATCTGGTGACTGTGGAGGCCATTTTAGTACAGTGAACTCATTGTCATGTTCAAGAAACCAATTTGAAATGATTAGAGCTTTGTGACATGGTGGAAGTAGCCATCAGAGGATGGGTACATGGTGGCCATAAAGGGATGGACATGGTCAGAAACAATGCTCAGGTAGGCCGTGGCATTTAAACGATGCCCAATTGGCACTAAGGGGCCTAAAGTGTGCCAGGAAAACATCCCCCACACCATTACACCACCACCACCAGCCTGCACAGTGGTAACAAGGCATGATGGTTCCATGTTCTCATTCTGTTTACGCCAAATTCTGACTCTAACATCTGAATGTCTCAACAGAAATCGAGACTCATCAGACCAGGCAACATTTTTCTAGTCTTCAACTGTTCAATTTTGGTGAGCTCTTGCAAATTGTAGCCTCTTTTTCCTATTTGTAGTGGAGATGAGTGGTACCCGGTGGAGTCTTCTGCTGTTGTAGCCCATCCGCCTCAAGGTTGTGCGTGTTGTGGCTTCACAAATGCTTTGCTGCATACCTCGGTTGTAACGAGTGGTTATTTCAGTCACTGTTGCCCTTCTATCAGCTCGAACCAGTCTGGCCATTCTCCTCTGACCTCTGGCATCAACAAGGCATTTCCGCCCACAGAACTGCCGCTCACTGGATGTTTTTTCTTTTTCGGACCATTCTCTGTAAACCCTAGAGATGGTTGTGCGTGAAAATCCCAGTAGATTAGCAGTTTCTGAAATACTCAGACCAGCCCTTCTGGCACCAACAATCATGCCACATTCAAAGTCACTCAAATCAACTTTCTTCCCCATACTGATGCTCGGTTTGAACTGCAGGAGATTGTCTTGACCATGTCTACATGCCTAAATGCACTGAGTTGCCGCCATGTGATTGGCTGCTTAGAAATTAAGTGTTAACGAGCAGTTGGACTGGTGTACCTAATAAAGTGGCCGGTGAGTGTATAATAATAAAATAATTTGGGGGGATAGGGCCGATATTGTAGGCCTAATTTTAAAATTAATTTGACTAAATTAGTAATGTAGTAGTTTATTTAAAATAGCAACTTTTTATGTACAATTCGCTTTAAAGAAGATCTACATGTCTTTGTTTCATTCATGGTGATAACATGAAAAATATAGATTAGTAGATTAGTGGAAAATTGCTGCTATCTACAGGAAGACAAACACTGCAAATCAAGCAAAAAAAAAATATTTAGGAACTAATAATTTGTCTGCAATGAACACAAAATTACTGTAACAATCAAATACTACAAAAGTAAAGGCTTAAATATATAATTTATGTGAATAACAGTATGTATGTTTTGGACAATGTTAAAGGATTATATCTTTATTTATTTATTATATTATGTATTATATTCTTTATGTATGTTCCATAAGTGACTAAATATTTGAAATTCCAACAAATTTCAAAATATCAATGTTTTAATACACCTTTTTTTTCCCCGCAATTATTTACTTATATTTTTTTATACTTATTTATTTCAATATCTGATTTCCATCTGACCTCAAAGAATAGCAGCGGTGCACATTTAAAATGTAAATTTAAAAAGTAGTCATGTCAGCATTAAATTCCTACTTTTTTTGAGAGAAGCTTGAAAGAACTAAGCTAAAACTCAATTTTACTCAGTAATAGTTTTACTGTTTCAGGGTTTTACTTATTCAATAAGTGCAGAGATATAATTCACTATGATTTGAACACTGTGTAGCTTCTGTTCCCTTTCAAGTACTGATATACTAGTTAAGGTCATTATGCTGTTCAACATTTTTCTCATATACTAGCTGGTTTCTAAAAGCCATTGAGCAAGAATGCCCAGGGAAAAACACAAAATACACCAGCTAATGTGATTACTGATGATTTCTTACCACCCAGTGACAGCCATGTAAAAGCCATCTACAATACTGCACATATTACAGCTCTAGAAATGAAAATGATGATAACAAATTACCCATATGCTTTGGCATCTAATTCACATCATGTCTGTTTTTCAGTTCAGATGAATTTGCATAACACTTTTAGTTTGTAGGTTAGCACTATATTAGTTATAAAAATAAATAAATAAAAATCTTCAGGAATCCAAAAGCCATTGTGAAATCAACTGACATTTTGAATAAACCTGACGTCGTTACACTATTGACAATAGACAATGTAAATTTTTGCCCACAAAATTTCGCTCAAAAAGTCGTATTTCTAAACTAGGCTATTCCAACGCTATCTCACGACCAATTCGTACGAGTGAGTATAAAGTGGCTAATTCGTACGACCTCACTCGTACGATTTGTCTAAACCCCAGGGTAGGTAATTCGTACGAATTCATACTAATTGGGCAACTCGTAAAATATGTACGATTTAGCAAAAATCTTACAAGTTCGTACGAGTGAGGTCGTATGAATTAGCCGCCTCGTAAAATAATCCAGGTCTATGAATCCATAGTTCTCATTTGCAGATGAGAATATTTACATTTTGAAACACCATCACTGGTCAGGTGAACATAAACTAAAGGCATTTGGTATCAATGACATCAAACCCTCTAAAGATGGCATTTGTTTGACCACAAGCATGTATTTAATGTTATATGTCGTGAGCTCTGCCAGATGGGAAAATTATAAGTAAATGACTACTTAAATGTGGGTCCATTTTAAAAATGGAATATAGCACAAGTCCGCTTTTAAAATACCTTTTCCTGACACTTTTTAAACTCGTCAAGATCTTTCCCCATTTACTTTCATTGTATGAAAAAAACAACGCTATCTCACGACCAATTCGTCCGAATTTGACGAGTGATTAAAAGATGGCTAATTCGTACGAATTCGTACGACCTCACTCGTACGAATTTGTACGATTTGTCTAAACCCACGTGATGGGTAGGTTTAGGGGCGGGGTCAGGGGTAGGTCATTCGTACGAATTCATACGAATTGGGCAACTCGTCAAAATGTACGATTTAGCAAAAATCGTACTAATTCGTACGAGTGAGGTCGTACGAATTGTTACGAATTAGCCATCTTTTAATCACTCGTCAAATTCGGACGAATTGGTCGTGAGATCGGGTTGGAAAAGAAAGACACTTCAACATTCTACAAGTTGAACAGAAGTACAGGTTTAGAATTACATGAGAGTGAGTACAACATAAAAGAACTGTCATTTTCTCAGTTAACTATTGCTTTAAAGCCTGTGTGAGTTTGACTGCATCTGAATTATGAGTTCTTAGTTCAGTAGCATAAACTCCCTTAGCTTTCGATTCTGACCTTCCATCATTCCAAGACGAAGAGCATCAGATTACAGTTTCTAATGGCCGTTGCTCTTGGGTCTGCGAGATCAAATACATATATAGCCTCTGAAGGTTGTTTTCACAGAAATGATTGAGCAGGACAGACTCGCAGAGACAAATGCTGACATTCCAGCTCTGAATCAATTTCAACAGGCCCTTCCTCATCTGTCCTTGGACTATATGTCCTCTATGAGCTCTGGTCATATATCTGTTACTCAGCAGACTGCGGCAGAATCATCTGAGCGCTGACGTGTTCTGCGATTGAGACATAAGTGCTGTTCACGTCAGGACGTAATTGCCTTTTGTATATGTGCACCATTACGGCCTGAAGAGAATGTACAGTCCTAATAATAGATTGACTATTGTTATTACTCATAGTAAGGGTTAGAGAGTTGTACAAACTCCTAACACTATTTAAATTCGATGCCGTAACTCGTCCCGCTTCACTTGTACTACATACTTGGATGATAACTTGACATGACTTGGATCTTACTTATCATGTTTTATAGTGCTGGGCAACGATTAATCGCGATTAATAACATCCAAAATAAAAGTTTGTGTTTACATAATATATGTGTGTGTACTGTTTATAATTATTTTGTATATATAAATGCACACACATGCATGTAAATATTTAAGAAATATTTGCAGGATCAAAATGTAAACAGACTTTTATTTCGGATGCGATTAATCGCGATTAATCATTGCCCAGCACTACACTTAACAGATGTCATGCTTATGGACATGTATGATGTTGTTTACAAAAATAATATATGAATACAATTACTTTTGGAGCATTAAACTTTTAGCTCCACTAATTTCTGAACTGCCGCGATATGTACAACAACCATAAAACGTTGCCAAGTTCATATATTTCTACTTTTTTCGCCACTCACTAAACTTTTCACTTTGAAAGTGTCGTGAAACGTGCAAGAAGCAGCGTAATGTCATTTTGCAGAAATGTTGTCACAGGCACATGTTTACAATGAGCCCAAGTTGTTTTATTTGCACATTTTTGGCATTACTTAGTTTATTGTATGAGCTTATATTTATTGCTTATATGTATTGCTCCTTATTAATTTCCGATCCTATATTATTTGCATATAAACAATACCACTTAAATGGTATTTCATGATTATTTATGTATTTTAACGGAAATTACTGAAATTTTACCATCGAAATGCAGATGAAGTTTGGAACATCAACCTTAATATGAAGTGAAACGCACGGCTTGTCAACATACTGCTATTTATATTATATTATTATGTCACTACGCATTAACTTACAGAGAGCTGATTACAGCATGCTAGCCAAGTTCTGCAATTAAAATCAAATGGTGCAACCAAATTACGCGCAGAGTAAGGGGCCGTCCACATGTAAAGGCACATTATAAGGCATTCTAAAAGTCCAACTTAAAAAAAAAAAAAAAAACGTCTCTAGACCTTGCTCTAATTTTTTCATTCCACTGACCTGCGTCTTGCATTTTTTAACAGCAAAACGTCTTCTGTGTGACCTGAAGTTACATCCGAAGTTGTTCGTGTAGACTGCCCGGGAGTTTAAGAAACATTGACTATTTACCATTGCACTACAGTTGTCAAAAAAAATTAATTTGTGGAATCGTAAACACCTCTGATTGGCCATTGTGTTCACGCGCTAATTCGTACGAATTCGTACGACCTTACTCGTACAAATTCATACGATTTGTCTAAACCCCAGTGATGGGTAGGTTTAGGGGCGGGGTCAGGGGTAGGTCATTCGTACAAATTTATACAAATTGGGTAACTCGTAAAATATGTACGTTTTAGCAAAAATCGTACGAATTCATACGAGTGAGGTCGTATGAATTAGCCACCTCGTAAAATACGTACGAATTGCTGTGAGATCGGGTTGGCATATCTGATGAGCGCGTGAGTACAATGGCCAATCAGAGGTGTTTAAGATTCCGCTCAACAGCGCTCAAAGCGTCACATTTTTTTTTTTAAATTGACAACTCTACATTGCACCGTTGACTGCAAGACTAAAAACCGTTCCAAACACTCTAGCAACTCCCTAGCAACATTATAACAATTGCATAGCAATGGGTCATTTCTAAAACCTGAGCAACCACATAGCAGTGCTCTCTGGAGAGTATATCCCACGTGTGGCAAATGCTACTGGGAAACACCACTCGCTCTTTCACAGATAGAAAATGTAAAAAAGTTTGGTTTATTTTTGTTCAGGCAGTGCATTCCTTTCCAGCCTCCTGCTTCCATGGTGCAATACCTATCAAACCTTCCCTGCATCTGCTATTTGTTGTTCGCATGAAAACATTTGGTTAGGCCCGTTAGCTCTGCCTGGCTGTTTCCTCCATGTTTCATCAGATTGCCCCGCCATGACATCTGTGTGACACTGCTGTAGCTTCCCTTTCGTTGCCAGGCGGGTACTGCTCGCAAAAAAAAAAAAACCTTGCGGTGAATCACAACGCATTTTGGCCTTCATTATCCGACCTGCCTCGTTAGCAGAAATGATTAATATTAATCCTGTTTTAGTGAGAGGCATTGCTGGATTTAAAGCGGAAAGGATGTGGGTTGAGGCGTCTAGGGAGAACCCAAAGATATAACGCACAAATAATCCATCGCCCACACGTCAAGATGTGCAGCTGGTTCAGCGCCTGCCTGTGATGGATCTATGCATTTTTTCATGATGGTCACCTGAGGGATTACAGTATGCTTCGGATTATGAACTGCATCATTAACAGAGTTGCACTCGATGCTGTAGATCTGGTAGAACTGCAGAAGTTGGCAGTTATTCCAGTAAAAGGGCAACAGTTCAGAAGGTTAATGTCCTAGGTTAATACACCTTTCAAGCACATGGCTTAACAACTATTCAAGAAATGTCTCTAAAATTGAAGGTTGTTAACTGGTGACCTGAATCAAGTGCTTAGTTTGAATATTTTTCAGTTTGATGAACCAAGTTAACGATCAGTCATAGCTTGCTGTAACATACAGAGGTGAGTTTAGCTGATGATGATTTAGTTGCCATAGGTCAATATTGAAAATCATAAAAGGTTGCCATCAAGCCACATAAAAGCAGTATTCATTATTGTGCAAGTCTAAATGTTTCAATATGTGCAATATGGACTGCTTTGTCGGACAAAAATGGCTGATGATTATGGATTATGGTTGGTCAGATCGCCTGTCAATCAAACTCCCTGCGAACCGTCAATGGTCCCACTTTATATTAAGTGGCCCTAATACCTGTGAACTTACATGGTAACTACATGTGTACATAGTATTTAACTACAGTGTAAGTACACATTGGTACATAGTATCTACAGCTGTAATATTTGTGTAACTACACATGTAAGTACAAATGTGTAACAGGATTTAAGACTGCATGTGGAAGTGAAACAACTTGTGTAAATACATATTGTTGTTACAAAATGTAGTTACATAATTCGGTAACACTTTACTTGAAGGGGTGTGCATAAGACTGACATGACACCTTCATAACCATGGCATGACATATGTCATGAATATGAAGTAGGGTTTATGCATGTTTATGACAACTGTCATTAAGTGTCTTTCGCTCAATAATGACATTTTGAATGCAAATATGACATTGTTTAAGATGTCTTTGTTATGACAACTTGACATAAACCAATACATCATAACCTGTCAGTGTCTTTGTCATGACAACTTGACATTAAATTAAGTTAAACTGTCATGTGGTTGGTTTTGACATTGGCTGTCATGAGGCCATCATAACTGTGTCATGAATGTTTTTCGTGACCTCAACTACAGTGGTACAAATTGAATTTGTCATTAAACAGTTATAATGGCTTCATGACAGCCAATGTCAAAACCAACCACCTGACAGTTTAATGTAATGTTAACCAATAAAGCTAAGTGGTTTCTTAAGTTTGATAAATAATCTGCTATGTCATGTTTATGACAGGTTGTGTTGTCTTAGTAATGTCAAGTTGTCATGACAAAGACACTGACAGGTTATGATGTATTTGTTTATGTCAAGTTGTCATAACAAAGACATTTCAAACAATGTCATATTTGCATTAAAAATGTCATAACTAAGCGAATGACACTTAATGACAGTTGTCATAAACATGCATACAACTTCCTTCATATTCATAACATGTGCCATGTCATGATAATGAAGGTGTCATGTTAGTCTTATGCACACCCCTTCAAGTAAAGTGTTACCCATAATTCCTCTTACACATGTGTACTACTTACTGAAGTGAAAAGGTGTTGTTACCAATGTCCTGTTACACATTTGTACTTACACATACCATTCCGTGGGTTGTTACTAGAGATGGGAATCTTTGGTTACCTCACGATCCGATCCGATTCCGATTCTGGGAGTCACAATCCGATTCCAGAACGATTCTTTATCTACCTTTCCCCCCCTCATTAATTCATTAGTTTACTTAAGTAGGCCTAATTAAGTACTTTTTAAAAAATAATTACAAATTATTTTATTTTTATTAAAACAGTTGTATGTTAAGAATTTTAAACTAATATAACTAATATAACAAATAATAAAAAGGGGGATAGAAAAATATAACAAACAACAAACAAAAAGTGCTTTCAGTAGCCTATAGATTATCTGAACGTTTTCCATTCAAGAACTGTGAGTGATTTTTCTTCATCTTTACTGTTGTTTTTACTATGACATCATAGACTGCGGGAGATCTATTAAGCTGCATTCACGCACACATCTCTTTTGAAATAAAAGAAGTAATGCGCTGTGTCCTGTCCGTTTAATCCCTTAAGACATAACTGGCTGTGTTTACGTTAATTTTGCACAAGTAGCCTACATTAAACCACTACACGTATCCGCACGGCCGCATGCGCAAGCAGTCTCACGACACAAACAAAGCGCGCGTCAGCATTCGAAATTGAAAGCAGCGTGAGGTTCAAATTTTAAATATATAAGTCCACTGCATTCCAAACCACATAAATGATGACTTCGTAGAGCATTTGTAAGGAAAATACCGATGGGCGAGACAGCACACACACTTCAAGTGTAACATCAAAGAAAGCGCGCGTCTCTCACAGCGTATCCTGTGCAATGAAGCCTGTGAATGTCCTTGTAATTCGCTTCAACCTTTCCGAACTTTATGAAAGATTATTTTACGGAAGGAGCAAGCAGAATATGGGTGTTTCTAAAGCAAACTCAACGTCATCGCACATCTGGTTAAAAACTAAGCTCAGAATCGATTCTGGAATTCTCAGAATCGATCCAGAATCGTTGGAGAGAGAATCGCGATGCATCGATGGATCGATTTTTTCTCCCACCCCTAGTTGTTACATATGTGTAGTTACACAAATATTACAGCTGTATCAACCAACCAAGTGGCTGATCCAGGAACATGTCCCATTTGGTAAAAACACGGCCTAGACACCCGACGCTGTTAGTAAGAGGACTTTTTCAGTGTAATTCAACAAGTGGAAAGGTTACTCTATTGCCTGTAACTTTATGTGCATTTGGAAGAATTTAATGTCGTTACATCAAAACATGACGTCATTGCTGGCTGTCGATATATAAATGAAAATTAATATGGATGTTCTCATCTACAAAAGCGCCACTTGGTCCCGCCTGTGATAAATGTCAGAATGTATTGATAAGATCAGGGGTCGCGAAGTATGGATTTTTAGAATCATTTAGTTACCTTGTAAGAAATTTCCTTTTGTCAGCAGGTTTTCGTTTAAGTCGTCCCAAGGGACATTTTTTTAATCTCTGTGTTTAATGTGGCTAAGCTAACAGCACTCACACAAGTCAAACTGCAGTG
The DNA here is from genome assembly GCA_029959095.1 of Rhinichthys osculus. NCBI lineage: Eukaryota > Metazoa > Chordata > Actinopteri > Cypriniformes > Leuciscidae > Rhinichthys > Rhinichthys osculus. The sequence continues at coordinate 23,835,991 of JARWKJ010000013.1, read as the reverse complement.
ATTAATGGACGGAGAGCAGACGCTGACGTGTGATGATGTGTGACCCAGACATCCTGAGCAGAAATGAAACAGAATCTTCCAGGACCTTATTCTGTTCTCACGCAAGAGAACTTAAACCTAACTTTAAACATGAAAAGGTGTTATCTTTTAATGGATTAACTAACAATGACCAGTACAGTTGTACAACATTTAATAACCTTTGTTGATGTTAGTGATAAAAATAAAAATAAATCGTTCATGTTAGTTCACAGCTATTTGTAAAATCGAGATTAACATTAGCTAAAATAATAAATGTGGTAACACTTTTATAATTTTGGTAACGCTTCCTTTTACAGTACAGTACTTACGTGTACTTACAGTGTACTTACCTAGAAAGTACTGGCTAATATAAGGTAAGTACATGGGTTAGGGGTAGGTTTAGGGGTAGGTTCAGGGTTAGTACCCAGTTATTATCCAGTAATTATAATTACTATAATAAGTACATAGTAAGTACATGGGTAACAGGATGCTTACAAACACTTTATTTTAGTGTCATTGTTACATATAACTATAAATTATGCATAATTGCATGCAACTAACCCTAAACCAAACCAAACCCTAATCATAATCCTATAGCGAGTACTGTTATGTAGTTACTTAATATTACTCAGTACTTAAATGTATAATTACAGTGTAACAAAGACACCTTAAAATAAAGTGTAACCCTAACCACAAACCAACTATTAACCCTAACCGTAAGCCTATAGTAAGTACATGTTGGTTATTGGGGCAGCAGTGGCTCAGTGGTTCATGTGGGTTGTCTACAAACCGGAAGGTTGGTGGTTCAATCCCCGGTTCCACCTGACCAAGTGTCGAGGTGTCCATGAGCAAGACACCCAGCTGCTCCCGACGAGCTGGATGGGGCCTTGCATGGCTGCCGTCGCCCGTCGGTGTATGAATGAGTGAGTGAATGGGTGAATGTGAGGCAAATGTAAAGCGCTTTGGTGGCCATTGGGTCTGTGAAAGCGCTATATAAATGCAGTCCATTTACCATTTTACCATTTTATTAATATTACTCAGTACTTATTTGTGTAATTACATTGTAACAACACCTAAAATGAAAGTATAATTTGGTCATTATTGCAGTGATTATTATGTTTCTAGCATATTTGGCAACAGTTATCCAAACCCTTAATGGTGGAGTGTGTAGCTTTTTATTTCTTAAACAATCATATAGGAAGACACACATGCCATATTCCAGGATGACAATGTCAAGATTCATCAGGTTCAAATTTTGAAAGAATGGTTGTGAGAATGGCATAAGGAGAATCCTTTTCCCACATGAATTGGCACCTCTGAGTCCAGACCTTAAACTCATTGAAAGTCTTTGGGATGTGCTGGAGGAGACTTTACAGAGTGCTGGACTCTTGCATTGTCAATACAAGATCTTGACCAAAAATGTATGCACCTCTTGATTGGAATAACATCACAGCACTTTTCCATCAAGAGGTACGTCATTTTTTTGGTCAAGTCTTTTGTTGTGTCACCACAAAAGAACCAGAAAAGAACGCAAAGACAAAAAAAGAAGATATTCACCAATACATATGTCAAACAATAGTGCAATGATGTGGCTGGTGGCGGATTATATGTTGGGGGGAAAGTGGGGTAAGTTCAGCCATTGAGGTAATATGCAAAACCTGATTTCACCAAGTGCAACATGCGCCTGGATCAACATCTTTGTTGATCCTGGAACAACATTCCAATCAACCAATCAGATTTGAGGGACACGTTTACAGTTTATGTCAAGTTTAGGCTTACAACCAGGTTTAGGTTCTTCTACATCAGTGTTATTCACCTATAATTTTTAGTGATAACTTATGGGTTAGGTGTTGATGGTAGGTGTAGGCATATGGTTAGGATTAAATTTTTCGGACAGGAATGTTGTTACAGGAACAACAAAATATGTTTTCAAAGGAACACTAACTCTGTACTCTCCCATACTGTTACATATTATTTACTTCAAAGCTGAAGTTTATGTTAACTTTATTCACTAAGCACTCATCCAGAGTTAATCACAGCGATTTATTTCATTTCTAAGTCTCCGGTGGCATTTCATTTTAGACGGACATTGTTTTCTGTGGCAGATGTTGTTTGTGACCTTTACAGGAAATGGCAGAAAGATTGTTATAGCGCAAATAGCCAGCAGTAGTTAAGCAGCTGGGACAGATTTTCTGGGTAATGAATGCCCCTCCGAGACGCCACTTAAAACGGGACGTGTGTCAAGGCTATAGAATTACTCCTGCCCTTACTTTGTCCTGTGCCGAACGAACATGTTCATTTGTTGTTGCGAAGGTCTGAATAAATGCGACGTTTTTCTTCGCTTCGGTTTAAATCTCATCATGCATTCGCATTTCAATGCGACAAGATGTTCATTATGATTCAATAATGCCAATTATGGATGGAAAGTGAATATCATCTCACATGGTTTCATTTCAAACATCTCATCTGTTTAATATGATCCCTTATGTTCGAGCTTTAGATTGAGTCGCCTCTACAGGCCACGAATACTAATAGAGCTTGTTAGATAGCAGATTTGCATTTCTCGGCGGTCTGCGTGATATGCCGTCTTCATGATATGACGATGCGTGACCCAGCAGGACTAATGGGCAATGGATGGAACCAGAGTTAATGTACTTATAGATAATGTAAGACCCTTTTAGTGATATTGTAAGACTGGGAAACTGGTTGGAGCTGGAAATGAACATTTGGCCTTGTAAGAACTGGTTGGAGACACTGTCTTGACCACATGGTCTATTGAAACAAAGGAACTTGCTGAAATAGCATTCGACCTCCCCCTCACGCAGTCTCACCTGATTTACATTTCACCCAGTAACAGCTGAAACTCACATGAGAATATATGTATGGTTTGATGTGAATGATTATCATTGAGTATTATGTTTGGTATCATTTGAAATGTCTCAGGAATGAGTGGTACAAATGTCTCATTTCAAATAAGTAAAACAAAAGGTAATAAGGTTTTTTAGAAGTTTAGAGAAACTGGCACCAAGAAAGGTAGCAAATGGCCTTTCTCCCCTACCCCCCAAATAAGGTGTAACCTGAATGCAAATTACCATTGAAAAGAAGTTCTGGCTATTTAATGGAATGCAGCAAGGAGTCGTGGCTTTTTCTGTATTTCAGATCAGCCCGTGAGGTTTAGCTCATGTAGTTCATGTTGGGTTCGCATCTATTTCTCTAATCCTAAAACATTTGATGATTTGCATTGATTATCTTTCAATTGATTATGGAATTGTTAAAATACATTTACCTGACATAATAAATTGTTATATTTGATTATTCTAACAGACTTTGACTTTATTTTCATTGGAGTTAAAACGAATAGTCAAACATTAACGTATACTTAATGATGCACAGATATCATTAAAACACTTTCATTCTATGGAGTCAGATGAAACGAGTTAATACATAAGACAAAAAGTATTGCATTTAATTAAATATCCCTTTGCCATTGGAAGAGACGGAACGCGCGTTGAGACCTTCACCGCTAATTTGAATGCCGCCCTTGGATCGAATTAGCAGGCCTTACAAATTGGCGACCCCCGAGACGTGATCGCAACAGATGAATTCGCGAGCAACGTCTTTTCCAGCAAAGTATGGGGATTTTAAAATCAGCATGAGGTTTGAACATCTTCACTTTCTTCTGCCGCTGTGGTAAGTCATTTTTTTCTTCCCTCTTGAGAAGTGTTGAGAAAATGTTGTTTGCATTGTTATGGGTAGCTATAGGAAAGCCCTTTGTTTAGTCCAGAACTGAAATACGTGAGGACGTGATAAGCGACAGCGCAGATGAAGAATAAAAACCCTTGTTAATAGATTAAAGATATCCTTGTTTGCCTAAGCAACAAAAAACGAAACCTAAAATCGGAATAACATCTTCCAAATGTTTTTCGTGGAACTTACTTGATGAGGAGCTGTAAAACAGCCTAAAAGTTTTCAAATCAGCCGCATGTTTGTCGCCATTGTGGTATTGGCTTTGTTGAAACGAACTAGCAACAATAAGAGAATCGGAAAACAACAGAAAGAAAAATCTAAGTTTGTAAATGGAGAAAATCGGAGAACACGTGATTTTATAAATAAAAAGGCAGATCGATGCATTGTTTATAAAAAGCTAAATTTGGAAAAAAAGGATGATATTATTTACAGGCTAAAATCGGATCTCAAGGCTAAGCTAAATGTTATTGTCCATGCTGCTTCCAAAACGAAGCTAAGCTAAATGCTAGTATTGCCCATGCTACTTAAAAAACGAAACTAATGCTAAATGCTAAAGCCATGCTGCCTCCAAAACGAGGCTAGGCTAAATGCTAGTATTGCCCATGCTACTTAAAAACTAAGCTAATGCTAAATGCTAAAGCCATGCTGCATTAAAAAAAACGCTTAACTCTTTGCGTGACCGGCCCACCGGTGGGCACAAAAGCCACATTGAATAATATTCTATACTAAACCTAAACAAATCTTGACAAACTCTATATTGCATTTGAAAGCTTCCACTTTAACACAGATGGGATTAAAAAGCAATAATGCAATAATTTGTATTTTCAAATTTGGAGTTGTGTTTTAAACATTGTAATGCACTCATAGAACACACTTTTTGTTTTGTGCTACTATATGTGCACATAGGCTAATTGTAAGTTTATTCTTTAAACACAGGATTGCTTTACTGTTTGTGTATTTGGAACACTTAGGTAAAGGCTGTTGATGTTGTATTCTAGGCCGCGTATCCTGTGTGAACTGAATTAAACGCGTGTGTCTCTATGCTGAATGTGGTTATAATGTGATGCACAATGAATTTGAGAGTCAGAAACCACAAACGCGCGTCTCATTAATCCTGAAACAAAAAACCTTTTCATATTCAAAGCTTTAGAGAACGTAGACTTTACCTCTCCACTCTATGGGAGCTGTTTTGCATACCAAATTTGTAAATGGTTACGTTTGAATTAATTCTGAATGACTCTGAAAGACTGTTTTTTCCATAGATTATTGGATTCGTATATTTCCACATCTTTCGCGTCAGATTAGCGACGGCTAATATCCGATACCATTTTAAGTGTACTTGAATGAGGAGACGGGTAGTTTCCGTCTAGAATCAGCTAATGCTGTTTGATCTAGATTCGGGTACGTCTAAAAACCTCTGTTCTAATTTAATGTTACTTTAGATAAGTGTACGCTACTAAAGTAAATTATTGAATTGTTCCTGAGGTGGCATTCAAGGGGGCTGTGTATATGTCTTCGATTTTGTACGTGTGAATTACGGCAGATCCCAGATATTTAGCCAAAATTACCTCTGAATTGGTTATTGGAACTGACGGGAGTGTGCCGTGCGGCCTTGGGAGAAGGAACGCTGAGCGATATAGATTCCCTGATCTAAACGGATAAAACTAAAATTAAGAGTTCAAAAGAATAATCAAACGTTAAAATGGCCATTTAAAAAGACTAAATGAGAAAAGGTATTTGCCAGAAAGCCTTTTCATATTCAAATGTATTGACATGCGAACGAGCAGAGACTCTTCAGGGACCAGAAATAATATAATTTCATTTATATTCTTAAATATAATGTAATTGTATTATAATTCAAATTATAATATACATTATATTGTAATCACCAAACAGGGCATTAATTTGAGAAGTATGACATTAACATTAATCCTTACAGTTCGATTTCGTTGACCTGCTACCCAGTGCCAAAAGGGCGGAGGTGTGTTTTATTAATTTTTGCCTTTAAAAAACACTCCCAGAAGTGTGGCACAGGTAATAGCCAACTGATCAAGGAAGCAAATTTAGAAGGAGGGTGTGAACTAAACATCAGACAGACCACAGCCTGTTAAAGGTAACTAGAGACCTGCACTAACCAAACGTGTGACGACACCATGAACTAATTCATGCCTACAGATCTGGCTGTTATGAAAGCTCTAATGCTGTGACACAGCAGACTGTGAAGGCTAGACTGCAAGAGCAGCTTTAAGGTATCGCACACTGCACTGAAGCAACAGCAATAATTCAGACCTGGTCAATGAAAACTCGGTTTCATGTGACGGCTGGAATTAAAATTGCAATGGACATGATAATGGAGCAAGCAAAAGAATTCCACATGTCTGAATTTGAAACTGTTGAAAACATCAGAATTAACTGTGGTTCTCTCTGCATTTGTTTCTGTCAGGTTTACTTCTGCAATTCCTCAGGGGACGGATGCCAGGACGGCCGGACCTCACGATTGTTAGAACATAACCTGAGACTCGGGAGATGGGTGAAAAGACACTTCAAAGGCCATTTACATCTCACAATAGCACATCACTAAATTAGCATGGCCTCCCAGTTTAGAACTGGAACTAAAATTTGCAACACAATTGTTATAGAGTAGATTCCACCCATCTCCTATGAACACTGAACACACACCTCCATCACTACACCCTCACAGCATCATCACCTGGAATAGATCAAGTCTATTCAGACTGAACACTACACATCATGAGAAGATAAAGATGACATAGAGTCCAAAAGTGTCACTTCACTAAAGATCTATTGTCCATCTTCACACTAACAGATCCAGATAGCTTCACACACATAGGATGGTAAAGCTGATCCCATGATGACCGAGGCACACATAGCATACGCTATTCACAACACTCTGCCAACTCATGGGAAAACACTGTAATATACATATGAATGGCTACAGTCACAAATCAATGATGCAAAAACAAAATTAAAGCAGAGGCAGACCTGCTATTAAATTTAAGAATGTTTAAACTTTCTGATTGTTATTAGGGTGGTTGGAAGGTCAGAGGGCCCCTGATTTCTCAACAACCACTAATAACAGAAACATCATAACTAATAGATCTGAAGTGTGAGCGCTTCAAACAATTACAGAATTTACAATTCAACCCTGTCATTGACCTTCGACTTAGCCAACAACAACACACACACACACACACACACACACACACACACACACACACACACACACACACACACACACACACACGCACACTCACACACACACACACACACACACACTCTCCCTCTCTTTCTCTCACACAAACTATCCCACTCACACACAGACGCACACACACACACACACACACCCTCACACAAACACACAATCTCACACCTGTTACAAGGAATGAACAATCTCCATTCATGTTCCAAGTCACTTCTTAGATTTGCATAAGTGGCTTGCATTGGAAGATTCCTGAACAAACACTGATTCTTCATATTTTTTTCAATTTTGAATATTATTATTGTGATTACATGACTTCTTGATGCATAACATTTATTTGATTGTTTTGATTACACTGACCTCTTGCTGCATTTCCTTTGTATAATTCAGACCAAAAATATATATATATTTAAGAATTGGATATTTAATATGAGACAAATGTACCATTCACACCTGCTGACAAGAACATGGTATTTGACATTGAACATGACATGATTTTGTTTTGTTGCATTATGCGTTTCTAAGGATTTCTTCGCGAGTTCAGGTTCATATGTGTTCAATCGTGAAGCGGACATTTAAGATGCTTTTCAGGTGTCTCACACAAAGCAGTGTGAAGCCCAGGAGAACACCTTCATCCACTGAGGTCCGTCCAGACAGCCGCACCGTTGGGAGGTGACAGGATTGGTCAAGAAGGGACAGATTATCGTTATGGGGAAGGTGCCAGGGAAGCGGAAGTTTCTCCATGAAGGAATGACACATCAACTGAACAAGTCAAAAGGTCCAGATTGACTCTATGAGCTTTGCTCACATCACAGGATCACTGGCAGAAAGCCTGAACGCCTCATCCACCTGCTGGACTCATGCTACATACACCTGGTGAGAACAGGTGTTCTGCAGGTGAACACAGCCCTCTGAGCTTCTACAGATGCTGACATTGCAAAGACAATTTTGAGTTACATCTCAAGGATTACAACAAACATCTTACCGCGTGACCCCGTAAGTTTTCATTCGAATTTGACCCACGGGGTCAAGGAGGGAACTGTAAGACTGGGAAACTGGTTGGAGCTGGAAATGAACATTTGGCCTTGTAAGAACTGGTTGGAGACACTGTCTTGACCACATGGTCTATTGAAACAAAGGAACTTGCTGAAATAGCATTCGACCTCCCCCTCACGCAGTCTCACCTGATTTACATTTCACCCAGTAACAGCTGAAACTCACATGAGAATATATGTATGGTTTGATGTGAATGATTATCATTGAGTATTATGTTTGGTATCATTTGAAATGTCTCAGGAATGAGTGGTACAAATGTCTCATTTCAAATAAGTAAAACAAAAGGTAATAAGGTTTTTTAGAAGTTTAGAGAAACTGGCACCAAGAAAGGTAGCAAATGGCCTTTCTCCCCTACCCCCCAAATAAGGTGTAACCTGAATGCAAATTACCATTGAAAAGAAGTTCTGGCTATTTAATGGAATGCAGCAAGGAGTCGTGGCTTTTTCTGTATTTCAGATCAGCCCGTGAGGTTTAGCTCATGTAGTTCATGTTGGGTTCGCATCTATTTCTCTAATCCTAAAACATTTGATGATTTGCATTGATTATCTTTCAATTGATTATGGAATTGTTAAAATACATTTACCTGACATAATAAATTGTTATATTTGATTATTCTAACAGACTTTGACTTTATTTTCATTGGAGTTAAAACGAATAGTCAAACATTAACGTATACTTAATGATGCACAGATATCATTAAAACACTTTCATTCTATGGAGTCAGATGAAACGAGTTAATACATAAGACAAAAAGTATTGCATTTAATTAAATATCCCTTTGCCATTGGAAGAGACGGAACGCGCGTTGAGACCTTCACCGCTAATTTGAATGCCGCCCTTGGATCGAATTAGCAGGCCTTACAATATTTATGGAAGACGGTTAATCATTCTATGTATGTTAAGTAAAGTATGGGTCTCCAACTCCAACTAACTTGATTGATTTTGCTAAAATAAGTTTGAACTCTTTAACTCCAACTCTAACACTTGCCTGAAAAAGACATACTAAACCAATGGGGCCTTTATTATACCCCACAGGTTCAGCTGTGATCTTTGTGGAAACTTGCACTGCTCTAACTCGACCCTGCTGGGTCATTTCTTTGAATTGTGTTGTGCACTTTTCATGCTAATTTGGCAGAATTCTCTAAAGTGCTACTTTTTTTGAACGATTCGTGCCTTCTATACACTCATCACTGGAGCAATAAAGAATGGTATACTGATTGTCAGTCAGGACAGACAAGTCTAAAGATTCGCTGTCTTCTCAACATTCTTGTCTGTACAATAACATTGAATGGTTAAGGAGGCTATAAAGCAAAAAGAACATAAAAGCATGACTCATTTGCTATATTTCCACGTTCTGAAGCTGTACAATGATTAACAAAACGATAATAAAATCATCATGAATCCTTCCTTATATTCAAACTCTTTCAAAATTGGTTATGCGACGATGTTGTCAAAAGCTATAGGAATCATAAATGAGAATTTCGATGCCAGGGTCAAGGGTAAGAGGACTTCAAATATAGTACAATTTTGTGACATTTTATCATAGTTTAATTATGTTTTTTTCTTGACAGCTCTTGTCATATGCCGTTAGCAGATGCCTTTATCCAGCTCAAGCTACAGCGCATTAACATAAACATGTATGTGTGCCATATTATTCATAAATATGTTAATGCGAAATGTTTCTGGGTAAAGCTGTTCTCGTCAGTTGTTATTGAACATGTGTGTAACACTTTATGTTTCAGTTTGTTTGCCTGGTTGTAAATACAGTAGTCAACATTTGAAGTGGATCAAAAAAGTTAATCAAAGTTGTCCTAAGACAAGAGCGGGTATTGTTTAAAATTCAACTTTGATTTCCACTTCAAATGTTGACTACTGTATATTGTAAATACTGAGGATTTGGGAAAGTAGGGAGTCTGACTCCATTTCTGTTTATTGTAAACTTTTTTTGGATAGGGAGTTAGGTTTGTATATTTTCCTTCTCTTTTCTTTTCTTTTGTGGTTAGGGTTTAGGAAAGAGGTTTAAAAATAAGGTTTGTTTGTTATTTTGGCCTAGTCAGTTTCTGAATCAAAAGTCCCAAATTAAGTCAATAAATGTATCATTGTCAGGGTTGTGCAGGGGACTGAAGACGAGGACAGAATGAGCTCAATGAAGATGCTTTATTCATTAACTTAACTATCAAAAACCAAAAGAGAAAACATTCCAGGACTTCAAGAAACACAACCATACATAGACGACGATCAACAAACACTGAGGGAAAACATAGGGCTTAAATGAACAGGGACTAATAGGATAATTAACAGAACACAGGTGAAGGGAATTACTAATAGGACTAAACCAAAAACACAAAGACAGGGGTGAACAAGATCACAAAACTGAACTAATAACAGGACTAAACCAAAATCACAAAGACAGGGGGAAACCAGATCACAAAACAGAACTTAAACACATAGAAACGTGACAATCATTGTTTAAATTTACTTGATTTTTCGAAGTCTTTCATGTTGCACCCTTTCCCCTAGACGGGGCGTAACATGAAATTGGGGGCTCGTCCGGGATGTAACACGTTACATGAAGTTACTTTAGTAAATAATAAATAATGACATAATCTTGATTTTTTGGGTGAACCTTCCCTTTAATGCCATATATTATTTATGCTATTTCATAACTAATTTGTAATGTTATGCTCTTTCTGTTTAACCAAACACTGTTGTCGTACAAATTAAAGGTGTTCTAAGCAATGTCACGCGTTTTTTAGGCCAAAACATTTTTTGTCACATACAGCAAACATCTCCTCACTAACCGCTGGCTGCCTGTCCACTGAACACACTGTAAAGGAACGCGATCTCTGTAGACAGCCCAGGCTCCACAAACAGCAACAAAAACAAATTGGGCTAACCCGCTCCACGAAACATGACAAACAGTTCCAGCCAATCACCGACAAGAAGGACTTGGGGGCGGGGTTAGTGCGCGGGTGAGGAGGAGGGAGGGTCTAGCTAGCCTCCGATTTGTTTGAAAATACTTTAAACGTCAACAAGAAGTGACGTCACCCGACATCGCTTAGAGAACCTTTAACAGCCAGAACACATGGAAAGTTTTCTGTTTTCAGTTAAAACGGTGTCGTGTTAGCGGTCCCTAAGTTAATAACTAATGATCTTTGCAACGGAAGTGAATCGATCAAAACTAACTTTAACCGGACAATAACTTTATTCTAGAGCTGCTGTAAAGCCAAAACAATCTCTGTTACTTTCATTTCCTATTATCACTGTAAAGCTGCTTTGAAAGGTGACTTGACTTGGCTTTAACTGGTGTAGCATAGCAGGATATTTTTAACTTTAATATCTTCAAATTGAAATGAGTGAATCTCACAAAAACAGGTCATATTTCACAAAAGAACATCCACTAGAAGTTAGTCAAATGATGTTACAGAATATTGATATGAAACAAAAAATGTCAATCTACTATTCACGAATTTTAGCATGGTTGAAACACTGTATTGACCAATCAGACGACAGGACGGGAACTATCCATTTCATGGAAAATAACTAACTAACCAAATAAATGAACTAATAAAAACATCTTGCCAAATGCAGTTCTTACAAGAGAATTTGACAGGTAAATTTGCTTAATTATCATGAAAATAAATTCACAATGGAAAAATAAACGGGCTTGATGAGCGTTTCTGTAGGTGGCACGCGCTCATTGCTACTGTAAGCAGACGGCTGGCAATATGTGTCGACCGTGTGTGTCTATGCGTGACGACAGCTATAGATGTCCCAGCCAACAGAGCCGAACGCTCGTATTCATGGATCAGTCCCAGAGCAGTACCAGCCCTGCGGTCCCTCATCCAAATCCGACAGAAGTGGATCTAACCATCTGCTGAATGTGGAGAGACAGAAGCCGCTCAAACTGCCACTGTGCTTCATTCCCCGCGTGCTATTTAGAAACCAATCTCCCCGAACGTCAAAGTGGGCGGCAGTACATGGAAATCTTGATATGTTACAAGACGACAGCAAACATCGACCCCATAAATGACCTAAAAAATCATTGAAATGAGTCAATGTTGCTTTTGGGTCACAAAATAGAACAGTTGAAGGTCTCACGCTATAGGGTTTAATATGTGACATAACAAGTGCAGCCCATGCTATGTCTGACAGCATCATTAGAGACATATCAGGCGCTCCAAACACCTCTGGGTGACATGCACTACGACACGATCTTGTCCTTCTGCCTGTTTGACGCTCGGGGCTAAATCAGTCAGCGTTCTAATCCAAGAGGATGCATTGCTATCCAGAGACTTCCCAGACACGGCTGATGGTTTCTGAGAGAGCTCTGTCATTAGAGATGAGAGATGAATTGTTTGCTTTCTTGTGCTTACCCGATTACAAGCCCCCATAGCAAACAGTCTCTGCTCCAGATACATAACTAAGCAGATCTGAATGAACCCAATTGTTCATTTCTGCTTTTCTGAGGGGTGAATTTCACACAAACATGCCCGGGTCTCATTTCACCCTATAATTGAAAGAAAGATGTAAGAAAGTTTATTTTGTTTGAAGAAAAAAAAAACACTGTTTTCTGACTGTTTTGTTTAGTATGTGATATTGTTGCATTATTTCCGTTAACACCAAGTACATTTTCCCATCAAATTATCTTTGCCATTGTTCTCACACATATTTGTGTGTTATATATACCATGTATTATATAATTGAATAACACTTTATTGGTAACACTTTACAATAAGGTTTCATAAGTCAACTTTGAAAGCTTGTTTCCGCCACAGAATAAAAAATAAAAAAGTGAATTGCAAGTTAGTATTAACTTGCAATTTGACACGCAATTGCGACTTTTTATCTCACAATTCGGACTTTTTTTCACACAGTTGCGAGTTTATATCTCACAATTCTAAGAAAAAATATTCTAAGTAAAATTGTGCGTTACATCTCGCAATTGCGAGTTTTTATCTCGCAATTCTGACTATAAAAAGCAATTGTGACTTTATATCATGCAATTGTGACTAAATATCTCGCAATTCTGGGATAAAAATTATCTTTTAAAATGTTTAATTCTGTGGCGTAAACACGCTTCCATAGTCAACCTTAGTGAGCTACATAAGTTAACGTGAACTAATAATGAACTGCACTTCTACAGCATGTATTAATCTTTGTTAATGTTAATTTCAGCATTTACTAATTGATTAAAATCAAAAGTTGTATTTTTTAACATTTAAGCACTGTGAACTAACACGAACAAACAATGGACAGCTGTATTTTTATTTGCTAACATGAACAAATACAGTAACAAATCTATTGCTCGTGGTTAGTTCATGTTAGTTAATACATTAACTAATGTTTACAAATGAAACCGTATAAGTGTTACCACTTTATTTGCAGGGTCCTTGTTACATGTTACATGTACTTACTATTACTGTATCAGGGGCATTTCCTCCAAGGAGGCAAGGGAGGCAATGCCTCCTCAAAAAAATAGGATGAGAGAATAATCAATTTTACAAATATAATACAATGCAAATATTAAAAAATGTGACATTAAAAAGTATATTATTCACTCGTTTTTCTAAAGTAACACTTTCCAACAGCGACACCAGCAAGTTACAGCGGGAATCTCTTGCCTCCCCTGAGCCCATTGAGTTTTAACAGACCCCCTCAATTGAGAATGAATGGGTGAAAGTCATGCGAGAAAGTCACAATGCCTTCATCGTGCTATGATTGGTTGTGATTGGCTATGTGATAAACGTAATTGGTTCACGTAATAAATCCCGCCTCTTTTTTTTTGTGCATCAGTCTGAATGAAGACAATGATGGCGTCAGTGTGAAGACTAATTAAAAAGTAAGTAAAGCTCAGTCACTTAGATATCACCGCTTTATTTCACATCAACATCAAACTTGAAATATGGCCTGAAAACATGATGACTGTGGGGGTGTGAGGGGGTCTACTAAGCAATCAGCTTAAATTGATACTGCCTTTAGTTATTATTTTGGAATAAATTTAAAAATGCTTAAAACACTAACTTGATGAGATAGTTGGTATTTGGTAAATGTAATGAAATAATAAAGAAATGCTTATTTAACCAGGAAAATGTGACGACTTTAAGTGTAACTGGGACATTAATAGGTTGAGTTTTATGATAAGGTGTACAAGATTTCATTTTATTATTGCTACTATTATTGTTGTTGTTTCTGTATATTTTTTTCAAGTCCGTAATGGAAATCCTACAGTTCTAAAAATAAACTTTATTTTCTTTAAGCAATTATAATATAGTTTCTCATTTCTCTGATATTGAGGTGAAATATAATATTTCTTGACAGGTTTTATGAGATTATCCCTTGAAGGTACAATGGAGCACATGATGTTCATATATTACATAGAAATGCTCTTGGGGTGCCTATGTATTTGCTGTATAACTCATGCAGGGCATTACAGCTGTGTGATGTAATCACCATGGCAACAGATGCTGACTCTCAATGTGAAGCTAGCCTGCATATGTGTTGTTCACAATTTACTCACAAAATAGACCTTAAAAGACAGAAGAAATGCAATTTTATTTTGGTTCAGACATGTCCCTGAAACACATTAATATCCAGTGAGATTTAAGGGAGGGAGGTGTGGTTTATTGAGAGAGAGAGAGAGGGGAGCTATTTTAGGAACAGGGTCTTTCTGGATATGGTTTAAAGCCTCATTTCAATTTCTGATGCAAGCCAAACTACAGTCGGAGTCAAAACTCTGGAACAAACAAGTGCACTTGACTGCAGGAGGTCAAAGGTTGTGTGCCTGATGAAGCTCTGAGTCCTCATTGAACCTGAAATCACACACAGTTCTACTACATTCTGCCCACTAACAGACTTAATTAACTGGGCTTTCAGAAACCCACTAATTGTTCCCAGAGAGCAGTGTCAGACACAACAAAATACTGCATCAGCCCACCCACTTCTAGACGTGGATTAAAACCGTTATTAGTAACAAAAGAAACGCAATGTCTTTAATGAAAGTTCATTTCTGTAGAAAAGTGTTTTTTCAACATGAAATTGCTAACAGTGCCCTCAGCGCAGATGGGTCATTCTATAAAACAGATGCCTTTTACATTATGAAAGGTGATTTTTAAAGGTAGTTTTTCCCTTATTAAAAATTTTGAATGTACTTGTGTAAAATATTTAAAATTATGTAGGCTACACTCCATTGGAACATGGAGCAACATGAGATCAACAAAATATACTAGTCACATTATTGGACATGTTTGCTGGCTAAATAAATGAAATTTGATATACTGTATTTGTTTTTTATTTTGCAGATTTACTACTTGTAAATAAACTGGCATCAAGGAGAGATTAAACATGTTTTTGCTAAAAACCCCTCTGGTGAATTTCCTTCCATCTTTCTGATGGCAAATATTTCATCTTTTCAGATCAGGGATTTTCAATCACTTCTGTTGAACCTAAAGTTAAAGAACACAGCAATGAAGGGGATGAACTGTAAAACGAGTGCAATATATATATATATATATATATTTTTTTTTTTTGTAAATTGTTAAAAAACAAACATTAATTCCAACATATCAGGAGTTGACATTAGCTAGTCATTCAAATCCCATATGGATTCATACATTGATGTAAACATGGCACTCGCTTTATAGAATTGCTCATACTTCATAATAACTGCAGAAGAAACGCAACGTTCGCAACTGTGAAACCGTGCACGTCTTTACACACCTAGGCACTACATACAACTGTCACCTCGGCTGCTTTGCGGATGTGAAACCACATGAGCATATCAGCTTTCCTCACACTAATCCAAGCTGATAACACGTCTGTACGTGTGCCTTTGACAATGTGGGAACAGCTTTGCTAAGAACAAAGTTCTCGTGTCATTAAATGTCAGAATGTACTGGTGCAGAATCGCGGACGGTGTGATACTAGAGCCATTTGATTGGTTTCCTTCAAACATACCTCATGCCATCTTGCGCCTCAGTTAGCGGCTGTATTTACTTGTTGCTATGACGATTGGTTAAGTACACTGTAATGGATTATAATATAATGTATAGGCCTATATTTA
Organism: Rhinichthys osculus; assembly: GCA_029959095.1. NCBI lineage: Eukaryota > Metazoa > Chordata > Actinopteri > Cypriniformes > Leuciscidae > Rhinichthys > Rhinichthys osculus. The sequence goes on along the minus strand of JARWKJ010000013.1, from coordinate 23,819,888 downwards.
AAATCAATATTCTCAAATCAATATTTCATGCCCCCGTCATTATTTGTGTGGTAAACAGGTGTGTAATGAGTGATATGACTGTATATTTGTATATTATCCTTTAAATGTCCATTTTGTTTAAACATGTTTGTTAGTCTAGGCCCAACTGCTCAACTGCTAAGAACTGTTTTCTTCATGGAAGCTTTGGGTTTAATGAGCTAATAAAAAATGTCAACTCAAATCAATATTTTGTGTCTGATTATTATTAAAGCTGCAGTCTGTAGCTTTTTTAAGTTCAAAATAATCCAAAATAATTATATAAAAAAAAAACGTATTCTGCCAGTGGTCAAAACTATAGCTTGCCATAGCTAGATTCAAAACGGTTAGCTTGTAATAATGATTTTAATTCCAGTGGTACTGGTGGGTTTCCGCGGGAAATTCGAGCATGTCTTTGCGTCATTACGTCACACCCGTCCACATAAAGAAGGAGTTTCGGCTAGCCGGCTATACAGCGCGTGACGAGATGTTTAGATGTATAGGCTTTTCTCGCAGCACTTTACATAATTAAACTTATGGCATCCAGAAAGATCCAAACAACAATCATCAGTGTCAACTGGAGATTCAGCAGTTATAAAACCCAAAAGAAACCGTCTCATGCGAACACAAGGATTAAACATCGGCGGGGCTTTTGAAAAGTGCGTGAACTCCGTGTTTTGAAGGGGTTCAAAACAGAAGAAGAGACGGCTTTTTTCTGCTGAACAAGTAAGACATTTCAATAGTTCAATCGTGTAACAGTACGTTTTCTTAATTCACACAGTTATGGAGTTTCCTTTCTTGTGCCTTTCTCGTTTTGCTATTATGGAGAATATGAATTCTGAACTACACAGGTAACCATAAAACACATTAAATTTAACATTAGTCACGCAATGCTGATGTGATGTTGTTAACATGAACAATTTGAGAACAAAGTAGGCTATAATTTGCACGGTTGCTGTAAATCGCGTTGATTAAATCTAACGAAGCTTATCATGTCGAATGCTTTTTCCCCCTTAGTTGGTCAGAACAAAAATGGATTTTACTTACTTGTTCAGAAGACATTTTCTTATGAAAATTCTTATGTTGGTCAAACTTTCAAAAAGTGAATCTGTGATTCTGTATGACAGTATCCACACAGCGCGGTGACTGACAGCAGCACTCGCCTCAAAGCACTGTGTTCATCTGCGCTGTTTCATGCCGATTTACAACCCACGTAAAGATGATAATTCCGCGAATTACTGCAGTTACAGATTTCGAACAGAGAGATGGCGACAAAGAGGAAAAGCTACGGACTGCAGCTTTAAGTTATGTGGCAAGGAGTCGTGTAATCGCGGGATAATGTATATCCAGCCGGTTCTTATTGCAAAATAAACCCATTATAAACAAACCTTTTATAATAAACTTCTGAAGACCTTGGTGACATGGTTCAGTTTTTACACAACTTTATTTACACTTTTTTGGTTGTTTTTTATGGAGTGATGGAAAAGATATGAGATGGGAGGAAAAATAGTTGTTATTTCCATCAAAGATGTTTTGGGAATGAACGCAAAGTTTCTCAGGGAACATCTAATCTCTTCTTCTTTATTTATTTTTTGTTTTTTGTTTACTATCACCATGACTTTTATGTTCACACAAATTTATACATTTAGCCTATACATATACATTTGTAACACAATTTATTAATTGGGTAACACTATTTCGATAATCCACTTTAGACGTTCTACTATCTATACACGTAGGCTAACTGACAGTAGTGACCAAAAGTGACGACCAGAGGGGATATTTGTTTGATATGTTGTTATGACCCTAATGTTGTGTTCACACCGAACGCGAATTTAATTATTTGCGCGAGTAGATTAGATACAAAGTCAATGCAAAGACGCAAATAGACGCATCATTCGCGCCGGGCGTTGTGAATGACGCGAATTGGGCGACGCATTTGCCGCGAATGTCTTCCGCGCAAGTTGAAAAATTTGAACTCGAGCGAATGTTCAAGCATCTAACTAGACGCGATAGACGCGTATTTGACGCTCTTTTCGCGTTCGGTGTGAACACACCATAAGAGTTCAATTAAACGGTCAAAATATGAATATAAAAAATGTGCTATACAGTTTACATTTTCCTACTAAATTATATGTAATATCTAATTAATTTAACTTACACTTAAGCGTTTCCCTCGAAATCTTGCATTTTTCGGGGAACATAAGTTCCTGAACATAAAGTCTTGCGTATTTACTTTTTTTGTTGTCGGGATATTGGGACTGGCCCAGTTACCCTCCAGGAACATGATTGGACACCCCTGCCATACGATATGTGCATTATATTTCATGTTTCTGAAGAGTTTTTAAAATCTTCTCCTACATGTGAACACATACAGACGTGCTGCCTCAATGCATGGAGCCAATCAAGAACTAATGACATTGAACATTATTAATTTATCCTGCTATGATCACAGTCTGTTCAAAACACCTCGTAATGCCTCTCTCCTCGTTTCAGACATGCCCACCTTTAGTAGATGGGTTCATGTGTGATTGTATGACAGTGCACACGTCTGGATGCACGCATGTGCTTCTCGCAGAGACAAAAGCACGACTTTGTGCGTGTCCTTGTCTTGGTAAAACACATCTTTGCTGAATTGACTTCTTCCTCTGAAAGCTCTAGCAGGCACCTAAAGAAAGCTCTGTCTGGCTGAGCTCAGGGCAAAACAAATTAGTGCCTCGCGACTTCAAAGTCTCTCACCAAGGAAACAGCTGAGAGCTGGACGGACTAGTGCAGAATTCATCTGGATGGAGTGAGCGTTTGATATAGAGGAGGACACTTCAATCCCATAAGATTCTACCAGAACTGTGCACATCTATATACATTACAGCTTTGATCCAGACAGGTTTCATTTATCTGTCCACCTACAAACCGCTACCCCAGGCGGTCAGTCATCTATCCATCCATCCATCATCTATCCATCCATCCATCCATCCATCCATCCATCCATCCATATAACCAAACAAAATCCATCCATCCATCCATCTATCCATATAACCAAACAAAATCAATCCATTCATCCATCCATACAACCAAACAAACCCCATCCATCCATCTATATTTGAAACAAGGATGAATTTAATTAAAGAGCACATGAAATCATTGAAATATCAAACATTGAGCTTTGCCACAAATTTGAGTTTACATTTGTTGCCATAAATGTTCACAATACCTATGTATGGCTATTTTCACTTTCAACCACCTCTGCATTCAATAATATTTGAATATTTTTCCTTGTTATTTAAGTATTTCTTCATGTACCATGTAATACATGTCTATCCAGAGCATATTTCTGAAAGTCTGGTATACCTTTCAATACACCATTCATATGAATTATACAATGCTTCTCTCTGCAAAACCCGAAACAACAGACGGCGGTTGAAATAACACGAGAGAGAGACAGAAAGACACAGCTGAGAGGAAGGACTGATGATATTTGCTCTGTAATACCTGCTGCTGAGGGGGGATCAGTGAGTTGAAAAGCTAATAGTGGCCCTGGTGCGCGGCCACAGCGGGGGACATCACTCGACTCTAGGCCTGGGCTTTGAAGCAGTATAGCAGCACAGGTCTCTCTGTCTCACTTCCAGCACTGCTTTTTGCCAGAGCTTGCAGCGGCTGTGATCACAAACCAACCCTGACGGGCTGGGACGCCGATCCAGCTCATTACCAACGAAACTAATGGAGCTTGCGTCACAGGTGTGTTAGAGACTGCACTTGTGTGTGCGTCTTCTGTGAAAAATGTGCTCCATGCTTGGTGCATCAAAGGTTGAGACCTGTATTTGTGTGTCTAACAGATGATTAGGCCTTCATTTGAAAATATAGCTATATGTATAAAAGATGTTAGGTTATAAAACTCAGTGAGCTGTCTACATTTAATCAATCTAAAAGCATTACAGGGGGTCCTGATGTGAACGCTGTTCCAAATAGGAGACTGTCTTTAAAGACATCTAATTTTGCCAATTAATTCAAGTTCAAGTTCAATGTTTATTATAAACCCAAAGGGCGATTTTTGGTGAAGCATAAAATGTTTAACCATATCATACAAAACACAAACAGCAAACACAACATTCTGACATTTTACAGGTTTAAAAGCCGTTTACACGACAATGATATTCTTACAAAAGTTTTTCCTTTGAGTTTTACGTGCACAGAAAACACCATTATCAAAACGATCCTCATTCACACGGATCCGCGAAAATGACTAAAAATGCTGTATTCTTCTGCCAGGCCATTAGGTGGCGATGAAACACTATAGACTGAACACGTAATACGCATAAAAAGTTTTAAGATTTTTTTTCCAAACAGTTTCAAAGGTTAGTTGTTTAGTTAGTTACCTTTTTTTTGTAATCCTCTGTTCCTTGTCTGTTTGTCATCATGGTTACTGATTGATTAAGTATTCTGTTCAGGTGTTTCTAGTTCAATAGTTCCTTTGTTTGCTCAGTGTATTTAAGCCCTGTGTTCGGTCCTGTTCAGTTGTTTGTTATCATTGCATTAGGTTTGGTTGTTCTGGTTGTATTTATTGTTCCTGAGTCCTGTGTAAATAAAAACAAACTAATTGCGTTTAGATCCTGCATTCATCTTTATTGCAACCAACCGTAACATACATCAGTGGGAATAAAAGAATGTCTACACCGGTTGCTTTTAAGTTTAGGCACACTATAATTTATACCTGAAGGTAGCATTTTAAATTCATGGAACAGTGGATGAGTACAATCTGCAAGAATCGCTCTAGCTTTCTGTAAGACAAAGTGTTCAAAGCTATTTGATAACCTGGTCTGCTTAATACCAATAATCTTACTAGCTTGGTTGACAATGCCATTCAATGAGTTTTACATTACCATACCAACAGCATATAGAGAAGCAAAGTACAGATTCAATATAAGACTTATAGTTCATGGTCATAAGAGTCCTACTGATATTAAAAGTAGAGAGCCTCCTAAGACAGTGTAAACGCTGCCGGCCTTTCTTGCATACATCTTCAATATGAGTATCAAAACGCTACTTATTATCAATGATAAGCCCAAGATACTTTTAACTGCCAGCTCAGTCCACCATTTGACCTTTCACTCTTGTTGGTTGAGGGGCCAAAGGACTAGATCTAAAATCAATTACTATATCTCTGTGCCTTTTTGCAAGTAAATGTAAAAAAAAGACCAGTCACACACCATGTCATAAAATCATTCACCACTGGACCATGACAATTCTCATCCTTAGTCAGCAAACTAACAATAACAGTATCATCAGCAAATATTAAAATGAACCAATCTGTGTGTTTGCCCACTCAACCGTTAGTATATTAAATGTAAAGTAAGGATGAGAGAACACATCCTTGAGGAGAACCTGTGGGCATAATAAAGGTGACTGAAAAGGTGCTGTTTACTCTGACTCCCTGCATTTTATCACTTAAAAAGTCCAAGATTACACATGAAGTGAAATGTTGACTATGGCCAAGTTGCCTTTATTTATATAGCACTTTATGCTTTACAGATCGTTTCAAAACAGCTTCGCAGTAATAAACAGGAAAATACTGTAACTATCAATAACATTAGGTTTACCATGTTTTGGCACAAAGGCATGCCGTGTTCATTGCTGGCCATAGGGGTCTGTGCCGATACAAAAGGTGAAGGACGAGGAGGAGGACGTGACTGCTCCAGAGGTGAGACCCCAAAGACACCCGGCAACTGTAAAGCTGGACCTGGAAGAAACCAAGAGGGCCAAGATGCAAGATCTCCTGAACAACTTTACATCTTTGTTCCGTCGTAGGCCTGAATGGACAGATTTGATCCACCTTAAATATTCTACCCCTTCATGACAGCAACCGAATACCCAAAAGACTTGTTAGCCCTTTAAAGGAAGAGATTGAGATGTTGAAACAGCTGGGTGGGATAGAAGCCTCCACATGTGAATGGAGTAGTCCCCTCATCATTGTCCCGAAAAGGATGGATCTTTGCGTGTTTGTGTCAACTTCTGTAAGCTTAAAGTTTGATGCCGACCCTATGCAGAGAATTGGCAATCTGTTTGATTGGATAGGACAGGTCCAACTTGGACCTATGTAAGGGGTACTAGCAAGTGCCCTTTGTTCCTGATTACAAACCATACACCATGTGCTCTATCTTTTTAAAAATAATCTACCGCCCAAGGGGCTGTTTACAGTTAATAAGCCTACGCTGGTCAAAGTATTGCCTTAAAAGTTAGCAGTCACTATTGCGAAACAGGTTAGACCAACGCTATCTCACGACCAATTCGTACAAATTTGTACGAGTAAGTACGAGCTGGATAATTCGTACAAATTCATACGATGTGACTAAACTCCAGTGATGGGTAGGTTTAGGGGCGGGGTAGGTCATTCGTACGAATTCATGCGAATTGGACAACTTGTAAAATATGTACGATTTAGCAAAAATCATGAAGTGAAGTCGTATGAATTTGTAAGAATTAGCCACCTCGTAAAATACATACGAATTGCCGTGAGATCGGGTTGGTTAGACAGCTTAGCAGTTTAGAATACAGTGATGTATACTTTTGGTTTGCCAAACACTCATGCTTGCATACTCATGTGTAGCATTAGCATGTTAATTTTATCCTTTGTCGGTAAATGTATCATTCTAAGAAAAGTTATTTATGCTCACTCGTGAAATTTCGGCAGGCTGTAGGAAGATGACTCTGCCTAGTTGCCATGAATACATTCATAAAAAAGAACCATTTGAATGCTTGAAACTTTATTACATTTTAATTGTTTTAATTGTTGCTGGATCCCTGATTATACACTGAGCTTTTTGAGTAGAAAGAGTGAAATGGTATTTTCTTGTTTGACTATACTCCAATAATCTTTGTTTTCTCTGCAACTAGAGATCAGAATATCATAAATACTTGGTTGACTCTTTTGACTTGGCTTGGTCAGTACGTAACCGCATAGCAAGACCCCCAATACCACCCCCCCCCCCCCCCCCCCCAACAAAGCTAAATAACAGAGGGCAAGTTATTTAAAGATGCTTATTACATAGAGATGGAATGTTTAAATAACAGGATCCTGGGGGTTTCTGATGGACCAAAAGGTGGCAGACTTTCTATTCCCACCAGCGCCTTAACCATTCCAATTTCCTCTCTATATAAATATAAAGTGAAGTCTTTTAATTGATGCGACAGATGTGTTGCTTATAAGAGTTGAAGATTGCACACATTTATGCCCGTGTTCCTTGAGAAACAGTCCTTGAAAAACGAAAACTGACGGCGCAAGAACTTTTCAACACATTATAGACATTTTGTATCCTGAGGGAAAACATCTGTTTGAGGCCATATGGATCCTACACCAAAACACAGAAAGCATATACTGTATTGAACTGATGTTTGGTGCTGTGCTGACATTCGGCTGGGTATGGTGGCAGGTTCAGCTGTCAGATCCACAGATGACACTTTACAGGGTGTCTCTCACAGCCAGAAAAGGCGTCCATGAAAAGCTCCAGTGACTGTGCAGAAAGACGCATGAAAAGCCGACAGCAGCATCCTGTCGAAACGCAGTCTTGCATGAAGCTGTGAAATATAGAAGAGCTGGTTTAAAAAGTTGTAGGTGGCGATGGGGTCCTGGCATCAGGCCACTCCACCAGGTTTCCCTGAGCACTTACTGTTCTCTGTTCTCTCACACACACTTAACCTCTCATCGCCACGGCAACATAATGTTAGTTTCTTGCAGATCATGAAGTGTTGACCTTTGAGACACCTTGTTGAGACATCTGTGGCATCTCAATATAGTCTAACACTATAAGGAAGACAGTGGAGCGTGAACCAGGAACGTTGCCTCTAATTGGCACCATGCAGGTAAGCGTCTCAACATCTCACCAATGAATTATTACTGATGTAATTAGTCTGAGTTAGTCAAAATCTTGTATATTGGTTCACTTTCTTATTACAGTCATATTACATATTTCATATTATCCTAGAAAGAAGTATATTATGCTCACCAAGGCTGTGCTTATTTGATCAAAAAGTAAAAAAAAAACAGTCAATATTGCGGAATATTTGAAACAACCTGTATTGAATAAAGCACTAAAGCACTATAGGCGACTTGACTTGACTTTACATACTTATGCTTAAGCATAAAGCTGGCTAAATTTTAAATGTTATATACAAAAATAGCAATGTGTCAAGTGACAATGACATGCTTTTGACTTTTGAATTGTGTGCACCTGTTATTTTTTGGTTTGTGCATGCCTTTTAGAATTTTTATTTGCATTGCTCATACCCATATGTGCGATATTTGGAGCAAAATGATGATTCTGTTATGTACTTTGCTTCTGGCATTTCCTACAATGATTTCCATTACACGAGAGTAGATGTTAAAACTTCATGCTGCTTTGTAATCGGCGTTCGCCAAGATAAGCAACACTAAGACGTAGCTTTACAGTAAACTATGCTTCATCCATTTACGCTTCTTTCCATATGGTGGTGTGACTCCCCTTCTGTCCGACGTTAACGGCTGCAGTGTACTTGGCGCGTCAGCACACACGACGGCTGCAACCACAGTGTGGTCTCCCTAGTGGACCAGCACGACAACCGTCTGGATTGAGCCGAGTAGGGGACATCTCTAGGGTCTTCAAGTGGGCACCTTCCGTCCTCAGTGTTTCGTCGACTAGCCCACGACACCTCAAGAGGGCTCGACAGTGACTCTGGCATCCCAGAGTCACCCCCCTCCGTCCCCCACTCAACTCAGCCCAGCTTACTGACCTCTACATCCCTCCTGCTGCTGAGACCTAACCACAATCTCACAATCTCTCCGCAACCCAACCATACGCGCCAACCCGTTTGACTAAGGCTGTCGAGCCCCACTGGTGCGTTAATGCAGTTTCAGTGGCAACGGTTCCGTATGGCATACCACCTACCGCAAAACACAATATCTGCCCAACCACCCGTCATTCACGCAATATACACAGGAACGTAATGACTGTAAATACTATACAACCTATACAAATAAACCAACAGACTCTTCAAGTTTTCAAGAATTCTACGAAACCGTAGCGTGGTGGCCTGTACACAGCCAGCTAGAATCTTTCCGTCTCAACCACAGCCAGTTGCTGCTCCTTTCTGCTGCTTCAGATAAGTTCTTTACTGTGCGACGCAACTCTTGGCCACTGAAGCCGACGTCTCTGAGGAACCGGGTTGTAGAGTGTGCCACAAAACCTCGACAACCCACTTCCACTGGATAAACCTGGACTCTCCATCCTCGCTGTTCTGCTTCAGTGGCCAGATGAGCATACTTCCTCGCAAATGCCTCATCTACCGCATCCTCCCATGGCACTGTTAACTCTATCAGTTGAACAATGCGTGCTGATCCAGACCATAAAACAATATCTGGTCGTAGGTTAGTGGTGGCAATCTCAGGTGGAAAAATAAGCCGTTGATCAAGATCAGCCAGCATCTTCCAGTCACTAGCAGCTTCCAGTTGTCCTAGGCGAGAATTGGTGTGAGAATTGGAGAAAAGCGCCGGAAGTGATCTCTAGTGTGTGTTCGTCACTCATTGTTTACACAGAACAGAGATTGTAGGTAAGATGGCTAATTAAAATGGTACTAATTTGCGCTTATCCGAGATGTTTAAACTGTCGTAAAAGAAAACAATTCACAGTGAAAGGTCACGCTTCCGAAATCTCTGTGTAAACAATGAGTGACGTACACGCGCGAGAGATCACTTCCGGCGCTTGCGCAGACCGAAGCGCCCGCGCCCTCAGATCACTTGGACGTGGCTGTGGTTACAAGAGGTAAAAACTGTATAAATGCTGTTAGTTTTCTCACACAAACCACTCGTTTCGTGTCGTAGGCCATCAATGTGTACTTACATTTACGAGTCATTAAATCATGTTTAATTTGGACTTCTCTGTTCATGCTCTATGAGGTGGAGACCATAGACCTGCATTATATGACTGACAGACAAGAACGGTTTGACCTAAAAATATCAAAATTGAAACTACTGCGTAAACAAAGACACCTACATCTTGGATGCCCTTGAGGTAAGCTAAAACATACCAAACATTTATTTCAAAGTGAACTATCCCTTTAATTTGTTCGAATGACCTACCCCTGACCCCGCCCCTAAACCTAACCGTCACTGGGGTTTAGACCAATCTTACGAATTCTTATGAGTGAGGTTGGACGAATTTGTACGAATTAGCCAGCTTTTACTCGAATTGGTCGTGAGATAGCGTTGACTATTCTGTTGGCGTACTGTTTTTCCCATACTACGCATAGGGAAGTAAGTAGGCAAGTATTCGATTTTGGACGCAGTGACTGTGTATAAGTGCTAAGGAAGCCTCCAGAGCTGAAATTCAGATATTTTAGTTTTCAACCCAAACTGTAAGCGGTAGACCAATCACAACCCAGACAGCAACAGAGTGTCGGCCCAGATCCGGCCCACATCTGGAACACATGGATTCCACCAGATGTGGACCGGATCCGGGCAGACACCATGTTGCTGTCTGGGAACAAACTGGGCTGTCTGACCAATCAGAGAAGAGGAAAGGAGGGGTTCAGAGAGACTGAATTCCTTATTGAACCATTTCAGACACTTTGAGAAGATTTTTTTTTTTTTTTACCTTTGATGCATGTAAACCTACTGTAGGACCTCCAACCAAATTTAGGAAAGATTAATAATGTAACGGGGTACTTTAAACTGTGCAGTGTGCAGCCCTGCTTTTGTATTAGCACTGTCTCATAGCACTGAACCTACTACAGTCTCATAAAATTAAAACTTCAAATTAATCTCAAACAAATCTTCCTGTGCAATGCAAGGGGTGTTGTGTTCAAACTAGCCGAAAAAGCAGGCATGGAATATACTTTGAAGATCCTGAAGTTGTAAACCATTAGTGCTTCCTTACAGTATGAGATCGGATGCACTGATCATACTTTTTGTAGTACATACAAATAGCATGCGATCTAAGAGTCAGTACTTATTTTCCTTATTGATTTGTGTAAATATAGAGGTCTTTGCCCCAAGTAGTGAATGTTTTTCATGCTGAAACTTCACAATGACAAAGTTTTCTTCTTTCAACAAGAGTAAGAATCAGAAAGTTTTTTTTGTAGGACACAGAGACACGCGTATTTATCTTGGTCAGTGGATCCGGTGGGAGCTCCTATACACTCCAGTTGCTTTGAGTTGCCGCCGTGTTCTGACTGCAGCTCTTTCACACACAAACACAATCAAATGTCAAACGCACTACGTTCGCCGCACTGTCAGTATCTTTCAGTCTCTCTCCCTCTACCGTGAGAACACGTCTAATTGCAGAATGCTGTTTCCTTCTCTTTGCATCATGTTTGAGTGTATGTGATGTGTAACATCACACTGCGCGTGTCAGGCTTTCTTCGCACTCTGTGCATATACACACGTTTCTACATGTGTGCATACATATTTAATTATGTTGTATATGCATGTGTGTCCATTGTCTAAACTAAAGTATACAACTTTTATCTACTTCAATGAGAAAAGATGAACTGTTTGGGTCTTTTAAAAAAAGTTAGGACATTAGGACATAGACATGAGTGGTCCAAGATATTATATAAATTCTATGGTCAAATTCATTTTATGTTATAATGCACTCGTTAATACGCCACTGAGGCTGAGCCACATACACTACCTGTCAAAAATTTGGGGTCAGTAAGATTTTTTTAAAGCAAATAATGTTTTATTTAGTTTTTGTAGTAATATTTGACTAAATGTTGTAGTAATATATCAGAATATTACTGTAATATTTCACCATATTACTGTTTTTACTGTATTTAAAAAAAAAAGACTTGGTGAGCATAAGAGACTTCTTTCAAAAACATTAAAAAAAAATCTCACTGACCTAAAATTTTTAATAATCAAGAAATGTTTTGCGCCGTCAAATAGTCAAAGTTCTTTCTGACCCTAATGATTAAACAACATGGGGACAGATTTATTAAACAGGGCAAAATTAGCGTGAGAGCACAATTCCAAAAAAAGCACAGATGGAAGTGGAAAGTTCTGCGCGTGATCTACTGACGACGCGCAAATGAAAGACGCAGCCGGGTCATTTCCATAATGACCAACGCAATCTTACCAAGAGCAGCGTAAATTAGCGTCTGGTTTAACACATGCTTTTATTGCAGCGATAAATAATGGCGCAAGCACCGGTAAATTGACAAGCGCAAACCTGGTAAATCTCCTTGCGTGATTCATTTCTCTCCTCCATAAATTTTGCGTCTGAAAGAGAAACTCCTACAAATGCATATGCAACAAGGCCAGCCACAAAAATAACCCTGTCCATGCTTTTTCAGCGCTAATTTTCCACTGCTTGTCTTTAGTAAATCCTGAGAGTAGTTTTTTAACGCCGAAAGAGGGTTTGTGCTAGCGCAAGCTGTTAGTAAATCTGGCCTAATGCTTCTTCTTTCTTATAGATTGCACGTTTGATCTCTGGTCTGATGCTGCTTCCATCCTTCCTGCTCTTTGTGAAGCTGCATTACATTGCAATGCCTGAAATGTCATTGATATGAATGTGAACAGGCTGGCTATTGCTAGATGTATTTGGGACAACAGATGAGGATAAATTAAAATATTTGAGACAGTCATTTCCCTGTGGAGTCAATGAAAACATGGCCATGTGCTCCATTTTGATACAGCGTTCAGACAGCTCTTTGGAAACCACTAAAATGTCCGTTCAAAACAAGGACGATAACTGTAACAATAACTATAAAATTGTAATAATCGTGCTATGTTCTATTGTTCTATGAGAATAGTATTTAAAGCAGCAGACGTTCTTGGTGTGAACGGGCCTTAAAGACCATGTAAAAATATAAAGGTAACACTTTACTTGAAGGGGTGTGCATAAGACTGACATGACACCTTCATAATCATGACAGGACACATGTCATGAATATGAAGGAGATTTAATGCATGTTTATGTCAGCTGTCATTAAGTGTCATTCACTCAATTATGACATTTTGAATGCAAATATGACATTGTTTGAGATGTCTTTGTTATGACAACTTGACATTACCAAGACAACATAAATTGTCATAAATATGTCATAAACATGACATAGCAGATTAATTATCAAACTTAAGAAACCACTTAGCTTTATGGGTTAAACCATTACATCATAAACCAATACATCATAACCTGTCAGTGTCTTTGTCATGACAACTTGACATTACTAAGACAACACAACCTGTCATAAATATCCCATAAACATGACATAGCAGATTAAAACTTTAAACATTACATTAAACTGTCATGTGGTTGGTGTTGACATTGGCTGTCATGAGGCTATTATATCTGTGTCATGAATATTTTTTGTGGCCTCAACTACAGTGGTACAAATTGAATTTGTCATTAAAATGTTATAATGGCCTCATGACAGCCAATGTCAAAACCAACCACATGACAGTTTAATGTAATGTTTAAAGTGTTTTAATCTGCTATGTCATGTTTATGGGATATTTATGACAGGTTGTGTTGTCTTAGTAATGTCAAGTTGTCATGACAAAGACACTGACAGGTTATGATGTATTGGTTTATGTCAAGGTGTCATAACCAAGACATCTCAAACAATGTCAAATCTCATAATTGAGTGAATGACACTTAATGACAGTTGTCATAAACATGCATAACCTCCTTCTTATTCATGACATGTCATGATTATGAAGGTGTCATGTCAGTGTTATGCACACCCCTTCAAGTAAAGTGTTACCAATATAAATTACAAAATAATGTCACTGCCTCCAGACAAATGCCTTATTTTTGCTCACGTTTTTGCTAGAATGAAATGATGGTTCCCCTACACTGAACATTAATCCAAAGTGTGTTCCAGGGCCTCCTTCGCATATAGCCCTTATTTGAGGAGACAAAAGTGGTAGGACTATAAAGATATGAGATTTTAAGATTCTTCTTCTTTAGGGAATGAGGCTAACATGCTTTTAAAGAAACAATTCCTAGTATCTACAACTGACTATAAAAATAGGCCCAAACTTCAGCTGCACTTACACACTGTGTTGATTCAGGGCATTTTTCCCTCCTGGTTATTTATTTTTTAGCAAGGCACTTTTTTAAGTTACTCACAGTAGAACTACTGCAGGGTCAAACCCCTATTAGACGGTTTCTCCAGCTATGCTCTAGGGCATAACGTTTGTAGCGTAACTCAGTAACTGAGCCAGGTCTCAGAGTTTGATCCACTAGAATACTGACCCAAAACTTTATCCAGCAGTCTAGCCGTTACTTTTTCAGTTTTCAAACACAAAGCATAATTTTAGTCCCAGGTAATTACTAGAATGTGAAGAGAACGGTATTGAACTAACATTAAAAAGTCTCCAAACTGGTAGTTTGTCAGAGTCAAGTCATTTATTTATATAGCACTTTTTTTTGGCATGAAAGCAGCTTCATAGTAATAAACAGGAAAATAACAGTGTTAATGTTGCTAAATGAATCAATTGTGAAACATTCAATTTCAGATGTAAAGCAGCACTACAGAAGACAATAGTGTCATTATTCAGCTCAATTCAGTTCAATGTTGATTCAAATCAATTCAATTCAATAAAAGTGCCGATTTTACAAAGTTAATGTCATTATCTAGGACAATTCAGCTCAAATTGGGTTCTCATCTGTCCATGCAGTTGAATCGATATTGATCATTTTCTGTCTGTCACGAAACAGAAGTCTAGTAGAATGTTCAAACTTCTCTTTATCAAAGTAGAAAGTAGATCATGCTTAGTTGCTGTCAACCTCGAATTTTTTTTTAAACACCATATAAATACCATAGTATTAATAGCTCAAACAGAGCTTAAATTTGTTTCCATAGAATTTAAACTTCCATATCATCATCATAATTTAAGTGTGGCTTATGTCAAGTCTGCGAGATTTAAGACCTGTAACCTATTTTGATGGTCCACTTCATTCTGCTTACTACAGGTAACTTTGCAACTACATGTCAAATAACTCTCATTGGAGTATTAGTAGACTGTTAAATAAGGGTTAGGTTTCGGGTTATAAGAATATGTGGATCTTGAATAAGTCGGTAGAACAGGGGTATACAATTAAAGTTACAAGAGGTCCGGTCTCTGAAAAGCCCTCATCATGAGCAGAAAAAAACAAAGTTAACTAGTCATTTCAAAGTTTTAGTTGTCTTTACTTGTTATCTTAATGTATTATATTATTATTGTATAATTATACAATAATAACATTGTTTGCTCTTAACATGCTGATTAATAATGCTAAATGTAAATTTAAATGTTGTGTCTTGTAAAAAAAAATCTTGTTTATTTGAAAGGTAGGAGCCATTAAATTAAATCCATTTTAGTGAATTTGTTAAATTTTAGAAGAAAATAAAATATTAAAAACATCTCTTTTATTGCATCAAAAGATAAAATAGCATGTGTCCAAAATATAGTATGGTTTTATCAAGGGACCACTTTATGATTTAATGCCCTTTTTTTGTTGTTGGCCGTCCTACACAACCCCATTCACATTACTTTGTGAATGTACATAGAGGAGCAGCTTAGACATTCTGCCAAACATCTCCTTTTGTGTTCCATCAACGAAAGGGTTGCAACAATATAAGGGTGAGTAAATAATGACAGATTTTGCATGTCTGTGTAAAATATTTCTTTAATATCAAGATAACCAGATGTTTCAGCACTTATTTGCATGGTGCTTAAAAGTTCAAAAGAACCATTGAACACTTAATTCTGAATCGCATCTTCAAATACACCTCCACTCCTTCTGGCTACAATCAATATGTCATAGAGATATGAAATGACAGTCTGATAGGTACTCTGAAAGACTGTAGGGGCTGTGAATTCGATCGATCCTTTTCCAAAAGAGAGCCTGTATCCATAATCTTCTCATGCTAAAGCTAGCGCATGCTGAGCATTTCAAATTGTAACGCTCTGATATTGAAATGATCTCTGAAATAGTGATTCTTAAAATGTGGGCTGTTTATTCTGATAGGGTTGCAGCCAGTAGCCCCCGGAAAACACCACACTAGCCTACATACTGTTTCAATATTTGATTTTAAGGACATTTTTGTAGTTGAATACTCTCTACTTTGTTTGTATCATCACGCATCTGCATCCTGAAGAAATAGTTTCCCCTGTATTTGCTTTGATAAGATGTAGGTAATGACTTGGAGGGTTATAAGGCTTCAGAAATTGTGAGATGAACCTGGAAAGCTCTCCATGAGACCTCTGTCATCAGGTCAGGAAATGTATGAGGAAGAAGTGCAAAAAAATAGGCTACCTCCTTAGCATTCATCTTGTAACAGAAGTGCAACCTAGTAACCTCTACAAGAACGAACACGCACACACATATAAATGCACACACACCGGTTTTTACCCTCAGTGGGCTTGTGGGTTATTATCTGTGAACCTCACTGCCATCAGTTGGAGGCTTCATTAGCTGTGGCATTTAGAGGAGGC
The DNA here is from genome assembly GCA_029959095.1 of Rhinichthys osculus. NCBI lineage: Eukaryota > Metazoa > Chordata > Actinopteri > Cypriniformes > Leuciscidae > Rhinichthys > Rhinichthys osculus. The sequence goes on along the minus strand of JARWKJ010000013.1, from coordinate 23,803,423 downwards.
GTCGCTATACGGCCAATACAAATGCCAACGTGTCGTCCGTGCCGCACATATTACTCTGACACGCATGGAAAGGTTAATAAAGTCTATGAGTGGAGGACATCCATGCTCAGATACGGAGCTTGTTCTTGCTAACACATCTGAGGCTGCTTTTTAACAACATTCAGGTTTTGTTTTGTTTTTTTATTAGAGAAATGTAATTGTATCTGTAGAATGCCATTTGTTAAGTACCTGGGGAAACAGTTAGCCATAATCGTAAAATCGGGTTCTGAAGTTAGTTCGTTTTTATAAATGAAATACATACATCTATTAAAATTAAGATTTGGGTTTACCTTGGTTTCACCTTTAGACCCTCTCATGAATGCATTTGCTGAATTCATTTGGGTTGAATAACCTTCGGAGTCAGTTTTTGGCTCGAAGCTTTTGATGAGGGGTGTCAACTTAGTTCTTAGTATGAATTTGTGTTTTTGGTCAGAATTGTTGTTCGAATAATATTGCCTAATTACCAGTTTTGCATGTATACTATGATGTTGAACAAATGTTATGCTCACCACACTGTAAATAGTTATATGATCAATAAGTTATGACAACATATGTTTTTACATTGCTTTAACTCGTCAAAATAAGTAAAGCAATTTTCAAACTTTTTTAATAAGTTAAACAAGATTCAACTATTTTTTTAAAAGTCAGTTTAATGTAATTTAAGTTGACTGAAACATCCAAGTCTTTTTTACAATGCAAGGGTGCATTTAATAGATCAAAAATACAGTAAAAAACTGTAATATTGTAAAAAATTATACAATTTAATATATATATATATATATTAAAACGTAAGCCATTACTCCAGTCTTCATTGTATCACATGACCCTCCAGAAATAATTCTAATATGCTGATTTGATCATTAAAGCAGTAATAAAACGTAATTTTGAAGACTTTTTGCGCTCTCCATCTGTGCAGCAGGTTGTTCAACAAGAAAAAAAAAAAGTATAAATGTGCTTTTAAAATGGTTCTCTCTAGTGCAGGTGGTTGAGGGCTATATTTTCAAACTTTTGCGTTTAAACATAACTTGGAAAACCAATAATTACTTGTTCCGACACTATTTGAATCCTAAAATGCACTCTTGAAACCCGCTGTGTAAGAATTCTTTCGTTTGAGACTCAGATGGCATGCCTTTTCAAAACTGTGTGCTCATTATGCCAATCCAGTCTTGATTTATTGCTTCTTAATTATTAATTTGTGGGCTGTAAAGCATTTGTGCCAAATTTACACCCCTGAGCCCATGACATCCTTTAATATGGTTGTTACTGTAGTCAGAACGAGACAATGGCAGCCACACAAAACACATGATTTGAACCCGTCGCATGGAGAAATTATATCCCTGTTAATTTTCTCACGACTAAGAACATGTTGTTTTTTTTATCTTTGGAGTCTTGAGTGAAAATCAGTCTCACTTGACTATTTGCTGTTGGTTACTACTTGTCCATCGTGTTCTGTAAGTGGCAGATTATATTAGCTCTGTGGAACTTTGTCTGCTCACCTCTTGAATTGCACACAGTCACTCGTCACTAAAATGGTCAACTCTCATTGAATGATGCTTTAATGGTGCAAATTGCTGTTAGAGTGCACAACCCTTTATTCACCAAAATGAAAATTCCATCATGATTACACAGCCAGAATATTCCAAGCGTCTTATTTCATATAAAAAAAAAAAGTAGATGGTAATTTATAATGCCAAGCCTCATAAAAGCATGATGTCCGTCTGATAATATGGCTCTATATACTAAATAAGTGTTCTGAAGCCATACAATGGTTATTTTTGTTAGTCGCTGGAGTCTAAGTCCCCTCTGCCGACACTCAGATCCTTTAGTTGAGTTTGTTGTCATGGATACTGATTGGAATAGTCATCATTAATCACCTTGTTTGTCAGTGTATTTAAGTTCCTGTGATTTCAGTTCACAATTGTCCAGTCTCTACTATGGTTGTGTTTGCCTGCCTGCATTAATTTAGTATTACTCTGTAGGTATTATTGTTGCGAAAAAAATAAAATTGTCAAAGGCAGACCATGTTCAGGCAATGAGTGCTGCATTCCTAAATCACCTCAATGAGTCAGAGGAAAAGTTATTCGCCAGAGAGGAGCAAATGCTGGAGTGGGAGAAGGAGGCAGAACTTCAGCAGAGAGAAACAGCATTGGTAATGACCAGGGAGATGCGGGCAATGCAACAAGAGGCTATTAGCCAGTTTGGCAACATCTTAGCAAGTATATTTCCTCCTGGTGGTGCCCAGTCAAACTGTTCGCCAGCCCTTTACTCACCAATAGAGGTCTGGTACACCCAGTGTTGGGAAAGTTCATTTTCTACATGAACTAGTTCAAAGTTCAGTTCACACATTTTAAAATGAACTAGTTCAGTTCATAGTTCATACTTAAAAAAATTAACTAGTTCATAGTTCTTTTTTTTCCATGATGCTGCCAGCTTTTTTTTTTTTATTATTGCCACAGCCCATATACAACCACAGACAGCAATTATTTTATCGACGGGCAAAGTATGCACAGAAATGTAAGATTTTTCCCAACTTCACCGACCTTGTCATAAAACTCGTTTAAATGATCATACGACGCCTCCTCGCTCGCTGCTTTGTCGACTACATGCTGCTTTTTGTTTTGATGACGCATGCGGCGGTGCGTGCGACACCGGTGGCTGATGTTGCCAGATTGAGTGTTTTTTTCGCTTCATATTAAGGCCTGTTTACGTGTGTTTTAGCCGGGTTTTCGCCTGGAAGGCTCTATAGAAATCTGGCACCCTATTGAACGAAGTTAAACTAAGAGATCGTGCGCGTTCACAGACACCAGAATAAACGCGTTCACAGTACGTTCAGTTCACGTTCGCCCAAAATATGAACGAGTTCATGAACTATCGTTCATTGAACGCGTTCAGGCACAACGCTGGGTACACCATCAGTTCATGTTGCCTCACGAGAGGCTGCACCATCCACAGTGCCACACAGTTATAGTGCTGAGGATCTTTATGAAAGGGTGATGAACTACTTATAAAAGCATGATGGTTTTATAGGGTTAGTAATGTCATCATTTACTCACCTTCATGAATGTAGTACAAAAGCGGCATGACTTTGGATACAGAATTTGAAACAAAATGAGGGTGAGTAAATAATGTCAGATGATTGTAATACATTTGACTTGATTTAAGCTCATTCGCATTTCAATCTTTTAATCCAGTATAACTTCTCAAGTTCTCAAGCCTGAAGTGTTAAAGCATGACAAAAGAATAGTACTGTTCATCAACAAATTAATGTTCAGAAGAATGTTTATTTATTTGTACATACAGAATGTTGTAATTATCTTTCTGTATTGCTCTGTGACTAGCATTTGTTCAATTGTTTAGACTTCTGTTCTATTGTAGTTGTCTGTAATGTTTTATATATATATATATATAAAAAATTTATAATAATTTATAAATTAAAAAATGTAGCAGAACAAAAAAAAAATTCTCTGAATGCATTAAAGCGACATGCTTGCAATTTACAGTTCAAACTTTTAAAGTTTACAGCAGGTAGTTTCTGCAAACATCGTGAATGGAAACAGCAGATGGACTGTCGTCCCTGTTGTCAACTACAGGCCTTTCACATTCTTGGGGACAGTCCCAGTTGTCCAGGTAATGCTCAAGGTGGAATTCACAGAAACGATGCAGAACTCTACACTACATCTGACACAGTGTTAACGTTAATGTAATTTCTCTCAAGTACCATGACAGCAACATAGTGTCAGCCCAGATTCGGCCTGCATCTGGTAAGTGTGGATTCCAAGTGTACCTGTACTCACACGATGTAGCAAACCACCAAACATCAGCAGCGAGTCGTCGTCTGTCATCAATTGGCTTTCGCCAGTTTGTACTCGTCCTTTGTAGCTGGTTTAAGTTCGTTAGCCAAATTAAGTACCCTAAAATGCTTGATTGCTGCTTATTACTAACTTATTTTGCTTATCTTGTTTGGTTGTTGCGTGATTGTTCTGTCGTGCAAATGTTCAGCCTTTGTGGGTCATCTGCCGTAGAGAAGGAAAAAGGGTAAAGTAGCATGCATGTCCCTGATCAGACTCTTGAATCACCATGTGAATCATTTCTCCTTAGGCTGGACCCTTGTGTTACCAAAATAACTATCTGTCCCGTCATGCTGTCTGTCTCGACCAAGCACACAGTCTTTCATGTAAATGTTCTTGTTGTTTTGAGGTTTTTTGCCTTGGTTTGATGACCCTTTTTGGTCATAAACGCAGATGAAATCATCCGTAGTTGGAAGCTAAGCCTCGCTCGTCTACAGAGACAGCATTTCTTCTCCAGGAAAGATCCCACAAATTTCTTCGTACATTTCAATCATTGCCTTTATACTCCCTCTCGCCTCTTCTGAAATTGTTCTTTTCTGTGATCATGTCAAGATGGTGGAATTAATCCAAACTCATTTAAAGGACACACCAACCACTTGTACTATTTTCTGCTCTTCTGGAAGCCTTAGTAAATATGACCAATAGATTTGAAGTTTTCCCATTACCCCCCGTTCACCTCAAATCATCAGCAAGCGCCTGTAGAGATGGCCAGACAGACAATCTAATAAAGCTGTAAATTCACGACGCTCCGGCGGCTCTTGGAATATTTCTGTCATTCCCTTCCTAATCATTTTACAGGTCATGTTCCATGGCTTATTGAGATGATTATTTCGCCACGCTTTTGTCTAACCCCTGTAACGCTTTTGAGCAGCGCAAGAATGGGACGATAAATTTCTCTGTAACAACCTGATTTAGAGCTGTCATAAAATTGATAAGTTTGCCCATGCTCATTCGGCCGAGTTGTCACAAACAGCTCAGCTTTCATTTTTAGATATTGGGCTTTGTCAGTCTGTCATAGATTGAGGGTCCAGCAATGTCACACACTATGCTGAAAGCCTCTTCACTTCGCTGATGCACTTCATACACAACCTTGAATAATAACAAGCCTTATGAAGATGATTTGTGAATGTGAAGGAGTGACTTACAAGCTCTGTATGAAAATAAAAAAAAGATAATAAATGTAAATGTATGTAAATATGAAGGAATAATTCAAACTAATCACATTACAATTCCGTCATCGTGTATTAATCCTCATATTGTTCTAAAATCATTGTTAATTGTTTCCTTTTTGTTTCACATATCACTATTCATACCATTTATACCACTTTTAAGTGTGTCCAAATACTTTGGGGCCACTTTACAGTAAATGCACATGAGAAATTGTATAATTTATTTATATGTTTCATGTATTAATAATACCTGTATTAGCATTAATATTTCAGTTATTGGGTTATTCTGATATAAATGATTACATTGAAACATGCACTACCATACAACATATATATTTGAACTAAAAATGGAAATGTACTATTTGTACATGGCATGTTGAAGCTGTGTCTTTGCATGTGTTCTTTTGAGACATTAAAATGAGGTAGGATTTTAAGAACAAAGCCTGCTTTTATGTTCACCGTGGCTTGAGCTTCCTTTGTACCCTGGAGATCAAAAAGCACTGTTTACATAAATTGTCCATTCATAGCTCTTCCAGTTTTTGTATTTTTTCTTCACATTCTTGTGGCCAGTTTCAAACAAAGCCTCTGTTCAAAAACTTAGTGAGCTGCCAGCCTTGTTAAGGCAGTCCCGAACCATCATGGAACATCATAAGCAGGGCTGGACTGGCCATCGGGCATACCGGGCATTTGCCCGGTGGGCCGACGTGCTTTGTGGGCCGATACATCTCATACTTAATTTTATTTTTTTTTGTCTGAACGGCCCATAAAACTCGTACATCGGCGGCCCATTGCGTTTAGTTTTGTTTAATTGGTGTAATGCATTGGACAAAAAAGTCAGCGTAGGTTTTTCTTTTTCTCACAGATCGGCACATGATGAAACGCGTAAATCAGCAGCCCATTGGTTATTTTCTTGATTGACACTGGGCTGCTCCAATCACATCTTTAAACTCCTCCCCCTGTGAGTTCTGAGTGAGCGAGCAGTGTCAGTGTGTATCTGTCAAACTAGTCAGAGCGATGGAGAAGAAACGCAAGGAATGTGCAGAGAAATAGCGTGAAAAAAGAAACTTCACAGGCCCTTCTGTCTGAGGAGGATAAGGAGAGAGATGAGTGAGTGCAGAGAACTGTGGTAAGCAGAACTAGGCTACTGTCACAACAACACTTATGGTGTGTTCACACCGAACGCGAATAGAGCGTCAAATACGCGTCTATCGCGTGTAGTTAGACGCTTGAACATTCGCTCGAGTTCAAATTTTTCAACTTGCGCGGAGGACATTCGCGGCAAACGCGTCGCCCAATTCGCGTCATTCGCAACGCCCGGCGCAAATGATGCGTCTATTCGCGTCTTTGCATTGACTTTGTATGTAATCTACTCGCCCAAATAATTAAATTCGCGTTCGGTGTGAACACACCATTAGTCTATGTAGGAACCCACTACCCAGTTACGCATTATTTACACATCTGTATATTTGACGATTACGCATTTTATTAGAATTGTAATGAGACAATAATGAGTAATGAGTTTGTAAACCATATTTTTCTTCAAAATAAAAGCTCGATGCCGTTTCCGTCAAAATAAAAGATCATGTGCTTATCTCTGTATAGAAATTAGTACGAAACTAATTATGAAAGTTGCTTTTATTTTTCAGTGCATTTGTTTTAAAACATATGGCTACTACTGCCATGGGATTAATATTATAACTATTATTATGTAGTAGTGTAATGTAGACATGCAGACACTATATCACAACTAAAAGAGTTTTGAGTTTTTCTTTGTTCAATTTGCACACTGAATATGGTTTGGAGCTCTTTATTTTTAACTCTCAAAGTGCACCAGATTGATGAATTTAACATTAAAAAGCACAAAATTTTCTTACGGCGGAGCATGCCCCCGAACCCCCCTAGAGGGACAGAGGTGCACTCACCACAGATTTCACAAAGACCTGTGGGAAAAACCTGTATTGCTATCCCAGCTTATAGCTTTCTTTAGGATTCATCACTGTGGAGTATAGTTCAACTTAGTAGTTATTTCATCGGTTAACTCTTACTCACTCATATTCACTTATGACATTAGTGGTTTTAATAAGAGTTGGTATACTATTATGCAAAGTTCGGTTGTGTTATATAGTGGGCCAGTCTGGGCCAAAATGCCCGGGCCGATTTTTTGTCCCAGTCCAGCCCTGATCATAAGTGACCATTTTGGAACACCCTATAGACAGTCAAACGAAATGCTCTATAGAGATCGCTACTTGCAATTGATTTCAGTTGAGGCTGATGTTTGCATGTAGCGTTCAAGTAGCATGTATGCTACTTGAAATGCAATACAGAAAAATCACAAAGAATGCACACACATTTTTTTTTAAATTAGATTTAAGTTAGTTTATTGACAGTTTTAAATGTGTATTACATTTGTAATTATATTTTGTCCTGACTCAGCCATCTTGAATTTATTTTTTGCAATAAGCTCATTTCTCAGTGCATTTTGAGATTGTCGTCAAAGACAAGAACAATATATAAATGATGCTACTTTCGAATTTTGCCAACACAATATACTGCATCTTAAGGTGTTTCACTGGAGTTGGGAATCAAAATTTTTGCATGACCACTGTGTGAAAACAGCATACTAGTTATTTGTTGCTGAAATCTGAATGTATCCTGTGTGCAACGCTTACCAATATGAGAAAATCATGTGTATGTAAACCCTTTCTTGCAGAACTGACCTGTGCATATTTCCCATTGGATATGAAGAGGATCAAGAACGCCGGTGAAACCATAGCTCACAGTGACAATCACCACTAAGAAGATCACCGTAAAGAGGATATCTGTGGCAAATTATTGCTTTCCATGAGCTGAAGTTGTCAAAACCACTTTGTTTTCTATTAGCATTAGCAAAAACACTTTTCTTTATATTAGCATTCCACCACATGTCTCAGTTGAAAGGTGTGTGCATACAGTGTTGGATCAACTGATGGATAGGAATGCGTAAGATCTGGTTTGATCTGGTGTGGTAAGCAAGGTTTAAGAATGCCTCTTAATATCCAGTTCACTTCCTGCATATGATTTAATCTGACAAACAGAATGCAGACTTAAAGAATTAAAATAGAAAGAATTTCAGTATAGTTTTTAATAATACGTTTAATTTGTATCAACTACTCATATATACACACTATTATTCACTGTAGTGTAAAAAATAAACCCTTGGTCTTTTTCCACATAACTGAAGCAGTTATAGGAAATTAGGAAAGTATGAATTTATTAATGAAAAAAGAAAAGAACCATGGCAGACATTCGCGAAATTGCCACTTTTGTGTAATCTGTGCAAATAAGGCAATAAGGGTTTGATTCCACTTCACTTGGATGCAACTTTCATATTACGACTTTAGTCTTATAATGCAATTGAATCTCGTACTTCAATAATCTCTTAATTTTGACTGAACTTTCAAAATAAATTCCATCTGAAACTCATAAAAGTCATGTTACGAGTTTATTCACAAAAGCTTCTCATAATGTGACAACTTCAAAAAAGAAGGGTTAATGTTTATGTGCCATCATAGAGATTCACCACTCCTTTAAGATGAATGGATTTGCAGATAAACTCTAGTAGTGTGTAGGCACCCTAGGCTGGACACTAGCTAACACTTGCTGATACTCTGATGAGACAAAACTTCTTCCATTCCCACGCAACTATTAGGAAGCAAAATATTAAACGTAGAGAGAAGTTTTCATCCTGAAAAGGCAAATACGGAGCAGTTGTTTGACATGCCCCTACTCCCTTTAAATTCATCTCATTCCTCTGGTTTCATTTCAATGTTTAATTGGCGATCTCGTCCATTATTCATGCGGAGGCGGACGTACTTTAGAGGAAAGGGCACAGATGCTCGGCCCTGGAGGAGGGGGTTACTGCGAAATAGAGAGTGTGTTGGAACATCTAGTATAGCAAATGTCCAAGAGGATTGCTAATATTTTGATACATGAAGTCTAAAGCCAGATGGTTGTTTTACTTGAGTTACGAGGTGACTGTGGGATGTTCTCAGCAGTTTTGCAAGTACAGTAACACTATCAATTCATTTTGAATTTTAATTTACACCATGATAAAAACAAAAAAGCAACACAAAAATAATGTTTTGTAGATAGTTGTTACAGTTTGTTATGTTGATGTATCCAGTCAAAGACTCAACAAAACGGAGCTAGTTGTGGTGATAACTGAGCGAATATTTAATTACTATGATAGTAATTTCTAGCTAGAAATAATGGAAAAAGTTGGTCGAAAATTTACATTTACACACAAACTGACCACCAACTGCAACTGTCAACTGTCACGGAATGGAACGTATGTACGCTTGTTTCCGTCAGAGAATAAAACATTTGAAGAGATAATTGCGACTTTTTATCTCGCAATTGCGAGTTTATATTGACATCTTTTCTCAGAATTGTGAGATATAAACTCACAATTGTGAGTTATAAATTACAATTCTAAGGGGAAAAGGTATTTTTTTCAGATGCTCTGTTTCCCTGTGTTTCCTGTGTTTATGTTTGTCTCCATAGTAACTCATTAATTCATTACCTGTGTCTTATTTAACTAATTATTACCTTGTATTTATTCCCTTCTGTTTGTGTTTTACACTTTTGGATGTTCTGGTTTTGGTGTGTTCATCTTCCCTGCAGGACTTTCTTGTATATATATAATTGTGGTCAGAGTGGTCAGACTGACCAAGGCAAATCCGGAGGGATGGCAGGTGTCACAAAGTGTGCGGCGTGGACTGTGGCATGTTGATCCTCTTCCATCTCGCCGATGTGATATAAGACCCATTCCACTTACTCCTGGAAGCTTCCTAGAGGACTGTAAAACACACACAGGCTTTCGTCTTCATAGTGGACCAGATGGTATAAGTCCAGGAAACCCTGCGTGTGTCTCTCAAGGGAGCTTTCCCTCTGGGAGAGGAGGAGGATTCAAACTGCTGCTAGATCCATTTAACAAATGGAAACAGAACTAGAACACATGCAAAACCAATACAAAACACTTTTGTACTTAATACAAAAGCAAACACAAACTCAGAAATCCCTTAAAGATATTGGAAATCGTATTTTGTTTCATTTGTTTTATTTAAATTAACAAAATGGTTCGTTTTAGTCAACAATAACAATCGTCATTTCCTTTAGTTTTATATTCATTACATTAAAACCGAATAAGGTATGCTTATTTACGACTAAATATCAGTTTTTTAAAGACGAAACAAAAAAGGTTAGGAATGTCAGTGAAATAGAAATGATGCAGAGGTAGCGCATATGCTATTCCCTGCTGTCTCTGCATTATTTTACTCTCTATAAAAGCTTAAAAGCCTATAAATAAATGAACACTGACAATAACAGTGAAATAGACCATTGTAGTCATAGCTCCATTACAGCTATTAACTATACCACTTTAACTATTGTCCCAGGTCTATTACAATTACAGTATACCACATCTTTATTACTTTATTTATATCTCTGCTCTATTGTTCTACTACAGTTATGATGTCAGTGTTCATGAGAAATACAATAGAACACAACTTTATTACAGGTATTGTGTTGTCATATAGCTCTATTACCACGACATCTATTGTTTGTCAACATTTTGAACATTCCTAAATAGCCCGACTTCAAGTAACTTCCACGAAGATCAGAAATGCCCATCTTTCTGCTAAAGTTGCATAGTTTCATAACTTCTTTAGGTTAAAACCTCTGACATTCAATAAAAACTGCAGGCATTTCTTTTTTAGTAACTATTCTTAGTAACCATGATGAAATTATAATCATACTTCAAACCATGCATGACCAGCATTTGCTGTGTCACTTCCTGACAGCAAAAGGGAAAACAGATGAGTCAATGTTTCTCTGTATGGAGAGCAGCTGTTCCACAATACATTGAGGCCAATGAAAAGAGACACTAATAACCTAGAGAGAGACATTTACTGTATATAATCTGTTTGTGTCTATTGATGCCCGGAGAGTTATGGAACACATCTGCGGAAACCAAACACAAAGGCTGGAGTGACAACACAACGAAATCCTCACTTTGAGCATTACACAAATTGATTTCCTCAACAGAATTTCAAACTCTCGGTGCAAGAAAGTGCAGAGAAAAAGAGCACTCCTGAAAATGAGGAATAGCATCACATAGAAAGGTGTATTAAATCAAGTTCACCCTGAAATTAAAATTCTGTCATTATTTGCATATACACTCACCTAAAGGATTATTAGGAACACCTGTTCAATTTTTCATTAATGCAATTATCTAATCAACCAATCACATGGCAGTTGCTTTAATACATTTAGGGGTGTGGTCCTGGTCAAGACAATCTCCGGAACTCCAAACTAAATGTCAGAATGGGAAAGAAAGGTGATTTAAGCAATTCTGAAAGTGGCATGGTTGTTGGTGCCAGACAGGCCTGTCTGAGTATTTCACAATCTGCTCAGTTACTGGGATTTTCACGCACAACCATTTCTAGGGTTTACAAAGAATGGTGTGAAAAGGGAAACATCCAATATGCGGCAGTCCTGTGGGCGAAAATGCCTTGTTGATGCTAGAGGTCAGAGGAGAATGGGCCGACTGATTCAAGCTGGTAGAAGAGCAACTTTGACTGAAATAACCACTCGTTACAACCGAGGTATGCAGCAAAGCATTTGTGAAGCCACAACACGCACAACCTTGAGGCAGATGGGCTACAACAGCAGAAGACCCCACCGGGTACCACTCATCTCCACTACCACTCATCTCCACGAAAAAGAGGCTACAATTTGCAAGAGCTCACCAATATTGGACAGTTGAAGACTGGAAAAATGTTGCCTGGTCTGATGAGTCTCGATTTCTGTTGAGACATTCAGATGGTAGAGTCAGAATTTGGCGTAAACAGAATGAGAACATGGATCCATCATGCCTTGTTACCACTGTGCAGGCTGGTGGTGGTGGTGTAATGGTGTGGGGGATGTTTTCTTGGCACACTTTAGGCCCCTTAGTGCCAATTGAGCATTGTTTAAATGCTACGGCCTACCTGAGCATTGTTTCTGACCATGTCCATACCTTTATGGCCACCATGTACCCATCCTCTGATGGCTACTTCCAGATAATGCACCATGTCACAAAGCTAGAATCATTTCAAATTGGTTTCTTGAACATGCCAATGAGTTCACTGTACTAAAATGGCCCCCACAGTCACCAGATCTCAACCCAATAGAGCATCTTTGGGATGTGGTCGAACGGGAGCTTCGTGCCCTGGATGTGCATCCCACAAATCTCCATCAACTGCAAGATGCTATCCTATCAATATGGGCCAACATTTCTTGAAGTTGAAGAATGCTTTCAGCACCTTGTTGAATCAATGCCACGTAGAATTAAGGCAGTTCTGAAGGCGAAAGGGGGTCAAACACAGTATTAGTATGGTATTCCTAATAATCATTTAGGTGAGTGTACATTTTCACACACTTCTTTACCATTCAAGAACAGTACATAAAAAAAAAAAAAAAACATGTCTGGCCAGTCGAAAAAATTACGGTAACACTTTATTTTGATGGTCCCTTTTAAACATTCCATTGACTATGAGTAACTTTGCAACTACATGTCAACTAACTCTCATTAGAGTATTAGTAGACAGTCTTCTTAATATCTGCTAACTCTTTATTGTGATGGTCCTTTTAACACAATTTTTTTCACAAAAAAATCACAAAAGTTTTGTGAATTAGATTAGTAACTTTGCAACTACATGTCAATTTATTCTAACCCAAACCCATAAAGCGGTGGCTTTATGTGAGAAACAATGGCCCTGTCTCAAATGGCACCCTAAACACTCTCAGGCTTCCTACGAGTTTGCACTTTCGCGAAGTAACAGCACTTTGGCCACGCTTCATGTGCAATTGTGGCCTTGTGGAACAATGCACAGGCAGAAACGTAGTGTCGGCCCATATCCGGCCCACATCTGGGCCATGTGGAATTCATGTGTACCAGATGTGGGCCGGATCTGGGCAATCTGGGATCTCTGGCACACTATGTTGCAGTCTGGGTGGCCACCACATTCACATCCGTTAAGTCGACAAGAGCGTTGGGTGTCCCATTTGTCGTTTGAGGTTTCACAAAGGGTGCTTGCAAGTGCCCCCTTTTGTGGCCGATATGCACGCTCGATGCGCCCTCGATTTACCGAGCCCGCACTGAAGCAAGCTCGTCAGCAGACTTTTACCTGACAGTCAAAGTGACAGTCAATGTGCTTTTTTAATTTTGTTCCTTTAAGGGTAATATAACTCACATATACCAAATGAATATTTCTTTCGTCCACTGACCCATAATCATTTACAGTAGAAGGTTAAAACACAGGCCCGCAGACGTATGTAGAAAAGATCTTCCATGACAGAACATCATTTGTAATTAAAAAACAGAGTTTGAAACTGGTGACCTGTTGCTCTGCTGTTTATTTGATGTAAGATATTTCTCCAAGAGTCCCTAAAGCACAAAGTTGCAGGGATCACAGAGACAGCAGTATTGGGCCGCAGAAAGAATCCTCTTTGACAAATATGACAGGCGACAGAGAGCTGACATCGCACACTATTGTTGAGGACCGTCATCCGTGAAGCGCTGCTTGAAGGCGGAACTCCTACCACATTCAGAGCTTTAATTCAATCATGCACACAGAATAATGTAATGTGCTGACAGAGTTTGTAAAGTTTGTAATTTAATTAACTTTGATATGATCCCTAAGGATGGAAATGATTTGATATTTTCATTCTCAAGCATACTTGTAATAAGTGAAATGGTATTATGTTAAGCCTTAATATTTATGGAGTGCAACTATGCATGCTTCACTCATCAGAGTTTACAATGTATGCAAAGCAAAATTGTAAGCACCAGCTGGTTGCACTGCTATGTTATGGAGTAGTTCTACTTTTAGTTTTTTTTTTAATTAAATGGCCAAGCATTTTAAAATGGTTATCATAAGTTGATCACTGGTTGGAGGACTAGTACAGACTTGCACTTCATGAAATGTAATACACATGAAGAATTAGATTTACATCCAAATATGTAATGGACCCCAAGCCCTAAAGTGTTTCTGCTGCTTACTTCACCTGTCTGCACAGCAGAACTAGGGCTGATATTAGGTCCCAGTTTATATTAAAGTGGCTTTCACACTGGCAGTTTAGTTAGAAATAGAGTACGGTTTTCATGAAAAGTTGGTAATGTGAAAGCCGTCATGCGGACCCGAGGGCTACTAAACTCGAGATTATCTTTGCCGCAATTCTAGTGAATATGAAAGCAACTCGGGCTGCGTTTAAGTCCAATTTTTTTTGCCCTTCCTTCGCTAACTTTATTCACAAGGATGTACGTCTTTGCTTATGTTGCACTAGTGTCCACTACTGGCGGAACCCTTGCAATGTGTTTAAATGGAACACCCTTGGAATCTAATATGGAGCTGATTTATTATGTACAGGTTTTTTTTCCTTATAAATTTGTTTTACGTTTTTACGTTTTTTTTTCTATCATGCACGTTTGTGATGATGTAGGATAAATGCAAATGCACAGGGTTTCAATCGAATGAAGTGTGTGTGAAACCAGACCAATGCTCCGGGGGGCGCTGAGCGCTTCAAAAGCAAAATAAACATACAAAATGTTACAGTGGTGGGAAAACAGTAGTTAAGAAAGAGCAACAGTGTCAGCCCAGATCCGGCCCACATTTGGTACGTGTTGAATCCACATGTGCCAAATGTGGCCCGGATCTGGGCCGAAACTATATTGCTGTCTGGGTGTATCTGGATATATATCTGATCATAGCAATGTGGTTTTTTTGCACAAGCTCTGCAATTCGGCACTCCAGTAAAGTCGTCACATTTATTCATATCTTTATACAATAGATTGTTTTAAAAGCAAGCTTTACATTGTTGAAAAAGGCAATTTCCTCATAACTGGTCAAAACCCGTTACACAGATATCGCTTTGGTCCACTTTTGATTAGCACTAAGCATCTTTTCCCATCTACTACTCTTTACACAGGTGACAACTTGAAAAAAAGAGGTATTTTTTAAAGATATTATATAAAGGTTGCCATGGAAAAGTGTTTCCCGCCATTTTTCCTCTATTCATCCTTACATTGGAGGTGACATAAGGTTATTACTAAAGCAAAAATGGTGAGATAACAAATTCAGAGAAGATATAAAGGATTGATTGCGCTCCAGGGAGGCCTCATGCATGAATGGTGCCATGTGACCCAATCTCCGGTTTCTCCCTTCACTCCTTCTCCTGCCAACAGCTCCACCCTCCTACCTCCCACATCATAAATCCCATCTACTGATTGACCCCTCAATCATTCCTCATTCAAACCTTAAAATAACAAGGAGTGCTGGCAGAAGGAGATGGAAACATGGTGTCCGCCCACAGAGGTAGTTAATTGTTTAAAAGATTATTATCCCATTAATGTACGGGGGGCGGCATGGGGTTCAAATGATTTATGTAAGGTTCACCTTTTCTTGATTAAACGAGGGGTTGCAGAAAAGCCAATACTGTGCTTGGAATGCAATAGTGTCTTATTGAATGTACACTTGTAGTGTTCTTTAGATCTTAAAAGTATTTTTTTTATAAAAACTGTATAATATCATACTGATAATATAATATTACCAAAATAAAAGGCAACTTAAGTGTACTTAAAGTTGTGACAAAAACGTATTACATCTGTCAGTTCCTCAATGGGGTCTCCGGTCCTTAATGGGGTTCAGTTATTGTGTAAGAAATAAGTTATTTAGTATTTTTTAAAACAAAAGCCCAGGTAGATTTCACAGCAGATATTGCTATGGATTATTCATCAGTTGGAAATGTTTAAAGATGGAAATTTGAAGATAGAAAGTTGAGTGCATTGCTTTGTGAAGTAGAGTATTGTCGGAAACACTATGTTCAGCATACATATTGTTGAAATTTGAAGAATAGTATGATAGTATTTTAAGAAAACCACAGTGCAGTAAAACAGCTGTTGTTGATCTCTGTATTTCTACAGTGTGCACATTCAGACACTCTTTTCCTCAGTGATGCACTACCAACACACCCTTTACCAGAGACGCCGAATGCGTCCCCTTTGCGACAGACAACTGTAATTCATGGGCATAATTAGAGCGATTGGAACAATGTTGGGCCTTGTCCAGGCGAGACAGATATGGGTCAAAGCAGTTAGCCAGTCATCTGAGAGATAGCAGGAGGAAGGGTAGAGGCTGCTGACAGGTTCAATCCCAGAAGAGCCTTGTGATTGACAGAAGCACTGCTTCCAAAACCCTCCCTCAGCATCTGGCCAGCTGATTGGTGGGTCACATGCCTGTAGAGAGGATCTGGTGACAGCTCACCCCCCACACATGCTGTTCATAGTGACTTATCGAAGCCCTGGGAATATGACAGAAACCTTCTTAGCCATCCTGTTCATTTATTGTTGGGCAGTGTTTAAGGAGCTGTTGCAGTGACAGGTACAGGGGTAATGTAATGGATCTATAGAGAATTAGGAGGAGGTGGAAGAAGTCTCACAACTGCATCCAGGAAAGGAATCAAGAGCCTAAAGTTTATGAATATGAACTACAAATGGTGACCGAACAATGTAACAAAGAAAGTGAGCTTACACTGTAATGTTTGAAAGATGTGTTCACAACTACTGTGAAAGTATTAGATCACTCATCCCCCCCCCCCCTCCCGCCCCCCCCCCCCCCCTCCCCTCCCCCCCATTATTTACTTATCCTTGTGACGTCCTTAAACCTGTATGTCTGTCTTCTGTGGAATACAAAAGAACATGGTTAAAGTCATTTCATGCATATTGGATGGTGATTCATACTGGCAAGCTCAAAATGGGGAAAACCATACTGTAAAAGAACCATTTAAAAATTTAATAACACTACACTGCATCCCAAGTCTGCTGAAGCGAATTCTTATTGTAGTTTGATGTGAAAGAAATCTGCTAAAAATTGTTTATTGGGGGCCATTTAATATTCAACAGGGCGGCAGTGGCTCAGTGGTTCATGTAGGTTGTCTGCAAACCAAAAGGTTGGTGGTTCAATTCCCAGTTCCACCTGACCAAGTGTCGAGGTGTCCATGAGCAAAACACCTAACCCCCGCTGCTCCCGACGAGCTGGATGGTGCCTTGTATGGCTGACACCGCCGTTGGTGTATGAATGAGTGAGTAAATGGGTGAATGTGAGGCAAATGTAAAGCGCTTTGGTGGCCATTGGGTCTGTGAAAGTGCTATATAAATGCAGTCCATTTGCCATTTTACCAACAGTATTATTGATCTGCCTGCACTGACATCATTATATGAGAACGTCTCAGGTTACGACTGTAACCATAGTTCCCTGAGAAAAGGAACGAGACGATGCGTCAACGACGCTTTGGGAACGCCCCCAGCGTGAATGCGTCTGAGCATCAATGTCAACTAGTCCAATGGAAAGAATGAGCGTCACGGGCGGGTGACGTCATGACCAGGAAGGGATAAAAGCACATCCGGTGCAAACCGGCATTAGCTTCAAAAGTGTCGAAGCAAGCCGATCACAGGGATGCAGGAAGTATGGCAGGGTGACGCATCGTCTCGTTCCCTTTCTCAGGGAACTATGGTTACAGTCGTAACCTGAGACGTTCCCTTTCGAGGGAACTCGCGATGCGTCAACGACGCTTTGGGAACGAGAATACCCAAAACTCCAGAATTCCAAGTACCTGAGTGTCAGTCTGTTGAAACTAAGCACTAAGCACTTGAGAACCTGGGGCAGCATCCAGGTCCAAGCTGTAAAACCTAACGAATGTGAGCGGTGAGGACCAGCCTGCCGCATCACAAACGTCTTGAAGAGAAAGTCCAAATAGTAAGGCTTTAGAGGCCGCCATACCCCAAGTAGAGTGAGCTCTGACCGCCAAAGGACACGGCTGGTCAGAGTACTCGTATGCAAGTGAAATAGCCTCAACTATCCACTTACTAACCGTCTGTTTAAAAGCAGGAAGACCCTTCTTAGGTGATCCAAAGCAAATAAATAACTGGTCAGACTTCCTCATTGAAGATGTCCGATGAACATAAGTATCCAGTGCTCGCACTGGACACAAGAGGTTCAGCCTTTCCTGGTCCGCAGATGTAAAAGGAGGAGGACAGAAACCTGCAGCACAATAGGCCTCGGAATAATGGTAGGCACCTTTGGAACATATCCATGTTTCGGGTAAGATTGCCTTGGCCATCCCCGGTGCACTCAAGGCAGGTGGGGACCGAAAGGGCCTGAAGGTCTGACTCTTATAGGGACGAAATAGCTAGCAGAAAATAGTCTTAAAAGAAAGGAACTTCTCTGAAACCAAATCTAAGGGCTCAAAGGGAGCCCCAGATAGGCCTTCTAGAACTATTGCAAGGTCCCAGGCCAGCACCCTAGTGCAAGTTGCAGGCCTCAGCCTCAAAGTGCCACGAAGGAAACGAGTGATCAGGGGGTCTCGACCCAAAAATGTACCACCCACCAGGGCGTGGAAAGCCGCAATGGCCGCCACGTATACCTTAAGCGCGGAAGGACATAGACCTGATACAAAGCGTTCTTGCAGAAACTCGAATACTGTGTTTACTGAACAGTTAACCGGATCCCACTGACACTGGTTACACCAAGAAGTGAAAAACTCTCGAAATAGTGAATATAGTTTCCTCGTAGCGGGAGCTCTGGAGCTTAGAATGGTCTCAACAACCTCGGTTGAGAGACCACTCTCTATGAGTTGGGCCCCCTCAGAGGCCAAACCCACAGTTTCCAAATCCCCTGCCGGGGGTGCAATATTGCTTCCCCTGCCTGAGACAGAAGGTCTCTCCTGATCGGGACCTCCAAGGGAGGTCCGTCGAGGAGAAAAATTAGGTCCGCAAACCAAATTCAGCTCGGCCAGGGTGGTGCTACTAAATAGGCTTATTCCATCCTGGCGGAATCACTCCAGAACTCCTGGGAGCAGAGCAACAGGGGGAAATGCGTACAGACGTAGCCTCGGCCACGTCTGCACCATAGCAACCAGCCCCGAGGGGACTCGTTGAGTGAGGGATAACCAGAGTGGACAGTGCGTCGTATGCTGAGACGAGAACAAATCCACTTCTGCCTGGCCATAAAAACTCCCATATTTGCTCCACCGCCTCGGGGTGGAGTCCCCTGGCCTCAGCCCCTGCCTCGACAGGGTGTCTGGTCCAATATTCTGACCCCCTTGAATATACACTGCCCTCAGACAGTGTAATTTCTTGAGGGACCAAAATAATAGGCCACCAACGTGTTGTCTGTGGGTCAAGAACCAGAGTTTCCTCCATATAACCAAGGCGCGGGGATACTGCCGCATGATCTTGATCGTACGGAGTGGGTTTCCCCTCAGGGAGAACCCTCTGGTCCTGAGCCACCACTGTAAAGGTCTCACGTACAGCAGGTCAAAGGGTATCACATTAGACGCTGCTGCCCTGAGGCCTAACAGTCACTGTTTCAGAACAACACATGATGGCCCCTCAGGTCTGGGAGGAGATGTCTCAACGCATTGAAGACGACCATCATCTCTAGGCAATTCATGTGCCAAGCGAGATGATGACTCCTCCCAAGCCCTGAGCTGAGTGGCCTTCCAATACCGCTCCCCAGCCGGTGAGGGAAGCATCTGTCGAGATCACAACTCGATGGCAAAGAGCTCCCAACACCGGACCCTGGGTTAAAGGGTTAGTTCACCCAAAAATGAAAATTCTGTCAGTAATTACTCACCATCATGTTGTTCCAACCCCGTAAGACCTTCGTTCATCTTCGGAACCGAATTAAGATATTTTTGATGAAATCTGAGAGCTGGATCACTCCTCCATACTAGTCCATAGGCTTCTTCAGGGATTGAACTTGCCGGCCTCGAAAAGTTATTAAAGACATCGTTAAAATAGTCCAAGTGACTACAGTGGCTCAATCTTAAGTTTATCAAGCGACGAGAATACTTTTTGTGCGCAAAAAAAACAAAAATAACGACTTTATTTCAACTATTCATTTCCTTCTCTGTGGGCCTCGAGTCAGTTCACTAGTGTAATAGCGTAAGCTTCTGTTGTTGTACGTCACACGCATCACGCACATGACCAGTGTCGGCCAATAGTGAGCCTACGTGTGACGTAGCTCTACGCAATTACACTACGTTAACTGACTAGAGGCCCAAAGAGAAGGAAATGAATAGTTGAAATAAAGTCGTTATTTTTGTTTGTTTTTGCGCACAAAAAGTATTCTCGTCGCTTGATAAACTTAAGATTGAGCCACTGTAGTCACTTGGACTATTTTAACGATGTCTTTAATAACTTTTCGAGGCCGGCAAGTTTAATCCCTGAAGAAGCCTATGGACTAGTATGGAGGAGTGATCCAGCTCTCAGATTTCATCTAAAATATCTTAATTCGTGTTCCGAAGATGAACGAAGGTCTTACGGGGTTGGAACAACACGAGGGTGAGTAAATACTGACAGAATTTTCATTTTTGGGTGAACTAACCCTTTAAGAACCAGTGTTTCCTCCATATAACCAAGGCGCGGAGACACCGCCGTGTGATCTTGATCATACGAAGTGGGTTTCCCCTTGGGGAGAACCCTCTGGTCCTGAGCCACCACTGTAAAGGTCTCATGTACAGCAGGCCAAAAGGTATCCCGTTGGACGCTGCTGCCACAAGACCCAACAGTCTCTCGAACTGTTTTACAGTGCGTGACTGGCCTAGCCTCAGCTCTTTTGTGGCTGTTAGGATAGCAGCTACACGAACGGGCGACAGAGTGGCCCGCATTGTCACTGAATCCCATACCACATCAAGGAAAGTGGTTCTCTGTACTGGAGAAAGCACACTCTTCTTGGCATTGAGCCTCAACCCCAACATCTGCATATGAGCGAGAATGACACCTCGGTGCCGAACCGCTAACTGTTCTGATTCCGCTAGAATCAGCTAGTCATCTATGCAATTCAGAATGCGTATGCACTGCAGCCTGGCGGGGCCAAAGATGTGTCTACACACTTCGTGAATGTGCGGGGTCATAGAGCTAGACCGAAAGGAAGTGCCTGATACTGGTGTTCTTTGCCCCAAAGAAAACCTCAGGAACCTCCTGTGCTGAGGGAGGATGGAGATATGGAAGTATGCGTCTTTTAGATCTATCGTGACAAAGCAGTCCTCGGCTCTGATTTGAGTCACGATCTGTTTGAGTGTCAGCATCTTGGACTTGAGTTCCAGCACCAAACACTCCAACAGACGAAGATCTAGTATGTGACGCAGCTCTCCATCCTTTTTTGGAACAATGAGATAACGACTGTAAAGACCCGACGCAATGTCGGGTGAGTACACCTGCTCTATAGCTTTCTTTGCTAACAGAGCCTTTACCTCTTGCTCCATTACCAGAGCCTGCTCGGAATGTACTAACGTGAGCAACACCCCGTTGTAGCCTGGAGGATGAGAACCAAATCTGTCTCTTACTACTAACTGCAGGACCCATAGAGATATATTTGGCAGTAGCTTCCGCGCTGCCAGAAAATCTACCAAGGGAACCAGCCCCTCGAGGCTGGCCTCTGGTGTAATAAAGACAGCCAGTTCGGGGACCTGAAGCATACTGGCAGGAACCACCCGAACTGACTGTTTTCGAACCCGCCTCAGAGGGCGCGAGTCCGACGCAATGTCGAGTTGACGCTGCGCCAGAAGCTCGCTGGAGAACGCTGCACCCCGAAGCACCAAGGGTGGCGGGGTTGGCAGAACGGTCCCCTGAGGGCACAGAGATGGAAAGGGCACCGTATAATGAGGTGTACACCATTCCACCCCGGTTGGGGCTGCCCTCACCGGTCGGGGCTGCCCTCACCGGTCTGACGCCGGTGGCGCCAGACCTTTTCTTTTGAGCCGCAGCCTTCTCAGCATGAAGAACGGTCCTTGGATCCGGCTTCTGCTTTGAAGGCTTTGGCTGCTGTGTTGTGTATGAGAAACTAGACGACTGGAGCTGCTCACGCCCAGCAGCCCCAGGGGGTTGGACATAGCGATGGAGAGATTATTTTGTATCTTTCTCCATGATTCCCATCAAATTGAGCCAGAGGTGTCTCTCAGTGACCACAAGGGCTGCCATCCCTGAGAGATAAATCTGAGGCCCGACGGAGTTCTCAAACCCCATTGGGCCAAACTCCCTCACTTCTGTCCAAATACCACAGCAGGTCAGCCTGATGTGCTTGCAGCATTGCTATAGTGTGCAAGCAGGCTCATGCTAGACCCACTGCCATATATGCTTTTCCCACTAGATTAAAAATAGTTTTCTTTAATGGTTTAGTGAGAGAAGCCGACGCCTTTAGGGACGATACTGAACCGGGAGACAGATAGCTCGCAAGTGTCTGTTCTACCCGGGGTATTGCCCCATAGCCATACTCTCTTAACCCCTAAATATCTGAATATACATGAATGTGGGGGCTAAAAGATGAGTAAGGCTTTTTCCATGATCTAGACAGCTCGCTGTGCAGATCGGGAAAAATGGAAGGCCCCGTGATGGAGGTGGAAAAATAGAGGGAAGGAAACTCGTTCAATTTATTTTATTTTTAAGACGAGTGCCCCCTTATTTCTGCTGGCCATTCAATATTTAATTTATCTACAGCCTTAGTAAACACCTCCACCAGCTTATTATTATTTTTTATATATATATTCTTTATATATATATTCACTTTATTCTATATATAATATATAAACTATCATATATATATATAGGCTATATATATTTCTCATACGCTGGGGAAGAGATGGCAAATCCACTTCCCTCATGATTGTGTCACTTTCAATGCCCAGCACATCTAGAGGTAGAGCACTGAAGCATTGATTTCTCTCCCCGGGCGGAAGAGACCGCAGCGTGGGCTTCCGAGACCGGCGAGAGAGCACTGGATCCCTCGTGGAAAGGGAGGAGATAAGATCCGCGGACCCGTCTCCAACCCCGTAAAGAGATCCTATTCGCGATCCACAGGAATGCATTCTCCGCGCTGCCTCGGCAGACCTGCACCCTGAGGATCGCGAGCCTGGCCACTTTCCTCGAAAAGCGCCAGGCGAGAGCGGAGCATGCGGAGCGGAAGCATCTCGCAATGCTGGCAATCAGCCCCCTCGAAGGCTGACACCGCATGCTCCACTCCCAAACAAACTACACAAATCTCGTGTGTGTCCCAACCCGTTAAATAACGCGGGCAGGGAGAAGCACAGAGTTTGTAAAGTTGTTTCGCCATAACTCTTCCCAATAATATCGAACAGACAACAATAAATAGACAGAGACAGGGTAACACAGATCGCTTGCTGAGACACAGAAGCTAATGCCGGTTTGCACCGGATGTGCTTTTATCCCTTCCTGGTCATGACGTCACCCGCCCGTGACGCTCATTCTTTCCATTGGACTAGTTGACATTGATGCTCAGACGCATTCACGCTGGGGGCGTTCCCAAAGCGTCGTTAACGCATCGCGAGTTCCCTCGAAAGGGAACTGAACTGAGCTAGATGATGACATCACGGTTTATGATTAAAATGGGAACATTGGCTCATTGAAAAAATTAGCCAATGTTCCCATTTTAAAGGGTTAGTTTTCCCAACAAAACTGAAATTCTGTTTTAATCATGTTGTTCCCCAAACCCCAGTGGAACACTAAAGGACAATTTCTAAAAATCATTTACATAGCTCTTTTCCATACGACAACAGTTCATATGTGGACGACATCCATCAAGATTGAAAAAGGACAAAAACACCATAAAGGCTCCAATACAAGTATCATACAACTATCTTCTGAAATATAATTTATGCGTGACATCTTCAAAATCTCCCTTTTGTGTTGCACATCAAAAAATAACCTCATATGTTTTTTGGAATACAAAGATGATTACACACTTTTTGGCGTGCTATTCCTTTAAGCACTTTGGATTAATTTTGCAGGGAACCCTTGCTTTATTTTAATTTTAATTACCTCTGCTCTTAAAGGAGCACATTGTTAATTTAGCTCATAGATGCTTCTGCTGGTCTTTCCAGGCTTTTGGGGGAGTAGATGTGTCCCAGGTAACAGCAATGGCAGCATGTAATTTGCAGCAACCCATCCTGTCACAGGGACTCTACAGTACAGTGATTGTCAAGGCAGATAAGGCGAATTTCTAACCCCTAAAAGGCAATTACTGCAGCACACCCTTCGGGAGGCGATAGAACAGAGAGGAGTGGTTTTAGGACACAATGAAGGTGCTGACGAGAGGTCTAATTAGAGCGCACATGTTCTCTGACGTGGCCTGAGAAGATCAGCTTGGCATATAATACGGAAGCTTAATGCATGTAAGCTGCCTTTTTTTCCAGGCCCCCAGCAAGCCTTGAGCTAGAGCAGCAGCCATCATGGACAATTACGGTGCCAATTCCACAATACACAAGTGGTCAGATTTATCCTGAGATTACAGGCCTCAGCTGACCGGTTTGGTCAGAATAAGATTCGGATGGTGTCTAAATTGACTGTTGTGGCTGCAAGACTCAGACTCTTAAACCGTAAAGTTCTATAAATAAACATGTTTTGACAATTATAGAAATTTTCCAACCTTAAGACATGAAGAAAAATTGCTCTTCGAAGACCTTTTCACACTGACTCTCGGGGGTGTTTACACAAGTTTTCAACTAAAAACGGAAAACTTTTTATGTGTTTTAGCCGTTCATTTACACAACAACACATTTGTCGTCATATGCTCTCAATGACAAATGCAGAACAATTAGTTCATGCGTTCATGACATCAAGGCTAGATTATTGTAATGCTCTACTGGGTGGTTGCCCTGCACGCTTAATAAACAAACTGGTCCTAAATGCAGCAGCTAGAGTTCTTACCAGAACCAGGAAGTATGACCATATTAGCCCGGTTCTGTCAACACTGCATTGGCTCCCTATTAAATATCGTATACATTTTTTAATATTGCTGATTACTTACCAAGCACTAAATGCTTTAGCTCCCCAGTACTTGAGCGAGCTTTTAAAGCATTATAGTCCGTCACGTCTATTGCGATCTCAAAATTCAGGCCAGTTGATGATACCTGGAATATCAAAATCGACTGCTGGCGGTAGATCTTTTTCCTATTTAGCACCAAAACTTTGGAACAGTCTTCCTAACATTGTCCGGGAAGCAAACACACTCTGTCAGTTTAAATATAGATTAAAAACACATCTCTTCAACCTGGCATACACATAGAACACTATACATTCCAATTATTCAAATCAGTTAAATGATTATTAGGCTGCATAAATTAGGTCAGCCCGAACCGGGAACACTTCCTATAACACCTGATGTACTCGCTACATAATAAAAAGAATGGCATCTACGCTAATTTTAGTCTTTCTGTTTATTCTGAGGTTAATTGAAGTCAGCCGGACCCGGGCCGTATCCAGCCTTCAAAACCCCAGTGATGGGTAAGTTTAGCGGTGGGGTCAGTGGTAGGTCATTTATATGAATTGGGCAACTCGTAAAATATGCACAATTTTGCAAAAAATCTTTCGCATTCGTACGAGTGAGGTCGTATGAATTCGTACGAATTAGCCACCTCATAAAATACGTACGAATTGCCGTGAGATCAGGTTGGCATTAGCTTGATCCAGCTGAAAAATGTCGTTTTTTCTGTCATGATTCGAGCGTTTAGAAACTAAATTTATGATTTATATGAAATATGAAATTTAATCGTAAGCTTGGGGAACAGTTTTGGAGAATATGATGTTTCCCCATTCAAAGAGATAGGAGCTGCACTTGCATGTCCGAGAGGCGTTTCAAAGATGGCCGTCGAGTGAAATGACTTGTCTTAAAGGGACTTTGCTATAAGTAACTTTGCAAGTACGTCAACGTATTTTACTAACCCTAACCCCTTATTTGAAATCACAATTTTAACCAGAGAAAGATTAGATTGACCCACCCCACCCCCACCCCCCACCCACACATGCAGCCCTAGTTGCTCCAGATATCAGCATGTTCACAGCTATTTTGTTGTTTTTATCAAATGTAAACATAGTTGTCAAAGTTTTTGTAATTCAGAACGAATTTTGGTTATATTTAGACCATCTCACGTCGTCTTTCAGACGTTTACAGAGGCCACAGGGAGGCACTAACCTGTTTTCTCTGTACGGTTGGATGAGCACCTGGCCCTTGCAGCCGGGTCCACACAGAACCAGAGGGAGCGCAGGTCATTCACTCTTATTAATGAGGGGAGAGAGTCTAATTGAAAGGAGAGTGCACCTGTAATATATGTATGTAAGGAGAGCTGGGGAGAAAAGCAAGTAGCCAGCTGGGGAAGTAACTAAAGTCTCAACACACAGGTCTCTCAAAGTGCTGAGTCAATTGGAAGTATGTGTGTTTAGGGGATATGGCTCTCTCCTCTCTCTCTCGAGTCAAGCACAGCTGCCACCCACACTGCAGAGTGCTTCATTATCAAGCCCTTGCACCTGCAGCTGCCCTGTAAAGTGACACAGTGCAATTACTACTTGAATAGGAATGAACCTTAAGCAAATACCAGTAATGGGTAGAGAAAGTGATGTTGTGGGAGGTCTAGTTCTCTCAAAACCCACCTTAGGGTTTTATCTTCATTGTCATACTACATTAGATGTGTTCTGCTGCTTTAGTCGTCACAATGACTGTTCCTGTGCCAAAATGTGCACCCTTCCCTATACATTATGCAAAATGTGGTGTAAAATTAGTAGAAAGGTAAAAGTCTGGGGCAAATTGAATCACCAGTTGCTCCAGCTTTGTGTATTGTATTTGTAATAGAGCGGGAAAAGTGGTGGTCTTATAGCATCTTAGGACATGAGTACTGCAAAGAGGAGGATAGAAAACTCCCCTTTAAAACATACTGAAGTATGAATACAAAAACAGAATCCTAATGAAAAAATGTAGCTCATGGAAGAGCATTAATGATTCTATGCCTCTAACCTAAATATAAATCTTGCATCGGAGGAAAAATGGCAACCAAACATAAAAAAGAAGGAAAAATCTCACAAAGACCAAAGGAGCACCTCTTGCCAAAACAAGGATTATATTAGAGAATGTGCATACTATGAAAATAGTGTAATTTGGACTCATCCTGTGACATTTTTTTGTACCATTGTTTTGATTAAAAATGAAGCAAAACCTGACGATTTATAATTACTCATCTCAGTCATAATCATTTATCATTCATCATTATGCATTATACATTAATATATAATGTGAAATGAAAATTACTAAGACAAGTTTATTGCAAGGAGAAAATCTGTTGTTGTTGGGGCGAATACAGCTCTTAGTTTGACTTAGATCATTGTAATATAACACTGCATTTTATTGATGTCATTTTGTATAGGTGTATCTTTTATATTTTATTGTAAGATATGTTTTAGTGTAAAGTCTTACCAAATGTGATTAAAAAATATGAATGTTGCTAAATTAAATAATAAAGCTGTAAAAATTGTAAAACAGTATCTCTCATCATAAAATCTCTTTGAAAATTGAATCTAACCATACAATTGGAACTATTCAATAAATGGGCAATTAAAGAAGCAGCATGAATATAATCAAATTGTAATGTAATGAGGTGAAGGACAAATCTATCTCAAGCCTTATGGGAAAGTTAATAATAAAAATGAGTTATTGGAAATATTATCTTTCCTCAAGCAATAGTATGTTAAGTAGCAATATAAATCTACACGTCAACAAGAAATTCCTCAGAGAACGGACCATATAAACCATTTTTTTAAATATATATATTTTTTCTGACAGTCCAAAATACACACTTCACAGAAATTATGGTTTACTATACACACAGTGTACATATAAAATACTAAGATATAGTTCAGAAATTCATGCTTTATTTTGCAATTAATTGCTTCCCCTTAAATTGCTTTGTTATGGAAATAAATGTAGTGCATTTGGGGAAAAAAAAGTTCAAACTACAGTAAATGGTGCCTTTAAAACCACGGTATGTCTCCTCTCAAGTTTCAGAAACGATCTAAAAAAAGTTTCAAACTGTCCTCATATTTACTAACATGTGCCTAATATAAATGTATAACACCCATTGTACAGCAAATCTGAGCATTAGATATCAAATGTCTGGGGTCTCTTTTCCTATTTCTCTCTTTTATAGCATTGTCAAGACCTATATTCATTCTCATCCTCAACCCCACATCCACCCACTTATTTCTGCTGTTGTCCCCCCCTCTCTGGGGAGCCTGAGGTGGTCACTGTGAAGAGGGTTTGTAGAAAGCAAGTCCACCATGTGCATGCCATAGTTAACTATTGATCTACAGATCTACAGACCAGCGATTCCAGTCCTCTGAATAAGACACACTGAACACAGGACGTTCGCTCAGGGCTGGCATTCAGACTCCCCCGGTCACAAAATATTGATTCATTTTTTTTTCGTCCCTTGTGGTTTGTCTTTTTTGTCTTTTCCTTTGACAGCCTTCCATATGGCAAGTGCCGGTAAACAAAAGCCTTCTGGGTGATTAAGGGAAAAACGAGTTAACGGAAGAGTAATGATTACTGAGATGGTTTGAAGAATATGGTAAAGGGACTACTTTTTTATCACATATTTCATATTTAAAGTTAACAGCGTCAAAGTGGACCATATAAAGCTGTTTAATTATTGTTATAGGCTACTTTTGTATGCTTTTCTAAATCCTTCACAGTATTTAACACAGTAATTTTCTGGCTCCATTCTGGTACAGAACACTCTTTTTTCCAATCAATTCCCGATCAATAAAATCAAGGCTATATTTCCGCCCTGTATCATTCGGAAAGACATTATGAAAGTAAAATGCGTTGCAAACTCTGCTTCATCTTCACTTTAAGAGTTAATGAAACTGAAAAACTTTAGCTTTTCATGTAATTGTAATTCATTTAAATAAATGTTAAGTACCTGAGCTTGACCAGAGTCTATTTCTTAGAAAAATTACAATACAAGCATATTATTATTATTTTATTTTTTTTAGAATTTAGTGTTCGCATACAAGAAATGGCAGACTTCTTACAGTATACTTGGTTCCTTGGGGATAGTATTTAGTATTTCAGCATCCAAAAGAAAAAGAAAAAAGAAAAAAACAATCCTTGAAAAGTTCTATTATGACTGAATTGTCAGTAAATGTAATTGAACAGATGACTAGTAATGGTTGAGGGTGTTGGTGCGGCGGTTCTATGGTGTGATTCTCTCTCTGCTGATGGGAGCAGATTGGCCCTTTCATTATATCTAGCACCGTCCTGACAACAGTGCGCCACAGAGGCACTGGTGACCTTGCCGTCGGGAGTCCTGCATTAAACACTAATTAGGATGACTTTGGGAGAGCAGCACCACAGGAGAGAAAGAAAGAGAGATACAGAAATACAAAACATGATGAAAAGAACAGGTAACTGTACTGTCTTCCAAAAGAAGAGTTATACAAAAAAATATACAGAGATCAAATCCCCAGATCACTTAAAGTAGTACCCTGAATTTTAAGAATAAAATAAGGCACAATATACTGTGCTAACATGAATAAACTTTCTGTATTGATGTTTCGCAGGTATTTTACCATTACATGACTTTCATTGTGTTGTGTTTTCTTTGAAGGAAATGTCCTTAAACTTAACAGAAAATGTAATCACTACGTTTCTGTGGACTTTATTACTTTATTTATTTTTTATTTTTAATTATGGGATATCAGTTTTCACACTATTTTCTCTGAATCTGACAGATAGTCAGTTTCATGGCCTCAAGAACTAGTTTGACCAACAAGCAGTTAGACAAGAGGTAATCAGTCTCATTTTCAGATTTAAATTAGACCAGTCTAACTTTTTATGTACTGTAACTGAAGATGACAACGTTTTTAGCATGCAACCGGCCACTGATTTTGGTCATAACTCAGCTTTAACAAATATGTAGTCCATTTTGCATGTTAGAATAATAATGTTTTATATAAATATACAGTATATATATATATAAACATAAATGTATAAAATATATATTACAATATAACATTTTTGTAAAGGTTGTTAAACAAGTGAACACAATAAACCCACAGCGGCATACACTGAGATAAGAGTCAACTATATAATCAAGATAGATTTTAACTAAAATATTGAATGGCTTTAAAGTACAATGGACTGAATCTTTTTTTTTTTTTTTTTTTTTTTTTTTGTCCCTGGGCAGTGTCTATTAAATGTTCAATAGCTTTTTGTAGCCAAGACTTTAATGTCTGTATAGAAACTGATTACCAAAGCTATAATCTACCCTGTAATGTACAAAAAAATGAAAGTTGAGTCATTTAATGTGTAGTGACAAGATACATTAGTTAGTCTCAGATTCTGACAGGATGCCCATGGCATGCCCACCGTCCATTCACTGACTGATGCATATTTCAGTCAAAGAAAAAAAAAGAAAAGAAAAAAAGCTGCTAAATGCTTATTCCCACAATGATTCAGTAGTTACATTGTTACACCAGTAGGTGGAAAAAAGTGACTTAAAGGTTAAGTAGCTTCTGTGACACTAGGGCACCTAGCATATTTCACGCATTGCGCATCCACCAACTCAAACATCACAAAAAGCTTTTAGAAGTTCTTGTGATGGCATCTCATCAGGAAAAACTTGCTTCTTTAATAAAAGGTCCAGCTAGTGGGAATATTTTTTAGCTGTATTGCAATGTGTCATGAGTTAGCAATTGAGGCTGTTTACACTGGTAATTCAAAGTAAACATTATAAACGGGTACATTTTTCTTTCTGAACAAGTGCATGATCACGTTGTATTGAAGCGTCCATTGTAGAGTGTTACATCACAATGCCCTTTTCACTTCGATATGATCACCTAATTAATTTGTGAATGTCTAAATACAGTGAAATTGGTTTGCACTCCTGTATCTGAAGAAGCTGAATGTCTCATGTAACGCATCAGCCATGCCATGATCTCAAACACCCTCTGGCTCTGCCTGCTACAGTATCCAAAACCCCAAACGCACACCATTGGTTGAGCTGGAAAGAGACTAACGAATCTGAGAGGACCACTCTCAATGTTTAGATCAGCTTTTAGATTTAGCTTCAACCCTGATCAAACTCATCTCTGCCTGTAGCTTTCTAGTAATCCTGAAGACTTTGATTAGCTTGTGCAAGTGAGTTCGATAAAACTGCAGGAAAGTAGATCTCGAGGGCCAGACTTCATCCCTAAATTAGTTGGTGCCTGGGGGCTCAATGTTTTCACTTGTGGGGGAGATAAACCCATGAATTGTACTAATAGTAGTCATTGAACAATAAACTGGGTTAAGAGAATGATCCTCCTGTGGTCCCAGGCCTCTCTCTCTGAGGGCACTTTACATTTCTGGGCACCTGAATTTGGAAGCAGACGTCCTGTGGAGGCAGGGGGTGATGCTTGGGGAATGGAGGCTGCACCCCAATATGGTGCAGCTAATTTGGAGGAAGTTCAAACAGCCATAGACCTGTTTTGTCACTTTCAAGAGAGTAGGAGACTTACAGGCCTTGTCGGTTGCTCCTTCCTGTTTGTAATTTGTTCCAGGTGGGGTGAAAGCTATTCTTTACTTGTGACCGGGCTATGTACGTAAGGTACCTACTAATATGGCCCGGCCGGTAGTCCTTCAGGCCTTTCATCCTCCTCAGTTGTCGGCTGGACAAGAGAAGCTACCATTACTTTGCCCGGTCAGGGCTTTTGAGGTTTATATCAGAAGGACCTCTCAGTGGAGAAAATCTGACCAGTTACTGGTATGCTTCAGGCCCCCTATTAAGGGCTGCCTGGCTATCAAACAAACAGGTGGATTGTTGAGGCTGTCTCTATGGGTAACTAGGAGCACGGGCTGCTTTCACCTCTGGCTCTCAAAGCACATTCCACACGAAGTATGACGTCTTCTAATGCTCTAGTGTTGGGGGCATCCCTCCAAGACATATGTGACACTGCGGGGTTGAAAACCTTTATAAGGTTTTATAGCCTGGACCTGCCAGTCACTCCGGGGTCCCAAGTGCTCATGTCCTGAGCTGTGCCTTAATTGCTTCACACTAGGACAGGCATTTTGTCAGTATGGCGAAGTGGGTATTTCGCATGTA
The DNA here is from genome assembly GCA_029959095.1 of Rhinichthys osculus. Classification (NCBI taxonomy): domain Eukaryota; kingdom Metazoa; phylum Chordata; class Actinopteri; order Cypriniformes; family Leuciscidae; genus Rhinichthys; species Rhinichthys osculus. Next base: position 23,771,364 of record JARWKJ010000013.1, on the reverse strand, counting down.
ACCATGGTTCCCTGGGAAGGGAACGAGACGCTGCATTCCTTTCCCATACTTCCTGCATGCCTGAGAGCGGCTTGCTTCAGTCGATCAGAAGGCTAAAACAGTTGTGATGCCGGCTCCTTTTATAGCTTCCGCGTTCCGCCGGCACACGTCACGGGATGGCGTTGCACCAATTAGAATTGGACTAAGTTGCACACGTGCTTCAGGCGGTGTCACGCTAAAAAAGGCGTTCCCCCAAGTGTCGTCATACAACACAGCATCTCGTTCCCTTCTCAGGGAACCATGTTTACATGCGTAACCTGAGACGTTTTCGGTTCTTTTTTTGGCACATACACAGTACCATTGCTCTTTGGGTGTGTAGCTTCTCCTCTATTAAATCTGGAGAACCGTGTACACACAATGGTACATTATGATGTAAATTTGATCATTTTCTTTGTAACTGACTTAATATATCCCACAAGCAGAACTTTGTGTACATTTCTGAGTAAAGTCTGCAATAATCTGTACTTATTATTCTTGGAAAGACAGAAATTTTGATTGCAAAGTCCACAAACATTTCCACTAATTTATTTAGTGTTATCTGTACAATCACTCACAGAGAAAGTTATGTCATTTAATGAGTCCCCCCACCCCTTACTTGTCTATTGCAGTATCAATGATTTATTCACTTGACTCTAAACATAATACTTATATCATTACTAAAGCTAGTGATTTCCATTATATCTGTATGCTGTTTATTCTAATAATAAAGAGATTAATGATAAACCCTGAGATATTATGAGTTGTTGACACACTGAAGATCCAGAGAAACACAAGCTTTTCTTATCTCCAGGGAAGCTACTTGTTAAACTTTAATTGCCGAACTGTTCAAAACAATTCACAACTAAATGATCAAACTGCATGGTATTGGAGGACTTCTGTCAGCTTTGACAGGTCCTTCAGTGACATAAACAGTCATACATTTCCCTTGTCACGTTATGGCAGCAGTTGGAGAGGGCAGATGTACGGTGCCACTTTCCAGAGGGTTGCTGGAGCCTGGCGTAGGATGGACAGATGTTGTGGATGAGTGGGTGAATCTCTGGCAAAGGAGAGAATGGTGTGGGCAAACCTTCGGGCTCCTTCACAGCTGTTCTCCTCGGCTCCTTCCTCTGGTCGCCATCCACTGAGCAGCTCATTTTTAAATAATATTACTAATTATCTGCTAAGCGCTTTTATTTTACACTGTTTACTGAGGGGGGAAACAATGCAATTTCATTGTCACATGTTTGCATTTTTCATGTATAATCTTAATAAATCAGTGTTCGGACTAACTAAAAGTAGTCAGGCTACTAACTACATTTGTGGCAGTATTTGTCAGCTGTTTATAGCTTTTTAAGTAACAAGTGATTTTGTATGCTGCATTTCAGTGGGGAAAAATGCAGTTTATTCACTGACAATCCGCAATCCAGTTTACCAGATGCTATCAGTGCAGAGGTAGCATTGCACGCTGTCGCTGAGCCTTTAAATTAAGTCAGTGTCATTCTTCAGCACAAACACGTCTCCTTTGTATGTAAATTAGGCTCATTATAGATTACTTTCTATTCACAAAACTCTATTGAACTATTTGCAACCCACAATTAGCGGTGCACTATTACCGCCCACAGAAACCAAGGAGTACATTTAATTTAAAAGAGATGTTTGTGTACATTTTCTATTGATCATGGCAGCAGTTTTTCATCAAATAATGGAAAAGAGCATATAACTGGGCATATATCCAGCCGTGCCAGTCAAGCACATTTTCAGCATTTTAAATAGCCTGCACGCTGTACGTTATAAAAGCTGTACAGTCCCACTAAAGTGTGTCAACTGATGCTATCTGATGCTGCATTCTCCACAACTGTAGAGATATAATTAATTAATAATTATAATTACTATCAAGTCCACAGTCTGTTGAGGAGCTCACTTCAGTGTAGGCTCTGCAAAAGTGTGCATCAAGGGCGGATATTGCCCACAAAGGGGAAACTCGCGAGTACCCTACTAAACCTAAATTGATAAATGGGACACCCACGGATCAGATCCAGTCCGAGAGGGTTGGTTTAGTTTCAACCCTAATCAAACACACCTGAACAAGCTAGTCACATCTTCAGAGTTACTAGAATACTGCAGGTAGGTGAGTTCCATCATGGTTTGAGCTAAACTCTGGACAGTGGCCCTCCAGTGCTGGATTTGAGGAACCCCTGCCCCTATGCTCTTGGGGACTTAAACGGACATGAGCGCACAGCGGCTATTGTAAGTCCACAAGACCGTAAGCGTATATGAAGAGTGCCGTTTGGGACAGGACTTATGTATGTACATATGCTGGGTAATTGGGGAAACATAATTCAGATTGAATGAATAGTACAATGACTAATGGAAATTGAGGTTTGATTTACTTTTGTGACTGTGCTGCTAAATAGTCAAAGTTAAGGGCTGAGTGATAAGAAAAAAAAACTTGTAGGCTCAAACCCCAAAAAGGTTGATAGCTGTAGAGTCACGATTTTGCCCTTGAGGCAAAAAAGCCTTGCCTTGTAATTTTATGTTACAACTAACTTTAGTTTACAAAATGTCTTATTTCATGTGGAATTTAAGATGGCAATGCTGTTTGTGTGTAGCAGTGTACTGTGAATTTCTCCAACTCTGTTGTGTGTTGATAAATGAACATATTCAGAGAAAGATTATTGGAGTCTTTTAAACAATGTTTGATTTCTTGAGGGTCAAAACCTGGCCGCATTGGCAACTTTTTTTCTTTTGTTTGTATTCTGTTTAATATGTAACAGTAACACCCGTATAAATATTTATGCTGCACTGTGCAAAGATCGGTTCAGTAACTTCATTCAAATGTTGAGACAATGTGGTGCCCACTTAGGCATGTGAGTCACGTTCTTATAGGCTCATGAAATCAAAATTGAAACCTATTTACTTTCTTAAAACACATTCGTAGTCTTTTTGTTTTCCCGAAAAGTTTTGTAATCTTTCTTCAAAATGTAATAACTTGCTCTGCCTCTGAAACACTTTCCTTATCGCCTGATGTTTCAAACGCATCTTATCAGAGAAGCAGATTTTGACAGGACACGACACGGGTAAAAACATTAACAAGCAGAAGTATTTGAATGCAATGCATAGATTTTTGGTGCCTATAAAGAAGTCTGTTAGTGGCTTCAGCAGCAGTGACCGTGATGTGGCCACTATTGTTTCACAAACTCCATCTTTCCCAGTTCCCGCTTCAGAAATAGACATGTGTGGGTATCTGCAGGTGGAGTAATGGGCGTGACGAAAGGTTGGGGCATGCTGAAAGGTAGGGGCATGGAGAAAGGTCTTTATCATTGGTTACAAAAGCTGTCTGTCATGGTGTGGGGTATAGGGTTAGGGGTTAGTTTCTGTTGTATCAATTCACCTTTCGGCACACCCATTACTCTGATTTACAGCTATCTCTGTCTTGAAATAAATCCGTCTCCCTCCACCTCAGCCCTGAGGAGGCTCGTCCAGTAGCAGAAAAATACTGGACTTAAATATTAAATATACCGTCCCTGCCAACATTAATAGCGTCCAAAAATTGAGTCCACAAACGCTTAAATACAACGTTTTCCTGGACGCAAGTTTGGTATCGCAAGCAAGAGAGATGTCATTTGTACCTCGCGTGGTTATACAAATTGGAAAGCAGCACTGGGATTGGACAGGTGTATGCAAAAGCATCCATGAATCCACTGTCATGTGCAGTCTATGGCAGCCAGCTCCGAATCAAAATGTTGGGAGAGGTCTGGGAAAACTGTAGACTGCATGCTATAGGGCAAAACAGATATTATGTGAAAAGCATTGGAGGTGTGGTTAAATCTATCCGTGTGAACAAGCAAGGACTGCGTGGAATCAAAGAAACCACATCAAACAATCTGCAGGCCTCAAATTCGTTATTGTGATGCTCCCCCAACAGACAATCTACTGACTTTAAGAAAATGTGCAAATACATGTCAACTTATTCTAACCCTAAACCTACCAGTCTACTAATCCTCTTCTTACATTTATTTCTGGCAGATATAGCAAAGGGTATACCAAAATATGTACTGTATACAGGAACCTCTCCACTCAGGAGATTCAGAACAAAATCATTGAAACATTGGCTTATATTGTGCTTTCTGAGATTAAGCGCAGATTCGCAGATGCCGACTCAGCAGGGTTTTGCCTTAAAAGTGATGCGGCACGAGACAAGTGTAATGTGGAAAATGTGCCTGTAATGATTAGGTTTGTGTGTAATTCCTTGCCAGAGGAGCTTTTGATTTGGTTGCTTGACTTACATCAACTAGACGCTGAATATCCTACATTTCCACTCAAATATTGAGCCACCTCTAAGCTGCTGGACACATTGCTGACAACATCTGTGATGAGTGGGGTACGAGGTGGTGTGCAAGCCCTGCCGCAAAACAAGCTTGGTCGGTATAACCACCAGCTACATTTGGTTGTGGATGCCATCCAGTGTGATCCATGTGGGAAAACTTTTTCCATCACCACTACATGGGTGAGAAGTATGATGGTTCTTGTCTTAAACAAATTCGATGGACAAGCCATTATGATGTCACAAGGTGCATTATTGAGAATGAAAACATCCTTCTCAGCATCCTCTTAAATATTGCAGAGGATGATTTTGCCAGCACTGATCTGAGCACTGAGGCAGGAGGCCTTTTAATCCAAATCAAATGGCACTTTTTTTTCTTTTTAAATAGGGACATTTCTTGTCGGTCTGGTTGTTTTCCTGAAACCAGCTAATGCTATTCTCCAGTCTTAGATCGTTGGTGAGGTTGTCAGTGCATCCGTGGAGTCCCTAAAGGCAATTCGTAGAGATGAATTTAAGACATGTGGTGATTTACACCCTTCCCAGAGAAGAACACTGAATACACAACTAGATGACAGTGTTGTGTATTCCACAGTGGGCCACACTGACTGTGATAATTCTACAATAGTTCCCAGTCTGTCTCTGAAGAGATCCGTGCTTTCTATTCTCGTCACTGTTGAAATGGAAAGTAGATTTTCCACAAAAAAAGGTTGACTTATCTTGTATATTGCCAATGTCTAATGCAGTTCTAGATGCCACATTGTTGAGCCCTATACATTTGCTTGCTGGCACTGCTGATAGTGTAAGTCTGGCAAATGTAATTCTGGTTGCAAAACCATTGCTTAACAAACAATTTGGTGAAACAGACCTGTCAGCATCAAGAAAGCATTTCTAGAGCTACATAAATTGTATATACTGTAACTGCCCTTGTCATTGGGGTGTCCTCAGCATCATGTGAGAGTTTCTTTTCAACTATGTCATGGGTTCTGACCCCTGTCTTCTGTCTGTCTGTCTGTCTGTCTGTCTGTCTGTCTGGTACGATTACGATATCAGCGGAACATTCAGATCTGCGTTGGCGCTAGCACTGACCCAAATTCAGATAAGAATCAGCTTCACAAAATCTGTGGTCTTTTCAATTACACAGTATCATTATTTCTGTTACAATAATTCAAATTATCACAGAATCAAAGGGATAAAAGTTTACAGTTCGGATATTAACACTGAGGTCTACGGTAGCGATCAAATTAGAGTTAATCACCTTTGGGAAGTAACTTGGCGTTTAAAATAAAGGTCACGGTACTTTGGTATGTGGCTTATTCCCAAGATAAAGCATTTGAATTTAAGTTATGAGCTTGTAATTATTAGCTTTTTTTTTTCTTTCTATGAAGATCTGACAACACGTAATGAGTCAAGACGTACCTTGTTCCCTGTGATTTCTTGTACCCCGTTGTAGCAAATAAGCTCAAGGGAAAGATGAATAATTCATTATAATTCATTATAATTAATTAGAAATATTTGGATCAGTTCATATAATTAACTTGATGTAGCAAAATTAATACAACAATCAACTAACCTGTTTGTCCAGCGAATGCTCAGTATTAATTATATATTAATTCTAAGAAATGTTAATGAGTGACACGAACAAGATGTTATTAACGAGAGTCTAGACTAATCTAACATACATGAATAAAGTTTACCAAGGGAAAGAAAGCTGACGTAGAATAAAGGAAAGCAAGAAGTCATAGCATTGTTTTAAATTTAGCAGATCAAAAGCCTTGAGCAAACCATTAATTTAGTTCACACCCTTTAGGGTTAGGGATACTTAATGTTTTGAATACTGAGACTAAGTTTAATACTTGCATGTCTCACACATTTGAATAAAACTGTCCTGATGCAATTTGTTGAGGCTCCAGTTGATCTTTGCTGATGTGGTCTTAATGTGAGAGAACCAATTGGACTCAGAGGATCTTTGGTGAATGGAAGGACAAGGCCGCAGTCTTGCACATACTTAGAGGTCATTTGAAGATTTCTAGCTCAGCATCATCTTCACATCAGAATTTCTCAGAAAAATAAGTGATCGCAAGATCACTGATCTTGTGATCAGTGATCTATTAAAGTTTGAAGATGTCACACCCTCTAGAGGTGTGTGAGCCAATAAGAACATACATGTTTATACATTTCTCAAGTGGTTATCAAATCAATCATCTTAAACCAGTCTAAATTGGTTTTTAGCTTTAAGTAATTAAGATGTTTGCTCCCATAGCCTTTTCAAGCTGAAGTTTAGCTGGTTTAACTGGTTGGCCCTTTAAAAGTACCCCTTTAAAAACAGCAAAACAGACAAGCCTAACCAATTTGGCCAGACTGAAAGACCAACTATTCACCTTAGGCTGGTTTACACTGTCTGCAATCGGGATAATAAAACAGATCTTTCAGTATAATAAATGGGTATAAAGTATATATTTTTTAAGAAGTAGACACTCTTCTAGGTTTTCTTTCCCACCATGCAGAAGGGCAGTGGAGAGGTCAAATGTCAGACTCCATCGGAAATACAGGGGTCACGCTCTCTGCCTTCTGTAGAACCGGGTCGATACGTGATCCGTGGGGTGAGAGAGCGAGAAGAGGCTTTTATGATGACAGACGCTGTGGCTGTGCATCACTGCGGGGTGTGAGAGAGAGACTCTGGGTCTAGAGAGGAAGAGGTCAGGTTCATTTGTAAGTTGTCAAACACGCACGCTCAGACAAAGATCAAGAGTGGCTGCAGGGTGTGGGCAGACCTCCTGAGCAAAGCTTCTGTTTGATGTTCACTGACGGGAAGAGGAAAATTGAATCAATGAGAGGGTAGAGGAAACATATAGACTTGCAGGTTTAAAGGTTCAATGGAAATTCTAGCAAAATGAAATGAAAATGAGAGTGTGCTGTTTAAGGCTTCATAATTATTCTGAATCTACTCTTATATTAAGTCAAGAGTTTGAAACAATAACATCCTCTAGCTTCATTTTCAGTCAGGGGAGAGTGTACATTTTATTGGATTATTAATCTTTTTGTCAAACAATGTTTTTATCTGTTCACACCTGTTTACAAAGCATATACTGTAACTTGGTGTAGAAGCTGTATTCTATCCCAGACAGCAACATAGTGTCAGCCCAGATCCGGCCCACATCTGGGCCGCATTGAATCCACGCGTACCGGATGTGGGCCGGATCTGTGCTGACACTATGTTGCTGTCTGGGATACTAAAAGCTTTTGTTGAAAAGACATTTCGAAAGAAAGAATAAATTAATAAATCAACAAAATGAAAATAGTTATCCTTACCTCTAGAAGTAATCCTGCAAAGGTACCTAAAAAGGTAAAAATTAGGAATACATGTACTCAAGATGGCCTAGTTAAGTTGAGGTCCATCTGTACATATAATGCATTTACCTTGTGTCTGCTACAGCAAGTATTATTAGTTATATCGTTGTAGAAATCATTCATAACTGATTACAACATTCAGTATTTTTCACTTAACTCAATGATCCAAAGATCTTTTTTTTTTGTCCCAAAGACTGATTAAAACTAAAATGAAAACACTTTATTTTGGCAGTCCCCCAACATACATTTGACTTGCAAGTACACGTCGACTTATTCTACCAACCCTAACCCCTTTTTGACCAACCTTAACCCTACCCCTAACATTATGACTTAATGTCAACGGAATGTCTGACGGGGACCATCAAAATAAATTATAACTTTTGTTCCTCCATAGACTGGTTAAAAAGCTAGAATTTGTAGACTAGTCTGTTTATAAAACAGTTATTACAAATCAATTTCTTTCATATGTATTTCATACTGGAATTTGTGGTAGACAGACTTCACTTGCCTGAAGCTGATTTGCAATATTGATGTGCAAACTTCGCCAATTCAATCAACTTATAAGATTAACCAAACCACCTTATTTATTTGCACTTGTGTGTCAATGCGCATTGATGTCTCGTGAGCCTTACAAATGTGGTATTACATTATGCCACATTATGCTTTTTTGTATTTCCTTTCACATCCCTTGAGGCATCAAGTTGACATATTTTGCTTTTGTCAGAGCTAGTTGCTGTGAGTGGCGGACACCTGAGGTCTCCTAAACTCCTGCAGGAAGAGTTTCTCTTATAACACTGTCCGTCATTCCAGGCTGATGGGATTTCTGTATTGATTTCTTGAGAAACAATCCAAACCTAGACTTTATATCTTCAACATGGGACAGTGCCCTATCTTCTTCACTTCTGGGCTCACCCTGATAACATATTCACCTGACGCTCTACCGTTCTAAACCTCTTTTTTTTTTTTTAGGGAAATTTAACTTCCACCCCAGAAGGGTCCTT